>JBBGZY010002891.1:0-623265 GCA_037952925.1 Lithobates clamitans | reverse complement strand
CACCTACCCTTCTCTATACTACCTACTACACTATGTACACCTACCCTTCTCTATACTACCTACTACACTATGTACACCTACCCTTCTCTATACTACCTACTACACTATGTACACCTACCCTTCTCTATACTACCTACTACACTATGTACACCTACCCTTCTCTATACTACCTACTGCACTATGCACACCTACTCTTCTCTATACTACCTACTGTCCTATGTACACCTACCCTTCTCTATACTACCTACTGTCCTATGTACACCTACCCTTCTCTATACTACCTACTGCTCCTATGTACACCTACCCTTCTCTATACTACCTACTGTCCTATGTACACCTACCCTTCTCTATACTACCTACTACACTAAGTACACCTACCCTTCTCTATACTACCTACTGCACTATGTACACCTACCCTTCTCTATACTACCTACTACACTAAGTACACCTACCCTTCTCTATACTACCTACTGCACTATGTACACCTACCCTTCTCTATACTACCTACTACACTATGTACACCTACCCTTCTCTATACTACACTATGTACACCTACCCTTCTCTATACTACACTATGTACACCTACCCTTCTCTATACTACACTATGTACACCTACTCTTCTCTATACTACCTACTGTCCTATGTACACCTACCCTTCTCTATACTACCTACTGCACTATGTACACCTACCCTTCTCTATACTACCTACTGCACTATGTACACCTACCCTTCTCTATACTACACTATGTACACCTACCCTTCTCTATACTACCTATACACTATGTACACCTACCCTTCTCTATACTACACTATGTACACCTACCCTTCTCTATACTACATACTGTCCTATGTACACCTACCCTTCTCTATACTACACTATGTACAACCTACCCTTCTCTATACTACCTACTACACTATGTACACCTACCCTTCTCTATACTACCTACTGCACTATGTACACCTACCCTTCTCTATACTACCTACTACACTATGTACACCTACCCTTCTCTATACTACCTACTACACTATGTACACCTACCCTTCTCTATACTACACTATGTACACCTACCCTTCTCTATACTACCTACTGTCCTATGTACACCTACCCTTCTCTATACTACACTATGTACACCTACCCTTCTCTATACTACCACTATGTACACCTACCCTTCTCTATACTACCTACTGCACTATGTACACCTACCCTTCTCTATACTACACTATGTACACCTACCCTTCTCTATACTACCTACTACACTATGTACACCTACCCTTCTCTATACTACACTATGTACACCTACCTTCTCTATACTACCTACTACACTATGTACACCTACCCTTCTCTATACTACACTATGTACACCTACCCTTCTCTATACTACACTATGTACACCTACCCTTCTCTATACTACCTACTACACTATGTACACCTACCCTTCTCTATACTACCTACTACACTATGTACACCTACCCTTCTCTATACTACCTCTACACTATGTACACCTACCCTTCTCTATACTACCTACTACACTATGTACACCTACCCTTCTCTATACTACACTACTGTACACCTACCCTTCTCTATACTACACTATGTACACCTACCCCTTCTCTATACTACACTATGTACACCTACCCTTCTCTATACTACCTACTACACTATGTACACCTACCCTTCTCTATACTACCTACTACACTATGTACACCTACCCTTCTCTATACTACCTACTACACTATGTACACCTACCCTTCTCTATACTACACTATGTACACCTACCCTTCTCTATACTACACTATGTACACCTACCCTTCTCTATACTACCTACTGCACTATGTACACCTACCCTTCTCTACTACCTACTGCACTATGTACACCTACCCTTCTCTATACTACTTACTACACTATGTACACCTACCCTTATCTATACTACCTACTGCACTATGTACACCTACCCTTCTCTATACTACACTATGTACACCTACCCTTCTCTATACTACCTACTACACTATGTACACCTACCCTTCTCTATACTACCTACTACACTATGTACACCTACCCTTCTCTATACTACCTACTGCACTATGTACACCTACCCTTCTCTATACTACCTACTACACTATGTACACCTACCTTCTCTATACTACCTACTCACTATGTACACCTACCCTTCTCTATACTACCTACTGTCCTATGTACACCTACCCTTCTCTATACTACCTACTGTCCTATGTACACCTACCCTTATCTATACTACCTACTACACTAAGTACACCTACCCTTCTCTATACTACCTACTGCACTATGTACACCTACCCTTCTCTATACTACTACTATGTACACCTACCCTTCTATTCTATACTACACTATGTACACCTACTCTTCTCTATACTACCTACTGTCCTATGTACACCTACCCTTCTCTATACTACCTACTGCACTATGTACACCTACCCTTCTCTATACTACCTACTGCACTATGTACACCTACCCTTCTCTATACTACCTACTACACTATGTACACCTACCCTTCTCTATACTACCTACTACACTATGTACACCTACCCTTCTCTATACTACACTATGTACACCTACCCTTCTCTATACTACACTATGTACACCTACCCTTCTCTATACTACCTACTACACTATGTACACCTACCCTTCTCTATACTACCTACTACACTATGTACACCTACCTTCTCTATACTACCTACTACACTATGTACACCTACCCTTCTCTATACTACCTACTACACTATGTACACCACCCTCCTCTATACTACCCTATGTACACCTACCCTTCTCTATACTACCTACTGCACTATGTACACCTACCCTTCTCTATACTACCTACTACACTATGTACACCTACCCTTCTCTATACTACACTATGTACAACTACTCTTCTCTATACTACCTACTGTCCTATGTACACCTACCCTTCTCTATACTACCTACTGTCCTATGTACACCTACCCTTCTCTATACTACCTACTGCACTATGTACACCTACCCTTCTCTATACTACCTACTGCACTATGTACACCTACCCTTCTCTATACTACCTACTACACTATGTACACCTACCCTTCTCTATACTACACTATGTACACCTACTCTTCTCTATACTACCTATGTCCTATGTACACCTACCCTTCTCTATACTACCTACTGCACTATGTACACCTACCCTTCTCTATACTACCTACTGCACTATGTACACCTACCCTTCTCTATACTACACTATGTACACCTACCCTTCTCTATACTACCTACTACACTATGTACACCTACCCTTCTCTATACTACACTATGTACACCTACCCTTCTCTATACTACACTATGTACACCTACCCTTCTCTATACTACCTACTGTCCTATGTACACCTACCATTCTCTATACTACACTATGTACACCTACCCTTCTCTATACTACCTACTACACTATGTACACCTACCCTTCTCTATACTACCTACTGTCCAATGTACACCTACCCTTCTCTATACTACCTACTGTCCAATGTACACCTACCCTTCTCTATACTACACTATGTACACCTACCCTTCTCTATACTACACTATGTACACCTACCCTTCTCTATACTACCTACTACACTATGTACACCTACCCTTCTCTATACTACCTACTGCACTATGTACACCTACCCTTCTCTATACTACCTACTGCACTATGTACACCTACCCTTCTCTATACTACCTACTGCACTATCTACACCTACCCTTCTCTATACTACCTACTACACTATGTACACCTACCCTTCTCTATACTACCTACTGCACTATGCACACCTACCCTTCTCTATACTACCTACTGCACTATGCACACCTACCCTTCTCTATACTACCTACTGCACTATGTACACCTACCCTTCTCTATACTACCTACTGCACTATGTACACCTACCCTTCTCTATACTACCTACTACACTATGTACACCTACCCTTCTCTATACTACCTACTACACTATGTACACCTACCCTTCTCTATACTACCTACTACACTATGTACACCTACCCTTCTCTATACTAACTACTACACTATGTACACCTACCCTTCTCTATACTACCTACTGTCCTATGTACACCTACCCTTCTCTATACTACACTATGTACACCTACCCTTCTCTATACTACCTACTACACTATGTACACCTACCCTTCTCTATACTACACTATGTACACCTACCCTTCTCTATACTACCTACTACACTATGTACACCTACCCTTCTCTATACTACCTACTGTCCTATGTACACCTACCCTTCTCTATACTACACTATGTACACCTACTCTTCTCTATACTACCTACTGTCCTATGTACACCTACCCTTCTCTATACTACCTACTGCACTATGTACACCTACCCTTCTCTATACTACCTACTGCACTATGTACACCTACCCTTCTCTATACTACCTACTACACTATGTACACCTACCCTTCTCTATACTACCTACTACACTATGTACACCTACCCTTCTCTATACTACCTACTACACTATGTACACCTACCCTTCTCTATACTACCTACTACACTATGTACACCTACCCTTCTCTATACTACCTACTACACTATGTACACCCACCCTCCTCTATACTACCCTATGTACACCTACCCTTCTCTATACTACCTACTGCACTATGTACACCTACCCTTCTCTATACTACCTACTACACTATGTACACCTACCCTTCTCTATACTGCACTATGTACACCTACCCTTCTCTATACTACACTATGTACACCTACCCTTCTCTATACTACATACTGTCCTATGTACACCTACCCTTCTCTATACTACACTATGTACACCTACCCTTCTCTATACTACCTACTACACTATGTACACCTACCCTTCTCTATACTACACTATGTACACCTACCCTTCTCTATACTACCTACTACACTATGTACACCTACCCTTCTCTATACCACCTACTACACTATGTACACCTACCCTTCTCTATACTACCTACTGCACTATGTACACCTACCCTTCTCTATACTACACTATGTACACCTACCCTTCTCTATACTACACTATGTACACCTACCCTTCTCTATACTACCTACTACACTATGTACACCTACCCTTCTCCCTACTACACTATGTACACCTACCCTTCTCTATACTACACTATGTACACCTACCCTTCTCTATACTACATACTGTCCTATGTACACCTACCCTTCTCTATACTACATACTGCACTATGTACACCTACCTTTCTCTATACTACACTATGTACACCTACCCTTCTCTATACTACCTACTACACTATGTACACCTACCCTTCTCTATACTACCTACTACACTATGTACACCTACCCTTCTCTATACTACCTACTACACTATGTACACCTACCCTTCTCTATACTACCTACTGCACTATGTACACCTACCCTTCTCTATACTACCTACTGTACACCTACCCTTCTCTATACTACACTATGTACACCTACCCTTCTCTATACTACACTATGTACACCTACCCTTCTCTATACTACCTACTACACTATGTACACCTACCCTTCTCTATACTACCTACTACACTATGTACACCTACCCTTCTCTATACTACCTACTGTACACCTACCCTTCTCTATACTACACTATGTACACCTACCCTTCTCTATACTACACTATGTACACCTACCCTTCTCTATACTACACTATGTACACCTACCCTTCTCTATACTACTACTACACTATGTACACCTACCCTTCTCTATACTACCTACTACACTATGTACACCTACCCTTCTCTATACTACCTACACTATGTACACCTACCCTTCTCTATACTACCTACTACACTATGTACACCTACCCTTCTCTATACTACCTACTGTACACCTACCCTTCTCTATACTACACTATGTACACCTACCCTTCTCTATACCTACACTATGTACACCTACCCTTCTCTATACTACCTACTACACTATGTACACCTACCCTTCTCTATACTACCTACTACACTATGTACACCTACCCTTCTCTATACTACCTACTACACTATGTACACCTACCCTTCTCTATACTACACTATGTACACCTACCCTTCTCTATACTACCTACTGCACTATGTACACCTACCCTTCTCTACTACCTACTGCACTATGTACACCTACCCTTCTCTACTACCTACTGCACTATGTACACCTACCCTTCTCTATACTACTTACTACACTATGTACACCTACCCTTCTCTATACTACCTACTGCACTATGTACACCTACCCTTCTCTATACTACACTATGTACACCTACCCTTCTCTATACTACACTATGTACACCTACCCTTCTCTATACTACCTACTACACTATGTACACCTACCCTTCTCTATACTACCTACTACACTATGTACACCTACCCTTCTCTATACTACCTACTACACTATGTACACCTACCCTTCTCTATACTACCTACTACACTATGTACACCCACCCTCCTCTATACTACCTATGTACACCTACCCTTCTCTATACTACCTACTGCACTATGTACACCTACCCTTCTCTATACTACCTACTACACTATGTACACCTACCCTTCTCTATACTACACTATGTACACCTACTCTTCTCTATACTACCTACTGTCCTATGTACACCTACCCTTCTCTATACTACCTACTACACTATGTACACCTACCCTTCTCTATACTACCTACTGTCCAATGTACACCTACCCTTCTCTATACTACCTACTGTCCAATGTACACCTACCCTTCTCTATACTACACTATGTACACCTACCCTTCTCTATACTACACTATGTACACCTACCCTTCTCTATACTACCTACTGTCCTATGTACACCTACCCTTCTCTATACTACACTATGTACACCTACCCTTCTCTATACTACCTACTACACTATGTACACCTACCCTTCTCTATACTACCTACTGTCCAATGTACACCTACCCTTCTCTATACTACCTACTACACTATGTACACCTACCCTTCTCTATACTACCTACTGCACTAGGTACACCTACCCTTCTCTATACTACCTACTGCACTATCTACACCTACCCTTCTCTATACTACACTATGTACACCTACCCTTCTCTATACTACCTACTACACTATGTACACCTACCCTTCTCTATACTACCTACTACACTATGTACACCTACCCTTCTCTATACTACCTACTGCACTATGCACACCTACCCTTCTCTATACTACCTACTGCACTATGCACACCTACCCTTCTCTATACTACCTACTGCACTATGTACACCTACCCTTCTCTATACTACCTACTGCACTATCTACACCTACCTTCTCTATACTACCTACTACACTATGTACACCTACCCTTCTCTATACTACCTACTGCACTATGCACACCTACCCTTCTCTATACTACCTACTGCACTATGCACACCTACCCTTCTCTATACTACCTACTGCACTATGCACACCTACCCTTCTCTATACTACCTACTGCACTATGTACACCTACCTTTCTCTATACTACCTACTACACTATGTACACCTACCCTTCTCTATACTACCTACTACACTATGTACACCTACCCTTCTCTATACTACCTACTACACTATGTACACCTACCCTTCTCTATACTAACTACTACACTATGTACACCTACCCTTCTCTATACTACCTACTGTCCTATGTACACCTACCCTTCTCTATACTACACTATGTACACCTACCCTTCTCTATACTACCTACTACACTATGTACACCTACCCTTCTCTATACTACCTACTACACTATGTACACCTACCCTTCTCTATACTACCTACTACACTATGTACACCTACCCTTCTCTATACTACCTACTGTCCAATGTACACCTACCCTTCTCTATACTACCTACTACACTATGTACACCTACCCTTCTCTATACTACCTACTGCACTAGGTACACCTACCCTTCTCTATACTACCTACTGCACTATCTACACCTACCCTTCTCTATACTACACTATGTACACCTACCCTTCTCTATACTACCTACTACACTATGTACACCTACCCTTCTCTATACTACCTACTACACTATGTACACCCTACCCTTCTCTATACTACCTACTGCACTATGCACACCTACCCTTCTCTATACTACCTACTGCACTATGCACACCTACCCTTCTCTATACTACCTACTGCACTATGTACACCTACCCTTCTCTATACTACCTACTGCACTATCTACACCTACCCTTCTCTATACTACCTACTACACTATGTACACCTACCCTTCTCTATACTACCTACTGCACTATGCACACCTACCCTTCTCTATACTACCTACTGCACTATGCACACCTACCCTTCTCTATACTACCTACTGCACTATGCACACCTACCCTTCTCTATACTACCTACTGCACTATGTACACCTACCTTTCTCTATACTACCTACTACACTATGTACACCTACCCTTCTCTATACTACCTACTACACTATGTACACCTACCCTTCTCTATACTACCTACTACACTATGTACACCTACCCTTCTCTATACTAACTACTACACTATGTACACCTACCCTTCTCTATACTACCTACTGTCTATGTACACCTACCCTTCTCTATACTACACTATGTACACCTACCCTTCTCTATACTACCTACTACACTATGTACACCTACCCTTCTCTATACTACCTACTACACTATGTACACCTACCCTTCTCTATACTACCTACTACACTATGTACACCTACCCTTCTCTATACTACCTACTACACTATGTACACCTACCCTTCTCTATACTACCTACTACACTATGTACACCTACCCTTCTCTATACTACCTACTACACTATGTACACCTACCCTTCTCTATACTACACTATGTACACCTACCCTTCTCTATACTACCTACTACACTATGTACACCTACCCTTCTCTATACTACCTACTGTCCTATGTACACCTACCCTTCTCTATACTACACTATGTACACCTACTCTTCTCTATACTACCTACTGTCCTATGTACACCTACCCTTCTCTATACTACCTACTGCACTATGCACACCTACCCTTCTCTATACTACCTACTACACTATGTACACCTACCCTTCTCTATACTACCTACTACACTATGTACACCTACCCTTCTCTATACTACCTACTACACTATGTACACCTACCCTTCTCTATACTAACTACTACACTATGTACACCTACCCTTCTCTATACTACCTACTGTCCTATGTACACCTACCCTTCTCTATACTACACTATGTACACCTACCCTTCTCTATACTACCTACTACACTATATACACCTACCCTTCTCTATACTACCTACTACACTATGTACACCCACCCTCCTCTATACTACCCTATGTACACCTACCCTTCTCTATACTACCTACTGCACTATGTACACCTACCCTTCTCTATACTACCTACTACACTATGTACACCTACCCTTCTCTATACTGCACTATGTACACCTACCCTTCTCTATACTACACTATGTACACCTACCCGTCTCTATACTACACTATGTACACCTACCCTTCTCTATACTACCTACTACACTATGTACACCTACCCTTCTCTATACTACCTACTACACTATGTACACCCACCCTCCTCTATACTACCCTATGTACACCTACCCTTCTCTATACTACCTACTGCACTATGTACACCTACCCTTCTCTATACTACCTACTACACTATGTACACCTACCCTTCTCTATACTACCTACTACACTATGTACACCTACCCTTCTCTATACTACCTACTGTACACCTACCCTTCTCTATACTACACTATGTACACCTACCCTTCTCTATACTGCACTATGTACACCTACCCTTCTCTATACTACACTATGTACACCTACCCTTCTCTATACTACACTATGTACACCTACCCTTCTCTATACTACATACTGTCCTATGTACACCTACCCTTCTCTATACTACCTACTGCACTATGTACACCTACCCTTCTCTAT
This sequence comes from Lithobates clamitans, assembly GCA_037952925.1. Lineage (NCBI taxonomy): Eukaryota > Metazoa > Chordata > Amphibia > Anura > Ranidae > Lithobates > Lithobates clamitans. The sequence goes on along the minus strand of JBBGZY010002891.1, from coordinate 613,273 downwards.
ACTACCTACTACACTATGTACACCTACCCTTCTCTATACTACACTATGTACACCTACCCTTCTCTATACTACACTATGTACACCTACCCTTCTCTATACTACCTACTACACTATGTACACCTACCCTTCTCTATACTACCTACTACACTATGTACACCTACCCTTCTCTATACTACACTATGTACACCTACCCTTCTCTATACTACATACTGTCCTATGTACACCTACCCTTCTCTATACTACATACTGTCCTATGTACACCTACCCTTCTCTATACTACACTATGTACACCTACCCTTCTCTATACTACCTACTACACTATGTACACCTACCCTTCTCTATACTACACTATGTACACCTACCCTTCTCTATACTACCTACTACACTATGTACACCTACCCTTCTCTATACCACCTACTGTACTATGTACACCTACCCTTCTCTATACTACCTACTACACTATGTACACCTACCCTTCTCTATACTACCTACTACACTATGTACACCTACCCTTCTCTATACTACCTACTACACTATGTACACCTACCCTTCTCTATACTACCTACTACACTATGTACACCTACCCTTCTCTATACTACACTATGTACACCTACCCTTCTCTATACTACCTACTACACTATGTACACCTACCCTTCTCTATACTACCTACTACACTATGTACACCTACCCTTCTCTATACTACACTATGTACACCTACCCTTCTCTATACTACCTACTACACTATGTACACCTACCTTCTCTATACTACACTATGTACACCTACCCTTCTCTATACTACCTACTACACTATGTACACCTACCCTTCTCTATACTACCTACTACACTATGTACACCTACCCTTCTCTATACTACCTACTACACTATGTACACCTACCCTTCTCTAGACTACCTACTACACTATGTACACCTACCCTTCTCTATACTACACTATGTACACCTACCCTTCTCTATACTACACTATGTACACCTACCCTTCTCTATACTACCTAGTACACTATGTAAACCTACCCTTCTCTATACTACCTACTACACTATGTACACCTACCCTTCTCTATACTACCTACTACACTATGTACACCTACCCTTCTCTATACTACACTATGTACACCTACCCTTCTCTATACTACACTATGTACACCTACCCTTCTCTATACTACCTACTGCACTATGTACACCTACCCTTCTCTACTACCTACTGCACTATGTACACCTACCCTTCTCTATACTACTTACTACACTATGTACACCTACCCTTCTCTATACTACCTACTGCACTATGTACACCTACCTTCTCTATACTACACTATGTACACCTACCCTTCTCTATACTACACTATGTACACCTACCCTTCTCTATACTACACTATGTACACCTACCCTTCTCTATACTACCTACTACACTATGTACACCTACCCTTCTCTAAACTACCTACTGTCCTATGTACACCTACCCTTCTCTATACTACCTACTACACTATGTACACCTACCCTTCTCTATACTACCTACTGCACTATGTACACCTACCCTTCTCTATACAACCTACTGTCCTATGTACACCTACCCTTCTCTATACTACCTACTACACTATGTACACCTACCCTTCTCTATACTACCTACTGCACTATGTACACCTACCCTTCTCTATACAACCTACTGTCCTATGTACACCTACCCTTCTCTATACTACTTACTACACTATGTACACCTACCCCTTCTCTATACTACCTACTACACTATGTACACCTACCCTTCTCTATACTACACTATGTACACCTACTCTTCTCTATACTACCTACTGTCCTATGTACACCTACCCTTCTCTATACTACCTACTGCACTATGTACACCTACCCTTCTCTATACTACCTACTACACTATGTACACCTACCCTTCTCTATACTACCTACTACACTATGTACACCTTCCCTTCTCTATACTACCTACTGTCCTATGTACACCTACCCTTCTCTATGCTACCTACTGTCCTATGTACACCTACCCTTCTCTATACTACCTACTACACTAAGTACACTACCCTTCTCTATACAACCTACTGTCCTATGTACACCTACCCTTCTCTATACTACCTACTGTCCTATGTACACCTACCCTTCTCTATACTACCTACTGCACTATGTACACCTACCCTTCTCTATACTACCTACTGCACTATGTACACCTACCCTTCTCTATACTACACTATGTACACCTACCCTTCTCTATACTACACTATGTACACCTACCCTTCTCTATACTACCTACTACACTATGTACACCTACCCTTCTCTATACTACCTACTACACTATGTACACCTACCCTCCTCTATACTACCTACTACACTATGTACACCTACCCTTCTCTATACTACCTACTACACTATGTACACCCACCCTCCTCTATACTACCCTATGTACACCTACCCTTCTCTATACTACCTACTGCACTATGTACACCTACCCTTCTCTATACTACCTACTACACTATGTACACCTACCCTTCTCTATACTACACTATGTACACCTACTCTTCTCTATACTACCTACTGTCCTATGTACACCTACCCTTCTCTATACTACCTACTACACTATGTACACCTACCCTTCTCTATACTACCTACTGTCCAATGTACACCTACCCTTCCTCTATACTACCTACTGTCCAATGTACACCTACCCTTCTCTATACTACACTATGTACACCTACCCTTCTCTATACTACACTATGTACACCTACCCTTCTCTATACTACCTACTGCACTATGCACACCTACCCTTCTCTATACTACCTACTGCACTATGCACACCTACCCTTCTCTATACTACCTACTGCACTATGCACACCTACCCTTCTCTATACTACCTACTGCACTATGTACACCTACCTTTCTCTATACTACCTACTACACTATGTACACCTACCCTTCTCTATACTACCTACTACACTATGTACACCTACCCTTCTCTATACTACCTACTACACTATGTACACCTACCCTTCTCTATACTAACTACTACACTATGTACACCTACCCTTCTCTATACTACCTACTACACTATGTACACCTACCCTTCTCTATACTACCTACTACACTATGTACACCTACCCTTCTCTATACTACCTACTACACTATGTACACCTACCCTTCTCTATACTACCTACTACACTATGTACACCTACCCTTCTCTATACTACACTATGTACACCTACCCTTCTCTATACTACCTACTACACTATGTACACCTACCCTTCTCTATACTACCTACTGTCCTATGTACACCTACCCTTCTCTATACTACACTATGTACACCTACTCTTCTCTATACTACCTACTGTCCTATGTACACCTACCCTTCTCTATACTACCTACTGCACTATGTACACCTACCCTTCTCTATACTACCTACTGCACTATGTACACCTACCCTTCTCTATACTACCTACTACACTATGTACACCTACCCTTCTCTATACTACCTACTGCACTATGCACACCTACCCTTCTCTATACTACCTACTGCACTATGTACACCTACCCTTCTCTATACTACACTATGTACACCTACCCTTCTCTATACTACCTACTACACTATGTACACCTACCCTTCTCTATACTAACTACTACACTATGTACACCTACCCTTCTCTATACTACCTACTGTCCTATGTACACCTACCCTTCTCTATACTACACTATGTACACCTACCCTTCTCTATACTACCTACTACACTATGTACACCCACCCTCCTCTATACTACCCTATGTACACCTACCCTTCTCTATACTACCTACTGCACTATGTACACCTACCCTTCTCTATACTACCTACTACACTATGTACACCTACCCTTCTCTATACTGCACTATGTACACCTACCCTTCTCTATACTACACTATGTACACCTACCCGTCTCTATACTACACTATGTACACCTACCCTTCTCTATACTACCTACTACACTATGTACACCTACCCTTCTCTATACTACACTATGTACACCTACCCTTCTCTATACTACACTATGTACACCTACCCTTCTCTATACTACCTACTACACTATGTACACCTACCCTTCTCTATACTACACTATGTACACCTACCCATCTCTATACTACATACTGTCCTATGTACACCTACCCTTCTCTATACTACATACTGTCCTATGTACACCTACCCTTCTCTATACTACACTATGTACACCTACCCTTCTCTATACTACCTACTACACTATGTACACCTACCCTTCTCTATACTACACTATGTACACCTACCCTTCTCTATACTACCTACTACACTATGTACACCTACCCTTCTCTATACCACCTACTGTACTATGTACACCTACCCTTCTCTATACTACCTACTACACTATGTACACCTACCCTTCTCTATACTACCTACTACACTATGTACACCTACCCTTCTCTATACTACCTACTACACTATGTACACCTACCCTTCTCTATACTACCTACTACACTATGTACACCTACCCTTCTCTATACTACACTATGTACACCTACCCTTCTCTATACTACCTACTACACTATGTACACCTACCCTTCTCTATACTACACTATGTACACCTACCCTTCTCTATACTACCTACTACACTATGTACACCTACCCTTCTCTATACTACCTACTACACTATGTACACCTACCCTTCTCTATACTACACTATGTACACCTACCCTTCTCTATACTACCTACTACACTATGTACACCTACTCTTCTCTATACTACACTATGTACACCTACCCTTCTCTATACTACCTACTACACTATGTACACCTACCCTTCTCTATACTACCTACTACACTATGTACACCTACCCTTCTCTATACTACCTACTACACTATGTACACCTACCCTTCTCTAGACTACCTACTACACTATGTACACCTACCCTTCTCTATACTACACTATGTACACCTACCCTTCTCTATACTACACTATGTACACCTACCCTTCTCTATACTACCTAGTACACTATGTAAACCTACCCTTCTCTATACTACCTACTACACTATGTACACCTACCCTTCTCTATACTACCTACTACACTATGTACCACCTACCCTTCTCTATACTACACTATGTACACCTACCCTTCTCTATACTACACTATGTACACCTACCCTTCTCTATACTACCTACTGCACTATGTACACCTACCCTTCTCTACTACCTACTGCACTATGTACACCTACCCTTCTCTATACTACTTACTACACTATGTACACCTACCCTTCTCTATACTACCTACTGCACTATGTACACCTACCCTTCTCTATACTACACTATGTACACCTACCCTTCTCTATACTACACTATGTACACCTACCCTTCTCTATACTACACTATGTACACCTACCCTTCTCTATACTACCTACTACACTATGTACACCTACCCTTCTCTATACTACCTACTGTCCTATGTACACCTACCCTTCTCTATACTACCTACTACACTATGTACACCTACCCTTCTCTATACTACCTACTGCACTATGTACACCTACCCTTCTCTATACAACCTACTGTCCTATGTACACCTACCCTTCTCTATACTACCTACTGTCCTATGTACACCTACCCTTCTCTATACTACTTACTACACTATGTACACCTACCCTTCTCTATACTACCTACTACACTATGTACACCTACCCTTCTCTATACTACACTATGTACACCTACTCTTCTCTATACTACCTACTGTCCTATGTACACCTACCCTTCTCTATACTACCTACTGTCCTATGTACACCTACCCTTCTCTATACTACCTACTGTCCTATGTACACCTACCCTTCTCTATACTACTACTACACTAAGTACACCTACCCTTCTCTATACTACCTACTGCACTATGTACACCTACCCTTCTCTATACTACCTACTACACTATGTACACCTACCCTTCTCTATACTACCTACTACACTATGTACACCTACCCTTCTCTATACTACACTATGTACACCTACCCTTCTCTATACTACCTACTACACTATGTACACCTACCCTTCTCTATACTACACTATGTACACCTACCCTTCTCTATACTACCTACTACACTATGTACACCTACCCTTCTCTATACTACCTACTACACTATGTACACCTACCCTTCTCTATACTACCTACTACACTATGTACACCTACCCTTCTCTATACTACCTACTACACTATGTACACCTACCCTTCTCTATACTACCTACTACACTATGTACACCTACCCTTCTCTATACTACACTATGTACACCTACCCTTCTCTATACTACACTATGTACACCTACCCTTCTCTATACTACCTACTACACTATGTAAACCTACCCTTCTCTATACTACCTACTACACTATGTACACCTACCCTTCTCTATACTACCTACTACACTATGTACACCTACCCTTCTCTATACTACACTATGTACACCTACCCTTCTCTATACTACACTATGTACACCTACCCTTCTCTATACTACACTATGTACACCTACCCTTCTCTATACTACCTACTGCACTATGTACACCTACCCTTCTCTACTACCTACTGCACTATGTACACCTACCCTTCTCTATACTACTTACTACACTATGTACACCTACCCTTCTCTATACTACCTACTGCACTATGTACACCTACCCTTCTCTATACTACACTATGTACACCTACCCTTCTCTATACTACACTATGTACACCTACCCTTCTCTATACTACACTATGTACACCTACCCTTCTCTATACTACCTACTACACTATGTACACCTACCCTTCTCTATACTACCTACTGTCCTATGTACACCTACCCTTCTCTATACTACCTACTACACTATGTACACCTACCCTTCTCTATACTACCTACTGCACTATGTACACCTACCCTTCTCTATACACCTACTGTCCTATGTACACCTACCCTTCTCTATACTACCTACTGTCCTATGTACACCTACCCTTCTCTATACTACTTACTACACTATGTACACCTACCCTTCTCTATACTACTTACTACACTATGTACACCTACCCTTCTCTATACTACCTACTACACTATGTACACCTACCCTTCTCTATACTACACTATGTACACCTACTCTTCTCTATACTACCTACTGTCCTATGTACACCTACCCTTCTCTATACTACCTACTGTCCTATGTACACCTACCCTTCTCTATACTACCTACTACACTAAGTACACCTACCCTTCTCTATACTACCTACTGCACTATGTACACCTACCCTTCTCTATACTACCTACTACACTATGTACACCTACCCTTCTCTATACTACACTATGTACACCTACTCTTCTCTATACTACCTACTGTCCTATGTACACCTACCCTTCTCTATACTACCTACTGTCCTATGTACACCTACCCTTCTCTATACTACCTACTGTCCTATGTACACCTACCCTTCTCTATACTACCTACTACACTAAGTACACCTACCCTTCTCTATACTACCTACTGCACTATGTACACCTACCCTTCTCTATACTACCTACTACACTAAGTACACCTACCCTTCTCTATACTACCTACTGCACTATGTACACCTACCCTTCTCTATACTACCTACTGCACTATGTACACCTACCCTTCTCTATACTACCTACTACACTATGTACACCTACCCTTCTCTATACTACACTATGTACACCTACCCTTCTCTATACTACACTATGTACACCTACCCTTCTCTATACTACCTACTACACTATGTACACCTACTCTTCACTATACTACTTACTACACTAAGTACACCTACCCTTCTCTATACTACCTACTGCACTATGTACACCTACCCTTCTCTATACTACCTACTGCACTATGTACACCTAACCTTCTCTATACTACACTATGTACACCTACCCTTCTCTATACTACACTATGTACACCTACCCTTCTCTATACTACATACTGTCCTATGTACACCTTCCCTTCTCTATACTACACTATGTACACCTACCCTTCTCTATACTACATACTGCACTATGTACACCTACCCTTCTCTATACTACACTATGTACACCTACCCTTCTCTATACTACCTACTGCACTATGTACACCTACCCTTCTCTATACTACCTACTACACTATGTACACCTACCCTTCTCTATACTACACTATGTACACCTACCCTTCTCTATACTACATACTGTCCTATGTACACCTACCCTTCTCTATACTACATACTGTCCTATGTACACCTACCCTTCTCTATACTACACTATGTACACCTACCCTTCTCTATACTACCTACTACACTAAGTACACCTACCCTTCTCTATACTACCTACTGCACTATGTACACCTACCCTTCTCTATACTACCTACTGTCCTATGTACACCTACCCTTCTCTATACTACCTACTGCACTATGTACACCTACCCTTCTCTATACTACCTACTGCACTATGTACACCTACCCTTCTCTATACTACACTATGTACACCTACCCTTCTCTATACTACCTACTACACTATGTACACCTACCCTTCTCTATACTACACTATGTACACCTACTCTTCTCTATACTACCTACTGTCCTATGTACACCTACCCTTCTCTATACTACCTACTGCACTATGTACACCTACCCTTCTCTATACTACACTATGTACACCTACCCTTCTCTATACTACCTACTGCACTATGTACACCTACCCTTCTCTATACTACCTACTACACTATGTACACCTACCCTTCTCTATACTACCTACTGCACTATGTACACCTACCCTTCTCTATACTACACTATGTACACCTACCCTTCTCTATACTACCTACTACACTATGTACACCTACCCTTCTCTATACTACACTATGTACACCTACTCTTCTCTATACTACCTACTGTCCTATGTACACCTACCCTTCTCTATACTACCTACTACACTATGTACACCTACCCTTCTCTATACTACACTATGTACACCTACTCTTCTCTATACTACCTACTGTCCTATGTACACCTACCCTTCTCTATACTACCTACTGCACTATGTACACCTACCCTTCTCTATACTACACTATGTACACCTACCCTTCTCTATACTACCTACTACACTATGTACACCTACCCTTCTCTATACTACACTATGTACACCTACCCTTCTCTATACTACATACTGTCCTATGTACACCTACCCTTCTCTATACTACACTATGTACACCTACCCTTCTCTATACTACCTACTACACTATGTACACCTACCCTTCTCTATACTACACTATGTACACCTACCCTTCTCTATACTACACTATGTACACCTACCCTTCTCTATACTGCACTATGTACACCTACCCTTCTCTATACTACCTACTACACTATGTACACCTACCCTTCTCTATACTACCTACTACACTATGTACACCTACCCTTCTCTATACTACCTACTACACTATGTACACCTACCCTTCTCTATACTACCTACTACACTATGTACACCTACCCTTCTCTATACTACACTATGTACACCTACCCTTCTCTATACTACACTATGTACACCTACCCTTCTCTATACTACTTACTACACTATGTACACCTACCCTTATCTATACTACCTACTGCACTATGTACACCTACCCTTCTCTATACTACACTATGTACACCTACCCTTCTCTATACTACCTACTGTCCTATGTGCACCTACCCTTCTCTATACTACCTACTGTCCTATGTACACCTACCCTTCTCTATACTACCTACTACACTAAGTACACCTACCCTTCTCTATACTACCTACTGCACTATGTACACCTACCCTTCTCTATACTACCTACTACACTATGTACACCTACCCTTCTCTATACTACCTACTACACTATGTACACCTACCCTTCTCTATACTACACTATGTACACCTACCCTTCTCTATACTACCTACTACACTATGTACACCTACCCTTCTCTATACTACACTATGTACACCTACCCTTCTCTATACTACCTACTACACTATGTACACCTACCCTTCTCTATACTACCTACTACACTATGTACACCTACCCTTCTCTATACTACCTACTACACTATGTACACCTACCCTTCTCTATACTACCTACTACACTATGTACACCTACCCTTCTCTATACTACCTACTACACTATGTACACCTACCCTTCTCTATACTACACTATGTACACCTACCCTTCTCTATACTACACTATGTACACCTACCCTTCTCTATACTACCTACTACACTATGTAAACCTACCCTTCTCTATACTACCTACTACACTATGTACACCTACCCTTCTCTATACTACCTACTACACTATGTACACCTACCCTTCTCTATACTACACTATGTACACCTACCCTTCTCTATACTACACTATGTACACCTACCCTTCTCTATACTACACTATGTACACCTACCCTTCTCTATACTACCTACTGCACTATGTACACCTACCCTTCTCTACTACCTACTGCACTATGTACACCTACCCTTCTCTATACTACTTACTACACTATGTACACCTACCCTTCTCTATACTACCTACTGCACTATGTACACCTACCCTTCTCTATACTACACTATGTACACCTACCCTTCTCTATACTACACTATGTACACCTACCCTTCTCTATACTACACTATGTACACCTACCCTTCTCTATACTACCTACTACACTATGTACACCTACCCTTCTCTATACTACCTACTGTCCTATGTACACCTACCCTTCTCTATACTACCTACTACACTATGTACACCTACCCTTCTCTATACTACCTACTGCACTATGTACACCTACCCTTCTCTATACAACCTACTGTCCTATGTACACCTACCCTTCTCTATACTACCTACTGTCCTATGTACACCTACCCTTCTCTATACTACTTACTACACTATGTACACCTACCCTTCTCTATACTACTTACTACACTATGTACACCTACCCTTCTCTATACTACCTACTACACTATGTACACCTACCCTTCTCTATACTACACTATGTACACCTACTCTTCTCTATACTACCTACTGTCCTATGTACACCTACCCTTCTCTATACTACCTACTGTCCTATGTACACCTACCCTTCTCTATACTACCTACTACACTAAGTACACCTACCCTTCTCTATACTACCTACTGCACTATGTACACCTACCCTTCTCTATACTACCTACTACACTATGTACACCTACCCTTCTCTATACTACACTATGTACACCTACTCTTCTCTATACTACCTACTGTCCTATGTACACCTACCCTTCTCTATACTACCTACTGTCCTATGTACACCTACCCTTCTCTATACTACCTACTGTCCTATGTACACCTACCCTTCTCTATACTACCTACTACACTAAGTACACCTACCCTTCTCTATACTACCTACTGCACTATGTACACCTACCCTTCTCTATACTACCTACTACACTAAGTACACCTACCCTTCTCTATACTACCTACTGCACTATGTACACCTACCTTCTCTATACTACCTACTGCACTATGTACACCTACCCTTCTCTATACTACCTACTACACTATGTACACCTACCCTTCTCTATACTACACTATGTACACCTACCCTTCTCTATACTACACTATGTACACCTACCCTTCTCTATACTACCTACTACACTATGTACACCTACTCTTCACTATACTACTTACTACACTAAGTACACCTACCCTTCTCTATACTACCTACTGCACTATGTACACCTACCCTTCTCTATACTACCTACTGCACTATGTACACCTAACCTTCTCTATACTACACTATGTACACCTACCCTTCTCTATACTACACTATGTACACCTACCCTTCTCTATACTACATACTGTCTATGTACACCTTCCCTTCTCTATACTACACTATGTACACCTACCCTTCTCTATACTACATACTGCACTATGTACACCTACCCTTCTCTATACTACACTATGTACACCTACCCTTCTCTATACTACCTACTGCACTATGTACACCTACCCTTCTCTATACTACCTACTACACTATGTACACCTACCCTTCTCTATACTACACTATGTACACCTACCCTTCTCTATACTACATACTGTCCTATTGTACACCTACCCTTCTCTATACTACCATACTGTCCTATGTACACCTACCCTTCTCTATACTACACTATGTACACCTACCCTTCTCTATACTACCTACTACACTAAGTACACCTACCCTTCTCTATACTACCTACTGCACTATGTACACCTACCCTTCTCTATACTACCTACTGTCCTATGTACACCTACCCTTCTCTATACTACCTACTGCACTATGTACACCTACCCTTCTCTATACTACCTACTGCACTATGTACACCTACCCTTCTCTATACTACACTATGTACACCTACCCTTCTCTATACTACCTACTACACTATGTACACCTACCCTTCTCTATACTACACTATGTACACCTACTCTTCTCTATACTACCTACTGTCCTATGTACACCTACCCTTCTCTATACTACCTACTGCACTATGTACACCTACCCTTCTCTATACTACACTATGTACACCTACCCTTCTCTATACTACCTACTGCACTATGTACACCTACCCTTCTCTATACTACCTACTACACTATGTACACCTACCCTTCTCTATACTACCTACTGCACTATGTACACCTACCCTTCTCTATACTACACTATGTACACCTACCCTTCTCTATACTACCTACTACACTATGTACACCTACCCTTCTCTATACTACACTATGTACACCTACTCTTCTCTATACTACCTACTGTCCTATGTACACCTACCCTTCTCTATACTACCTACTACACTATGTACACCTACCCTTCTCTATACTACACTATGTACACCTACTCTTCTCTATACTACCTACTGTCCTATGTACACCTACCCTTCTCTATACTACCTACTGCACTATGTACACCTACCCTTCTCTATACTACACTATGTACACCTACCCTTCTCTATACTACCTACTACACTATGTACACCTACCCTTCTCTATACTACACTATGTACACCTACCCTTCTCTATACTACATACTGTCCTATGTACACCTACCCTTCTCTATACTACACTATGTACACCTACCCTTCTCTATACTACCTACTACACTATGTACACCTACCCTTCTCTATACTACACTATGTACACCTACCCTTCTCTATACTACACTATGTACACCTACCCTTCTCTATACTGCACTATGTACACCTACCCTTCTCTATACTACCTACTACACTATGTACACCTACCCTTCTCTATACTACCTACTACACTATGTACACCTACCCTTCTCTATACTACCTACTACACTATGTACACCTACCCTTCTCTATACTACCTACTACACTATGTACACCTACCCTTCTCTATACTACACTATGTACACCTACCCTTCTCTATACTACACTATGTACACCTACCCTTGTCTATACTACCTACTGCACTATGTACACCTACCCTTCTCTACTACCTACTGCACTATGTACACCTACCCTTCTCTATACTACTTACTACACTATGTACACCTACCCTTATCTATACTACCTACTGCACTATGTACACCTACCCTTCTCTATACTACACTATGTACACCTACCCTTCTCTATACTACCTACTACACTATGTACACCTACCCTTCTCTATACTACCTACTACACTATGTACACCTACCCTTCTCTATACTACCTACTACACTAAGTACACCTACCCTTCTCTATACTACCTACTGCACTATGTACACCTACCCTTCTCTATACTACCTACTGCACTATGTACACCTACCCTTCTCTATACTACCTACTACACTATGTACACCTACCCTTCTCTATACTACACTATGTACACCTACTCTTCTCTATACTACCTACTGTCCTATGTACACCTACCCTTCTCTATACTACCTACTGTCCTATGTACACCTACCCTTCTCTATACTACCTACTGTCCTATGTACACCTACCCTTCTCTATACTACCTACTACACTAAGTACACCTACCCTTCTCTATACTACCTACTGCACTATGTACACCTACCCTTTTCTATACTACCTACTACACTATGTACACCTACCCTTCTCTATACTACCTACTACACTAAGTACACCTACCCTTCTCTATACTACCTACTGCACTATGTACACCTACCCTTCTCTATACTACCTACTGCACTATGTACACCTACCCTTCTCTATACTACCTACTACACTATGTACACCTACCCTTCTCTATACTACACTATGTACACCTACTCTTCTCTATACTACCTACTGTCCTATGTACACCTACCCTTCTCTATACTACCTACTGTCCTATGTACACCTACCCTTCTCTATACTACCTACTGTCCTATGTACACCTACCCTTCTCTATACTACCTACTACACTAAGTACACCTACCCTTCTCTATACTACCTACTGCACTATGTACACCTACCCTTCTCTATACTACCTACTACACTATGTACACCTACCCTTCTCTATACTACACTATGTACACCTACTCTTCTCTATACTACCTACTGTCCTATGTACACCTACCCTTCTCTATACTACCTACTGCACTATGTACACCTACCCTTCTCTATACTACACTATGTACACCTACCCTTCTCTATACTACACTATGTACACCTACCCTTCTCTATACTACACTATGTACACCTACCCTTCTCTATACTACCTACTACACTATGTACACCTACCCTTCTCTATACTACCTACTACACTATGTACACCTACCCTTCTCTATACTACCTACTACACTATGTACACCTACCCTTCTCTATACTACCTACTACACTATGTACACCTACCCTTCTCTATACTACCTACTACACTATGTACACCTACCCTTCTCTATACTACCTACTACACTATGTACACCCACCCTCCTCTATACTACCCTATGTACACCTACCCTTCTCTATACTACCTACTGCACTATGTACACCTACCCTTCTCTATACTACCTACTACACTATGTACACCTACCCTTCTCTATACTACACTATGTACACCTACTCTTCTCTATACTACCTACTGTCCTATGTACACCTACCTTTCTCTATACTACCTACTGCACTATGTACACCTACCCTTCTCTATACTACCTACTACACTATGTACACCTACCCTTCTCTATACTACACTATGTACACCTACTCTTCTCTATACTACCTACTGTCCTATGTACACCTACCCTTCTCTATACTACCTACTGCACTATGTACAGCTACCCTTCTCTATACTACCTACTGCACTATGTACACCTACCCTTCTCTATACTACATATGTACACCTACCCTTCTTTATACTACCTACTACACTATGTACACCTACCCTTCTCTATACTACACTATGTACACCTACCCTTCTCTATACTACCTACTACACTATGTACACCTACCCTTCTCTATACTACACTATGTACACCTACCCTTCTCTATACTACCTACTGTCCTATGTACACCTACCATTCTCTATACTACACTATGTACACCTACCCTTCTCTATACTACCTACTACACTATGTACACCTACCCTTCTCTATACTACCTACTGTCCAATGTACACCAACCCTTCTCTATACTACCTACTGTCCAATGTACACCTACCCTTCTCTATACTACACTATGTACACCTACCCTTCTCTATACTACACTATGTACACCTACCCTTCTCTATACTACCTACTACACTATGTACACCTACCCTTCTCTATACTACCTACTGTCCAATGTACACCTACCCTTCTCTATACTACACTATGTACACCTACCCTTCTCTATACTACACTATGTACACCTACCCTTCTCTATACTACCTACTACACTATGTACACCTACCCTTCTCTATACTACACTATGTACACCTACCCTTCTCTATACTACCTACTGCACTATGTACACCTACCCTTCTCTATACTACCTACTGCACTATGTACACCTACCCTTTCTTTATACTACCTACTGCACTATGTACACCTACCCTTCTCTATACTACCTACTACACTATGTACACCTACCCTTCTCTATACTACCTACTGCACTATGCACACCTACCCTTCTCTATACTACCTACTGCACTATGTACACCTACCCTTCTCTATACTAACTACTACACTATGTACACCTACCCTTCTCTATACTACCTACTGTCCTATGTACACCTACCCTTCTCTATACTACACTATGTACACCTACCCTTCTCTATACTACCTACTACACTATGTACACCTACCCTTCTCTATACTACCTACTACACTATGTACACCTACCCTTCTCTATACTACCTACTACACTATGTACACCTACCCTTCTCTATACTACCTACTACACTATGTACACCTACCCTTCTCTATACTACCTACTACACTATGTACACCTATCCTTCTCGATACTACCTAATGTCCAATGTACACCTACCCTTCTCTATACTACACTATGTACACCTACCCTTCTCTATACTACCTACTGCACTATGTACACCTACCCTTCTCTATACTACCTACTACACTATGTACACCTACCCTTCTCTATACTACACTATGTACACCTACCCTTCTCTATACTACACTATGTACACCTACCCTTCTCTATACTACCTACTACACTATGTACACCTACCCTTCTCTATACTACCTACTACACTATGTACACCTACCCTTCTCTATACTACCTACTACACTATGTACACCTACCCTTCTCTATACTACCTACTACACTATGTACACCTACCCTTCTCTATACTACCTACTACACTAAGTACACCTACCCTTCTCTATACTACCTACTGCACTATGTACACCTACCCTTCTCTATACTACCTACTACACTATGTACACCTACCCTTCTCTATACTACACTATGTACACCTACTCTTCTCTATACTACCTACTGTCCTATGTACACCTACCCTTCTCTATACTACCTACTGCACTATGTACACCTACCCTTCTCTATACTACCTACTGCACTATGTACACCTACCCTTCTCTATACTACACTATGTACACCTACCCTTCTCTATACTACCTACTACACTATGTACACCTACCCTTCTCTATACTACCTACTACACTATGTACACCTACCCTTCTCTATACTACCTACTACACTATGTACACCCACCCTCCTCTATACTACCCTATGTACACCTACCCTTCTCTATACTACCTACTGCACTATGTACACCTACCCTTCTCTATACTACCTACTGCACTATGTACACCTACCCTTCTCTATACTACCTACTACACTATGTACACCTCCCCTTCTCTATACTACCTACTACACTATGTACACCTACCCTTCTCTATACTACCTACTATACTATGTACACCTACCCTTCTCTATACTACCTACTACACTATGTACACCTACCCTTCTCTATACAACCTACTGTCCTATGTACACCTACCCTTCTCTATACTACCTACTACACTAAGTACACCTACCCTTCTCTATACTACCTACTGCACTATGTACACCTACCCTTCTCTATACTACCTACTACACTAAGTACACCTACCCTTCTCTATACTACCTACTGCACTATGTACACCTACCCTTCTCTATACTACCTACTACACTATGTACACCTACCCTTCTCTATACTACATTATGTACACCTACTCTTCTCTATACTACCTACTGTCCTATGTACACCTACCCTTCTCTATACTACCTACTGCACTATGTACACCTACCCTTCTCTATACTACCTACTGCACTATGTACACCTACCCTTCTCTATACTACACTATGTACACCTACCCTTCTCTATACTACCTACTACACTATGTACACCTACCCTTCTCTATACTACCTACTACACTATGTACACCTACCCTTCTCTATACTACCTACTGCACTATGTACACCTACCCTTCTCTATACTACACTATGTACACCTACCCTTCTCTATACTACCTACTACACCTACCTTTCTCTATACTACCTACTGTACTATGTACACCTACCCTTCTCTATACTACCTACTACACTATGTACACCTACCCTTCTCTATACTACCTACTACACTATGTACACCTACCCTTCTCTATACTACCTACTGTACTATGTACACTTACCCTTCTCTATACTACCTACTGCACTATGTACACCTACCCTTCTCTATACTACCTACGGCACCTACCCTTCTCTATACTACTTACTACACTATGTACACCTACCCTTCTCTATACTACCTACTACACCTACCCTTCTCTATACTACCTACTGCACTATGTACACCTACCCTTCTCTATACTACCTACTGCACTATGTACACCTACCCTTCTCTATACTACCTACTGCACTATGTACACCTACCCTTCTCTATACTACCTACTGTACTATGTACACCTACCCTTCTCTATACTACCTACTGCACTATGTACACCTACCCTTCTCTATACTACCTACTGCACTATGTACACCTACCCTTCTCTATACTACCTACTGTACTATGTACACCTACCCTTCTCTATACTACCTACTGTACTATGTACACCTACCCTTCTATATACTACCTACTGTCTCTGAGCATAATGGAGGATGAATATGAGCAACCCATCAACAACATATCTACATCCACCCATGAAATCTTTCAAGATCTTCCTCTGAGTGTCATGGAGGTTGGATATTCACAACCCATTCATAACAAATCCATATCCAGTCCTGGGATCAGAGAGGAAGAGGGTAGAAAAAGAGAGGGGGGGGACAGGATCACACCTTGGATCTGTGTTGTTCTCCTAGGTTCCACTCCAGACAATCCGCCGCCAGGCGACCCTCCTGCCTTGGTAAGAGCATGTATGCTTTGCATGCAAGCAATGGGGGGGGAAAGCGAACTTAGGACTTTAAATGGGACGCAAGGTAAAGTTTCGTGCCCCCATCCTTAATATCATGAAAAAGAGGGGGGGAGGTTGGGACTTTGAATGAGGTGCGCATGATGCAGCCCAATCACACTCACAGAGGTGCAAACATATGTATGTTTATTGAGGACCAATGATCAACATGGCATAAAAACGCATTGCATACATTAAACATAAAAAAATCGCATGTAGACAATAAATCTATGTATATACAATCATAGGACATGGGTAGGTACAATTATGCATCTTAATCCCCCAAGCAAGATAAAAGTCATGTGAAGTAAAAAAAAATCTGAAAATTGGTCAATGTGTGTTTGATGCATCAAAGGTAGGCCCGACGCTGCGTTTCATGGACTTCAATCCACTCTTCAGGAGCTAGATGCATCTAAATTCTTTTAAAAAATGTATGAAAAGCAATATAGTTTCATAGGTCTAATAAAATCAGCAGAAAAGGGGGAAATTTGGGCATAATGGGCCATGCCAAAAAGGTACTCACATGATAGCCAAAACTGGGACCATGCAACAAAACAAAGCCAGGGGTGAGCCATGGAGCCTGGCCCGGGAGCTGAGAGGGGGACCTCAACGAGGAACACCGGACCGCACACACCAACACCCCGCAGTGGAGGGGACTTCTATAATGTAGGAAATATATAAAATATATCTATGATGATACAAGTAACAAAAAACGAGATGATATAAGCTGCAGATATCACCAAGGTGATTGAAAAAAGCACCTGGAAGATTACCTTGAAGAATGCATGTGATGTTTGAAGCCACATAGATGGAAGAGGATCAGGGTTGCATAGGTTGTATCAGCACCATCTCTGAGTACCATGCAGCAGGGAGTGAGATGCAGCCCCAGCATTGAACGTCAGCTCCCCCTCAGCCTCACGCAGGCACGACACAGTGGAACAAAACCTCAGCGAACGCCAGAGAAGGTCACCACATGTCAGCCCAGCTGATATACCGGACGTCTGTGTGTGCGACGCCCAACCAAGGCGGTCACATGCACAGTGCCAGTGGCGTGGCGCCGATGCAAGGTGGAAAGGTCCGCCCAGCCACTCACCCCCAACCCTGTGGAGGGGAGGTAGGAGGGCGGACACCAGCATGCATCGCAGCTCCCGGGAATCAGGACATCTGCCCACCCACCTACAATAAAACACAGACCCAGTCCGGCCACAGGGAGTAAAAAATATAAAGTAGTAAAAAAAATCAAAGTATGTGAACTGTCAGTGCAAAGAACGTTCCATATCAAGCATGCTGAATTACGACCGGACCCAGTAGGAATCCGCCATAAGAGAGCGATGGGCTACAATCATGAGCACTTCCATCCCTAATCAATGCAAGCAATGGGGGGGGGGGGAGCGAACTTGGGACTTTAAATGGGACGCAAGGGAAAGTTTGCGCCCCCATCCTTAATATCATGCTTTGCATGCAGGCCTTGCTTCGGTCTTAGAGAAATTGGTGGTGGCTATTACTTAGGGAGGTCACGATGACCCAATGTGGGGTCTGCCAATTTTAATAAGGATATGTCTAAGCTGGAAGATACGTGGGCAGTGTCGTGGAAGTGTTCTATCCATGTTGATCATATAGCTGTGTGTTTGTCGGTAGTGCCTTTACCTTTTGCTACCCATTCCTCTGCTTCCCTTATCTCATTTACCCCGCGTATCCACTCCTCTTTGCTCGGTACCTGCGCCTTCTTCCAAAAGGTTGGCAGTAGCAGCTTAGCAGCGTTTAGTAAGTGGGGTAATGCAAGTTTCTTGTAGCGGCTAACTGGTATGGGAGGGATATGCAGGAGGAAATGTTCCGGGGAGAGGGGAATCCCTATCCCAAGGATATCTTTAATCTGGTCTTTAATAGTCTGCCTTTATTCGAGGGCACTCCCACCACAGGTGTAAGAGGGTACCTCGGCCTCCGCATCCTGGCATAGATCTGAGCTAGCCGGATATATCCGTGCCACGTCAGAAGGAACTCTGCACCAGCGTGTCAATAATTTGTAATTTGTCTCCTGCATCTTGGAGTCCACTGAGCTTGAGTGCGTAAGTTAGTATAAGTGCGTTAACTGAGATCCAGAGAACTCTTTCCCAAGGTCTCTTTCCCAGGCACGTATATAAGTAGGTTTAGAAGCCAAGGCCGGAGACCCTAATGGTAGGTAAATCTCCGAAATCATACGGGGGATTGGTTCCTCTGCTATGAACAATTTCTCAAAAGGTGCGAGCAACGAATTATCTCTTATAGAGCTACCGTGTATCTCAAAGAAGTGGTGCAACTGCCTATACTTCCAGAAATTGAGCTGCGGTCTACCAGGTCTGTTCCCCAGGGATTCGAAGGGCAGACTTTTCCCATTTCTCAGCAGTTTACCACAGCTGGCATTCTTGTCTTCCACCCAGGCTCCAAAGAAGCCCGCATGTTCCTCCGGCGGGAACCAGAGGAAACCACCAAGAGGCGTCAGCGGGGACATGGGGGGGCCAAGTTCAACGTTCGATTAACTCGGTCCCATGTTTTAAGCGTAGATATCGTTAATGGGGAGGTAGTGTCAGACAATCCCCTGTGTTCCCGCAAAAGCCACGGGGCATAGGACCGGTTCCAACCTGCCATATATTTTTCCATGGTCACCCATAGTTTGGACTGACAATGGAAGTGCCAATTTAGAATCCTCTGCAGGGCAGTGGCCTGGCAGTACCGCTGCAAGTCTGGGACTCCCAACCCTCCATATTGTTTAGGGCGCCTCAACACCTTCATAGCTATTCGTGGTTTCCATGAGTTCCATATGAAAGCAGTGAGCATGTTAGACACTTGTGTGAAAAATGTTTTGGGTAGGGATGTGGGGAGCATCTGCATATAGAACAAAATTCTAGGGAGAACGTTCATTTTTATTATGTTCGCCCTGCCTATCCATGTAAAAGATATTTTCGTCCATCGTGCTAAGTCTTGTCGGATTTTGGACAATAGTCTGGGATAGTTTGTAGTATATTAGGTGTCAAAGCAGTCTGTCAGTTGTATGCCCAGGTAGCGTAGGGAAGTGTTAGTCCATGTGAAGGGAAATGCAGCCCTTAGGCTATTTGTCATAGAATTGGGTAGGTATATGGACAGAATTTCTGATTTATTATAGTTAATCTTGAAGTTAGAGAGGGTTCCAAAATATTGGAGTTCCCGCATCAGGACCGGCAACGAGATCAGGGGATTAGTTAGGTGAAACAATACATCGTCTGCGTAAGCTGAAAGTTTGTGTTCCACAGCCCCCACAGTCAGGCCTGTGATATCGTAATTTGCTCTCACTCTTCGTAATAATGGCTCAAGGGCCAGAGCGAAGAGGAGGGGGGAGAGTGGACACCCCTGTCACGTGCCGTTCCCGATCGGGAACCTGGTTAAGAAGACTCCATTAACCTTAACCTGTGCACTAGGTTCTAAATAGATGGCTAGTATCCAAGTTAGCATATTCGAGCCCAGCCCCAGCGAGGTTAAAACCTCCCTGAGGTAGGACCAGTCAATGCGGTCGAATGCCTTCTCGGCATCGGTAGAAAGTATTAGGTAGGGGAGGGGAACCTCTCTATTTTTGGCCCAGTGTATTAGTTGAATCGCTCGTATGGAGTTGTCTCGGGCCTCACGCCCCGCAATAAAACCGGTCTGGTCTAGGTGTATCACAAGGGGGACAAGATGTTTCAGACGTTTGCTAGGATTTTTGCCAGAATTTTAATGTCCGTATTCAAGAGGGATATAGGACGGTAGCTCTGTGGGACAGTCGGGTCTTTGCCCTCTTTCTATATAACCGATATGTGTGCTAAAAGAGCCTCAGGGGGAATATTGCATCCCTTTGCTAGAGAGTTAAAGTATTTACACATATGGTTCGTGAGTATCGGGGAGAATTTAGCATAGTACGCTTTGGTGAACCCATCAGGACCTGGGCTTTTCCCATTGGGTAGCGATTTGATGGTGGACTCGAGCTCTGCGGTAGTGATAGGGGAATCTAAGTCAGCTAGCTGGTCTTCAGTTAGGGGGGGCAATCCATTAACAGATAGTCATGGATTTCTGTCAATCTGGTCACCTTTGCGTCTGAGGTTGTGTTTGCGTCTAGGTTGTAGAGGTCGGCGTAGTAGTCGCGAAACCCTGCCGCTATCTTGGGAGGAATGGAATGTCATATCTCCTGTTGAGGAGCCGAGTTTGTGCACTTGAATTTAGGCTCGCTTTGTGCGCAGTGCTCTTGCCAACATGCGTCCGCATTTGTTACTATGTTCATAGTACTTGTGGGATAAATACCGCAATTGTTTACGTGCCTGATGTTCTAACAACCGTGAGAATATGTCTCTGAGTTCCATTAATTCCCGTAGGGCTTCTGGGGCACCCCCCGCTTGCTGGAGTGCGTTAAATAGTCTATTGTAGTCTGCTAGCCCTTCTCTTTTCGGTCTAGTGCCCTGGGCAATAAGCTCACCCCTTATTACTGCCTTGTGGCATTCCCATATCATACCCTCGCTCAAGTTCTCTAATGTGTTCTCTCAAAAGTAGTTCTTTAGCGTGTCTGAGATTTAAGTTTCCACTACAGGGTCATCTAATAAGTTTTCATTAAGATGCCAGTTCCACACTCTATGGGAGCCCACTGGGATGGTAAAGGTAGCGGCAACCGGAGCGTGGTCCGAAATAGTAATGTTTCCTAAGAAAGAGCCTTGGAGGAGCTCTAGGGTCGGGCGGTCAACATAGATCAAATCTATACGCGTATAAACATTGCGTACTGCCGAATAGTAGCTGTAGTCCCTGTCTGTGGGGTGCAGGACCCTCCAGCTGTCGACTAGGCCCGCCATCTGGAGGGACCACCAGAAGTGCCTAAGGAAGGCATGTGAGTGCGAAGGACGGCTGTGCGAGGTGTCCAGGGATGGGTCCAGGCTCACATTAAAGTCGCCTCCTAGTATTAGGGACCCCTCCCTAAACCCCTCTAGGTGTTCTATGATTGAGTCAAGGAAGGTCAATTGGTTCGAGTTAGGGGAATATATATTGGCGAAGGTGTATTTAGTGCCCGCAATGGTCCCCTTCAGGAAGACATATCTCCCCAGGTGGTCAACCAGGTCACCCGTATGTTGGAAGGGGCAGTTTTTGTGGATAGCTATTGCAGTGCCTCTGGACTTATTAACCGGGGAGGTGCTATGGTACCACTGGCAATATATGTGTGTCGGTAACTTGGGAATAGAATGGTGGGTAAAGTGCGTTTCCTGCAGGAAAACTATCTGTGCTTTCAATTTTTTCAGTTCCCACCACAATTTACTACGCTTACAGGGGGAGCAAAGACCGCGGACATTATAAGAAATTACCTTAACAGCTGCCATTGTAGCATGGTGTTGTAGGCTGGCTTTGGTCCCGGCGGCGGGGTCCGGAGTGGGCAATGTCAATCTGGTGAGTCCTGTTAGTAGAGGGAGGAAGGGAACAAAAACCAAGAAGGGAAAAAAGAATAGGGGAGAAAAGTAAAGAGACGAGAGAAAGACAATCGTTAACGTCAGCATAAATATAGGGAACGTATAAACTCAAAAAAAACCTAACAGTGGTTCTGAATAGGTGCAGGCTGGACCCAATGAGCCCCCCTTTCTCAGGGGGCCCATCCTGTCCAGACCTGACATCCCAATTGGGATTATTACCTGTATATGGGCGGCCTACTGGGGGGTCGTGGGCCAACATGAAGGAGGGAAGGAGGAAAGGGACCTCAAGTATTGGGGGGCGGGGAATGGCAGGGGCTCAGGGGATCTCATAAACTGAGATGAGTCCTGGGGAGGGTAGATCTGGAAATTGAAGGGATATGGAAGCAATCCTAAAATGTGTCTGTCTGGGTTGCAGGGCAAAGCCTTGTCCATCTTTTGTGCCGTCAAAGTTCGCCAAAGCCAAGTCAGGGCATGCACAGATAAGGCCAAGTTAGGCGTGGAGCTTCAAATCTTCTGGTGATCTGGCAGTAAGGGATGCTTCCATGTTAAGGGATAAGGATGAATTTTGGGATCCAGGCAATACCATCAGTCTCTTGGTATAGAGGGGCCAGGAGAGGCATCCATTTCCTGCTGGTGGCGGCCATGTCTACAGCCTCCGCATTGAGGCATCTGCGTCCAGGGCTGGGGGAGTTCAATGGCTGGAAAGTTTGCCATCGCAGGATCCCCATGCCAGTCCGGAAAGTCAACCTTACCTAGGCCCAAAGCAGAGAGGAAGTGAGGAAGGTCATCTCTGGTGTGTAATGTGGTTGAGCGGCCATCTTTAGTAGCCTGTAGGTAGAAGGGAAAACCCCAGCGGTACGTGAGACCCGCTTCTTGAAGGGCCAATAACAGAGGTTTCAGGGCCCGACGTTGCATGAGCGTGCGTCTGGAGATGTCCTGAAAAAAACAAAGGTGGGCGCCATCGAAATCAAAGAAGGGCCTGTTGCGCATCTTTTGCATTATTCGTGCTTTGAGGGTATATTTATGCAGCTTGCATATTATGTCTCTGGGGTTGTCAACATCTTGGGATGGCGGTCTCAGGGCCCGGTGTGCTCGGTCAATCTCGACGGGCACCGTGTCCGGTAGTTCCAGAATCTCCCTGAATATGCCTTGCAAGGAGGGGATAATATCTTTGGGGGCTGTGGCTTCTGGCATACCTCGGATACGAATGTTAGCCCTCCTGCTACGGTTCTCAAAATCGTCAAGTTGTGACAACAATAAGTCCAGCTTTTGATCTTGGGCTGCACATCTCAATTGCATAGCTGACATGGTAGGGAGAGCCTCATCCAGCCTCTGTTGTAATGTTTCCACTCTTGTGCCCAGATGTGTGGTGTCCTCCTTTAAGCCGTGCTATATCCTCTCTGAATGCCTTTTCCACCCTTGCTGTGAATTTTTCTAGATCCTCTCTAGTGGGGAGGGACCAGATATGCCTCTTGATATCCCCATCCTCCATAAGGTCAGCAATGTCCGATCCCTCAGCCCTGGACACCAAGGACGCAGGGGAGACCTGGGGTGCAGAGTCACTCACCGATCCAGGTGATAGCTGCGGAGACATAGCAGGCGGTGTGGGCTGCTTCTGTGCCAACGCATGCTGTTTCGCCGTTTTGCTGACCGGCGCCATCTTGGATTTTTCCTGGGCCTTACCGCGGGTCCCAGGAAAATAGGAATCCAGCTGCCCCTGCCTTGTATTGTCCGTCCCAGAGTTGTGGGCCATATTCCGCCACCTCTGTGACATGTCCTGGGCCGTGTCAGGGTCCAGGATCGCGGGTATGCTGCTGGGGAAGTAGCGGTGGGAGCGGAGCGCGGACCAAGCACGTCCTTACAGCCTCATGTTCAGGACACGCCCCTGAGTTATTTTGTTTTAAGGAGACTTTAAAGTGGAACTCCAGCCAAAACATTTTTATTTAGAGTGGGGAAATGTTAGAACCTCATCCAGGCTGTAAGTGTATTTGCTGGGGGGAGGTATTTATTCTCACTTCCTGTTCTACTGACCACACAGAAAGTGATGGAAATCAGTCCCGACACAGAGGTGCTAAACCACCCACACACATCTTTTTATAGCTGTACGTACCCCACTCTCTCTCTCTAAGAATCTAAATATCTTCAGCTTTGAGTAAGAAGTCAGAGATCATATCAGGGATCATTTATAAAAAAAAATTGCTGGACAAATTTTGCAAGCATTCGCCCAGCCACCACAAATATTCACTCTAATTTGCCAAATACGTTTATTACCTATAATCATCGGCTCCATCTAGTGGCCATAATTTCTTATTTTCTGGATTGATGCATTTCAGGAAAATATTGCATTGTGGCCACTAGACAAATGCTTGTGTCATTTATCCAGCATTATTTTATTTTTTGTTGTGTTTTTTATTTTATTTTTATAAATGGACCCTTTAAAATCGAATAGTTGCTGCCTGATCTTACACCCCCTATTCCTAATGCCCCGTACACACTGTGCGAAAATCGGCCGAAAAATCGTCTGATTTTTCTCGCCATAGCTCAATGGTCATAACAGTTTATCGTAGATTATACGCTGTGATGTAATCTACGTGTGACCCCGCAGAGAGAGATAGATGTGTATATGTATGTATAATGTTTTGTACAAAGAGGGAAGTTCTGCTTATATTTGGATGACAATACGATTATGGTTACAGTTATTCCACTTTTTTTTTTTTTTCATTTTGATATTCTTCCGGGTCGTCGGCAACTTCCGATCATGCGCGGACTTTCGTATTTGTGTTTTATCGTACGAATTGTGTACACATTAACCACTTAAGGACCGAGCCTCTCTGAGATTTGGTGTTTACAAGTTAAAAACAGTTTTTTTTGCTAGAAAATTACTTAGAACCCCCCAAACATTATATATTTTTTTATTTTTCGAACACCCTAGAGAATAAAATGGCGGTCATTGCAATACTTTTTGTCACACCGTATTTGCGCAGCGGTCTTACAAGCGCACTCTTTCCCCCCAAAAAAATTACTTTTTTGAATTAAATAAGACAACAGTAAAGTTGTCCCAATGCATTTTTATATTGTGAAAGATAATGTTACGCCGAGTAAATTAATACCCAACATGTCACGCTTCAAAGTTGCACCCGCTTGTGGAATGGTGACAAACTTTTAACCTTAAAAATCTCCATAGGCGACGTTTAAAAAATTCTACAGGTTGCACGTGTTACAGAGGAGGTCTAGGGCTAGAATTATTGCTCTCGCTCTAACGATCGCGGCGATACCTCACATGTGTGGTTTGAACACCGTTTTCATATGCGGGCGCTACTCACGTACGCGTTCACTTCTGGGCGCAAGTTTGTTGGGACAGGGCGCTTTAAAAAAAATCTTTTTTTTTTCTTATTTATTTTACTTTCATTTTTTTATTTTGACACTTAAAAAAAAAAAAAAAAAAAAGCATGACAGGTCCTCTTAAATATGAGATCTGGGGTCGAAAAGACTTCAGATCTCATATTTACACTAAAATGCAATAATTTTTTTTATGTAATTTCAAAAAAAGAAATAAAAATGTCCCTTTTAAGCACTATGGGCGGAAGTGAAGTTTTGACGTCACTTCCGCCCTGCAATGATATGGAGATGGGTGGGGGCCATCTTTCCCTCACTCGTCTCCATACCCAGGCAGGGACAGCATCCGATCACCTCCGCCATTTCCGACAAGCGGCAGAGGGCACCGGAGAGTGGCAGGAGGGGGGCCTCTCCTGCTGCCGATAAAAGTAATCTTGCAGCGAATCCGCTGCAGAGACTACTTTTATCTGAAAGCGGACCGCCCACTCTTGAAGAGGGTACCGGGTAGCTAGCTTCCTCCTTAAATTAGGGACGTATTCCTGCTGCAGGCGGTCCGTAAGTGGTTAAAAGAAAATCGGTTGTGCTGTTGACGGACGACAAAAGTTTTGCCGTTTCTCCCTCCGTTTTTTTTCCTTTTGCTGGATCACAATTGGCAGTGGAAAGTTGTGTACTCACTAGTCGAAAATCGTACGATTGTTCCTTGGCTGAGAATTTCCGCCCGATTTTTGACTAGTGTGTACCCAAAAATGTGTGTTAGATTAAAAAAAGAAAACTAATAATAAACCTACCAAATAATTAAATTACCAAGTAATCAAACTACTATAAACAAAACAGGTGAAAAATAATTTAATTGGTGTACAATAATGTATTCGCCCCTTTTTTTTGCAGATTACAGTGGAACTTTGGTTTAACGCGGTTAACGAGCGTTTTGAATAACAAGCAACTTTTTTTTTCAAATTCTGACTCGGTTTGCAAATGTTGTTTCGCAAAACGAGCAGAATTCAAGTTAATGGGGTGTGCAGTACCGCATTTGGCCAGAGGTGCGGGGGCGCCGGGGACACTCGGAGCGGTTCGGAAATATTCAGAATCACTCAGAAATACACGAAAATACTCAGTTCTCGAGTGTTTCCGAACCTTTCCGAGGGTTTCCGAGTTCAGCCGAGCTGTCCCCGAGTATTTCCGAGGCTCTCCAGCGCCCCCCCCCCCACCTCTGGCCACATGTGGTATTGCATGCAATAGAAGTCAATGCGGAACGAATTATCTTCGTTTCCATTGACTTCTATGGGGAAACTCGCTTTGAAATGCGAGTGCTTTGGATCACAAGCATTCTCCTGGAACGTATTATGCTCATAATCCAAGGTTCCACTGTATAAGGTAAATTGTGAAGGATTATTGGTGACAGAGTGATGTGAGGGGGATTGTTTTAGATTTGATCATTGATTCATAGGGGTCAAGTCCTTAAAGGGGTTGTAAAGGTTCGTGTTTTCACCCTAATGCATACTATGCCCTAAGGGGAAAAATCTTCTGGCAGTGAACGGCCCCCCAGCCCCCCCGTTTTACTTACCTGAGCCCCTTCATTCCCTCGGCGGAGACACGCTCTCCCTCTCTGCCTGGGGTTCTCGGCTCTTGATTGGATAAATTAATAGCAGCGCAGCCATTGGCTCCCGCTGCGGTCAATCAAATCAAATAACGCGGGCGCCGGGGGGGCGGGGTCGAGTCCGGGGCCACTCTGTGCAAAACAAGCTGCACAGTGGAGGGAAGTATGATATGTTTGCTGTTTTAAAAAAATAAAACACGAAGGTTTACAATGACTTTAAGGTAACTAAGATGATACTGGAGCGGATCAGCACTTTATGTATTCATTGCGGCACTCTGTGGAAGAAGCACTTTACTATTGCAGTTTGTAATAAGGAATTGTAAATAGATTTATGGGCGATTGTTTTTTGGGGGGGTTTTTTCTTGCATTCTCTGAATTGATTTGGGTGAATGTTGCACTTTAGTATTTGTCTGTGGTGCTTTATTTGCACGTTATTGTGAACTGATTTTTTTTAACCTGTTTTTTTTTTTTTTGCACTTGTAGTATGGTAGTTTGGTAGTATTAGTTTTTTTTTTTGATTAGTGCACTTTATACTCCACATTGATTGTGTAAACTGTTGTAGTTGCATAGCGGTGGTAGGTGCACACATTCTGTGGGTTAACCATTTCCCCCTCTGGAATAATTGTTTCATTTTTCACACACGTATATAAAATAAAAAAAAAATCTGCATTTTTGGCTCAGTTCACACTGGATACCGATGCGGCTCCCAGCAGGGGTCCGGTGCATCTCCATTCACCGTTTCAGGTCCGATTTCAGCCTGAATTTTGGGTTGAATTCAGACCTGAAACGGACCAAAAGACGCACGGGGCTCCTGTGCAAATTCGCATCAGAGATATGTGAACCGGCTCCATAGAGAGCCAGTCACATTCTCCTGCTATTGTGAAATGAATGCGGGTATTCGCAATATTGTGAACCCAGCCTTAAAGTTACTTACGGTGGTGGCTGGTGCAAAATTTTCTTGGGGGAGGAGCCCCCACCCAGCCAACCACCCCCCATCGATCGCCGCTTCCCCCACCCCATGTTCGATCGATCGTCGCTTCGCTCACTCGCCCATCAGACCCTTACCCCATCCAGGTCGTGACTCCCCCCCTCCCCTGTGCGTCTCCTCCCAAGTCCTGGTGGCTGCTTCTTCTCCCGGCCAATCAATACTTAGGACTCGCGGCCAATTGTGTCTCGGGACCCACTTCCTGATTGGCCAGGAGGAGAAGCAGGAAGACATTAGTGACTATTAATTCTCTAATGTCACACAACTGGGTGGGCGCAGAGCCCCAAGCCCACCCTATTTTGATATTTTGAAGCCAATTAGAGCATTAGGCTCCAATCACGTTCTCCCCCCCAAAAAAAAACAAAAAACATTGAAATCCATGCGTCTGGCGCCCTGCATGTAGATTAGGGGCCGGGTGCATGGATTAGGGGGTGGCGCCCCTGTGCCCTGTATGGACGGGCCAC
Organism: Lithobates clamitans; assembly: GCA_037952925.1. Lineage (NCBI taxonomy): Eukaryota > Metazoa > Chordata > Amphibia > Anura > Ranidae > Lithobates > Lithobates clamitans. The sequence goes on along the minus strand of JBBGZY010002891.1, from coordinate 582,586 downwards.
CACTGGTTACTTACCTGCCTATCTACGTGTAGCTCTCTAGACAGATTCGGCATTGCCAAACTTGTACAAACTCCTGTGCATGTGTGAGAGTGATGTCATCCCGGCCAATGACAGCAGCTGGCGATTGAGACCCAGAAGCCGGCCGCCCAAGGATGTCAGCGGTTTGGCAGGGAGGTCCAGGGTGATTATAGTTCCACTTTAGGGATGTAGAATTATCGCTCTCATTGTAAAGTTTGCGGTGACACCAGGCATGGCTTGCGCAATTGTTTACATACACACCCAACATCGGGGGTGCCCAACCTTTTAAAGAGCGAGGGCCACTTAAGTGACTTGGTAACCGGTCGTGGGCCACAATGAGCAGAGCGGGTGGATGGCAGGTCCGTGTCTGTTCTGCATATGCTCTATAGAGCCCACTCTAGTTTTTTTTTTTTGTTTTTTTGCGGATGGGATATGAGGTAGGCGGATATAAAACTGACATCTGCCACTCCTTAGAGGTGAATGGAGGGTCCGATTGGGTCGGGCTGAACGTGTGAAAGGGGCCTAAGGCTGCTTTCACACTGATGCGCTGAGCTTTACCTGCACCACGAGTGCAGCGCAGTTCACTTTTGGCTTTCCTGACGGTTAGCTGCACTTTGCCATATCCTTCTATTATATTCTGCCATAAACTTCTATTATATTTCAGAAAGTGCACCAAACTCCCAGGTTATACCAGAAGTCTTTGTGCAGGTAACCCCTCAGGTGCACTGCTCTGGACCTGCCAATCAGTTTGAAAGCAGCCCAGTAAGCGCTGTAGAACAGATATGCCTATACAGTGGAACCTTGGATTACGAGGATAATCCGTTCCAGGAGAATGCTTGTAATCCAAAGCACTTGCATATCAAAGCGAGTTTCCCCATAGAAGTCAATGGAAACGAAGATAATTCGTTCCACACTTCTATGGCATGCAATACCGCATGTGGCCAGAGGTAGGAGGGAGGCGCCGGAGAGACTCGGAAATACTCAGAGATCGTTCGGCTGCCCTCAGAAACCCCCGGAAAGGCTTGGAAACAACAACGTTTTTTCCGAGTGTTTCCGAACGGCTCTGAACGGCTCCGGCGCCCCGCACCTCCGGCCAAATGCGCTACTACACACCGCAGAGGCTTGAATCCTGCTCATTTTGTCAGGCAACACTCGGAAACGGAGTCAATTATAAAAAAAAAATATTGGTCATATTGCGAAACGCTTGTTAACCATATATATATATATATAAACTAAGGAAAGGGTTTCCGCGCTCACGGACCTGAAGGCTTGCAGCCTCCCCTTGCACTTACCCCCGAAGGGATGAGTTAATAATACAGAGAAATTGATAGGGGGTGGGTGGCGCTACCTTATCAGGGTACCTTGATTTACAATTTAATGAGCCTCAAAGGGATCAGGAAAGATATAAATATAAATATACTTGCCTTTAATAACAGTATTCTATTCCATCCCAGAGCAGGAGGTCGCGGGCCACATCACAGGGCTCTGTGACCCCTGCCCAACATGCTTGCTTGTGTTCTGTGTTATCCGTTTTTAAATATCAGTCAGGAAAAATAGCACATTATGGCCACTAGATGGCACTTCTAATCTTATGAGATTATTATATTACACAGAATACTGCGAGTTTTCTTGGAGCTGTGTGGATGTGTCCCATTCCTTCCATATATGACTCTCTAGAGTGAATATTACGATTATTACATGGACCAAATTGTGACGGTTTCCTATTGAAAAGGAACCAGTTAAGAAATGTGATATGTGATGTGTTTTTTGCACTTTTTATTGACCGTTCTGATAATCAGCAATCTCTGTCCCCTATATGTGAGAGATATAAGATATGTGAGAGATATAAGATATGTGAGAGATATAAGATATGTGAGAGATATAAGATATGTGAGAGATATAAGATATGTGGAATGATGAATACAGAGATTTTTATTCTGTTGCAAAATGATTTAAATTTTTTTTTATTTTCTATAAACGTTTTGGAATCGGACATCTTGGCACGGCACTTATCAGGCTCACATTTTATTAATCCTTCCGCTGTTATTTCCACCAGAATTATATAATGAGAGCAAATTACTAAATGTGGGCGTGTCCTGACCATAAAAATATATGAGGTCCCCTCCCTGACTCCCCCACTTTTCACCAGTTTTTGCTTCTTGCTTTAAATTTGGGGGGAAAAGATGTATATAGAAATGTAGTTATACAAACATTTGCAGAGCTGTTCATTCCTGTGAAGCTGCACGAACATTCATTCTGTGCCAATCAGGCGGGTGGCAAACAAACCAAGCGATATTCACCCCCCCTCCCCCCATCGCTCGCTCGTCCATCTGCCCACCAGCCCTGCACTTACCCCATCCAGGTCGCGGGCAGCTTTGGGTCCTTCCTGCGTCTCCTTCTCCTTCACGGCGGCTTCCCCCTGCGTCTCCTCCTCCTCAGCGGGCCAATACGAGTCTCAGGACCCTCCTCCTGATTGGCCGGGAGAAGAGTCAGGACGACAATAGTGAATATTAATTTGCTATTGTCACACAACTGGGTGGACTCCGTGTGCAGTGCTCTGCGCCCCGAGCCCACCCTTTTCAAAGCCAATAAGAGCCTCCGGCTCTAATCACGTGCTTAAAAAAACCATTGGAAACCATGCGTCCGGTGCCCTACATGTAGATTAGGGGGTTGGGCACATGGATTGGGGGGGCAGGGCCCCTGCGCTTTATATGGACAGGCCACCACTGGTTATTAGCCTACTTTATCTGCAGTTTGAATGTTCTTCACAGAGTGAATAATAAAATACCACATTATGGCTACAAGATGGAACAATAAAAAAATCATAATAAATATTTATCTCCAGTGATCATCAGCTCCATCTAGTGGCCATAATGATGTGTTCTCCCAATTCATTCTATTGTGTATGAATGAATAACATTCAACCTACTGCGAAAACAGCCTAATAACATTTCATTTTGCCCCAACTGAATGCACATGCAGTTTGACCAGACACATTTTTATTTTTTAAATAAATATGCCTCATAGTGCGAAGAAATGCACAAATGTCCCCCAACCTTTCCATTCCAAGACTTGTCTAGAAAACCCCTTCATATGCATTTTCTCTGTGGCATAATATGTTTGTACGGGGTTTTACAATCATCATCCCAGGGTTATCATAGTTGCTCGATCTCAGGGACTAGCACAATAAAGCACTTATTAGATGGAATATGAGCCATAATGAGATATGGCGATGTAAAGTGCACCTGTCTAATTCCATGGAAGGACTTTGGGTCACCTAGGAACATCAGCCTGTGTATGGTCCCTGTGACACTCGGATCAGATAACATTGGGAAAGAAGGCAGAATCTTCTTGTTGGCACTTTGACCTGAAATGTAACATTTTGTAGATACTTTGACTATAAATTGTTTCTTTTACATGAATGTATCATTTTCCAGACAGATCAGCATTGTATTATCTATATTGGTGTTGTATTCCTAAGGCCGCGCTCACACAGAAGGGAAAAAGAGTTTTGGTGTCCTAGGAAGGCAGCTGGAGGGGGTCGCACACGCACATGTGGGAAGTGTGGAGAATGTCGCTCAGGTTGCAGCACATATCAGACTTGCCCATTGAAGTCAATGGGACTTCACCACCATCACATGGCAGATGGCTCATGGGTGCGGCGTGTTGATCCATGCAAAAAAAAAAAAAAAATGCAGGTTTTCAGGAGTTGGCATCACCTGGAAACTACTGATCTACCACCCTCTGATAAGCAATTCACCATGGATCACTTTTCAGATGGGAGGTAGACACTGCATCCTGTGTGAACTCAGCATTGGGTTTGGTTCTGTCACCTCTCTCTGGATAAATATTCTGTCATTTTCTATCCTTCATGCTGGAAAACTCTGGGAGGTCACACCCATACAGCAATAAAATGTTTTATACTTTTTCTCATTGTGTGATTTCCTCTTTGTTCATCATCTGATTAATATTTTAGAACAGAGTTTTCATTGCTGGAAATTTGGATGGATTGGGATTCTCCTCACTGCATTACCAGGGGCCCAAAATCAAATATTAAAGTAAAGGTAAAGGCAAACCTTTTTTTTTGTTAGAACAGGGGTGTCAAACTCAATTTCATTGTGGGCCGTATCAGCATTATGATTGCCCTCAAAAGGGCCGGTTGTATCTGTAAGATTAGATGTTCAGCACATTCCCTCCTCTTACATTAGATGTCAAGAGCTCCCCCACCATCAGAAGTTGAGTCCCCCACCCTCCCTTACATCACAGTGCACCCCCCTTACCTTATGCTGCTGCTGGGAAGAAGAAGATGGGTGCATTGCTTGAAAGCAGAAAGTAGGGGTCTGGACTTGAGGCAGTGCCATCTTAAGAGCATTATAGGCCTCCAGACAATACAGTGCACTGGGGACCTGTCTACACAATCACGCATGATTGCCCATCAAATGCAGCTTTACTGTGCCCATCAAATGCAGCCTCAGTGTGCCAATTAATACAGACTCACCATTGGCTGGTAACACACACACAAGGCATCTCCTCCTGTGTATCACGGAGCTGGGTCTATGTTTGGCGGTCACGCTGTAACAAGGTCCCGCCCCCCTAGACCGGCTCGTGTAATAAGCGGAACACTGATTCAATCTACTATTACACGAGCAGGTCTAGTGGTGCGGGATCTTGTTACAGCGCGGCCGCCGAACACAGACCCAGCCAGCTCCGTGATACACAGCAGGAGGAGGAGAAAGGGAAAGAGCGGAACGCTGCAGCTGCAACTCAAAGCAGCCCCAGGGCAGGCGGCCTACCGGGAAATTTGCCGGTATCCCGGTGTTTGACACCTGTGGGTTAGACCCTCTGCCAGGATTTTGTTACTGTCTCTGCCCCGGCTTGGGAGATTCACCCTATTGGTTCTGGTGACCTTTATCCCCACAATTGAAGGGAGCTCCCAAATTTTACAACTGTCACCAGAGGGGGAATCATCCAATGGGGACACATTTCTAAGATGGGAATTCTCTTCACTTTAGTCATTTGCTGTTCCTTCCCCGGGATAGGAAGTTATGAGGGGGAGCCAGAAATATAAAGCGATAGGGGTCACCTGAGAGCCCTTCAGTACAGGAGCACCTACCGCCTGAGGAGGAGGACCTGTGATGTCACCAGACTGGTCAAATGACACAGAAATAAGGTGCCTATACATTGAATGTAATGAAAATAAATAAAGTGAAAGGTGACCCCCCCAATTAAAATTCAACTCTCTAATTCAATTCTGAAATCCTACTGATAGCACAAGGGGAGGGGGGCTCTATTTAGTATAAGACCACCCACATGTTTAAAGTGGTTGTAAAGTCTAAACATTTTTTACCTTAATGCATTATTTCTGTTAAGAAAAAAATAAGTTTAGGTGTCAGCATCCCCCCCTTTTTACTTACCTGAACCCTCACTTGATCCAGCAGAGTGCACGTCTGCAGCTCTTCTCTCCCCTCACTTCCGGCTCTCGCTGGCTTTGCTGGGGCATCGGGAGCCATTGGCTCCCATTACTGTCAATCAAAGCCAGAGACAAGGGGGCGGGACTGAGTCCCACTGTCTGTGTCAATGGACGCAGCAGCGGGACTCTGGTGCAAGCATGTATGAGTGCCCCCATGGTTAGCTCCTCCCATGGGGGAAATGGACAGAGGGGAGGGGCCAGGAGTGCCGGTAGGGGACCCGAAAAGAAGAGGTTTGCAGCCATTCTGGTAAATATAGATATTTTTTAATATGTATCTTTACAATCACTTTATTGTTAGACTTCAAACTGCCAGATGCACATTGATATCACAGGGCTCTGTGACTGGGCTTTGAATTAATGACCATCACTGCAGTTCATGCATTCTTGACTTAAAGGGATTGTAAACCCTCAAGGTTTTTCACCATAATGCATTAATACACCCCCCAGAGCCCCCCTTTAACTTACCTGAACCGGATCTTTCCAGCAATGAGAGAGCAGCTCCAGCCACTGTCTCAGGTCCTCATTGGATAGATTGATAGCAGCAGCAGCCACCATTGGTTCCCGCTACTGTCAATCAAATCCAGTGAGAAGGGAGCCAGGGGGCGGGGCCAAGTCCTGCTGTCTGTGTCAATGGATGGAACAGCAGGACTTGGGACTGCACCCGCCTGAGTGTCCTCATGCAAAGCAGCTCTCTGTGGGGGCACTTGATGCGGGGAGGAGCCAGGAGCGCCACCGGAGACCCCAGAAAAGGAGGATCGGGGCCACTCTGTGCAAAACCCTTGCACAGAGGAGGTACAGTTGTGCTCATAACTTTACATACCCCTGGTCGAATTTATGATTTTTTTGCCTTTTTTTTTTATTTATTTTTTTTTTTTTTAGAGAATATTAATAACACAAAAACATTTTTCACTAATGCTTAGTGTTTGGCTGAAGCCATTTATTATCAAGCAATTGTGTTTACTCTTTTTTTTTTTTTTAATTCCTTTATTTTTATAAAAAAGGCATAGATACATAATCCAGTATAAGTCCAGTCATACAATTTCCGACAATAACACATTTTGATTCCGTTAGATTGAGACTGAAAACCAGTATCAGGTGTATACAAACATATGTGATAATACAGGTATGTTCCAGCCAAAATTATATCTTTTACATACATAGTAAAGCAAGGTGGCATAAAAATGGGCCTCCTTGCATAAACATCAAACTGGTCATAAACAAAATTGTATTGCATTAAAGTGCTTAAACGTTTTCAGACACATATATCACATAGTATATTAGTAAACTTTTCCGGCTCGCCGTATATTAAGTGTTCACAGTATATCCATCAACGCCGTCACCACGGCTACGTAGCGAGCATACTAGTACAGAGGACATGAAAAGGAAAATCAAGATAGATTAGAACAGATATCTAGAAGGGAAAGAGCTGAAAAAGACAAAGAGGAGGGAAGAGAAGAGGAGGGCCAAAGGGGGTAAGGGAAAGAAATGGCTGCGACACTGGCCCCCCCCCCCCCCCCCCCCACCTCCGGCACTTCTGAGGGATGCATATATGTACTTGTTTAAATGATACCCACAGAGTTGTCATCTCAGGTAGCCTGGATTTGTGCTTGAGCCATCTCATGCAGGTATGCGTTAGTGCTTACAAAATATCTCCAGGGTCTCCATTTGTCATTAAATTGTTCCTCCTTATTTTGTAAAGTTGCAGTCAGTTCCTCCATACGGAGGATACAATTTACTTTAGAGTACCACAGGACCTTGGTAGGTGGAAGGGGTTCACGCCACAATGCAGGGATACAAGCTCTCGCTGCATTTAGGAGTTGCATTGTCAGTGTTTTCTTATACTTTCGGGTCGGTCTCGGGGTCAGATGCAGAAGGCATGCAGCTGGATTGTCTTTGAGTTCGACCGAGGTCAAACTTTTAATGGTCGATGTCACCTCCTCCCAGAAAGGCCTCAACACTGGACACGCCCAAAAGACATGTAACATACTACCAACTTCTGTATTGCATCTCCACCATCTGATAACGAAGGGGACATTTTATGTAACACATATGGGACTCTATACCATCTGGTCATGATTTTATACCCCGATTCTTGATAGTGGCTCGCGATCGAGGATTTGTGTGCCAATACCAAAACTTTCTCTATTTGTTGTGCAGAGAACTGGATCCCTAGGTCCCTTTCCCATTTTAATAAAAACTCTGGCGTCGGGGTTTCCCTCTGGGTGGTAAGGAGACTGTATAGGAATGAGAGTGTGTGCCTCGTTGGTTCCCCAGATTTGCATAAAGATTCCAAAGGAGTGAGATCCCGGGGGACATAGGAAGATTTCTGAAGAGTCTTCAGAAAGTGTCTGAGCTGCATGGTGCTAAGATTATCTAGCGGTGGCTCCGTAAGTCTAGAGATGGTTGCAGCAGACGGAAGTTCTCCTTGATGCCATATCTCACCCAGGGACTGTCTCTCAAATGTAATCAGTTGTCTTAACCTGCGGCTAGTTAAACCGGGAATGAAATCTGGATTTCCTATGACTGGTGTCATGGGAGAAGGTAGCAATGATATGTCCGTATTGCGGAATATTCTCTTCACTACCATGAGTGTGGCCCCTATCAGGGGGTGAGCTTTCAAGTCCGCCGGGGGCGGAGACGTAAGCCACGGGGACAAACGCAGAGGAATAGAAGCATCCTCAACTTCCATTCTTACCCATTGCTTTGAGTCTTTGTGACAATGCCAATCAACAATCCTGGCAAGGTGTACTGCTTTGTAAGATCAGAGGATGTCTGGGAGACCAATGCCTCCTCTCTCCTTAGGCCTTGTCAGTGTTTGCATTTTTGTTCTGGGAGACTTATGAGCCCAAATAAAATCCCGTACTATAGACTGAATTTGCTTGAAAAAGGTCAATGGTATCTCTATCGGCAGTGTTTGGAGTATGTATAGAACCCGTGGTAGAGCCGTCATTTTCAGGGCATTACATCGCCCAAACCAGGTCAAAGTCAACTTATGCCAGGTCTGGAGATCTATTTTAAGTCTTTGTAATAGAGGTAGGTAGTTGTGTGCATACAAATGTGCCAGGTCCGGAGTGATGTCTACTCCCAGATAGCGTATAGATTTTTCTGCCCACCGGAATGGGAAGGATTTGCACATGGTCCGTGCTTCTGAGACTGGTATGGTAACATTTAACACAGCGGACTTGGCACAGTTGACCTTAAAATTTGAGACGTCGCCATACGCCCTTAAAGCAGCTAGGATGTTAGGTAATGATATTTGTAGATTGGATACAAAAAAAAAAATCAGGTCATCAGCGAAGGCCGCAATTTTGTGATATCCTGAGGGCTTCATAATCCCGGTGATGTTGGGGTTTCCTCGGACACTGCATAGAAATGGCTCAAGCGTCAAAATAAAGACCAGTGGAGAAAGGGGGCACCCTTGTCTCGTCCCGTTAATGATGTTGAAAAAGTCCGAACGCCACTCATTAACCCGCACCGCCGCTGAGGGAGCAGAGTAAAGAGATGAGATCCAACCTCTCATGTTTGGTCCGATACCAATATGTTCCAGTGTGGCCCGCATAAAATGCCAGGCCAACCTATCAAAAGCCTTCTCTGCGTCTGTTGAGAGCAGCAGAAAAGGCTTTTTAACAGACCGTGCTTCGTGTATAAGGTTGATGACCCTTATAGTGTTTTCTCTCGACTCCCTCAACGGTACGAACCCTGCCTGGTCAAAGTGGATTAAATGCGGGATATGCGGTAGTATTCTGTTTGCGAGAATCTTGGAGAACAATTTAAGATCTACGTTTAGTAGGGCAATCGGGCGGTAATTGCTACAGTGGTTAGGGTCTTTCCCTTCTTTTGGTATTAGAGAGATAAATGCCCGTAGCGAGTCTGCCAAGCTAGTACTGCCCCCTTTTAACGTGTTGTAAGCTTTCAGAAAGTGAGGTGATAAGATAGGCATAAAGGTCTGAAAGTAGGTCAGGGTAAAGCCATCCTGCCCAGGTGTCTTCCTTGGCTTCGTTTGTGCCAAGGCTGATAAGAGTTCTTCAGACGTAATATCAGTCTCCAGAGAGTCTCCTACGTCATCTGGTAGGGTGGGCATACCTGAGGATTGGATGTATTCCCCCGCTGCCGCAGCCTTTTCTGTAAGAGACTCTGCGGATTCTCCCCTGTGTATATTATACAGTTGTTGATAGTATGCAGCAAATTCGTTTGCTATATCCTTAGAGGAATGTACTTTGGACCCCTGTGAAGTCACTATAGATGATATATAGGTGCGCTGTCTCGGGCCACGTAATAATCTCGCCAGCATTGTACCTGGTTTATTTGAAAATTCAAACAAGGTCCTTCTCTCCCAGGCCAGATTTTGTATCATTTTTTGGTTCAAAAGATCTTTCAGTTCACCTCTGGCCTTTAACAAGGCCTTGAGATGCATTTCGGCCAATGATTTCTTATGTAGCAGTTCGAGAGATCGCACCTGGGAAAACAAAAGATCAATCTGTTTATTTTTTTCCCTTTTCTTTGCAGCCCCAATCCTGATCAATTCTCCCCGTATCACACATTTGTGTGCCTCCCATACCGTCATTGGAGACAGCGACGGATTTGTGTTTTCTGAAAAATAATTGGAGAGCGCCTTACCTATCTCCTTACGTACCTCTGGATTTTGTAATAGCGATTCATTAAGCTTCCAGGTTGGGGGGGACTTGAGTTCCGTATCCCAGCATAGGGTCACATGAGTGGGTGCGTGGTCAGAAAAAGAGATATAATCGATCTGGGAGGCGGTGACATACGGGAGGTCTTTGTGCTGGATCTGGAAAAAAATCTATCCTGGAGTATGTGCGGTGTACCGAAGAGAAGTAGGTATAGTCCCTATCTTCTGGGTGCATCATCCTCCAAGGGTCTACTAACTGCAGATTGGCCAGTTCTGTCTTAAGTTTTTTCAGGTAGGAGAAAGATAAAAGCGACGCCCCTCTCGAGACATCTAGCAGTGGTTCTTGTGCAAAATTAAAGTCCCCTCCCATCAGAAACAGTCCCTCCCTAATATCCAAAATTAAGGGAATAAGGGACCTCATAAAAGGACAGATGGTCAGAATTAGGGAAGTAAACATTAACCAAGGTCACTGTGGTATTTCTGATTTTGCCTTTTACAAACAAGTATCGGCCTAGTGGATCTGCTCTCTCCTCCAATAGAGTCCACTGCAGCGATTTAGCTATCAGTATGCTGACACCCTTTGATTTTGATAAAGGGGAAGGAGCATGATAGACATTCGGGAAGTCTCTATTACATAGTCTGGGGACTGCCGACTGTTTGAAATGCGTCTCCTGAATTAACGCCACCTGAATGTGAGATTTTTTTTTAAGATCCGAAAGCAGCCTGGAGCATTTTTCCAGCGTAGACAGGCCCTAGCATTTAAGGAGGTAAATTTTATCTCCCCATGGGGACGTGGAGTCGGGGGTACTCCCGTGGGGGCCATGTCGCCCACCAGTATAAATTGGGATTGGGTAGGGTCACTCGAAGGTGGGTACAGAAAGGGGGCAAGGGAAGGGGGGAGAAGGGAGTGAGACACGGAGGGAAAGAGGATAGGCGGGAAAGAAGTGAAAGCAGAGCAAAGATAACAGAAGAGACCAGGAAGGATAAAGGTTATCCAACTGTTGCTAGATTAAGCTTTGCGCAGATATGCGCTTCCTATTGGTGGGTGTGGAAGACTAGACTCCGTGACACAGAGGGAGACGTGTCATCCGGAGGGAACCAGCGTTGTGTAAAACACCAGACTGTTACCTCTAGATACATCTAACATTAAGATCCAGCAACAACTAAATAACTACAGTGCAAACCCTACAGACTAAGGGCCTATTTTCACTTGCAATGTAGATGCTTATGAACGTGTTGATATATATTCATTGTGCTCATGGAACAGCATAGGTATCACAATAATCCCACTTGTCTTAAAACATGAGGTAATATTCTATATGTGCCCCTTGGCCTTCTGGATAAGAGCCACCCCGGCACCCCCCTTCTCGTGTCCGATAAAAATAAGGAAAAAAAAATAGCGAAGGACAACAAAAATTCCCTCTGCAAAACTTTTTAAACAACGAGGGGGAGGTGCGGTGGGATGACACCAGCTCCGTTTAGTTTCAAATATTAATTCTAGTGTACCCCATCCCTACCCTGTGGGGTAGGGTATTACCTCAGAACACACTCAGTATAACCCCCATTAACCTTGTGGACCACTCCAGAACTGAGTGGACTTAATGTGTGCACAAAAAGGATACCAGTTCGATCTAGGCCTCTAGGGCACCCCAGAAATCCATCTTCTCTCAGCAAGTGTTACTCTTTAACTATTGAGTCCGATCAGGATTCCAGAGAGATAGGGTTGTCTCTTGGGGCTATTCTGGATCTTGAGCGCCACCGTCTTCTGCTGGTTCTTTGGGGTCTAGGTGATGTAGATCTCCAGTTGTTGAATGTGATCGGGAAGTCCAACCATTTAGGTACAGAGAACCCGGGGATTGCCAGGAACATAAAACAGCTCCGAAAGTTGGTCCGGCCATCGTAATACAAAAGAGTTGTTGCCTTTCAGCATAATCAGGTGGAAGGGGTGACCCCATCTGTAGGTGGCTCCTGCTGTTCTGATCGCCTTTAGAAGTGGTCGCAATTGACCTCTCATCCGCAGGGTTAACCGTGATAGGTCCGGGAATAGTTGCACCGATGCACCATCGAAGTCTATAGGGCCCTGAGTCCATGCCTTTCATAGTATTTCTTCCTTGATCGTGTAATAATGGACCCTCGCCAGGACATCTCTCGGTGCAAGATCATCACCTCCTCTGGGACCTTGGACATGGTGTACGTGGTCTAATTCCAATTCTGCCGTCGGGGGTTTGTCTAATAAACGGTTAAATATGGCCACAATCGTAGCCCTGAGGTCTCCTCCCGAAGTGGCTTCCAGTAGGCCGCACACTCTGATGTTGTTTCTCCTGCTGCGATTTTCGCCATCATCCACTGAAAGTTGCATCAGGATCAGGCGTCTCTTATATTCTGTGTGTGCCTTTTCCATAGCAGACATTCTGGATTCTAACAAGGAAGTAGATGTTTCCACCTCAGATACCCTATTGTCCACAGTATCTATCCTTTGTTTGAGATCATGAATTTCTTTAGATAGAGTATTCACAATGGAGGCTGCAGATTCAGTAATGTCCTGTTTAGTGGGGAGGAGGGCGAGTATCTCCTTCCAGCATTCTGGGAATGGTTGCTCCTGGGTATTGGCAGTCTGTGAAGACGAGCAACCATCTGCCCCTAAGATGTCTGGGGATACGATCGGAGAGTCCGGTCTGTTAGGTAGAGACCCAGTCCCCTGAGAAGTGTTAGGGAGCCCTTTACCAGCCTTCTTAAGCGATGCTGTACCTGCAGTGTTAGTGCGTGGCGGCGCCATCTTGGAATCCGGGGCCTGCGACGGAGTAGCTGAGTTCCGCAAGAAATACACGGTGATGTCCGTGTTTCTGCTCGCTGCGGGTGATCCCGGTGGTCTGTCCGTCATGGACATGTAAGTATTGTCTCGGTACATGCTCTAAATCCGGTTCCCTACGCGGACGATGCACAGAGCTCCTGGGTAAAGCAGCCTCACAGCGCCATTGCCAAGCCACGCGTGTTTACTCTTTTTAAATCATAATGACAACAGGAACTACCCAAATGATTCTGATCAAAAGTTTACATACCCTGGTGATTTTGGCCTGATAACATGCACACAAGTTGACACAAAGGGGTTTGAACGGCTATTAAAAAAGGTAACCATCCCCATCTGAAAATTATAAATAACTGAAGTTAGTCCCTGAAAAAAAAAAAAAAAATGAATAAAAGAAAAATCAAAGAAATAAAAAAAAATTAAAAAAAAAAAAAATCAAGTGTTCAAATAACGATGTAAAAAGATATCCAATCAACGAATAAGTGACAAATAGTGAATATTTCATGATAAGTTCCAAAAGGTGACTTTTCTTATCAAACCCACAACCATAAGGAGAGTCGCCTTCCCAGAGGCACAGACAAGATTTGCCTGTGGCTAACACCCAGCTTTTCTATATTAGATAACATTTTCTAAACTAGATAATAAGCAAGGATTATTACTAAATAAACAGCTGGCTTCATATCAGACAGCCCAAAAACTGTGGTATACAAAACAAGCTACACTAAATTTGACAGAATCGTAAAACCACCAATGGACAAATGTCAGCACAAAAGGACAGTAGGTGTGCATTGCGTAGTATAGAGAAGGGTAGGTGTACATAGTACAGTAGGTAGTATAGAGAAGGGCAGGTGTACATAGTACAGTAGTTAGTATAGAGAAGGGCAGGTGTACATAGTGTAGTAGGGAGTATAGAGAAGGGTAGGTGTACATAGTGCAGTAGGTAGCATAGAGAAGGGTAGGTGTACATAGGACAGTAGGTAGTATAGAGAAGGGTAGGTGTACATAGTGCAGTAGTAGGTAGTATAGAGAAGGGTAGGTGTACATAGTGCAGTAGTAGGTAGTATAGAGAAGGGTAGGTGTACATAGTGCAGTAGGTAGTATAGAGAAGGGTAGGTGTACATAGTACAGTAGGTAATATAGAGAAGGGTAGGTGTACATAGTGTAGTATAGAGAAGGGTAGGTGTACATAGTGTGGTATAGAGAAGGGTAGGTGTACATAGTGTAGTAGGTAGTATAGAGAAGGGTAGGTGTATATAGTGTAGCAGGTAGTATAGAGAAGGGTAGGTGTACATAGTGTAGCAGGTAGTATAGAGAAGGGTAGGTGTACATAGTGTAGCAGGTAGTATAGAGAAGGGTAGGTGTACATAGTGCAGCAGGTAGTATAGAGAAGGGTAGGTGTACATAGTGTAGCAGGTAGTATAGAGAAGGGTAGGTGTACATAGTGTAGTAGGTAGTATAGAGAAGGGTAGGTGTACATAGTGTAGTAGGTAGCATAGAGAAGGGTAGGTGTACATAGGACAGTAGGTAGTATAGAGAAGGGTAGGTGTACATAGGACAGTAGGTAGTATAGAGAAGGGTAGGTGTACATAGTACAGTAGTAGGTAGTATAGAGAAGGGTAGGTGTACATAGTGCAGTAGGTAGTATAGAGAAGGGTAGGTGTACATAGTGTAGTATAGAGAAGGGTAGGTGTACATAGTGTGGTATAGAGAAGGGTAGGTGTACATAGTGTGGTATAGAGAAGGGTAGGTGTACATAGTGCAGTAGGTAGTATAGAGAAGGGTAGGTGTACATAGGACAGTAGGTAGTATAGAGAAGGGTAGGTGTACATAGAGCAGTAGGTAGTATAGAGAAGGGTAGGTGTACATAGGACAGTAGGTAGTATAGAGAAGGGTAGGTGTACATAGTGTAGTAGGTAGTATAGAGAAGGGAAGGTGTACATAGTGTAGTATAGAGAAGGGTAGGTGTACATAGTGCAGTAGGTAGTATAGAGAAGGGTAGGTGTACATAGTGCAGTAGGTAGTATAGAGAAGGGTAGGTGTACATAGTTTAGTAGGTAGTATAGAGAAGGGTAGGTGTACATAGTGTAGTATAGAGAAGGGTAGGTGTACATAGTGTAGTGGGTAGTATAGAGAAGGGTAGGTGTACATAGTGTAGTATAGAGAAGGGTAGGTGTACATAGTGTAGTAGGTAGTATAGAGAAGGGTAGGTGTACATAGTGTAGTATAGCGAAGGGTAGGTGTACATAGTGTAGTAGGTAGTATAGAGAAGGGTAGGTGTACATAGAGCAGTAGGTAGTATAGAGAAGGGTAGGTGTACATAGTGTAGTAGTTAGTATAGAGAAGGGTAGGTGTACATAGTGCAGTAGGTAGTATAGAGAAGGGTAGGTGTACATAGTGCAGTAGGTAGTATAGAGAAGGGTAGGTGTACATAGTGTAGTAGGTAGTATAGAGAAGGGTAGGTGTACATAGTGTAGTAGGTAGTATAGAGAGGGGTAGGTGTACATAGTGTAGTAGGGAGAAGGGTAGGTGTACATAGTACAGTAGGTAGTATAGAGAAGGGTAGGTGTACATAGTGTAGTAGGTAGTATACAGAAGGGAAGGTGTACATAGTGTAGTAGTGTAGTATAGAGAAGGGTAGGTGTACATAGTGTAGTATAGAGAAGGGTAGGTGTACATAGTGTAGTAGGTAGTATAGAGAAGGGTAGGTGTACATAGTGTAGTAGGTAGTATAGAGAAGGGTAGGTGTACATAGTGTAGTAGGTAGTATAGAGAGGGGTAGGTGTACATAGTGCAGTAGGTAGTATAGAGAAGGGTAGGTGTACATAGTGTAGTAGGTAGTATAGAGAAGGGTAGGTGTACATTGTGTAGTATAGAGAAGGGTAGGTGTACATACTGTAGTATAGAGAAGGGTAGGTGTACATACTGTAGTATAGAGAAGGGTAGGTGTACATAGTGTAGTATAGAGAAGGGTAGGTGTACATAGTGTAGTATAGAGAAGGGTAGGTGTAAATACTGTAGTATAGAGAAGGGTAGGTGTACATAGTGTAGTATAGAGAAGGGTAGGTGTACATAGTGTAGTAGGTAGTATAGAGAAGGGTAGGTGTACATAGTGTAGTATAGAGAAGGGTAGGTGTACATACTGTAGTATAGAGAAGGGTAGGTGTACATACTGTAGTATAGAGAAGGGTAGGTGTACATAGTGTAGTATAGAGAAGGGTAGGTGTACATAGTGTAGTATAGAGAAGGGTAGGTGTACATAGTGCAGTAGGTAGTATAGAGAAGGGTAGGTGTACATAGTGTAGTAGGTAGTATAGAGAAGGGTAGGTGTACATAGTGTAGTAGGTAGTATAGAGAAGGGTAGGTGTACATAGTGTAGTAGGTAGTATAGAGAAGGGTAGGTGTACATAGTGCAGTAGGTAGTATAGAGAAGGGTAGGTGTACATAGTGCAGTAGGTAGTATAGAGAAGGGTAGGTGTACATAGTGCAGTAGGTAGTATAGAGAAGGGTAGGTGTACATAGTGCAGTAGGTAGTATAGAGAAGGGTAGGTGTACATAGTGTAGTAGGTAGTATAGAGAAGGGTAGGTGTACATAGTGCAGTAGGTAGTATAGAGAAGGGTAGGTGTACATAGTGCAGTAGGTAGTATAGAGAAGGGTAGGTGTACATAGTGCAGTAGGTAGTATAGAGAAGGGTAGGTGTACATAGTGTAGTATAGAGAAGGGTAGGTGTACATAGTGTAGTAGGTAGTATAGAGAAGGGTAGGTGTACATAGTTTAGTATAGAGAAGGGTAGGTGTACATAGTGCAGTAGGTAGTATAGAGAAGGGTAGGTGTACATAGGACAGTAGGTAGTATAGAGAAGGGTAGGTGTACATAGTGTAGTAGGTAGTATAGAGAAGGGTAGGTGTACATAGTGTAGTAGGTAGTATAGAGAAGGGTAGGTGTACATAGTGTAGTAGGTAGTATAGAGAAGGGTAGGTGTACATAGTGTAGTAGGTAGTATAGAGAAGGGTAGGTGTACATACTGTAGTAGAGTATATAGCAGTCCAGGGACTGTAGGTAGGTGTACACACGGTCAGGTAGGTGTCCCTAGTATTGAGGTGACACTTTCTGGTCGGTCTCCATTCTCCAGGCCTGGGATAGGACATTGTTGATTCACACCCAGAGCAGGGGACAGAACAGAGCAGCTCCCTTTTCGCTTTCCATTGGACAATTTTTTGACTGCTATAGGTAATGATACTATTGACAAGACAGGTTAGGCTGGTATCTGAGCGCTGTGATTGGTTGCTCCAAAAGTGATGTGGTGGTGGGTGGACTCCAGTCTGAAAGACTGTAGTGAGAGGGAAATCTGAACAGAGCTCATTTCATCACTGACTGGCCACAATCTGTCCATCAACTTCTGTGTATGGGGGTGAGTGTATATTCCGGGGTACACAGGGTGATGGGGGGGTGTTGGGTGTAATATGATTAATGAAATTATTGATTTCCGATCACTGGGGATTATTGATATAAATTCTCCCCCTGAGATCTGTACGATTTATATCCCCCGCTCTGCCCATATACAATGTGTGACTTCTCTATGGAGGTGTACGTAGTGTAGTATAGAGAAGGGTAGGTGTACATAGTGTGGTAGGTAGTATAGAGAAGGGTAGGTGTACATAGTGTAGTAGGTAGTATAGAGAAGGGTAGGTGTATACAATGTGTGACTTCTCTATGAAGAGAATGAGAAATCTCACCAACCAATCACCTTCTAGCTTTTATTCTCAGAGTTTTACTGAAGAAGCAGAAGATAGAAGCTGATTGGTTGTCATGAACAGCTACTGCAGATTCTCTCTTCTCTCCCCCAATAGCAACCAATCAGATTTCTCAGGTCAGTTGCAGCAGATGGGAGAAGATGGTAAACCAGAAACATCAGATAAATCCTGGAATACCTTCACCGATCCAACAGAGGAGAGAAGTCTGACCGATCACCGTCTGTACAATCCTAGTGATCGGGGGTCTGTATACAGACCCAGTACTGCAGTTCCCTCTTCCTACATAGGGTGGCAGCACACACAGCTCCAGGGACTGCAGTTCCCTCTTCCTCCATGGGGTGGCAGCACACACAGCTCCAGGGACTGCAGTTCCCTCTTCCTCCATGGGGTGGCAACACACACAGCTCCACAGACTGCAGTTCCCTCTTCCTCCATAGGGTGGCAGCACACACAGCTCCAGGGACTGCAGTTCCCTCTTCCTCCATGGGGTGGCAGCACATACAGCTCCGGGGACTGCAGTTCCTTCTTCCTCCACAGGGTGGCAGCACACACAGCTCCAGGGACTGCAGTTCCTTCTTCCTCCACAGGGTGGCAGCACACACAGCACCAGGGACTGCAGTTCCCTCTTCCTCCATAGGGTGGCAGCAAATATACAATTCCAGGGAATGTCAGTCGGTTCCTCCGGTGTATTTTCTCTCCGGTGTGAGATGAAATCTCCGGACACTCCCCGCTCTTCTCATCCCACATCTCCGCTTCCCGCTCATCACATCCCCGTACAGATCCCCGGTGTTCTCCAACACACAATACGATCTCCTCTCTCTCCCCATCGCCTCTCCTCTGACACTTCTTATACACTCAACCAATCAGCACCCTACATGTCAGTCCCCGCCCATGAGCCGTGTGCAGTGGTGGGCGCGGTCACAGCAATGTCTCTGTGTTCTGATTGGCTGTACACAGTATTAGATCAGATACAATGTATCTAGTTATATCTTTATAGGAAATATATAGAGGGGAGTGTACAGGGAGGGGGAGGGATGGGAGTTACATCACGTGATCTCACATTTCTCTGATCACAGGAGGAAACTGATTTTAACCCCTTATCTACCAGAACAGTTTTATCATTTTCACACAAAATAAGTCTTTCTTTTATTTTTTATTTTTAGAAATGACTGCAACAGCCCAAAGGTATTTATATTATGAAAGGGGAGGTCCTGGATATATATACACATGTAGGGGACATAATCTCTTTTTGAACCCCCTGTATAGAGAGGAGTGATCACCACATGTGGTCAGATGGCTCTGGAGTGATGGACTGGAGTGAAGCCATCAGACAGCTGTAATCAGAGGTTTTGCTATCAGACAAATTTTTTTGATGAATATTCAACACAGAAAAACTAAATATAAGATAATGTAATATATAAAATAAAGATTACACAGAGTTGTCACACATACATCACCCTCTCTAACATTTACAATATGGTGAGATTTTACTGTGCAAATTTACAGATAACAGAGCCCCAAATATCAACCCATTGGTTACACAGTGACATTTTTCCAATACTTCTAAATGGGTCAAAAGCAAAATCTCCCATTGGACCAATACGTTTACAATGCAGATGTGTCATACACACCCCCCTCTATGATATCTTACAATACGGTATGATTTTAATGTGCGCATTCGAAGATTCAGAGCCCCAAATACCAACCTATTGTTTAGAAAGCAACACTTTTCAAATGTTCTAAATGCCTAAAAAATAAAATCTCCAATTGGAGCAACATATTTACATTTACACCCCTTCACACATAAGGCCTCATGCACACGGGGCGTTTTTACAGCTACTTTTCGCAGCATCAGACTTTTTTGTTGCAGCTTAAATGTTATTCTATGGCCTCATATACACACAGGCTTTTAGGAGCTGTAAGTGGCATCGGCCTTTTCAAGCTGCAAAAAAACCCCAGGGCCAGCGTGTTCTGAGGACCGGCGTTAGAGCTGTAAAAATGTCTGACACTGGTAAAAGCTGCTAAATGTGGCTTAACGCTGGATACAGCTGCGTTAAGCCTCGTCATGTGTTTTTTTGACATGTCAAAATCAATGGTTCCCTATGAGATCCCATTCATTTGAATAGAAGTCACACCAGAAATTGGATCATGATGATCCAACTTGCGGTGCGGCTTGTGCGCTGAGGATCTTAAAGGGGAACCCTCACCAAAATTAAAAATGTTTCTGGGGTAACCCCCTAAAATCCATACCAGACTCTTATCTGAGCACGCTGCCCGGCAGGTCATGAAAGGGGAGGGGGATGGCGAGCACCCCCCGGACCATACCAGGCCATGTGCCCTCAACATGGGGGGGTGAGTGCCTGCGCCAAAGCAATTTGTTCCCATGTTGATGGGGCAAGGGCCTCTTCCCGACAACCCTGGCTGGTGGTTCTCGGGGTCTGCAGGCGGGCGGCTTATCGAAATCTGGAAGCCCTCAGATCCCAGCCCCCCACCCTATGTGAATGAGTTTGGGGTACATTGTACTCCTACCCATTCACCCCAAAAAAGAGTCAAAATTAAAAAACAGTACTCAGGTTTTTGACAAAGTAATTTATTGAAGCAGCTCCGGCGTCTCTTCTCCTTCCGTTTTCTTCTCCCTTCGGCGATGTCTTCATCCTCTGCCGGTTCTCCTCTCTCCGCTATCTTCTCCCGAAGCCGGTTCTCCTCTTTCCGCTGTCTTCTCCCTCTGCCGGTTCTCCTCTCTCCGCTATCTTCTTCCGCTGCCGGTTCTCCTCTCTCCGCTATCTTCTTCCACTGCCGGTTCTCCTCTCTCCGCTGTCTTCTCCCTCTGCCGGTTCTCCTCTCTCCGCTGTCTTCTCCCTCTGCTGGTTCTCCTCTCTCCGATGTCTTCTCCCTCTGCCGGTTCTACTCTCTCCGCTGTCTTCTCCCTCTGCCGGTTCTCCTCTCTCCATTGTCTTCTCCCTCTGCTGGTTCTCCTCTCTCCGCTGTCATCTCCCTCTGCTGGGTCTCCTCTCTCCACTGTCTTCTCCCTCTGCTGGGTCTCCTCTCTCCACTGTCTTCTCCCTCTGCCGGTTCTACTTTCTCCACTGTCTTCTCCCTCTGCTGGGTCTCCTCTCTCTGGTGTCCTCTCCCTCTGCCAGTTCTCCTCTCTCCGCTGTCTTCGGTTCTCCTCTCTTCGCTGTCTTCTCCCTCTGCCGGTTCTGCTCTCTCCACTGTCCTCTCCCTCTGCCGGTTCTCCTCTCTCTGCTGTCTTCTCCCTCTGCTGGGTCTCCTCTCTCCACTGTCTTCTCCCTCTGCCGGTTCTCCTCTCTCCGCTGTCTTCTCCCTCTGCTGGTTCTCCTCTCTCCACTGTCTTCTCCCTCTGCTGGGTCTCCTCTCTCCACTGTCTTCTCCCTCTGCTGGTTCTCCTCTCTCCACTGTCTTCTCCCTCTGCTGGGTCTCCTCTCTCTGCTGTCTTCTCCCTCTGCCGGTTCTCCTCTCTCTGCTGTCTTTGGTTCTCCTCTCTTCACTGTCTTCTCCCTCTGCCGGTTCTCCTCTCTCCGATGTCTTCTCCCTCTGCCGGTTCTCCTCTCTCCGCTGTCTTCTTCCTCTGCCGGTTCTCCTCTCTCCGCTGTCTTCTCCCTCTGCTGGTTCTCCTCTCTCCGATGTCTTCTCCCTCTGCCGGTTCTCCTCTCTCCACTGTCTTCTCCCTCTGCCGGATCTACTCTCTCCACTGTCTTCTCCCTCTGCTGGTTCTCCTCTCTCCACTTTCTTCTCCCTCTACTGGGTCTCCTCTCTCCGCTGTCTTCTCCCTCTGCTGGTTCTCCTCTCTCCGCTATCTTCGGTTCTCCTCTCTTCGCTGTCTTCTCGCTCTGCCGGTTCTACTCTCTCCACTGTCTTCTCCCTCTGCCGGTTCTCCTCTCTCCACTGTCTTCTCCCTCTGCTGGTTCTCCTCTCACCACTGTCTTCTTCCCCTGCTGGGTCTCCTCTCTCCGCTGTCTTCTCTCTCTGCTGATTCTCCTTTCTCTACTGTCTTCTCCCTCTGCTGGGTCTCCTCTCTCCGCTGTCTTCTCCCTCTGCCGGTTCTCCTCTCTCTGCTGTCTTCGGTTCTCCTCTTTCCGCTGTCTTCTCCCTCTGTTGGTTCTCCTCTCTCCACTGTCTTCGGTTCTCCTCTCTCCACTGTCTTCTCCCTCTGCCGGTTCTACTCTCTCCGCTGTCTTCTCCCTCTGCCGGTTCTCCTCTCTCCGCTGTCTTCTCCCTCTGCCGGTTCTCCTCTCTCCGCTGTCTTCTCCCTCTGCCGGTTCTCCTCTCTCCGCTGTCTTCTCCCTCTGCTGGTTCTCCTCTCTCCACTGTCTTTGGTTCTCCTCTCTCCGCTGTCTTCTCCCTCTGCCGGTTCTCCTCTCGCTGCTGTCTTCTCCCTCTGCCAGTTCTCCTCTCTCCGCTGTCTTCTCCCTCTGCCGGTTCTACTCTCTCTGCTGTCTTCTCCCTCTGCCCGTTCTCCTCTCTCCGCTGTCTTCTCCCTCTGCTGGTTCTCCTCTCTCCACTGTCTTCTCCCTCTGCTGGGTCTCCTCTCTCTGCTGTCTTCTCGCTCTGCCAGTTCTCCTCTCTCCGCTGTCTTCGGTTCTCCTCTCTTCGCTGTCTTCTGCCTCTGCTGGGTCTCCTCTCTCTCCGCTGCCTTCTCCCTCTGTTCTTCCTCCGATGTTCTCTCAACACTCTCTCGCACTGTAATGCTAGGGCTGCCATGTGCCATTGTTTATATAGCCATGGGGCGGGGCCACGCGGTGACGACATCCGAAGGCCTCACCCCCTAGTGACACTGCCCCATAATGCCCGGGCGGTGATGTCACAAGGGGGTGGGGCCTCCAGATGACATCACTGGGTGGCCCCGCCCCATGGCTATATAAGTAATGGCACACGGCAGCCCTAGCATTACAGTGGGAGAGAGCATTGAAAGAACATTGGAAGAAGAACAGAGGGAGAAGAGAGCAGAGAACCAGCAGAGGGAGAGGAGAGAGGAGAAATGGCAGCAGAAGAAGACATCGCCTGAGGGAGAAGAAATTGGAAGGAAAAGGCCCCCTTCCCACAGACCCCGACAACCAACGGCCAGGGTTGTCGGGAAGAGGCCCTCCTCCCAATCAACATGGGAACAAGGTGCTTCGGGGTGGGGGGGCACAGGCCCCCCCTGCCCAAAAGCACCACCCACCCCCAAATGTTGAGGGCATGTGGCCTAGTATGGCCCCAGATGGGGTTTGGGCGCTCGATCGTTTCCCCTTTCCCTGACCTGCCGGGCTGTGTGCTCAGGTAAGGGTCTGGTATGGTCTTGGGGGAACCCCACGCTAGAGCTGCACAATTAATCGTCAAGAATCGCTATTGCGATCTTTACTAAAGTGTTTCACAATTCTTTCTATGCAAAGAATTCTCTCTGCTCTTCTGAAACCACAGCCCTCAAAAGAAAGGAAGAGAAAAACCGGGCAGTCTGCCAAGAATCACAACATTCTTTATCAGTTGAACTTAAGTATAAACATTGTAACAATTTGTCAATGGAATGGACTTTGTGTGTAAGTGAAAAAAGTTTAAACACTAAACCTTTTTCTGACATTTGTTGGTTTCAAGTTAAAATCATTTTTTTTTTTGCTAGAAAATTACTTAGAACCCCCAAACATTATATATATTTTTTTAGTAGACACCCTAGAGCAGTGATGGCGAACCTTGGCCCCCCAGATGTTTTGGAGCTACATTTCCCATGATACTCAACTACACTGCAGAGTACAGTTGAACATCATGGGAATTGTAGTTCCAAAACATCTGGGGTGCCATCACTGCTCTAGAGAATAAAATGGTTGTTGTTGTAATATTTTATGTCACACTGTATTTGCGCAGTGGTCTTTGAAATGCAATTTTTTGGTAAAAAATTACTTTAATGAATTAAAAAAAAAAACTACCCAGTAAAGTTAGCCCATTTTTTTTTTGTATAATGTGCAAGATTTTACGTCGCGAGAATCGTGAGAGAATCGTGATCTTTTTATTCTAAGCAAAAAATTTGTGAATTTGTGAAAAGTATGTTTTTACAGCCGCTTATTCCTGGCATGGGTTTTCTAATGCCCTGTGTGCATGAGGCCCAAGTCTAATGGTTTTATGCCCCGACTCCAAACCCGGACTGTCCGGGTGAAACCCGGATGGGTGGCAACCCTACAGGTATGTAATCTCGGTCATTACATTTTAGTTGATTAAATCTACTATAGATTTAGTCAACCAAAATCTTATGTTATTTAGTCGACTAAAACTAAAACAATTGAGATGACTAAAATATGACTAAAACTAAATGGCATTGTAGTCAAAACTAAATTTAAATTAAAATTTGCGGTCAAAATTAACACTGGTATAGAAAAATGTATAAAAATAAATTTAAAAAAGGCAAGAAAAACAAAGGGTACTGAAAAATGTTCGTAGCGGTAAATCAGACAGTTCTTCAGAAATTCAACAGATAGAATAAGTTCAGTCACATCATCCCGGAACAATCCACTCCCTGTTTAGGGGGGGCATAAAACCTTTAGATTTATGTTGCTCTAATGGGAGATTTTATTTTTTATTTATAACTTTTGAAAAGTGTTGCTTTTATAACCAATGGGTTGATATTTGGGGCTCTGTATCTTTAAATTTCTACAGTAAAATCTCACCATATTGTAAATGTTAGAGAGGGTGATGTATGTGTGACAACTCTGTGTAATCATTATTTTATATATTACATTATCTTATATTTAGTTTTTCTGTGTTGAATTTTCTACTAAAAAACTTGTCTGATAGCAAAACCTCTGATTACAACTGTCTGATGGCTTCACTCCAGTTGGGAGAGGCTCTGGACTGGGAAAGACAACTTTGTACTTGGGGGGTGCCAAGTGCGCTGTCACCCCTCTGCACTCCATGCGCAGGTGCATGCCCCTTAGCCGTGCACTCTGCGTGCAGTCGCGCCTAGCCCAGTGTGCTCACCGAGCAGTCACATCTAGCCCAGTGCGTACGTTGTGTGCAGTTGCACCTAGCCCAGTGCGCTCACCGGCGAACGCACTGGGTTAAGCTCGCCGTGCCTAACACAGTGCGTTCCCTATGCACAGTTGCGCCTAGCCCAGAGCGTTTGCACCAATGCAACAATCACACCTAAGCCAGTGCGCTCACCGCGCGCAGTCGCACCTAGCCCAGTGCTCTTGCCGCGCGCAGTCGCACCTAGCCCAGCGCTCTCGTCGCACGCAGTCATACCGCAGCCGCGCTCTCGCTGCGGCTAGCACAGTGTGCTCGCCGCGCCTAACCCAGTGCATTCGCTGTATGCAGTCGCACCTAGCCCAGTGCGCTTGCCTCGCGAAGTCGCGCCTAGCCCAGTGTGCTCGCTGCACAGTCGCACCTAGCCCAGTGCATTTGTCGCGCCTAACCCAGTGCGTTTACCGCCCCAAGCTCAGTGCATTCACCAAGTGCAGTCACGCCTAGCTCAGTGCGCTCACCGTGCAGTCGCACCTAGTCCAGTGCTTTCGCCACACGCAGTCGCACCTAGCCCAGTGCGCTCGCGGTGCCTAGCACAGTGCGCTCGCCGCGCCTAACCCAGTGCGTTTGCTGTGCATAGCCCAGTGCACTCTCCGTGCGCAGTCGCACCTAGCCCAGTGCGTTCGCCACACGCAGTCGCGTTTAGCCCAGTGCGTTTGCCGCACAGTCGCACCTAGCCCAGTGCGTTCGCCACACGCAGTTGCACCTAGCCCAGTGCGCTCGCGGTGCCTAGCACAGTGCGCTCACCGCGCCTAACCCAGTGCGTTCGCTGTGCCTAGCCCAGTGAGCTCTCTGCACGCAGTCGCACCTAGCCCAGTGCACTCTACGCACCTAACCCAGTGCGTTCACCACATGCAGTCGCGCCTAGCCCAGTGCATTTGCCGCGTAGCCGCACCTAGCCCAGTGCGCTTCGTGGGTAGATTTTTATGGAAGTCCAGAGTTCAGCTTAGACAAGACCCTAACACCAGGGGGCATCATCCTCACCCAGGCAGGAAAGGTGGAAATGCTGGATGTACTCCACTAAAAATTGTGACCCACCCAAAAAAAATAAAAAATCGTTCCAATTAGAAACTGTGATGGAGGAGAAGGATAGCAGAAACATTCACAGTGAGTGAAGGTCCTCATTACATAACTGAAACTTTGGGGCGCTCCCATGTAATCGCAGTCGCCCCTCTGCACTCCACACGCAGGCGCCCCTCGGCCCTCACTCCAATTCTGTACATACTGCCCGCTGTTATACCTGCTGCTCTTCTCTCCTACACACACTGCCCGCTAACACTGCACCCTTTCCACTCTCCAGTATTCCTCCTTCATACACTGCCCTCTGTCCTCCCCTCCATACACTGCACGCTGTCCTTCCCTCCAGTACTCCTCTCCTACATACACTGCACGCTGTCCCCTCCAGTTCTCTCCTACGCACACTGTGCCCTGTCCTCCCCTCCAGTACTCCTCTCCTATGCACACTGCACCTGGTCCTACACTCCAGTACTCCTCTCCTATGCACACTGCACCTGGTCCTACCCTCCAGTGCTCCTCTCCTACATACACTGCATCCTGTCCTCCCCTCCAGTACTCCTCTCCTACATACACTGCACCCTGTCTTTCCCTCCAGTACTTCTCTCCTACATACACTGTGTGACGCAACGTCCCACACTCCGCTTGAGTGCTTCCGTCAGTATATCGCTTCCTAAGTCCTGGAACACGAGCCCAATGGCTATAGGAACCCCCAAGAATCAGACAACACCAGTCTTGGAGTACATCAGCAATAGCCTTTTATTTGAGATCTCACACAAATATATACAGCAGGATGACAATACAAACTGTATCCAGAAACCTAATTAACATGAGCTAATTATCTAATACTTTAGACAGCCTAGGTGACTAAGAGACATGACTTTTAGGACAGACTTGTGGTCACCGAGCTTCACACAGTAGCAGAGTTAATTAACACAAACAACAATGGGTGAAAAGATTCTTAGAGCCCACACTAGACTTATTTAAAATAAACACATTATAGCAGACAACAGACAGGTAGCTGGAATTGATGACATTAGCATTAGAATCCCAACAGTATGAATCAGTCACTATTCTATAATGGTATATAAAGGGTTCCCAGAGTCTGTGTGTCTTGGGGGGACATGGACCTGAATCCAAAGTAACACCACCTCGCGTCCCCAGGCATACAGCTCAGAGAGCACCATTCCCCCAAATGCCAGGGCCCATAATCGGTAGGCAAGAGGCTGGCATTCAGTCCCCTCCAAAAGCCTCTGTCACACACTGCACCCTGTATTTCCCTCCAGTACTCCTCTCCTACATACACTGCACCTGGTCCTACCCTCTTTTCTATGTTCCTGGACTCCATGTTGGTGACCTATGACTGATGGTGATTGTTCATCTCCAGATCCGGTTCTCATCTCCAACATCACCAGTATCGGGGGCCAGCTGGGTGAGGAGATGGCGGTGAGCATCCAGTTCTCTGGAGAAGAGAGCGCTGTGACCTGGGAGGTGGACGGGGAGCCTCTCCCTGAAAGATACCGGCTGATAGATGACAATAGGACGCTGATTATCCCCAGTGTGCAGAGAGACGACGCCGAGAGGAGATTCCGGGTCAGGATCACAAACCCGATCAGTGAGGAGATCCAGGAATACCAGCTGGAAATTGAAGGTAAGAGGAGTAAAGGTGATATTCTAAATTTAAAAACAGTATAAAAGGTGCAAGATGGAGTTAAAAGCCAGGGACGTGCAGTCAGGGGAAGCAGGTGAGGCAGGGCCTCACCTGCCATAAACATTTAAAAAAACCAGGGTCATAGCTCGGCAACCTGCGGTCACAGAGACCCCACATTTGGGGGGTATGTAGCCTTAATCCTACCCCACCACTGGTTAAAAAAAACACTTGGGGCTCCTACGACCTATGGTTCCAGAGATATGGGGCTCCTTGCGCAGCCTGTCAGAAGCTACATACAGAGCGGCCACTTTATATACAAGCTGACACACTCTGTTTGCAGCAGACTGTGAGGATGAGCTCACAGTGCCTCTCCCTACTTCTTGTCAGAGGCACTGAGCTCAATGGACAGCTTGGAGCCTTGGACCAATGGTAAAGTACCATTGGTCCCTGCTGTCCAAACAAAAAGGTGCAGTGGAGGCACGCCTCCTAACGGCAGTGTCATAGAAGGGGGCGTGTCTAAAAGACAAATGCTGCCTTCCAGTCCCGCCCTCTTATCTACAAGGAAAAAAAACATGTGTTTATGTGTATAAGGTTTACCCACAATCCCATGTTTTTCTCACACAGTTAAGAGGGAGAAACTGATTCTGCTGAAAAGGTACAAGCTAAATCATATATTTATATGCTCTATGTTATAAGATAATAATTTATTATTTATCTATTTACTGTGAAATTACTATAACTTCAAACGTCAGTAATTTGTCCGCTAACCACTTGCCGACCGCCGCATGTACATATACGTCGGAAGAATGGCACGGCTGGGCAAATTGGCATACAGGTTTGTCCCTTTGAATTTGCCGTCACATGCGCGCCGGCGGCGGCACGCGCGCAACCCTGCCGGGAACTCCGTTAGTAGGATCGCAGGTCCCGTGGACTTGATTGCCGCGGGGATACCCGCGATTGTTTCACGGAGCTGAAGAATGGGGAGATGCTGATGTAAACAAGCATCTCCCCGTTCTGCCTAGTGACACTGTCACTGATCATAGCTCCCTGTGATCGGGAGCAGCGATTAGTGATGTGTCATTCGTAGCCACGTCCCCTAACAGTTAGAATCACTCCCCAGGACACACTTAACCCCTCCCTAGCCCCCTAGTGGTTAACCTCTTCACTGCCAGTGTCATTTTTACAGTAATCAGTGCAATTTTATAGCACTGATCGCTGTAAAAATGACAATGGTCCCTGAAATGTGTCAAAAGTGTCCGATGTGTCTGCCATAATGTCGCAGTCATGATAAAAATTGCAGATTGCCGCCATTACTAGTAACAAAAAAAAAATTATTCAGAAAAATGCCATAAAACTAAACAAAAAAAATAACCGCAGAGGTGATCAAATACCACCAAAAGAAAGCTCTATTTGTGGGGGGAAAAGGACATCAATTTTGTTTGGGAGCCACGTCGCACGACCGTGCAATTGTCAGTTAAAGCGACGCAGTGGCGAATCACAAAAAAGTGCTCTGGTCTTTGGCCAGCGAAATGGTCCGGGGCTGAAGTGGTTAAGCCACCTGCTTGAGTACAGTTATTGAAAATATAGTAAATTACCTTAAAAACAATATATAATAATTATTTGTATATTACTTATGGTTATTAACCCCTCACCACCCAGGCCAATTCTGACACTTCTCTCCTACATGTAATAATCATCATTTTTTTTGCTAGAAAATTACATAGAACCCCCAAACATTATATATATTGTTTTAGCAGACACCCTAGGGAATAAAATGGTGGTTGTTGCAACTTTTCATGTCACACGGTATTTGCGCAGAAAACTTTTTAAACAATTTTTTTTGTTTGTTTCATGAATAAAAAAACACTAAAGTTAGTCAGATTTTTATTTATTTTTTGTATAATGTGAAAGATGTTGTTACGCCGAGTAAATAGATACCTAACATGTCATGCTTTAAAATTGCGCACACTCGTGGAATGGCGCCAAACTTCACTACTTATAAATCTCCATAGGTCTAACAGGTTTCCTGAGTGAGATGATTCAGAGCTGCTCATACCAGTTTAGCAAGTTTTCATTCTGCTGGAACTTCTTGTCTGAGCTGCTTCAGTAGCAGAGTCACTTGAACCCTCCGTGAAGAAGAACTTTGGTCTGGAAAAATAAAAGTCGGCAGCTACAAACACTGTAACTGCTGGCTTCTAATAAACATGCACTTGCCTCACCCAGGCCGGTCATTCTCCGGTCTTCAGGTCCTCGGTACCGCCACCTCCTGTGACTTCAGAGTCAGCTCCCCACTGAGAATGCACAAGTCGCATTGCATCTTTTGAATGGACCCGCAGCTCACAGGTCCCAGGAATTTGAGGGCCAGGGGTAGGGAGCGAACAATGACTCGGATTGCCAAAAGAAAAAAAGAAGCCTGCAAAAATGTTAGGAGCAGGAAGAATCTAAAACATGTGAACTTCCGTTTTCAGGTGACGTTCCAATTTAAGATGCCCTGTTTTATAAATCTGTTACAAAGTATCTTACCTGGAGATCCCACCAGTAACAGCTCTTCCTGTTGCAGGCTGACAACCTTTAACCTTAACTTTTTTTAAATTACCAGAAGCGTTGTCAGCCTGCCTCCTTCATTTGGGCGTCGGGCTGCCTGTTTGATAGACATTTGAAGGGCAACAATGAAATTCAAGGATGAAAAAAGTAAATTCTGTATTATATAAAAAATTGAATTATTGGTGACCCTTTGCTTTAGCAAGACAAATGATATCTAGCGGTTACTAGCGGGATCTCCAGGTAAGAGACTTTGTAACAGATTCATAAAACAGGGCATCTTAAATTGGAACTTACGTGCCTTTTAGTTTAGATATTGCATTATTGGAATTGGCGGATCCCACACTTAAGGACCTCAGGATAGCTAGAGCCCAGGGGGGTGGCCCCAACCCCCTGCTCTGGTCAGGAAGGGGGTAAATTCTTCCGGGGCTGAAGTGGTTAAGGCCTGGTTCACACATCTTTACCTTCTTCCTTCTCTTCTTTTTTTTTTTTTTTAAGTGTGTTTTCAGTTTTGCAGATACACACTACAATCCATTTACCGTGGTTTTCTATGGATTTTTTTTCTGGTTTTTGGTACCATAGACTTCAATGGATCAAAAATGTGTATTGCAAAATGCAAACTGCAACCTGCATAGGTGTGAACCCGGCCAGCACTGTCCGTTTCAGGGACAAAGTTCCAGAATGCAGGAGACCTACCTTACAGAATAGATGGAAACACCGGTACCGCTCTGTACAGCATCCAGCTGCAGCCTACCATACACTTTATCAGGCTGCCTTCAGCAGGTCTGGATGTTGCTCCTCTCCTTCCCATGCATTGCACACTAATGCTGGATGGCCCCATGTGCGAGGGACCCTATAGTTACATGTATTAGTAGCTGGCAGTGTAGAAAATATCTTGTGCTGTGCTGGACTCCCATATGTACATGCAGTATTATTATATAACTGGGCTGGTCATGTCCAAAGCTGAACCTAAAGGACTAAGGTTGTGCACAATATTCCTACCTGGGGCAGGTCCATACATTGGGGTAATAACCTGAACTGTATAGATTGAACATGGGGGATCTTATATTCTTGTGTGACACAGAATGGTCACATTGTTTTTCTCTATTCTGCTCTGCTTCAGGTTCTATTTCTATACATTGCGTTATCACACTCTGAATAATATCTCACAAAATGGTTAATATGAACTTTATTCTCTGACAGATTCTCGTTCAAATTTCCGAACATTACCAGGACCTCCCAGTGCCGTTGGAATAACTATCCGTGTTCTAGTGAGTAATACTTTATATAATAGTTCTGTAAATGGTATCACTAGACGGCTATTATCTAGACCAGCGATACCTTCACAATAGCATGCAGAGATTGAATTGGTATCAGTGGTGGTGCGTCCATAAGGGCGCACGGGCGCTGCCCCCTCTCTCCAGCCCCCCCCCTATCACCAATAGATAGATTAGGCGCCTGACCCCTTTTTCGGGCGCCGGGCACCTGAATTACGGGTGGGTGTTTTTGAAGCACCTGATTAGAGCCATAAGCTCTAATAGGCGTAAAAAAAAGGTAAATAGTGAGAGCCATGCTTGGCGCTCGCAGTTCACCCAGCTGTGTTAGGAAAGCGAATAGTCATTCACTTTTCTAACACTGAACCACCTCTCAATTCCTTGGATATCTTTTTATATCCCTTTCCTGTTTTATACAGTTCAACTACCTTTTCCCGCAGATCCTTTGACAATTCTTTTGGCTTTCCCCATGACTCAGAATCCAGAAACATCAGTGCAGCACTGGATGAAAGATGTAAGGGTCTGTCAGGAGTCCAGAAACTCATTGACCTTTTATACACACACTAATTACAAGCAAACAGATCACAGGTGAGGATGGTTACCTTTAATAGCCATTCAAACCCCTTTGTGTCAACTTGTGTGCATGTTATCAGGCCAAAATCACCGGGGTATGTAAACTTTTGATCAGAGTCATTTGGGTAGTTTCTGTTGCCATTAAGATTTAAAAAGAGTAAACACAGTAGATCGATAATAAATGGCTTCAGCCAAACACTAACCATGAGTGAAAGAAATATGTTTGTGTTATCATTCATAGTCTCTGAAAAATAGCCAAGAAATCATAAATTCTGCCAGGGTATGTAAACTTATGAGCACAACTGTATATACCGCTGCGCAAAATCTTAATGTGCAAACTGTGCAAAAATAATGTGCAAATATTTCAAGAAAAAAAAGGTACAAAATTTTACATATATAAAATGCAAAAGTGCTATTAAAATTCAATAATATATGTGCAATATGTTCAAACTCAAAAATATATAAACATCAAAGAAAAAAAATCAAAAGAAAAATAGTCCATAAAGTGAACCAAACAAATCCATTAATGATCTATTAGTGTCAAAACTGTAGATCTCAGTGACTTCTTTATTGACAATGATTCTGTGTGTTACATAAACTTGCCACCCGGTGTAATCCTCCACCAATCACACTAAATTAACTCATCAGAGTTAATGGCTGGTAAGACTATAAACCAGCAACTGCTCATCTGAGCAATTTCCCGTTTTAATCCGCAACACTGTTTCACTGCAGACTGTCCTCTCCATGTCCCACATGAATAAAAAAATGGAAGAAGGAAGGCTCCCATAGCGTGTTAATCTTTAAAAAGGCTTTAATAAGAATGATAAAATGATACTCGCATTTTACAAGTGTCCGATACTAGGGAATTAATGCTTAATGTTATCGCCGATCGTCTCCGGTCACAAGTACAATCCTGGCTAAGCGGGGTGATGTCAGTGTCCTTGCCACCACCCTAAGTGTTTCGTCATACTACGTCTTTCCGGGAAGACGTATGATGAAATGCGTAGTGAAGGGCAAGGACGCTGACATCACCACACTAGCCAAGATCATGCTCGCAGCACACAGAAGCAGCCGGAGACGATCAAAGGAGGCGGGAGTTGTGGGTGAGGCAATCATCTACTACATTCTGCCTTCTTGTACACATAGGTGGGGTGATATAGATGTTGATTCTGAACAGCGCAGTTGTTAAACTCTTATGTTGGAGATACAAGAGAAATACATTTTGGGAAATGCTGACCTCGGGAAATAAATATGATAGTGAGGTATTGCTCAATCACCTGACCTGCGGTTGTGTCTTTTATATTTCTAGATTTGTTGCAAAGAGGAAAGTAAAGATCTTCCTCTGAGTATCATGGAGGAAGGATATTCACAGCCAATCCACAATGAATCCACATCCACCCATGGGATCCATGAAGATGATTCTCTGAACATAATGGAAGTTGGATATGAGCAACTCATCAACAACATATCTACATCCACCCATGAGATCCCTGAAGATCTACCTCTGAGTGTCATGGAGGTTGGATATTCACAACCCATTCATAATGAATCCATATCCAGTCCTGGGATCAATGACCTACATTTTGAGTGAAGGCGGGGAAGGGGGAGGGGGGTAATCCACCAATCTGGAATGGGGGATGGAAGTGCGCTCCACAAATTCTATTGAGGAATGGACACCCCCATCTATTTACAGAGATGAATGTAAAACTGGTGCCTTTTTTCTGTCATGTTCTGTAGACTTCCTGAGGATATGTATTGATATGTTATTTTATTTACTTTTATTATTATGCAATTTGTACATTTTATGAGTTTTTTTTAATTAGGCTTTAAAGTGGAACTCCAGCCAAAACATTTTGATTTAGTACGGAGGAGGGTGGGGGAAGGTTAGAACCTCATTCAGGCTGTAAGTGTATGTGCTGGGGGGAATTTATACTCACTTCCTGTTCCACTCAGCACACAGGAAGTGATGGAAATTAGTCCCAACACAGACACAGAGGTGCTAAACTGCCCACACACAACTTTTCATAGCTGTGCATGCCCTGCTCTCTCCACCAAAGAAACTAAAAAAAAAATGGCTGGAGGTTTGTTTTTAAAACCAGTTATACAGTAAGTGAGCTTATGTAAGAATCCAAATATCTTCAGTTTCGAGTAAGAAGTCAGAGATCACATCAGGGTTAAATATAAAAAACATTGCTGGACAAATGTCCCAAGCATTCACCCAGCCACCACGAATATTCACTCTAACTTGCCGAATATGTTTATTACCTAAACATCCTAAACAAATCATCGGCTCCATCTAGTGGCCAAAATGTAGTATTTTCTAGATTGATGCATTTCAGGAAAATACCGCAGTGTGGCCACTAGATGGAGCTGGCAATCATAGGAAATAAACACATTTAGGCAAATTATGGTGGTTATTTGTGATGGCTGGGCAAATGCTTGTGTCAGCTCATCCAGCATTATTTATTTATTTTATAAATGGACCCCTTAAAATCTAATGGTTGCTGCCTGATCTTGCACTCCATATTCCTAAGAGTGCACTGGGTAAAAAATGTGTTAGATAGATAAAAACAAAAAACAAATAATGAACCTACCAAATAATTAAATTACCAAATAATCAAACTACTATAAAGAGCAAAACAGGTGAAACATAATTAATCGGTGCACAATAATGTTAAAGTGCAAAATGATTTGTCTGCTCCTGATGAAATGCTGTGAGTGGGCGGAGACATAATGATGTCATCACACGCTAGGAAGTCTCACTGTTACAGAGCCTGTTACTTTTATTTTTTTTTTTTCTATGGTAAATTGTGAAGGATTATTGGCGTGTGGTGGAAAGAAAGCGATTTGTGGGGGGATTTGACCATTGATTTATGGGATCCTTACAGGGGTTGTAAACCCTTGTGCATCCTATGCATTAAGGTGGAAAGACACCTGGCAGTCACCAGCCCCCCATTTTGCTTACCTGAGCCCCTTCATCTCCCCGGTGGGGACGCGCTGTCCCTCTCTCCATGGGGTATCGGCTCTTGATTGGATAGATTGACAGCCATTGGCTCCCGCTGCTGTCAATCAAATCCAATGACACGGGCGCCAGGGTGCGGGGCTGAGTCCAGCAATCGTGTCTGTGGACACAAACGATGGACTCGGGAGCGCGTTCGCAAGGTAACCCCCCCGGGAGAGCGCTTCTCCTAGGGAGTTATCTGATGCAGGGAGGAGCCGCGAGAGCCGTCGGGGGACCCCAGAAGAGTATGTTCGGGGCCACTCTGTGCAAAATGAGCTGCACAGTGGAGGTAAGTATGATATGTTTATTATTTTTTAAAAATAAAAAATGATCCTTTACAATTACTTTAAGGTTAGTAAGATGATACTGGAGCGGATCAGCACTTTATGTATTTATCGTGGCACTCTGTGAAAGAAGAACTTTACTTTTGCGGTTTGTAATAAGGGATTGTAAATAGATTTATGGGCGATTTTTTGTTTTGCATTCTCTGAATTGATTTGGGTGAATGTTGTACTTTAGTTTTTGTCTGTGGCACTTTATTTGCACATTATTGTGAACTGATTTTTTATTTTCCTATTTACCAGTTTTGCACTTGTATGGTAGTTTGTTAGTATTAGTTTTTAATAAGTCCACTTTGATTGGGTAAACTGTTTTACTTGTACAGCAGCTGTAGTTGGTGTGGTAGGTAGGTGGATGGGTTCTGTGGGTTAGCCACTTCCCCTTTGCAACACTTCTTTCATTTTTCACACATATAAACAAAAAAAATCTGCCTTTTTGGCTAGAAAATTATTTAAACCCCCCCAGAATTGTATATATTTTCTGAATACAGAGGCCCTGTAGAATAAAATATGGTAGTTGATTGATTTTTTTTTTTGTAAAAAATAAAAGATGATGTTGTGTTTTGAGTAAATAGATACCAAATATGTCAAGCCTCAAAACTGCAAAAAGATTACAGTACCTCATATCACCAGTAGTTGGCACTTTAAATGCATTTACATCTTATTCGTTTATGGGTGAACAGGCATGAATTTCAATGCAGAAGGGACATGCTTTTGCTTCTTCTCCATTAAAGTTGCAGTCATGGCTGTTGCTCAATTTTCTCTGGGGGGGGGGGCGCACCCTGGGGGCGCACCCTTCCAGCCAGCCTAAACTCAGGCTCTAATCATGCGCGTGCAAAAAAAAATTTAAATCCATGCACCTGGAACCATGCATGTAGATTAGAGGCCAGGTGCATGGATTAGGGGGCGGCGCCCCTGCACCCCATGTGAGCGGTTATCACTGATTTACTTACCTGCCTGTCCTCATGCAGCTCACTGTACAAATTTGGCAATGCCAAACCTGACTGAACTCCCATACATGAGTGAGAGGGACGTCATCCCTGCCAATGACAGCAGCGAGCGATGAGACCCAGAAGCCGGCCGCCCAAAGATGTCAGTGGCCTGATGGGGAGATCCAGGACAGCGCATTGCTGGATTCGAGGTGAGTATAGTTTCGCTTTAACATTAAATTAGGGACCTTGAATTATCACTCTCACTGTGACATTTGCGGTGATGCCTAGCAGCATGACTCGCGCAATTGTTGTTTACATAGACATACACACCCAACATGTTTGCTTGTGTTCTGTGTTATCAGTTTTTAAATACCTAAGCCAGGAAAAATACAGCATTATGGCCACTAGATGGCGCTTCCAATCATATGAAATTATATGAGCTGTGTGGATGTGTCCCATTCCTTCCATACATGACTCTCTAGAGTGAATATTACGATTATTACATGGACCAAATTGTGACTTTCTTCTTGAAAAGGAACCTGTTAAAAAATGTGATATTGATTTTTTGTTTTGCACTTTTTATTGACTGTTATGATAATCCGCAATCCCTGTCCCAGTATATGTGAGAGATATAAGATATGTGAATGATAAATACAGGATATTTTTGTTGTGTTTTAAGGAATGGTCAGAGAAAAGCTGGATTTTCACTTACATGGAATGAGGAAGATTATCTATAAAAGTTTTGGAATCTGACATCTTGGCACAACACTTTTCAGGCTCTTATTTTAATAAACCTTCCATTGGTTTTTCCACCATAATTATATGAAGAGAGAAAATGACTAAATGTGGGCGTGTCCTCACCATGAAAAACCATGGGGCCCCTGCTCTGCATTATGGCCAGTAGATGGAGCGGAAAATCATAATACCTTTTTTTTTTGTTTTACAAAGTTTTATTGAATGAACATAAAAACATATTACAATGTAATGTTGGTATGGACACGTAAAACAAATTACATATAACAAATGGGTTTTAGTACAATTTATATTAAAGTATCAATATAGTTATATACTTTTTCTAGGTATCTCCAGTGATCATCAGCTCCATC
Organism: Lithobates clamitans; assembly: GCA_037952925.1. Lineage (NCBI taxonomy): Eukaryota > Metazoa > Chordata > Amphibia > Anura > Ranidae > Lithobates > Lithobates clamitans. The sequence goes on along the minus strand of JBBGZY010002891.1, from coordinate 545,472 downwards.
TAGTGGCCGTAATGTAGGGTTTTCATAATTTGTATTATTTTGTATGAATGAAGAACATTCAACCTACAGCAAAAATAACCTAAAACATTATATTTTGCCCCAACTGAATGCACATGCAGAACAAAAGCCGCTTTTTTTTTATTTTTTATTTTTTTATATCAATGTGCCCCATAGTGCGAATAAATGCACAAACATCCCCCAACCTTTCCATTACAAAACTTCTCTAGAAATCCTCTCCATATGCACTTTCTCTGTTGATGGCATAATCTGTAATGTCTGTACGGGGTTTCCCAATCATCATCTCAGGGTTCTCATAGTTGCTCGATCTCAGGGTTTATTGCAATAAAGCATTTATTAGATGGAATATGTACAACAATGAGATGTGGAAGATGTAAAGGGAACCTGTCTAATGCCATGGAAGGACTTTGGGTCAGGTAACATTGGAGAATAAGGCAGAATGTTCTTGTGAGTTGCTTTACCTTAAGTGTAACATTTTGTAAATACTTTGTCTATGAATTTTTTTTATTTTTTTAAGAATATGTATCATGTTCCAGACATATCAACATTGGGGGGTTATTTACTAAAACTGGAGAGCGCGCAATCTGGTGCAGCTCTGCATAGAAACCAATCAGCTTCCAGGTTTTATTGTCAAAGCTTAATTGAATTTGGAAGCTGATTGGCTACCATGCACAGCTGCACCAGATTCTGATTGCTCCAGTTTTAGTAAATCTCCTCTGTTGCTTTATTTAAATTGGTATTAGTCTTCAGGCCTTGTTCACACAAGTGATACAAACTGTTACAACTGTTGCTTTAATGCAACAAAACAAACATTCAGGAGGTGTCGGCATCACCTGGAATTTACTGATCTACCACCCTCTGATAAGCGATCCACCTTGAATCGTTTTTTAGTAGGGAGATAGACAGACATCTGTGTGAACTTGGCATTGGGTTGGTTATATTACCTCTCTCTGGATAAATATTCTGTCATTTTATATCCTTCATGCTGGAAAACTCTAGGAGGTCACACCCATACAGCAATAACATTTTTTATACTTTTTTCTTATTGTGTGATTTCCTTTGTGTTCAGAATCTCATTCATATTTTGGAATAATGTTTTTTACAAGCTCCTTGCGGGCAGGGACCGATGTGAATGTATAATATATGTAAAGCGCTGTGTAAACTGATGGCACTTTAGAAGTACTTGTAATGAATCAATAAAGTTTTCACATTCAGGACATTCTTGTCGTCTTTGGATTCTCTTCACTGCATTAACAGGAGCCCCAAAATCAAATATTAAAATAGATGTAAAGGCAAACTTTTTTTTTGGTGTGTTAGATCCTCTGTCGGGATTGTATTACTGTCTGTGTTCTGGCTGGGGAGAGTCACCCTATTGGTTCTGGTGAACTTTATCCCGGAGACAGAAACTGAAGGGGAATCCCAAACTTAACAGCTGTCACCAGAACAGGAAGTGAGAAAGAATGATGAGATCCAAGGCACCATAAGCAATTGGCCTCCATCCCAACATCCCAGAACAGGAAGTGGGGGGAAATCATCCGATGGGGACACATTTCTAAGGTGTGAATTCTCTTCACTTTATTCATTTCCTGTTCTCTCCCCAGGATAGGAAGTTATGAGAAATCTCCCAAGGGGGAGCCAGAAATATAACCTGATAGGGGTTATCTGAGAGCCTTTCAGTACAGGAGTACCTACCGCCTGAGGAGGAGGAGGACCTGTGATGTCACCGGACTGGTCAAATGACACTGAGAAATAAGATATCTGTTCATTGAATCTATTTAAAAAAAGTGAAAGTTGCCCCCCCAATTGAAATTTTACCACCTTAAATAAATTCTGAAATCTCACTGATAGAGGCCTCCTCCCCTCCCCCCTCTCCATGGGCCATTCAGTAGAAGACCGACTACCACTCACCCAATGTTTAATGTTAAACTTCAGACTGCCAGATGCACATTGATATCACATGATTATGTGACTGCGATTTGTATTTGTACTTTGGCCAAATGTTGTCTCCATCTCTGCAGTTCAAGTGAAATAAATGATCCGCAGATCGCTTTTTAGAGAGAAGTAATCATTCTTCTGTCTGATGCCCTTCTACCCCATTCCTCTACTCCGAGATTTAAAATATTAAATATTTAAATATACATATTTAAATATTTAAAATATTTTCTCTCCCCTCCTACCTATCCTACCCACTGGCGGCGGGTGCTCAAAATTTCAGGGGTGGGGGGCGGCACACAGACTAACAAACCCCCCTGGAGCAACAAATGGCACCCCACCCCCGTGGGAGACAAACGGCGGAGAGAGGGAGGGAGTCATTAGACTCCGTGGCCAATAGGGGCTTCCTGAATAGCCAGGAGGAGGATCAGTGTGTGAATAGCAAATATTTATTCGCTATTGCCACACAAGTGGGTGTGCTCAGGGCACAATGCCCTGCCCCCCGAGCCCACCCTTTTTTGAAGCCTATTAGAGCCTCTGGCTCTAATCACGTGCTTCAAACCCCCCCCCATTGGAATCCAATGCGTTTGGCGCCCTGCATATAGATTAGGGGGCTGGATGCATGGATGGGGGTGGCGCCACTGATCCTACCTACCCTGAGTAAAAAAAGATCTGTGCACTTCCTTATTTATAGTCCGCTCCGGTCACATGATCAGCATTGGCTGCTGCAGGGAAGAGGAGGGAGCACCAACAATGGCTGGAACATGAAAACCTATGCATGACATCACAGCTCCCCAAATTCTCAGGCGTTGTCGAGCGCGCTCTCCTCTCCCCTGCAGCCGCTGCTCACTAACTCTAGAAACAGGATAGGTAGAAGGGGGAGGGAACATTTTGAGACATAGTGTTGGGCTGGAATTCTACCTTTTTAATGTGCATTTAAGTTGTTAAATAAACACTTCTCAATGTTAAAATTTATTTTTGATTTTTTAATGTATTACAAAAAAGTTTATTTGCACTAGCGGTTGAGGGGGATTTACCGCCCCTCCACCGCTACCACCTTTTAGCTGTAGAGACAACGGCTGAGCATATTCACATGCTGCAGTTATACCCACTGTTACTTTTAGCAGGTGTAGCACCCACTGACCGTGACCCATTCAAGTGAATGGTGGCACAATGCAAGCACCCTACACTGTGTGGAGTTAAAGCAGGTGGTTTTAAAAAGCCGTTTGCTTGTTACATAGAAACGCATCGGTTGGAGAGAATCTTGTGACGTCATCACGCACCAGCTGGCAGCCTGATAGCTTGTAGCTGTGTGTTTGTATGTCTCTTCTATCGTTGTGCAGGAGAAGAATTTTTGGAATAAAAATACCAATGATTTATCGCACTATGAAGTTCCTCCTTCTTTGTTTTTTAAAAATATCCTAAAAATCTGCTGGAGGAATATCAAGCGGAGCAATTGGGAAGTGTTTAATCCATCTTGCTAACCTTGATGAGGGGTGACTGGATATTCGGATTAGGAGTGGACCGGGTGGAAGTCTACAGCTGATCTTTCCCAGAGTTACTTCCGGGTTGCGAGCTCCAGTGCTGTGATTCGTTGGAGCCGTGATGATGTCACTCCCATGCATGCACATGGGTGCCGCCGGTCACAGCACAGGGCCCTGTAGAAACGGCACGATCGGCTGTTCCTTCAGTGCGCATGCGCCAATGACGTTTTTGGCAGCGTATATAGTAAATATTCCTAAACGTGTGCAAGTTTAGGAAGTATTTACAGTACCTACAGGTAAGCCTTTTAATAGACTTACCTGTAGGTGCAATTAAACAGGAAGACTTTACTTCCTCTTTTATGTCCAAGCTTTTTTTGTTATTTTCCTATTTGGAGATGACTTTGAATAATGGGTCCTTCTCTTGGTGTCTGTATCTATCTCTATCCCCTTTTGCCACGCTATCCTGTCAATTCACTAACGGTTACCCCATGTGATAACAAGGTCACGTGACTCATTTACATAACTTATCACATGCAGTAAAAATGGTTAAATTCACACAAAAACAAAGATTGTGCGGCCTTTAGTGCTAAATGAAAAATGTGCGGGTATATATTACATAAAAAACATGTGGTAAGCTCTTAACTACTTCAGCCCCGGAAGAATTTACCCCCTTCCTGGCCAGAGCACTTTTTGCGATACGGCACTACGTCGCTTTTTACTGACAATTGCGACGTTGTTCCCAAACAAAGTCATTTTATTCCCACAAATAGAGATTTCTTTTGGTGGTATTTGATCACCTCCTGCGTTTTTTATTTTTTGCGCTATAAACAAAAAAGAGCGACAATTTTGAAAAAAAAGCAATGTTTTTTACTTTTTGTTATAATAAATATCCCCAAAAAATATATTAAAAAAATGTATTTCTCAGTTAAGGTCGATATATATTCTTCTACATATTTTTGGTAAAAAAAAATCGCAATAAGCGTATATTAATTGGTTTGCGCAAAAGTTATAGCGTCTACAAAATAGGGGATAGATTTATGGTATTTTTATTATTCAATTTTTTAATTAGTAATGGCGGCGATCTGCGATTTTTTTATCATGACTGCGACATTATGGCCGACACATCGGACACATTTGACACTGTTTTGGGACCATTGTCATTTATACAGCGATCTGTGCTATAAAATGCATTGATTACTTGTAAATGACACTGGCAGGGAAGAGGTTAACCACTAGGGGGCGATGAAGGGGTTAATTGTGTTCCCTCACTGTGTTCTAACTGTGGGGGGGATGGTCTCACAACAACATGACAGACTCCCGATGACAGGGAGCAGTAGATCCCTGTCGTGTTGCTAGGCAGAACAGGGAAATTCCTTGTTTACATAGGTATCTCCCCATTCTGCCTCTCCGTGACACAATCGCAGTCCCTCAGCGGACATCAAGTCTGTGGGATCCGCGGGCACAGTCGCGGAGTACACAGCGCGCGCACCGACTATGCCGCAATTTAAAGGGGACGTACAGTTATGCCGTGCCATTGTGCCGACGTATATTGCCATGCGCTGGTCGGCAAGGGGTTAAAGTGGTTGTAAAGGCAGAAGGTGCATTCTATGCATTAAGTTACCTGAGCCCCCTCTCTCTCCAGCGATCTCCACGAGTTCCTCGGCCGTCACACAGCAGTGGCACCATTCGATCCTGCTGCTGTCAAAGTCAGTTAGCCAATCAGAAGAGAGAGGGGGCAGGGCCGAACCGGGGCTCCGTGTCTGAAAGGACACAGGGGGCTCTGACTTGCCTCGGGTGCCCCCACAGCAAGCTGCTTGCTTTGGGGGCACCCAACAGGAGGGAGGAGCCAGGAGAGCCGAAAAGGGACCCGAGAAGAGGAGGATCAGGGCTTCCCTGTGCAAATCCACTGTACAGAGCAGGTAAGTATAACATGTTTGAAAGAAACAAGAAGAGAGAAGTGTGGGGTTTTTTTTATTCCCTAAACATACTTACCCCGGTGAATGCAGCATCAGACCGATTCTGTAGCTGTCCCCCGGCGTATCTGCACTGAAAACCGAGCCACCGAACACCGCCGATGGCTCAGTTCTCACTCCTCCCTGAGCAGAGCGGTGCCGACTGTCAGTCAGCATAACTTCTGCTCTACTTCTCAGCGCTCATTGGAGGGGCGGGGAGAGGCTGTCTCAGCGGCTCACTGAGACGGCCATCAGTCAAGGAAGCTTTTGGATCCAGACTTGGAAGTCGGGATGACGGGCTGCCCCAACTGATGGCCGTGATGTCAGTGGAGAGCGGACTTCAGACCTCTCTCCGCTGAAAACGGGTCACAGGAGTGCAAAACGGATTGCACTCCTGTGACCCAGAGGAGAAGCCCAGCCTAAAAATCTCAGGCTGGACTTCTCCTTTAACCACTTGCTTACAGGGCACTTAAACCCCCCTCCTGTCCAGACAAATTTTCAGCTTTTAGCGCTGATGCACTTTGAATGACAATTGCGCGGTCATACAACATTGTACTCAAATTATAATTTTATCATTTTTTTCCCACAAATAGAGCTTTCTTTTGGTGGTATTTGATCACCTCGGTTTTTAGTTTTTTTTAAAAATTTTAAAAGATTGAATTTAAAAAAAAAAAATTTTTTTTTATATTTTGTTATAAAATTTTGCAAACAGGTAACTTTTCTCCTTCATTGATGTAGCTGATGAGGTGGCACTGATGGGCACCGATAGGTGGCAGTGATGGGCACTGATGGGTACTGATGGGTGGCAGTGATGGGCACTGATCGGTTACACTGATGGCAGCACTGCTAGGTGGCAATGATTGGCACCACTGGTGGGCATTGATAGGTGGCACTTGTGGGCATTGATAGGTGGCACTTTTGGGCATTGATAGGTGGCACTGCTGGCACTGGCAGGTGGCAATTGCAGGTGGCACTTGCAGGCACAGATGAGGCATATGTGCCTCCTTCCTCTTCGGGACTGATGTCCCTTTAACATAAGCCGGTGAACGGCTTTTTTTTCCTTCTCACGCTGTCAGCGTGAGGAGAAAAAAAAAAACAATCAGCTGTCATTGGCTGACAGCTGATCACATTGTAAGGGGCTGGGATCGGCCCCTTACTCGGATCTGTAATCATCCGAGTCCCTGTGACTCGGTGATCACAGCGTGCGCACCGTGTGCCCTGCAGGGTGCGCGCATGCACAGGGGGTGATGTCCCATGACAGCCTCCCGGAAATTGAGGTCCGCGCTGTGGCCGTCATTCGGCTATGGCCCGGACCTCAAGTGGTTAAAGTCCAACAGAACAGAGTAAAAAAAATGTAATTTTTAACCATTTCAATACCAGGCACTTTTACCCCCCTTCTGGTGCAAGCCAATTTTCAGCTTTTAGCGCTCTCGCAATTTGAATGGCAATTGCGCTGTCATACAACACTGTACCCTACACTAAATCACCACTTTTTGTAGCTGCTGACTTTTAATAAACAAAAAAAGCCTGGAACTCCGCTTTAGGACGGGTTCAGGATCACTGGGTTCAAAAAACATTCAATTGCAATATTGGCAGAACACTAATTGTAAACTCCGTGTTTCCTGGAGGTAACAGGGAGAGGACGGCACATTCAGGACCCTCTAGCAGCAGTTCCAGTCCATATAGAGACCTCTGACATGTGTTTGCCTTCTGGCACTTCGCACAACTAACAGTCCACAGCACGGTCTTTACTCACAGTGTCCGCGGAGCTGTCCACCACCCGGCCTCCACAGGTAGTTCTTCAAGCGGAGGTCCACCCTAAAAAAAAAATTACATAAAAAGGCTCCTAAAAATGTGAATAAAAAAAATTTTTACATACCAGAAATGTCTGTTGCTAGGCAGATCGTCCAAATCTGCCACTTCCTATTCTGCGGTAGTCTTCATTCTTCTCCTCCTTGCGTTGTCTTCTGGGGAATGGGGCGCGCTGTCTTCTCTGACCTGTGTGTGTCCCAGAACACAGCCGGCCATTCACAAAGCGCCGCACGACTAGCGCATGCGCAGTAGGGAATGGGCAGTGAAGCGGTAAGGCTCCACTGCCTGTTTCCCTTAGTTCGAATGGCGATGCCAGGACCCGATCCGATGGATGGAATGGCCTCGGGCAGCCGACATCGCAGGCACCCAGGACAGGTAAGTGTGCTTAATAAAAGTCAGCAGCTACAGTGTTTGTAGCTTCTGACTTTTAATTTTTTTTTTTTTCATCTGGAACACCGCTTTCAGTGAGAGAGACAAAAGATCCTTCTCCAGATCAGACAGTGCCCTCTAGCAAATAAAAAAGTTTAGCTCCTGCTGAGGCCCAGACTGCAATCTCTTCTCTCAGCCCCTTCTCTTCCAGGGGCAGCAACCCAACTTGGGGAGGAAAGAAGAATCAGCTCAGGCCTCCTGTACATTTATTACCTTCTGCATGCCTCCTTCAAGGGATTGGCTGGAGCACGATAAATATTTAACTGATTATTTTAATCTCCCCTATGCTCTGGAAGCTTCTCCTAGGGGCAGGGAGAAGTAATCTAACTCTCAGCTCAGGAATCCAGGTCAGACCAACACAATCAACAACCACTCCACTCACTACAGAGGAACCAACAAATCACTAGGAAGGTGCTACTACAAGTGTAACTGAATCATTGGGTGTTTGATGCCCATGCCATGCCCTCCACACTGCGACATGCCATCATACCCTCCTGCACACAGTGCCCCATTCTACACCCTCTATGTTCACCATGTATACTACAGTAAAACCTTGGTTTGAGAGTAACTTGGTTTGAGAGGTTTTTGCAAGACAGGCAACATTTTTTAATAAATTTTGACTTAAAATACAAGCGATGGCTTGATATACAAGTAACATCATGTCACAACTGATTATAAAAGAGAAGAGAGGTGCCTCTAAGTGTAGCAATGTGGTTACATTTTATGAAGGTCCAACATTTAGCAACATATTGCTACACTTAGAGGCACCTCTCTTCTCTTTTATACTCTGGAGCTCCTGATGGATTTTGCTTCTAATCCCTTTGTGGAGGCTTCCATTTGTGGACGGACATTTTAGGGTTACACAACCTTTCACATTGCTATAATCTTTTTATATGGACTATAAACTGAAGGACTTATGAAAATATAGTTGTGGAACAAATCATTTGCCTTTCCATTATTTCTTATGGGGAAATTTGCTTTGATATACAAGTGCTTTGGATTACAAGCATGTTTCTGGAATGAATTATGCTCACAATCCAAGGTTTTACTGTATTTGCTTTCAGTATGTTGACTATTTGTGTATTGGTCATGTATACAATTTAGTATCAGTATTGACAATTTGTGATGCGATGCCCCTAATGGATGGGCTGCCACTGGATATATTTACTATGTACATTTATTTATTGTTCCTTTATTGACAATGTATAAATACTATTCCTATACTGTATGCAGTTTCATGCAGGTTTTGTAGCAATCATTCCCCCCAATTCCCCCTTCCCTTTATTTTTCTGATTTGATCTCCAGTCTTCCCATCATTCCCTCAATACTCTCCTCCTCACTTTATGAATACAGCTCAGACTCACAGTATCGATCCTCCTCATCCTCCTGTCCATAACCCCTGATTTACAGTATCTCACAAAAGTAAGTACACCCCTCACATTTTTGTAAATCTTTTTTTCTATCTTTTCATGTGACAACACTGAAGAAATGACACTTTGCTACAATGTAAAGTAGTGAGTGTACAGCTTGTATAACAGTGTAAATTTGCTGTCCCCTCAAAATAACTCAACACACAGCCATTAATGTCTAAACCGCTGGCAACAAAAGTGAGTACACCCCTAAGTGAAAATGTCCAAATTGGGCCCAAAGTGTCAATATTTTGTGTGGCCACCATTATTTTCCAGCATTGCCTTAACCCTCTTGGGCATGGAGTTCACCAGAGCTTCACAGGTTATCACTGGAGTCCTCTTCCACTCCTCCATGACAACATCACAGAGCTGGTGGATGTTGGGGACCTTGCTCTCCTCCACCTTCCATTGAGGATGCACCACAGATGATCAATAGGGTTTAGGTCTGAAGACATGCTTGGCCAGTCCATCACCTTTACCCTCAGCTTCTTTAGCAAGGCAGTGGTCGTCATGGAGGTGTGTTTGGGTTTGTGATCATGTTAAAATACTGTCCTGTGGCCCAGTCTCTGAAGGGAGGGGATCATGCTCTACTTCATTATGCTACAGTACATGCTGGCATTCATGGTTCCCTCAATGATCTGTAGCCCCCCAGTGCCGGCAGCACTCATGCAGCCCCAGACCATGACACTCCCACCACCATGCTTGACTGTAGACAAGACACACTTGTCTTTGTCCTCCTCACCTGGTTGCCGCCACACATGCTTGTCACCATCTGAACCAAATAAGTTTATCTTGATCTCATCAGACCACAGGACATGGTTCCAGTAATTCATGTCCTTAGTCTGCTTGTCTTCAGTAAACTGTAAACTTGTCTTCAGTTTACTGTAAACAGTAAACTTCAGTAAACATAATGTTCAGCAAACTTTCATACGTCTATTTCCCAAAGACAACCTCTGGATATGACGCTGAGCACGTGCATTCAACTTCTTTGGTCGACCGCGGCATGTTTTGAGTGGAACCTGTCCTGTTAAACCGCTGTATGGTCTTGGCCACCATGCTGCAGCTCAGTTTCAGGGTCTTGGCAATCTTTTTATAGCCTAGGCCATCTTTGTGTAGAGCAACAATTATTTTTTTCAGATCCTCAGAGAGTTCTTTGCCATGAGGTACCATGTTGTACTTCCAGTGACCAGTATGAGAGATTGAGAGCGATAACACCAAATTTAACACACCTGCTCCCCATTCACACCTGAGACCTTGTAACACTAACAAGTCACATGACACGGGGGAGGGAAAATGGCTAATTGGACAATTTGGACATTTTCACTTAGGGGTGTACTCACTTTTGTTGCCAGCAGTTTAGATATTAATGGCTGTGTGTTGAGTTATTTTGAGCGGACATCAAATTTACACTGTTATACAAGCTGATGGGTTTTACTTCCTCTTTGTTTCCTGCAAAGGTAAAGCATAATGGGCTACTATGCACCGCATTGTAGCCCAGTATGTGTCACTTACCTGAAACTGAAGCCCACAATGTCACCGCTGTCCCCTCTTCCACAAAGCGTCCATCTTCCTTCCGGGTATCGTGGTTCCGGTGCTGTGATTGGCTGGAGCCGCGATGACATCCACCAGTCACAGCACGATCTCCTTTAGAAATGGCACGCTCGCCATTTCTAAAGGAGTCTAAAGTGTGCCTGCGCCATTTTTTGTAAATATCTCCTAAACCGTGGAGGTTTGGGAGATATTTCGAGCATCTACAGGTAATCCTTAATCTAGACTTACCTGTAGGTAAAAGTGATTGTAACGGGTTTACTACCACTTTCAGTGCAGCTGAGGCTGCAGAGAAAGTGACTGGGGAATTAGTGTCCTCAGTCCCTTTCCCTGTCTCAAAGGGGAGATGTCGGGGGTCTGTTTAGGCTACTGATATCTCACCAAAGCCCTCCCCCTCAACAGGGCTGATAAAATAAAAAATAAAATAAAAAAAAGATTTGTAAAAAATAATTATTTAAAGGTTAAATTGTAAAAATAATTTAAAAAACACTGACGTCGTCCATTCCCCCTCTCCCCCTCCCCCCCAAAAAAAAGCATTGTAAAAAAAAACTAAATGACAAAAAAAATATAAATTGTAAAGAAAAAATAAAATAAAAATAAAAAAACTACTGACACAGTCCACTTCTCTACTGACACCATCCACTGCCCCCCCCCCAAAAAAAATAGAGAAAGCATTGTAAAAAATAAAAACTAAAAAATATATAAATTGTAAAAAATAAAATTGTAAAAAAAATAATAATAAAAATATAAAAACTACTGACACCGTCCAGCCATAACCCTCCACAGTGACCCCCACCCGCAACCAAAGCACTGTGAAAAATATTGTTAAAAATAAAATTGTAAAAAATAATATAAAATAAATTATTACAAATAAAAAAAAATTACTGACACTATTCACTGCCCTCACAAAATCCTTGTAAAAAAATACAGAAATAAAATTATAAAAAATAAAAAAAACAAAAATAAATTAACACTGTCTATTGCTCTACTGACACCATCCTGCACATACTACCCACCACCATATACTACACACTCTTCTCCCTTAGCTGGTCATTATATTAGTGTCACTGTTGATGTCAGTGTCAGTCAGTTAAGCCGGCCATAGATGATTAGAATCTTGCCTGGTTTAGCAGGGACCAGCTAAGATTCGAACCAACTATGGGTAGGCTGATTGTACCCAAGTGATAGATTGACTTGAGTACAATCAGCCTGTCTGATTGTTACATGCAATTATTTTTTGAGGCGAGTTCGGGGGAGGGGCCATGGGTGGAGCTGAAGGGGGCCCACCAGGTAGGCTGTATGAGGCCCCATGAATTCTATCAGCGGCCCTGCTGGAGCAGCTTCAGGAAAAGTATATATACTGATTTTTTCTTTATAGAGCTAGATAGTTTAGTGTTAAATCGTGGATGTCTGTAGATGTGGAGATTTTAGGGTGAACTTACACTTTAACATGCGTGCAAAAATTATAAAATTGTTTAAAAAAAGGTAAAACCAGGTTGATCCTGTGATCAGAGACATGTGGGATCACATGATGACATTCCGTCCCCCCTCCCCCTGTACACTCCCTCTATTTATTTACTATAAAATATATAAATAGATACATTGTATTTCATCTAATACTGTGTACAGCCAATCAGAACACAGAGACACAACAGACCACGCCCACCGCTGCACACGGCTCATAGGACTGGACTACATACATGGGATTGCCATATAGCTTGCCGATTGGTTGCGTATATAGGAGGTGTCAGAGGAGAGAAAGTGCGGAGATGATGGTTACATTGTATGTTAGAGCACAAAGAGGAGCCAGGGATCTGTACAGGACTGTGACCGATCGGGTAGCAGAGATGTGGGATGAGAAGAGCGGGGAGCAGGGCCGGACTGGGAATAAAAACCAGCCCTGGAAATAATTTCATACCAGCCCCAGGGATGTAGTGTGGGTTGTCAGCACCCAAGGTAGGCAAGTAAATTGCACCCCTAACCGGTGGACATTTAGCGCCCCCGAGTCTCTTCCACTCATACTGTATTAAACCCCTTATGGTATATTTTAGGATGTACCACTCCTCTTTGTTCTCCTTTCTTTCCCCTTTATTTCTCTCTATAATAATTTCTTGTTTTTTTCCCCCCATCTCTCTCTCTCTCTATCCATCTTTCTTGTTCTCTCTCTTATTATGTCTCTCCCCCTCTTTTCCATGCATTCTCTCTTTTTTCCCCTCTCTCATTTCCTTTCTTGCCCCCTTTCCTCTCCCTCTTTCCAGAAAGTAAATGGCTACATGCCCATTTATTGCATAAAATGATAGATATAGAGATATATTATACACACACACACACACACGATGTGAGTTCTGTATGTGTAAAAAAACAAAATCATACTTGGGGGGCACACCCTACAATGCGTTTACATTCAAGATGGTGCTGATAAGACCAACAAACAGTAAAAATATTACAGCGCACACATAAAAAATGACATTTAAATCCTGCAAGGATATTTAAAAAAACCCGAATATATTCAAAAAAAATGGGGATTTGGTCACACTATATGGCAGCCCACTTACTGCATCAAAGTACCCCTTAATTAGTGGGTCCTACACTAATAAAAGAATGAAAGATCCTGCGTCTCAACCATTGGAGATACATTCCTCTTTATGGGAGAACTCCACCCCCCCCCCCATTACCTCTTATTAGTGTCCACCAGTTTATAGGAGGAGTGCCTTCAGTTCTCCCATAAAAGAGGAGTGTATCTCCCATGGTTGAGACGCAGGACCTTTCATTCTTTTACTAGTGTAGGACCCACTAATTAAGGGGTACTTTGACGGAGTAAGTGGGCTGCCATATAGTGTGACCAAATCCCCATATGTTTTGAATATGTTCAGGTGTTTTTAAATAGCCTTGCAGGATTTAAATGTCATTTTTGTATGTGTGTAAGACAACACTACAAGAGATGGTCAGAGATTGTGAACATGATACAAGAGATGGTCAAATACTGCAGACATGATGCAGGAGATGGTCAGAGACTGCAGGCATGATATAGGAGATGGTCAGAGACTGCAGACATAGTACAGGAGATGGTCAGAGACTGCAGACATAGTACAGGAGATGGTCAGAGACTGCAGACATAGTACAGGAGATGGTCAGAGACTGCAGACATAGTACAGGAGATGGTCAGAGACTGCAGACACATTAGAGGAGATGGTCAGAGACTGCAGACATAGTACAGGAGATACAGACACATTATCAGTACAGAGCAGTGGCGTAGCGTGGGCTGTCAGCACCCGGGGCAAGGCAAGCAAATTGTGCCCCCCTAACCTGTGGACTTTGAGCACCTAAGAATGGGGGCCCAGGCCACTGCTCTGCTGCTGCTTACATGCTGTGGCTGTCGAAACGCAAAGGGTTCCTACACTCACATCCTGAGCCTCTGATTGGCTGCCTGCAGCCCTTTATTACTGGTTAGAACTGAGATATCTCTTACTACAGTAGTCAAAGAGATATCTTCTCATCATCAACCAATAATAAAAGGCTGCGGGTAACCAATCAGATGCTCAGGTTGTAAATAACAAGAAGCACTTATATATAGCCGAGTAGGCAGCCAATAACAACCCCGACCTAAGGGTTGTGCATAATATTTAGTGCTAGACATGATATAGGAGACGGTCAGAGACTGCAGACATGATACAGGAGACGGTCAGAGACTGCAGACATGATACAGGAGACGGTCAGAGACTGCAGACATGATACAGGAGACAGTCAGAGACTGCAGACATGATACAGGAGACGGTCAGAGACTGCAGACATGATACAGGAGACGGTCAGAGACTGCAGACATGATACAGGAGACGGTCAGAGACTGCAGACATGATACAGGAGACGGTCAGAGACTGCAGACATGATACAGGAGACGGTCAGAGACTGCAGACATGATACAGGAGACGGTCAGAGACTGCAGACATGATACAGGAGATGATCAGAGACTGCAGACATAGTACAGGAGATGGTCAGAGACTACAGACATAGTACAGGAGATGGTCAGAGACTGCAGACTTGATACAGGAGATGGTCAGAGACTGCAGACATGATACAGGAGATGGTCAGAGACTGCAGACATAGTACAGGAGATGGTCAGAGACTGCAGACATAGTACAGGAGATGGTCAGAGACTGCAGACATAGTACAGGAGATGGTCAGAGACTGCAGACATGATACAGGAGATGATCAGAGACTGCAGACATACATCAAACTGTGCAGAACACACAGAGCTCTGGCTAAATAGCTGAGTTGAAATGGTTAACAGCCAACCATGTGTGACCCGTCACTGGACACAGAATGTGGCTGGCTGCAGCTTCTCCCAGAGATCTTATCAGTGTGCAGGTTAGGAAACTAAAACAAAAGAGTATGGAGCCAGACAAGAGGGAGGGGAGGCTGATAGTAACCTGCACACTGCCCGAAGGCAGAGATTTCTGGATGACTCCGGCCGGCCAGCATTATATATGACATTGTTCCAGATGATCTTGTTTCCATTCAGCCAGAGCTCTTGTGTGCTGCAGGATTCGTTTGGCTGTGGCTGTGGTCATACCTTCTCTCTATCTCCTCTCAGCTTCAGGTACTGTGTATCTCCCTCCTGACGGCCCCATTCATCCCCGATTGTCACGAAGGACAAGTCGCCTCCGTTCACTGGGCTGCGGGGTGCATGCGCAGTGGGCTGTTGTTGAGACGTGCAGCCGTTCGCGGCCTGATGGTGCGGCGTGCGTGGGTGCACGGCGGTCCACGTGTGCGCCGTCGGGAGGCTACTTGAGACAACACCAGCACCCAGTCGGGTTGCTGGTTTGTCGTCAGCTGTACCCTGCGTTGTGCTTGTTCCTGGTTCCTGATTCTCTGTTAGCCGATCCCTGCCTGTTTAAACGACCATTCTCTTATCTGCTGGATACCCTGACCCTCTGCCTGTTTAAACGACCACTCTCTTGTCTGCCGCATACCCTGATCTCTGCCTGTCAAACGTCCACTCTCTTGTCTGCCGGATACCCTGACCTCTGCCTGTGTAAACCATTCTCTCCGCTGGACTGACACCCCCGATCTCCACAGTCATAAGGACTTCCTATTTGTCTGTTGAATACCTCTTAACCTTTGTTCCCTGCACTACTAGGCACACCGGTGTCTTGCCGAATAAGTTCCTTCGGCGGATAGGTTCCCCCCCTGTACTGCGCAGGCGCAGCGCCTGCGCAGTACGTACTATTGTTGGCTGCCGGAGATAGCCGAAGCTCAAACGCTTCGATCAGCTGTACACGGCGCCTGCGCCCTGGGTCCAGGTTCCTTCCCCACCATCCAAGTGGACCTAGAGGGGGAATCTAAAAGTGCCGAGCGCAGTGAGGCCGTGCCCGAAGCGTGGCGAGCAAAGCGAGCCCGCGAGGGGCCCTCTTACAGGCGCCGTGTACAGCTGATTTTCAGCTGTTCCGCTTCGGCTATTTCCGCCGGATTCTACTGCGCATGCGCAGTAGAGGGGGGAACTAATCCGCCGAGCGGAACTTTCTCGGCAGAACACCGGTCCTGCACGGCTCCGCCAGGAGGCTTTCCACCACCCAAGTGATCCTGAGCCTTCTTACAGCTACTACCGGAAACCCGTGCCTCCGCGTGCTTCTGATCCCCTGCTCACCCTCGGGGGTTTGGGTGCGCGTGGTCGTAAGGGCGAGCCACTCTCGGCATCTCGGCCTCGGTGAGTATTGACGTGACACCGATGCAGCACCTTGGCACTTTTAAATGTGGCGGGCTGGAGAGGGAGGAGGGTTACACTGCCTGCTGCACGATGGTTCCTCGCTCCTCCAGCCCTCGCTGCTACACATTTCCTCAGCTAGCCTCGCCTCCTGATCACAGCACAGCCGCTTCTCTTCCAGCTGTTCTTTAAAAAAAAGTTACAAAGCTCCCAGCTGAGAGCGGCCTCGGAGTAGGCAGCCTACCGGGATATTTTCCGCTATCCCGGTAGGCCAGTCCGGCCCTGGCGAGGAGTGTCTGGAGATTTAATCTGACACTGGAGAGAAAACACACCGGAAGAACCGACTGACTTCCACTTGCCGGAGCTGTGTGTGTGTGCTGCCACCTAATGGAGGAATAGGGGAAACTACAGTCCTGATTATATTTGTTTCTGGAGCTCTGTGTTTGTGCTGCCACCTAATGGAGGAAAAGGGGGAACTGCAGTTCTGATTATATTTCAGTTTCTGGAGCTCTGTGTGTGTGCTGCCACCTAATGGAGGAAAAGGGGGAACTGCAGTTCTGATTATATTTCAGTTTCTGGAGCTCTGTGTGTGTGCTGCCACCTAATGGAGGAATAGGGGGAACTGCAGTTCTGATTATATTTCAGTTTCTGGAGCTGTGTATGTGTGCTACCACCTAATGGAGGAAAAGGGGAACTGCAGTTCTGATTATATTTGTTTCTGGAGCTGTGTGTGTGTGTGTGTGCTGCCACCTAATGGTGGAATAGGGGGAACCGCAGTTCTGATTATATTTCAGTTTCTGGAGCTCTGTGTGTGTGCTGCCACCTAATAGAGGAATAGGGGGAACTGCAGTTCTAATTATATATCAGTTTCTGGAGCTGTGTGTGTGTGTGCTGCCACCTAATAGAGGAATAGGGGAACTGCAGTCCTGATTATATTTTAGTTTCTGGAGCTGTGTGTGTGTGCTGCCATCTAATAGAGGAAGAAGGAATTGCAGTCCCGATCTGTTGTTGGATCAGTGAAGGTATTCTAGGAATTTATCTGATGTTTCTGGTTTACAATCTTCCCCATTTGCTGCAAGTCACCCGAGAAATATTAGTGGTTGCTGTTATTGCAGCTGTGCATGGAAATCAAATCAGCTTCTGTCTTCAGCTTGTTCAATTAAGCTTTGAAAATGTTATATAGGAGCTGATTGGTTGCCATGCACAGCTGCTCTGGCCTTAGTAACCCCCCCAGCAGGGGGAACTTACAGGGTCACACTTGTGCTTGGGCTCTGGTGTTCCACCAATGTGGGGGGTGCTGGGCCCATCCCCCAGCATAACCTGGCTTAGGTACTTTGTGCTTATTCCTGGAGCTCAGTGCTGGAACAAGTTCTTCCCCCAGTCTCCACAACCCCCCTTCCCCCAGTCTGCACAATTACCCCCCCCAGTATGCACAATTACCCCCACAGTCTGCACAACCCCCCCTTCCCCCAGTCTGCACAATCCCCCCTCCCCCAGTCTGCACAGCCCCCCTTACCCCAGTCTGCACAATTCCCCCCCCAGGCTGCACAATTACCCCCCTTCCCCCAGTCTGCACAACCCCCCTTACCCCAGTCTGCAAAATTACCCCCCCCCCAGTGTGTACGATCCCCCCTTCCCCAGTCTGCACAATTACCCCCTACCCATCTGCACAACCCCCCTTCCCCCCGTCTACTCAACCACCCCCTTCCCCCATTCTGCACAATTACCCCCCCAGTCTGCACAACCCCCCTTCCCCCAGTCTGCACAATTACCCCCCCAGTCTCCACAACCCCCCCTTCCCCCAGTCTCCACAATTACCCCCCCAGTATGCACAATTACCCCCACAGTCTGCACAACCCCCCTTCCCCCAGTCTGCACAATCCCCCCCTCCCCCAGTCTGCACAACCCCCCCTTACCCCAGTCTGCACAATTACCTCCCTTACTTCAGTCTGCACAATTACCCCCCTTACTTTAGTCTGCACAATTACCCCCCTTACCCCAGTCTGCACAATTACCCACCCAGTCTTCACAACCCCCCCTCCCCCAGTCTGCACAATTACCCCCCCCCCAGTCTGCACAACCCTCCTTACCCCAGTATGCACAATTACCCCCCCAGGCTGCACAATTACCCCACTTCCCCCAGTCTGCACAACCCCCCCTTACCCCAGTCTGCACAATTACTCCCCCAGTCTGTACAATCCCCCCTTCCCCAGTCTGCACAATTACCCCCTCCCCATCTGCTCAACCCCCTTCCCCCAGTCTGCACAATTACCTCCCCCCAGTTTGCAGGGGGGAGTAAGAAATGAGTGAGAAGTAGAGGCAAAGCAAATAGAATTCAGGAGAGAGAGGGAGTTGTGCAGATAGCTCACGTAGCTTCCCCCTCGGGTTAGTCTCCATAGGAGTCCATGCAAAAGGCTGGAGTGTGGGCAGGGCTTGGGTGGAAATAAATGGGAGGAGGAATGTTGGATTGGACAGGCGGCTGAGTGGGGGAGGAGCTAGTAAGACAGTGGTGACGGGCAACAAGCAGATACAGCCCGACAGGGCCGATCCGAGGCGGGTGCATGGGGTGCAGTGCACCCCGGTGCCTGCAGAGGTGGGGGTGCCAAAGTGCCAGAATACTCTCTTCCATCCTCCCTCTCCTTGTTTGTTTCACACACAAACACACGAGTCGGGCTGTATCTGCTTTTCTTATCTGTATCTGTTTGGCACTAGACAACGACCCAACTGCCTGCCTATTACATCTCAGTCCGCTATCCAAATGGAAGTACCGTCACTCTCTAATGAGACACCTCATCGTTGCAGCCAGAGCTCGCATACCAGTCCTTTGGAAATCTGTGTCACCTCCTACAGTGTGTCATTGGATTCATTAGGGTAATGATATTATGTATATGGAGGATCTTATCGCCTCTTTGAGGCGACAAGAGGCCGGAATTCACAAGACTTGGTTTAACTGGACCCAATTCATTTTCTCTGACATGTTTCAAGGAGCTCCATGACTCCAGGAGACCCTTATTATCATTTTTAGCTCTCCTCTCCCTTTCCCCCCTTTTTTATTTCTTTCTTCTGCGCCTTCTTTCTGCCTTCATCTTGCTAACTCCTATCTTTCTTCAAAACTGGATGGAGTACATTGGTCCCCCGCCAACATCTCCTGATTATTTTGCATCTATAGCAGTACTTTATTTGCGGTAGGCTTACAGTGTCTGGTCCTCTTGAAGTGAGTACCGTTTGTTTCCCTGGCTTTCTGAAGAACTGTCACATTATGTTTTGTACTTCATGTACTGTATACACTGTAATGATATAGGGTTCTTTACTGTAAGAGTGGCAAGGATGTGGAATTCCCTTCCACAGGCGGTGGTCTCAGCGGGGAGCATAGATAGCTTCAAGAAACTATTAGATAAGCACCTGATTGACCGCAACATACAGGGATATACAATGTAATACTGACACATCACACATAGGTTGGACTTGATGGACTTGTGTCTTTTTTTAACCTCGCCTACTATGTAACTATGTAAGCAGTTTTGCTGATTGAAAGTATGCCTTGCTGTACTGTGTGTTTGTTTGGGCACTATAAATAAAGAGTTTATAAAAATAAAAAATCCCCAAGTACTGTTGCCAATTTCAGGCTTGAGAAAGGGGTGGAATCCTCAGAAACACGTTGCCTGATTACTCTGAGAGTCTCACCTGTGCTCCAGTCCTGAGTGGTGGTGTGGAGTCAGTCTGTGGGAGTGAGATGTTCCTATTGCTTCAATGCTGGATTTGTCTTTGACAGCCGGCCGGTGCAAAGCTCTGGATCTCTTCTGGGCTCCTTTGTACTTTTGTGATGTCCCATTTGGAGATTTTTGCGCCACCCCCTCATTATCACATGACCCTGTGCTGTATTAGTCACACATTCTCAATCTAAGTGATGGATGGATTCCAAATGTACCCATTCAGAAGTCTACAAACCACAATGTAAGTGGATATTGTTTTTTATTTATATTAAAACTTTTTTTTTTTTTTTTTTTTTTACTGACACCCTCCTGCGCTCTCTACTCTTCCATTATTTATTTATCTGTGCAAATTGGATCGTCTCCCAAGATCTGTTTTTTTTTTTTTTGATGCTGAGGTCGAATGATATGTGCGCTCTCTGATTGAAGACATCTCTTCTCCTACTCTGTCCATACAGTCCTGGCCAGCCATTAAGTATTGATTCTCTGTTTGGACAAACACACACACTATATATATATATATAATATATCATATGGAAGTCCAAAATAACATATTTTACCCTCCGTGTTTTTATATACATAAGTATTGAACACGTCACCATTTTTCTAAAGGTTCTATTGACATGAATTTTTCACCACATGTCAGTGACAACCCATGTAATTCATTCAAGAAAACAAATACGTTCACAAATAAAGTTCTGTGTAATAAAATGGAATGACATAGGGAAAAAGTATTGAACATACTAAGTGAGATTTATTTAAAAGAAAAGTAAAGGATTTTTTTTCCTGATTAAAGGAGAAGTCCATCCTAAGCTCGTTTGGCTGGGCTTCTCCTCTGGGTCACAGGAGTACAATTAGTTTTGCATTCCTGTGACCCGTTTTCTGCAGAGAGCGGTCTGAATTCCGTTCTCCGCTGATATGATTGGAATCAGTCCAGGCACCGCGTCATCATGACAATGGAAGTCTGGATCCGCCTAGACTGACACCCATCTCTGCCTCTCAGCGAGCCGCTGAGAGCCTGAGACAGCTGCTCCCCACCCCCTCCACAGCTCAGCACTCCAGTGGGGGGGGGGCAGAGCGGAGAGCTGCTGACTGAGTCAGCAGCTCTCTTCTTGGGGAGCTGTGAGAACCGAGCCATCACCAGTATTCGATCAATCGGTTCTCAATGAAGAGGCACAGGGGGAACGATGCTGCATCCACCAAGGTAAGTATGATGAGGGGAAAAAACAAACAAACAAAACATAATTTGCTTTTAATACTTACCTAGGTGGATGCAGTATCAGTCCGATGCTGCATCTGTCCCCCGCTGTCTCTAAACTGAGAACCGAGTGATTGAACACTGCTGATCACTCAGTTTTCAGAGCTCGGTGAGCAGAGAGCTTCAGACTGTCAGTCACAGCTCTCTGCTCTTCCCCCTCCTCATTGGTGTGCTGAGATGTGGAGGGGTGGAGCGGCCGGCTCAGGCTCTCAGTGGCTCGCTGAGAGGCTGAGCAGGGTGTCAGTCCAGGAACCTGGTGGATCCAGACTCCATGGTTGGGATGATGCGGTGCCTAGACTGACATTGGTGATGTCAGCAGAGAGTGGACTTCAGTCTGCTCTCTGCTGCAAACGGTCACAGGAGTGCAATATGAACTCCTGTGACCCATAGGAGAAGCCCAGCCAAACAAGCTTTGGTTATGAGATGGTTATGCACAAAGTGGCCCTGAGCCTCCTCTTCTGGGCTCCCTCCACAGCCCTCCTGGCTCCTCCTCTTCTCGAGTGCTCCGTAGGAGAAGCACTCTCCCTCAGGATACCCGTGTGAGCATGCTCCCATATCCTGCTGCTGCATCCATTGACACAGACAGTAGGACTCGGCCCTGCCCCCAGCTCCCGCATCATTGGATTTAAATGACAGCAGCGGGAGCCAATGGCTGCTATCAATCTATCCAATCAGGACATGAGACACCGACCTGAGCTGGTGTGGTCATTCCCGTCACGGGAATTACGGGGCTCAGGTAAGTAAAAGGGGGTCTCGGGGGGGCTGCTGCATGACTGGAGGTTTTTCACCTAAATGCATAGAATGCAAACCTTGAGGGTTTACAACCCCTTTAAGGCATTCATTTGGTCAAATCAATACATTTTGCAAATCATTTGGAAGTACAAACTCTGAAGCAACTGCTGTTTTTTTAATATCTTAATTTCTGCATTGACTCCAGAGCTTTGCCAACACCCCTACATAGAACGTCAGTCAGCCAGGAGAAGCCTGAGGAACCCCTAGCACCTCTGGGGGAACCCTGGCTGAGAATTTTTTTTATTGTACAGGAAGACGGCAGAGAAAGGAGACCAACAACCAAGTTCTGAATTTTATTTTATTTGTTTTGTTTTAGTGACACACTAATAATAATCAAATTAAAATGTATACAATATGTATAAAAGAACACATAGAAAAATATAGTTTACTTCTGTCCCAAAATTGTGGCAGTGACTGATATAAATCTGATACAGATATTAAAAAGTGAATTAAAATAAAAGTGCAATTTACTTTTGACTTCAAATGAAACCAATCTTCTCTCTTCTATGTAGAGGAGAAGAGTACCTGTCCTCCATAGAGGAAGGGAGGCTCAGAGATGTGATCACATTCTGGACAGATAATAGATCTTCATTGTAAATAGACAGGTACACTTTACACATTCCATGTCTCATTATTGCACATTTTCTATTTGCTAAGTACTTTATCCTGAGATAATTCAATGCTAACGGGATAATTGTGAGAACCGGTATTCACCTATGATACAGATTATACAGTTGGGAGAACTGATATTGTATATGCATACAGTAAAGTTTAGCAATACATACAGACAGTACAGATTATACCATCAGAAGAACCAGAACATACACATCATATAAATTATACTATTTACAACATAAAAAAGTGAATGTTTCTCTGAGTTTCTTTACATCTTATACAATATATTCATAATATATTGTGTACATGTCCAGCCTCAGTGCTCAATGCAATATTCAACAATTGTCCCCTGAAAAATCTCATTATCACCACAAGATGTCCTCAGTCTTCCAGGTTGAGGGATATCCAGTGTGACTAGACCTGCTAGAAGACTGAGGAAAGACTGTGAGTGCAGAGCGCTATGATCCCCCCCCTCACATCCCCTCCCCCCACTCACTGTGTAATATTGCAGAGAGCAATCAGTGCCACATTCTGCATCATCCAGGACTGCCCACCCTGGGAGAAGACCAGAGAGGACATGAATTCAGCGTGCCACATGACTGGCCAGAAGACATCAGAAAAGGGTAATTAAGAAATGTTAAAAACACACATATATACAGGGGGGAAGGGGGGTCAAGGAGCACGGAGTTGGACTTATAATTATTTTTGCAGACAACTAGCCTAGGGATCTGAATCTGTCTGGATATCACCCTCTGAACAGCAGCATTCAGACTAGGAAGGGAGGGACAACAGTATGAGCCAATCAGGGCTCTGCTGCTTGCACATGTGCTGAGAGGAGGAGAGGGCAGAGTTGATAAGTTAGTCTATGTTGCTGTCCCTTCACCATCCAATCAGCATGCTGTGGGCAGGAGGTGACATCACTGTATTCTAAAGCTGTAAACATCACCTGTCCGGCTCTGTTGTGTGAATCACAAAAGTGTCTGGACAGAATTATAAATCCTTTGATGTGGATTTTACCTGATTATTTATCAGTTTGACTGGAGTTCAGCTTAGTATAAATGGCAACAGTAATTTCCTCCAACAATATTGTGGATTAATATGACCCGGCAATGTTCAAATACATTCCAACACAAGACATATAGCCAGGAAATGGCAACAATCACCCGGCAGTGTTGTCACCGGAATAAGAAGTCCAGATCAATGTTTTGCTCATCTGAGAAGTCTAAACAGATGACAATACAGATTACCAATCAGTAGAAAAACCTGAGAAATGTAGGAAATTGATTTTTCCTGCTGGCAATGTTATTCTGCACTCTGACTGTAGTATATGCAGAGTGCAGTGTATAGTCCTGGGATCTCACAGATGCTGGGAATGGAGCCGGATGCTGAGATCATATAACTCCAGTGTACATCCAATGGGAGAAGGAAGAAGATGGCAGCTCTGGAAGAGGAGGGGAAGAGCGCGGCGTCGGCAGGGATGGAGTGGATGTGGGGGGCTCAGACCTCTCATCATTGGAGGAGAGCACACCCAGAGGTAAGTAGTGCTGTGAATACTTCATATTAAGGCAAATGCTGGCGGACATTATTCAGGGTATAACCCCCTTTTAATGTGCAAGTAAAGCCTTTTTTTACCACAGGGCTGGACCCCAAGTCAAAATTTGTATTGCTATGTCCCCACTATGGAGACTCTTTATCTCTATTTGTCCTGGTGACAGAACATAATGAGAAGTCCAAAAGTGAGAAAATACCCTTCACTGGTCTCTGTGACAACTTTCTAAGACTCATTCCCTGTTGCACCCCAAGGCAGGAAAATGAAGGGAAATTGCTGCATTGGGACACAAGACAAATCATAACTTGATGGGGTTAACACTCTTCTCTACTCTACTTCTCAAAAAAATGGCTGCACATCCAATTCGAAAGGGGACTATTCTCAGGAATCTTTAGATGGCCACTATATTTAATGGAGGTGATGCCTACATAAAGGCAGCTCTTCTAGACTCCACCCCTGAGGACCCCATGAGTGTTATAGGTAGGAGTGGGCGGGGTATACAGTTGATGATGTCACACACCTGATAGGTACCTGTGAGGAGAGGAGTGTTCAGGCATTGAAGGCTCAATCACACCTGAGTGCATAGAAAACACATGCACCGTATGCAGGTTAATGTGCGTTGACATACATCTCTGCACACTGACCTGCACATTTTTTAAAATGCAGTTTGACTTCATTCGACACATCAAGGGACAAGATCCTCACTTTTGTTTGTAATTCGACAAGAATGTTACATTTATGCAGACTTGTGTGAAGGGCTCATACACTGCAATTGTTTTTAGAGTGTCCTTGTATTGATCGATACATCTGGTGTGAACGTTCCCTCATATGTGAGGAAGTGCTCCACTGCTTCTAATCAGGAATTATATGATAAAGGTCTTTTTTTAATGATTGCTAACAAATCTCTGTTAGACAGCCAAACATTAGACTCTGGATCATGGAGAAAATTGGATCATGCATTGCTGGGTTTTTTGCCTTCCTCTGGATCATCTGTGAGTAAAGGATTGTCTATAAAGGGTTGTATATTTTTGTTTCCCTTTTATTTGTTGAACTAGATGGACTTGTATCTTTTTTCAGCCAGACTAACTATATAGATAGTGAGCTGCGCTACATGGAATAGGGGGCCCTGTTTCTTTCAAATGATGAGAATTTGTGGCAGGTGGGAACCAATCTTATTGGTTGGTATGGATCGATTCTGGATGGGTTTCACTGATCCATCCTCTGCCAGTGGTTCATCTTCATAGACACCATTGCTCTGCAAATCTCTTTTTCTGCAGTAAATCTGGAAATATAAATCACACAAAATTGCAGAGACTATCAAAAACATACAGCATTGGGACTGTTCTCTCTCTAGTTTATTCCCATCCTCCGTCATCCAATAGTCCATTCTCCCATGTGATATGGCTTCTGTTGTTTCATCTTTTTTTTTCACCTGCCTGGTAATTATGTGAATAACACACTTCCTGTTCTAGGGTGACAACACTCACTCACTGCACTGTATCTGTGTAGAGCGGAGTTGTCACCCTAGGCTGCTCTCCTGAATTGGACTACAAACAGATCTTCATCTCCATTACATGGGGGAGGGGATTGCATAGTAGAAGTTTGGAAGAGAGGAAACTGAATATCTTGCAGGATCAAAAATTATTATCTGTAATTGCTGATGTTCTTAGACTGAAAAAAGAAGACAAATGCAGCCACCACATCTAAGGACTGCTATTTCTTTAAAACCATCCCCCCACACTCACCAACCTTTATCTGTACCGGTGTCACTGCACAGACCTCATCCACACACTAATTCTGCATCCACAAGGTGTTTCCCCCTCCATGTATCCCTTCATTCCCATCCCATGATGACCAAAATAAGAGCCCTGAGCTGGTTATAGCAGACCTTGACTTAAGCATGAATATAAAACCAGAATGTATAAATAAAGAGTAATGGAAGAAGTGGAGTATTTACTTTCCTGGAACAATTTCCACTTTGGGTTTCCTCCAGTGCTGATTACACAGTTATAGGCATTTGGTTCAGTTTGGCTAATCTCCTCCTTCAGTAAAGATCATGTGACCAGCACCTGAAACTTTGTCTGCAAGAGGAACATTAATCAACCCGAGCTCTCAACTCCCCTTCAGCAGATATCACATGACCAAAAAGTCATATACTATAGGGAGCAGAACCCCCCCAGTGCTCGCTCGATTGCTGCTTTCCCCATCGCTTGATCGCTTGCCCGTAACCCACCAGGCCCCCTGCCAGCCCCGCACTTACCCCATCCAGTTCGTGGCTTCCCCCCCATGTCTCCTCCTGAGTACCGGTGGTCACTTCTCCCAGCCAATCGGGTCTCAGGACACACGGTCAATTGGGTCTCAGGACCCGCGTCCTGATTGGCTGGGAGAAAAAAACAGGAAGACATTAGTGACAATTAATTTTCTAATATCACACAACTGGGTGGGCTCCGGGTGCAGCGCTCTGCATCCAAAGCCCACCCTTTTTTGGAGCCAGAGCCTCAGGCTCTCATCACATGCTTCTGCCTGTGGATTAGGGGCTGGGCACATGGATTAGGGGGGCGGCACCCCTGTGCCCTGCATGAGTGGCTGCCACTGGTAGGGAGTCTAATGCTCGGTTCACAAATCAGCCGCTGAATTCGGACCTGAAACAAACCAAAAGACACAGCATTTTTCTGCAAAACGCTCTGGAACTGTTGCGGAGATAAGTGAACCGGCTCCATAGAGAGCCGGTCAAAATCTCCTGCTATTGCGAATTGGATGTGGGGATCCCCCGTCCAATTGGCAGTGGTGTGAACCCGGCCTAAAGCAGCATTTTCTCCAGGAGCAGCAAGTATTTCAGACCTTACATTGCTCTTTATGCTTTCCAGAAACGGCTAACATAACTTTCAGTATAGATCCATGTTACATCAACAGAGTCTCTCTAGAGGCGGCTGCTGATCTAGAAGAATAATCCGATCACAGAAAGGAAATATGTAACCAATACTCACCAGAGACACCAAAATCACAATAATCACAACCAGCACTCCAGGAACAATGAGAAGCATTTGGGATCTTCTATAATCTGATGGAAGATCTGTCAGAAAATAAATACAATGTTTAGAACACATCTCTGTGTAGAGATTACATGTGTGATCAATATACAATGTATCCGTTCTACAGTCTGCTTTGTTATATTACAATATTTATACACCAAACTTCAGCTTATAAAAAAGTGACATCAGAAAAAGACCGGAGTATTCCATCGAGTCCATCCATTTTTTTTTATTTTTTGTTACCTTCAGCCCCGGTTCACACAGGGGCGACTTGGCCGCCTGACAAGTCGCGTCCCGTTCTGTACTACGGAACCATTCTAATAGGAGTGACACAAGTCGCTCCGACTTAGAAAAAGGTTCCTGTAGTATTTTTGGGGCGACTTCAGGCGACTTGCATTAACTTCTATACAGAAGTCGTTTTGCAAGTCGCCGCTGAAGTCGTGTGCAGGTCGCCTCGGTGAGTCGACCTGCAAGTCGTGCCGCCCCTGTGTGAACCGGCAGTCATTGTCTGACTATTATATATAACCTGCACACTGACCTCATACTATATATTTTATACACACATATATACAGTATATAGTGCAAGTCCCAGGGAAGAATGACACCCTCCTATATTCCCCCAGTAATTGCCCCTCTCACCTCTAATCTCCAGCCGGTATTCCCGGATCTCCTCACTGACCGGGTTTGTGATCCTGACCCGGAATCTCCTCTCGGCATCGTCTCTCTGCACACTGGAGATAATCAGCGTCCTATTGTCATCTATCAGCCGGTATCTTTCAGGGAGAGGCTCCCCGTCCACCTCCCAGGTCACAGCGCTCTCTTCTCCAGAGAACTGGACGCTCACAGCCATCTCCTCACCCAGCCGGCCCCCGGTACTGGTGATGTTGGAGATGAGAACCGGATCTGGAAAGTTCAGGAGGACGACAGTCACCATCAGTCATAGATCACCAACACAGAGCCCAGCTACATAGAATAGAGTGCTAGCTCTTTTTGTACACACTGCTTAATGCTCATGTTAATTTATTTACTTGGATTGGATTTTCCTGCAGGGATATTTACTTCCCCATTTGGATTTGAAACATGTTTGCCTTTGTTACCCTCCATTACATAGGGGATGATAGGTGTAGTAGTGTACAGAAGGAAGATAAAAGGTGTTTATATGTTCAGTTCAGCTGATAGGAAGTGACAAGGAAGGGGCATTTCTGGCAGGAGCAACAGATATTTTCTGTATTTGCTAAAAATATTAGTCTATAAAAATAAAATGAATGCAGACAAAATACCGTATTTATCAGCGTATAACACGCACTTTTTTCCCCTTAAAATCAGGGGAAAATCGCAGGTGCGTGTTATACGCCGATCCCCTGCGACCCTGAGCTGTCACATCTTCAAAATCGCCGACCGCGATTTGAAAATGGCGCCTCTAGCAGAGAGCGTGTCTCTCATGGAACAGCAGCACAGATACACCGGCATTAACAGCTTTATTTCCCTCTCCATCTGTCCTCTCACACGGGATGACAGAGGACACACAGCTGATCTGCTCCCCCTTCTCCCCCCTCCCCTCTCCTGTGTGCTCCGCGGCAGTAAAGTGTGAAGCTAACGAGCTCACATTTCCACCTGAGCACACAGAGAGGAGGGGGGAAGGGGGAGCAGATCAGCTGTGTGTCCTCTGTCATCCCATAGGAGAGAGGATGGACAGAGAGGGAAATAGAACGGTGTCTCTGTGCTGCTGTTCCATGAGAGACACGCTCTCCGCTCAGAGCCGTGCTGTCCTGAGAAGGCAGAGAGCACTGATGGGCACTGATAGAAGGCACTAATTGGCACTGATGGAAGGCACCGGTGGGCACTGATAGGAAGGCACCAATGGGCACTGATAAGAGGCATTGATGGGCAATGATAGGCAGAACTGATAGGGAGCATTGATGGGCAACTGATAGGTGGCACTGAGGAACACTGATAGGCAGAGCTTAGGCAGTATTGATGGGCAGCATTGAAGAGTACTGATAGATGGCAATGATGGACGCTGTTAGGCGGCATTAATGAACACTGATAGGTGGTGCTGATAGGCAGAATTGCTGGGCACTAATAGGTGGCGTTGATGGGCATAATAGGTGGCACTGATGATTGGGGCGCTGATTATCAGTGTACACAATTTACTGACATTCTTGACAGTTAATGGCAGTCCTTTCCTAACACAGACACAGCATGGGAGGAAAGGGCTGCAGATAACCGGCAAGTCTGTTTACATGTGATCAGCTAATCACATGGTAAAGGGCCGCTGTGAGTGCACTGGATGCATGTCCCAGGGGGCATGCGGGAAGCATGGTTTTGAGAGGATGTCCATGGACACCCTCTGAAAATTGAAAGCTGGGGCTCTGATGGAAGGGGAGCCCATCATGGTTTCTTGCACCGGGGCCCTGAAGGTTCTAGTTACACCTCTGAAACTGTGGTGTCTATAGATGCAGCGTTTTTAGATTTTGGATGGACTTCCACTTTAGGGACTGTAAGCTGCAATTTATTACATTTTTATTTTGGGGTTTAGTTATCCTTTAACCACTTGCCGACCGCCGCAAGTACATATATGTCGGCAGAATGGCACGGCTGGGCAAATGGGCGTACAGGTGCGTCCCTTTCAATGTGCCGCCGTATGGTCACATGCGTGTGCGCGACCCTGCAAGGAGCTCCGTGAGTCGGGTCGCAGGTCCATCGGACTCGATCACCCACGGGGAAAACCCGCGATCGTCTCACGGAGCTGAAGATTGGGGAGATGCTGATGTAAACAAGCATCTCCCCATTCTGCCTAGTGACACTGATCATAGCTCCCTGTGATCGGGAGCTATGATCAGTGAAGTGCCATTCGTAGCCCATCCCCCTAACAGTTAGAAACACTCCCCTAGGACACACTTAACCCCTCCCTAGCCCCCTAGTGGTTAACCCCTTCACTGCCAGTGTCATTTTTACAGTAATCAATGCATTTTTATAGCACTGATTGCTGTATAAATGACAATGGTCCCAAAAATGTGTCGAAATTGTCCAATGTGTCCGCCATAATGTCGCAGTCACGATAAAAAAAAAAAAATCGCAGATCACCGCCATTACTAGTAATAAAAAATTATTAATAAAAATGCCATAAAACTAACCCCTATTTTGTAGACGTTATACTTTTTGCGCAAACCAATCAATAAACGCTTATTGTGATTTTTTTAACCAAAAATATGTAGAAGAATACATATCGGCCTAAACTGAGGAAAAAATTATTTTTTTTCTATATTTTTTGGGGATATTTATTATAGCAAAAAGTAAAAAATAATTTTTTCAAAATTGTCGCAGTGGTGATCAAATAACACCAAAAGAAAGCTCTATTTGTAGGAAAAAAAAGGATGTCAATTTTGTTTGGGAGCCACGTCGCACGACCGCGCAATTGTCAGTTTAAACGATGCAGTGCCGAATCGCAAAAAGTACTCTGGTCATTGGCCAGCAAAATGGTCCGGGGCTGAAGTGATTAATAGAAAAAGAAATGTCGGGAAGGTTCAGTCTGGCAATCACATACTGTGTCACCTCCTCTTATGGAGCTTAATGTTCCATCACTGACCCCCAGATCCCACCACTGACCCCCCCGATCCCACCACTGACCCCCCCGATTCCATCACTGACCCCCCCGATTCCATCACTGACCCCCCCGATTCCATCACTGACCCCCCCGATTCCATCACTGACCCCCCCGATCCCACCACTGACCCCCCTCTCCCCGATCACACCACTGACCCCCCCGATCCCACCACTGACCCCCCCGATTCCATCACTGACCCCCCCCCCGATACCACCACTGCTCTCCCACATGAGGCAGCAATGGTGGCAAACATACAGAGCAATGCAAAAAGACCAATGCATTAGCCCCCCTCTGGGGGAGAAGAACTTTTATATGGTATATGGACTCTTACCCAGAACACGGATCTCTGTAGAGGATATTAGATATCCCGGAGCACAGTAACACCAGATCTTATACACACAGGAATCATCCTTCCTGACATGTGTCAGCTTCCAGCAGCCGCTCCCTGTGTGCAGTCGGAGTCTGGAGTCATGAGATTTAGTGTGATTGTAATAACAGTGATTTTCCAGCAATGTCCTCTCCTCTCCTCTGCATTGTCTGTACAGCTCCATAGTCACATCTTCATGAGGACACTTCATATTACAGTCAGTGATGTCTGATCCGCTCTGTACATACACCGTTCCTGATGACACCGATATTATCATCATATACAGGAGACCTGGGAGGAGAAGACCTGGGAGGAGAAGACAGATCAGAAATGTGATCAAAGTTTATATCAATGCCAGCTGAGGATTACTGATCACTGATAAGAGAGATGAATACTCAGGGGCTGGAGAGAAAAAAAAAACAATTAGAGCCAATTTACATAAGTGTTGTCCTATGAAGGTGAATCGCTGTTTAGAGGGCATTTGACAATCTGTGAGGAAGCGTTATTATGTCACCTCCTCAATTTCTGTGTTAACCCCTAAAAATCTGCACCACCATTCCACAACCACATGGTGGCAGCGTGTCCCCATTCAGGTAAATGAGTTGCATTTGGTGGGAGGCGGGTGCCACTACCTGCCCAATGTGACAGAGGGATTATTTTGTGCCATAACTGTGAAGCCAAACATCATGGTTGTGCTGTGTGTATATCCCAGTCCACTGCCTTTGCAAAGGATGTTTACATAATCTGTGACAGCAATAAAAGGTGATTTAAAAACAATTAAAGCAAAAGCTTAAAAATAAAATAAATAAAAAAGATTTTTTTAAAAGTAACAGTGTAAAAATAAAAAATTAAATAAATTAATAATTAAATAAAAAAACTAAATTTAAAGTGCCCCCTTCCCCCTGTGCTAGTGAGTAAGGCGAATGCAGAAAGTGATGGTCCCACAAATGTGAGGTAATGGTCTAAACATCAGATAATGGGCAGTAATTTTAGCACTAAACCTCCTCTGTAAATGTAAAGTGGTAACCTGTAAAGGCTTTTAAAAAGAGTCACCTATGGATAGTAAAATTTATGTTGTTTATCGCCGTTGCATGGGCGTGCACAATTTTACAGCATGATATTTTTGATATTCATTTACTCTGCGTAACATCTTTAATATTTTACAAAAAAAATTGGGTTATGTATTTTTTTTTGCATTTTTTCCCAAAAATTGTATTTGAAAAATCGCTGCACAAATATTGTGTGACATAAAAAATTGCAAAACCAACCAATTTATTCTCTAGGGTCTCTGCTCTAAAAATGTAGATATTTGGGGTTTTATGTAATTTTCTAGCAAAAAAACAAACTGATTTTTACATGTAAACAAAATGTGCCAGAAAAAACTTGGTCTTCAAGTGGTTAAATCAAGACAAAAAGGTTGGTGACTGGCCTGGAATCGGGTTATTTCTGTAGCTCCCATGTGAGTTCAGATCTATAACAGCCACCTAGGAAGTCCCCAGAAGTGCTCGGAGACCCTCCAGGACTTTTCCAAATGTACTTCACATGTCTCCATCTGTACAGCCCAATAACCACCATTATACATGGAGAAGAGAGAGGAAAGAGGAGAAGAACCAGAAGAACTCAATACAAAGCTAGGAAGACAGAAGAGATGATGTGGAGATGGAAGGATGAACAGAAGAGGGATGGACACCCAGGAGATGGTGACCGGGAGGAATGGAAGAGAGGTGAGGTACAGGCAGCTAATAAAACAGGAGGACTAACCGAGGTAAAAACTCAGAGTCCAGTGTAGGGAATATTTGAGGGAATGCAACATTGAAGGGCTTCCCTAGAGAGTGAAAAATAACCAAATTGGAAAAGGTTGATGGGCACAGGTAAGGCTGCATTGATGGGCACTGGCAAGGCTGCGCTAATGGGCACTGGTGACTGGCAAGGCTGCGCTGATGGGCACTGGCGAGGCTGCACTGATCAGGCTGCATTGATGGGCACACGTAAGGCTGCATTGATGGACACTGATCAGGCTGCACTTATGGGCAAGGTGGGGCTTATTGGCACTGGGCACTGCCGAGGCTGCGTTGATGGGCACTGGTGACTGGCAGGGGTGCATTGATGGTCACTGGTGAGGCTGCATTGATGGGCACTGGTGACTGGCAAGGCTGCGCTGATGGGCACTGGCGAGGCTGCACTGATCAGGCTGCATTGATGGGCACACGTAAGGCTGCATTGATGGGCACTGATCAGGCTGCACTTATGGGCAAGGTGGGGCTTATGGGCACTGGAGACTGGCAAGGCTGCGTTGATGGGCACTGGAGACTGGAAAGGCTGCATTGATTGACACTGGCGAGGCTGCGTTTAAGGACACTGGCGAGGCTGGACACAGGTAAGGCTGAGCTGATGTGCACTGATCAGGTTGTATTGATGGGCACAGGTAAAGCTACACTGATCAGGCTGCATTGATGTGCAATGGTGAGGCTGCATTGATGGGCACAGGTAAGGCTGCAGTGCTGAAGCTGCATTGACAGGCACTGAGGAGGCTGCATTGATGGGCAATGGTGAGGCTGAGCTAATGGGCACAGATCAGGCTGCACTGATTGGCACTGGTAAGGCTGCATTGATGGGCATTGGTGAGGCCGAGCTGATGGGCACAGGTGAGGCTGCATTGATGGGCACAGGTGAGGCAGCATTGATGGGCACAGGTGAGGCCTCATTGATGGGCACAGGTGAGGCCGTATTGATGGGCACTGCTGAGGCTGAGCTGAGGGGCACAGGTAAGGCTGCATTGATGGGCACTGAGCTGATGGGCACTGGCATGTGTGTGTGTGTGTGTGTCTGTGTCTGTGATTGCAGCATGCACACATACTATGATATTGCAAACGAACAAAAACCAGCACAAACACATACTGACATTACACACACACAGAAACTATGACACCCAAACAATAGAAACTACATTCTCGAGACAGGGGTACTTTGGAAATTTTTCCCGACCTGCAGGGGTACTTCACCGTAAAATGTTGAGAAACACTGCCTTAGAGGACCAGAGGGATGCCATGACCTCACTTCTGGTTCAGAGCGGAAGTAAACAATTTTGTTTTTTTAAAAGCAAAAGATCAAGGCTTTTAAACGTAAAGGAGAGATTTGGGGTCTTCTAGATCTCTCCATAAAAAGAGGACCTGTCATCCTTATTTCTATTACAAGGGATGTTTACATTGCTTGTAATAAGAAAAAAAACTGGATTCATGATTAAAAATTAAAGGGACGGTGTAAAAAAAAGAAAAAAAAAGAAAGATTAAAATCAGCCCCCATCCCTCCATGCTTGAGTGCAGAAGCGAACGCATACATGGATCGCGCATACATATGTAAACTGGGTTTTCACCACACATGTGAGGTATTGCCGCTAATGTTAGAGTGAGAGCAATAATTCTAGCGCTAGACCTCCTCTGACTTTAAACTGGTAACCTGTAAAAAAAATTTAAAGTGTCGCCAATGGAGATTTTTAAATATTGCAGTTTGTTACCATTCCATGAGTGTGTGCAATTTAGGGCTGAAACGATTAATCGATATTATCGATAATAAATCGATAATGAAAATCGTTGTCAATGATTTTCCTTATCGATTAGTTGGTCTGCACCTTCCTCCCTGCCAGTCCGTTAGAATCCTCCTGTGTACAAGGTGGCAGCACGGCTGTGATCTCATGAGAATATGGCGGCACTCATGTGACTAGGCACGTCCGCGCCTCTCCTCCTCGCTGATGTCAGCTCCCCCTGATATTCTCAGCCCCGCCCACTGCTGCATCGAGGGAATAGACAGAGAGAGGCGAGAAGCAGCCATGAGAGCCGAGCTGCACCTGTGTGAAGTGATAAGGTAGCGGCTAATAAAAAAAACGCTAAAGACGCTAACGTGGAAAAGTGCTAATAAACGCTATTGCAAAAATGTTGAAAAACTCACTGCAAAGCTACCGGCATTTTTATAATCATTTTTTAACGCCCAGTGTGCATAAGCCCTAATATTGATTGGACCCTGGGCAAACATTTTCTTGGGCCCCCCACAAGACATGTCAAGTTTCACAGGCGGCCCATCAAACTTTCCCATTGAAGTTACAGTCACCACAAGCCAAATGCAGCATCTTCTCCTGAATGCTTGCAAACTGCCTCTGAAAAGCAATACACTGATCACTTTATAGAGGTGTAGAAGGAACTGCAGCACATGTGAAAAAGGTCTGTGTGGTGAAAGGTCAACTTTATGCCACAAAGGGCTTCACCCGACTCTCCTGTATACTCCATTTATTTTGTAGTCATACTGAACAGTATAGCTTGTTCTGAGACTGAATCCCAGTGATGGTCAACTGCAGCCCCTGACACGTTAAAGGGTTGTGCATATTATATATTGCTGGACATACTACAGGAGCCAATCAGAGACTGTGGATGTACTACAGGAGCCAATCAGAGACTGCGGATGTACTACAAGAGATAATCAGAGACTGCGGATGTACTATAGGGATAATCAGAGACTGCGGATGTACTACAAGAGATAATCAGAGACTGCGGATGTACTACAGGAGATAATCAGAGACTGCGGATGTACTACAGGAGATAATCAGAGACTGCGGATGTACTACAAGAGATAATCAGAGACTGCGGATGTACTACAAGAGATAATCAGAGACTGCGGATGTACTACAAGAGATAATCAGAGACTGCGGATGTACTATAGGAGATAATCAGAGACTGCGGATGTACTACAAGAGATAATCAGAGACTGTGGATGTACTACAAGAGATAATCAGAGACTGCGGATGTACTATAGGAGATAATCGGAGACTGCGGATGTACTATAGGAGATAATCAGAGACTGCAGATGTACTATAGGAGATAATCAGAGACTGCGGATGTACTATAGGAGATAATCAGAGACTGCAGATGTACTATAGCAGATAATCAGAGACTGCGGATGTACTATAGGAGATAATCAGAGACTGTGGATGTACTACAAGAGATAATCAGAGACTGCGGATGTACTATAGGAGATAATCAGAGACTGTGGATGTACTATAGGAGATAATCAGAGACTGCGGATGTACTACAAGAGATAATCAGAGACTGCGGATGTACTACAAGAGATAATCAGAGACTGTGGATGTATTACAAGAGATAATCAGAGACTGCGGATGTACTATAGGAGATAATCAGAGACTGCGGATGTACTATAGGAGATAATCAGAGACTGCGGATGTACTACAAGAGATAATCAGAGACTGCGGATGTACTATAGGAGATAATCAGAGACTGCGGATGTACTATAGGAGATAATCAGAGACTGCGGATGTACTACAAGAGATAATCAGAGACTGCGGATGTACTACAAGAGATAATCAGAGACTGTGGATGTACTACAAGAGATAATCAGAGACTGCGGATGTACTATAGGAGATAATCAGAGACTGCAGATGTACTATAGGAGATAATCAGAGACTGCGGATGTATTATAGGAGATAATCAGAGACTGCGGATGTACTATAGGAGATAATCAGAGATTGCGGATGTACTATAGAAGATAATCAGAGACTGCGGATGTACTATAGGAGACAATCAGAGAGTGTGGATGTACTATAAGAGATAATCAGAGACTGCCGATGTACTATAGGAGACAATCAGAGACTGCGGATGTACCAGTGGCATCACTAGGGTTGGTGTCACCTGGTGCGGTAAAACATGGTGTCACCCCCCCTCCTGTCTAGGCTGCCCAGCACCCTGCATGTAGCGCACGGTCATGGGGCGCACCCCAAACTGGCCCCTGTAAATTATCGTGTATGGTGATATAGTGGCAGGTTAGGGTAGTATAGGGTGGTATAGCGGCAGGTTGGGGTGGTATAGCGGCAGGTTAGGGGTTGTATAGGGCAGGTTAGGGTAGCACGGGGCAGGTTAGGGTAGTATAGAGTGATATAGTGGCAGGTTGGGGTGGTATAGGCCAGGTTGGGGTGGTATATTGGCAGGTTAGGGTGGTATATTGGCAGATTGGGGTGGTACAGGGCAGGTTGGAGTGATAAAAGGCAGGTTGGGATGGCACAGGGCATGTTGGGGTGGCACAGGGCAGGTTGGAGTAGCATAGGGCATGTTGGGGTGGTACAGGGTAGAATGGTGTGGTAAAAGGCAGGTTGGGGTGGTACTGGGCAGGTTGGTGGCACAGGGCATGTTGGGATGGCACAGGGCAGGTTGGAGTAGCACAGGGCATGTTGGGGTGGCACAGGGCAGGTTGGGTTGGCACAGGGCAGGTTGGGGTGGTATAGGGCAGGTTGGGGTGGTATAGGGCAGGTGTGGGTGGCACAGGGCAGGTTGGAGTGGTATAGAGCAGGTTGGGGTGGCACAGGGCAGGTTGGAGTGGTATAGAGCAGGTTGGGGTGGCACAGGGCAGGTTGGAGTGGTATAGGGCAGGTTGGGGTGGCACAGGGCAGGTTGGAGTGGCACATGGCAGGTTGGAGTGGTATAGGGCATGTTTGGGTGGTACAAGGCAGGTTGGGGTGGTACAGGGCAGGTTGGAGTGGTATAGGGCAGGTTGGGGTGGCACAGGGTAAGTTGGGGTGGTACAGGACAGGTTGGAGTGGTATAGGGCAGGTGTGGGTGGCACGGGGCAGGTTGGAGTGGTATAGAGCAGGTTGAGGTGGCACAGGGCAGGTTGGGGTTGTACAGGGCAGGTTGAGGGGGCACAGGGCAGGTTGGAGTGGTATAGGACAGGTTGGGGTGGCACAGGACAAGTTGGGGTGGTACAGGGCAGGTTGGGGTGGTATACTGGCAGGTTAGGGTGGTATATTGGCAGATTGGGGTGGTACAGGGCAGGTTGGAGTGGTATAGGGTAGGTTGGTGTGGTAAAAGGCAGGTTGGGGTGGTACAGGGCAGGTTGGGATAGCACAGGGCATGTTGGGATAGCACAGGGCAGGTTGGGGTGGCACAGGGCAGGTTGGGGTCGCACAGGGCAGGTTGGAGTAGCACAGGGCATGTTGGGGTGGCACAGGGCAGGTTGGGGTGGTATAGGGCAGGTGTGGGTGGCACAGGGCAGGTTGGAGTGGTATAGAGCAAGTTGGGGTGGCACAGGGCAGGTTGGAGTGGTATAGGGCAGGTGTGGGTGGCACGGGGCAGGTTGGAGTGGTATAGAGCAGGTTGAGGTGTCACAGGGCAGGTTGGAGTGGCACAGGGCAGGTTGGGGTTGTACAGGGCAGGTTGGAGTGGCACATGGCAAATTGGGGTGGTATAGGACTGGTTGGGATGGCACAGGGCAGGTTGGGGTGGCACAGGGCAGGTCGGAGTGGTATTCTGGCAGGTTAGGGTGGTATATTGGCAGATTGGGGTGGTACAGGGCAGGTTGGAGTGGTATAGGGTAGGTTGGGGTGGTACAGGGCAGGTTGGGATGGCACAGGGCATGTTGGGATAGCACAGGGCAGGTTGGGGTGGCACAGGGCAGGTTGGGGTGGCACAGGGCAGGTTGGAGTAGCACAGGGCATGTTGGGGTGGCACAGGGCAGGTTGGGGTGGTATAGGGCAGGTGTGGGTGGCACAGGGCAGGTTGGAGTGGTAAAGAGCAAGTTGGGGTGGCACAGGGCAGGTTGGAGTGGTATAGGGCAGGTGTGGGTGGCACGGGGCAGGTTGGAGTGGTATAGAGCAGGTTGAGGTGGCACAGGGCAGGTTGGAGTGGCACAGGGCAGGTTGGGGTTGTACAGGGCAGGTTGGAGTGGCACATGGCAAATTGGGGTGGTATAGGACTGGTTGGGATGGCACAGGGCAGGTTGGGGTGGCACAGGGCAGGTCGGAGTGGTATTCTGGCAGGTTAGGGTGGTATATTGGCAGATTGGGGTGGTACAGGGCAGGTTGGAGTGGTATAGGGTAGGTTGGGGTGGTACAGGGCAGGTTGGGATGGCACAGGGCATGTTGGGATAGCACAGGGCAGGTTGGGGTGGCACAGGGCAGGTTGGGGTGGCACAGGGCAGGTTGGAGTAGCACAGGGCATGTTGGGGTGGCACAGGGCAGGTTGGGGTGGTATAGGGCAGGTGTGGGTGGCACAGGGCAGGTTGGAGTGGTAAAGAGCAAGTTGGGGTGGCACAGGGCAGGTTGGAGTGGTATAGGGCAGGTGTGGGTGGCACGGGGCAGGTTGGAGTGGTATAGAGCAGGTTGAGGTGGCACAGGGCAGGTTGGAGTGGCACAGGGCAGGTTGGGGTTGTACAGGGCAGGTTGGAGTGGCACATGGCAAATTGGGGTGGTATAGGACTGGTTGGGATGGCACAAGGCAGGTTGGGGTGGCACAGGGCAGGTTGGAGTGGCACAGGGCAGGTCGGAGTGGTATAGGGCAGGTTGGGGTGGCACAAAGCAGGTTGGGGTGGTACAGGGCAGGTTGGAGTGGTATAGGTCAGGTTGGAGTGGTACAGGACAAGTGGGGGTGGTACAGGCCAGGTTAGGGTGGCACAGGCCAGGTTAGGGTGGCACAGGGCAGGTTGGAGTGGTATAGGGCAGGTTGGGGTGGCACAGGGCAGGTTGGAGTAGCACAGGGCAGGTTGGATTAGCACAGGGCAGGTTGGAGTAGCACAGGGCAGGTTGGGGTGGCACAGGACAAGTTGGGGTGATACAGGGCAGGTTAGGGTGGCACAGGGCAGGTTGGAGTGGCACAGGGCAGGTTGGAGTGGTATAGGGCAGGTTGGGGTGGCACAGGGCAGGTTGGAGTTGTATAAGGCAGGTTGGGGTGGCACAGGACAAGTTGGGGTGGTACAGGGCAGGTTAGGGTGGCACAGGGCAGGTTGGAGTGGCACAGGGCAGGTTGGGGTGGTACAGGGCAGGTTGGGGTGGTACAGGGCAGGTGTGGGTAGCACAGGGCAGGTTGGGGTGGCACAGAGCAGGTTAGGACTCTATGCAGTGAGAGTGTGCTGTGCAGTAACTTACAGCATGCCTCATGCCTGCAGATGAAGACTTGGGCGGGTCTGCTGTTTCCTGGTCTCTAACTCCTTCAGCTGCGGGATCAGCCAGTGTGAAGGGGTCTATGGAAGGAGTGGAGGAGGCAGCACGGCCACACCCCCAGCTCTGCCCACCAACTTCGGCTGTCTTGGAGATATTGGAGATCCCCGAGTGCAGCTTAACCTGAAGGTGAAGTGTTATATGCAGCTTCCCCCGCACTGCTGGATGCCCTGCACACACCGCTCCGCTGCATGCTATAGTACTGTTTAGCACGGGCCCGGTGTCACCCCTCTGGCGGGTGTCACCCGGTGCCGCACCCCCCGCACCCCCATAGCAATGCCACTGGGATGTACTACAGGACATAATCAGAGACTGCGGATGTACTATAGGAGATAAATCAGAGACTGCGGATGTACTATAGGAGATAATCAGAGACTATGGATGTACTAATTTGGGATGATAAGGGACTATATACAAGATTTTAGTAATGAGAACGGTATCATTAGCAGTAATCAGCATGGATTCATGAAGAATCGTTCTTGCCAAACCAATCTATTAACCTTCTATGAGGAGGTGAGTTGCCATCTAGATAAAGGAAGGCCTGTAGACGTGGTGTATCTGGATTTTGCAAAAGCATTTGACACAGTTCCCCATAAACGTTTACTGTACAAAATAAGGTCCGTTGGCATGGACCATAGGGTGAGTACCTGGATTGAAAACTGGCTACAAGGGTGAGTTCAGAGGGTGGTGATAAATGGTGAGTACTCAGAATGGTCAGGGGTGGGTAGTGGGGTTCCCCAGGGTTCTGTGCTGGGACCAATCCTATTTAATTTGTTCATAAACGACCTGAAGGATGGGATAAACAGCTAATCTCTGTATTTGCAGACAATACTAAGCTAAGCAGGGCAATAACTTCTCCGCAGGATGTGGAAATCTTGCAAAAAGACCTGAACAAATTAATGGGGTGGGCGACTACATGGCAAATGAGGTTCAATGTAGAAAAATGTAAAATAATGCATTTTGGGTGGCAAAAATATAAATGCAATCTATACACTGGGGGGAGAACCTCTGGGGGAATCTAGGATGGAAAAGGACCTGGGGGTCCTAGTAGATGATAGGCTCAGCAATGACATGCAATGCCAAGCTGCTGCTAACAAAGCAAACAGAATATTGGCATTAAAAGGGGGATCAATGCCAGAGATAAAACGATAATTCTCCCGCTCTACAAGACTCTGGTCCGGCCGCATCTGGAGTATGTTGTCCAGTTCTGGGCACCAGTCCTCAGAAAGGATGTACTAGAAATGGAGCGAGTATAAAGAAGGGCAACAAAGCTAATAAAGGGTCTGGAGGATATTAGTTATGAGGAAAGGTTGCGAGCACTGAGCTTATTCTCTCTGGAGAAGAGACGCTTGAGAGGGGATACGATTTCAATTTACAAATACTGTACTGGTGACCCCACAATAGGTATAAAACTTTTTCGCAGAAGAGAGTTTAATAAGACTCGTGGCCACTCATTACAATCAGAAGAAAAGAGGTTTAACCTTAAACTACGTAGAGGGTTCTTTACTGTAATGCCGCGTACACACGGTCGGACTTTTCATCTACAAAAGTCCGACAGCCTGTCCGACAGACTTTCGGCGGACTTTCGGCGGACTTGCGGCGGACTTGCGGCAGACTTTCTAACGAACAGACTTGCCTACACACGACCACACAAAAGTCCGACGGATTCGTACGTGATGACGTACACCGGACTAAAATAAGGAAGTTGATAGCCAGTAGCCAATAGCTGCCCTAGCGTGGGTTTTTGTCCGTAGGACTAGCATACAGACGAGCGGACTTCGGGGTCCTTCGTAGTTACGACGTAAAGATTTGAAGCATGTTTCAAATCTAAAGTACGTCGGATTTGAGTCTAAAAAAGTACGTTGAAAGTCCGGAGAAGCCCACACACGATCGGATTACCAGCCAGCTTTAGTCCGTCAGCGTCCGTTGGACTTTTGTAGCTGAAAAGTCCGACCGTGTGTACGCGGCATAAGAGCGGCAAGGATGTGGAATTTCCTTCCACAGGCAGTGGTCTTAGCGGGGAGCATTGATAGCTTCAAGAAACTATTAGATAATCACCTGAATGACCGCAACATACAGGGATATACAATGTAATACTGACACATAATCACACACATAGGTTGGACTTGATAGACTTGTGTCTTTTTTCAACCTCACCTACTATGTAACTATAGGAGACAATCAGAGACTGCGGATGTACTACAGGAGACAATCAGAGACTGCGGATGTACTATAAGAGATAATCAGAGACTGCGGATGTACTATAGGAGATAATCAGAGACTGCGGATGTACTATAGGAGACAATCAGAGACTGCGGATGTACTATAGATAATCAGAGACTGCGGATGTACTAAGCTCTAATGAGCAGGGCCCTCTGATCCCTCCTGTATTGATTTGTATTGTAAGTGTACTGTCTGCCCCATGTTGTAAAGCGCTGCGCAAACTGTTAGCGCTATATAAATCCTGTATAATAATAATAAACTATAGGAGATAATCAGAGACTGCGGATGTACTACAGGAGATAATCAGAGACTGCGGATGTATTATAGGACATAATCAGAGACTGCGGATGTACTATAGGAGATAATAAGAGACTGCGGATGTACTATAGGAGATAATAAGAGACTGCGGATGTACTATAGGAGATATTCAGAGAATGTGGATGTACTATAGGAGACAATCAGAGACTGCGGATGTACTACAGGAGACAATCAGAGACTGCGGATGTACTACAGGAGATAATCAGAGACTGCGGATGTACTATAGGAGACAGAGACTGCGGATG
Source organism: Lithobates clamitans (assembly GCA_037952925.1). Taxonomy (NCBI): domain Eukaryota; kingdom Metazoa; phylum Chordata; class Amphibia; order Anura; family Ranidae; genus Lithobates; species Lithobates clamitans. The sequence continues at coordinate 502,482 of JBBGZY010002891.1, read as the reverse complement.
TACTATATTATTATTATTATTATTCAGGATTTATATAGCGCCGACAGTTTACGCAGCGCTTTACAACATTAGGGCAGACAGTACAAGTACAATACAATTCAATACAGGAGGAATCAGAGGGCCCTGCTCGTTAGAGCTTACAATCTAGGAGGGAGGGTCAAGTTATACAAAATGGTAATAGCTGTGGGGGATGAACTAATGGAGAAAATAGTGCAGTTAGATGGAGGCAGGATAGGCTTCTCTGAATAGGAAAGTTTTTAGGGATCGCCTAAAAGTGGATAAATTTGGAGACAGTCTGACAGATTGGGGTAGGGAGTTCCAGAGGATAGGCGAGGCTCGGGAGAAGTCCTGGAGGTGGATATGGGAGGAGGTGATGAGGGAGCTAGAGAGCAGGAGGTCTTGGGAGGAACGGAGATGGCGATTAGGTTGGTATTTTGAGACTAGGTTAGTGATGTAGCTGGGGGCAGAGTTGTGGATGGCTTTGTAACTTATTGTTAGTATTTTGAATTTAATTCGTTGGGCGAGTGGCAGCCAATGGAGGGATTGGCAGAGAGGGGTAGCAGACACTGAGCGGTTTGTAAGGTGGATGAGTATAGGAGATAATCAGAGACTGCGGACGTATTATAGGAGATAATCAGAGAATGCGGATGTACTATAGGAGATAATCAGAGAATGCGGATGTACTATAGGAGATAATCAGAGACTGCGGATGTACTATAGGAGATAATCAGAGAATGCGGATGTACTATAGGAGATAATCAGAGAATGCGGATGTACTATAGGAGATAATCAGAGACTGCGGATGTACTATAGGAGATAATAAGAGACTGCGGATGTACTATAGGAGATAATAAGAGACTGCGGATGTACTATAGGAGATAATAAGAGACTGCGGATGTACTATAGGAGATAATAAGACACTGCGGATGTACTATAGGAGATAATCAGGGACTGCGGATGTACTATAGGAGATAATCAGAGAATGCGGATGTACTATAGGAGATAATCAGAGACTGCGGATGTACTATAGGAGATAATAAGAGACTGCGGATGTACTATAGGAGATAATAAGAGACTGCGGATGTACTATAGGAGATAATCAGAGACTGCGGATGTACTATAGGAGACAATCAGAGACTGCGGATGGACTATAAGAGATAATCAGAGACTGCGGATGTACTATAGGAGATAATAAGAGACTGCGGATGTACTATAAGAGATAATCAGAGACTGCGGATGTACTATAAGAGACAATCAGAGACTGCGGATGTACTATAGGAGACAATCAGAGACTGCGGATGTACTATAAGAGATAATCAGAGACTGCGGATGTACTATAGGAGATAATCAGAGACTGCGGATGTACTATAGGAGATTATCAGAGACTGCGGATGTACTATAGGAGATAATCAGAGACTGCGGATGTACTATAGGAGATAATCAGAGACTGCGGATGTACTATAGGAGACAGAGACTGCGGATGTACTATATTATTATTATTATTATTCAGGATTTATATAGCGCCGACAGTTTACGCAGCGCTTTACAACATTAGGGCAGACAGTACAAGTACAATACAATTCAATACAGGAGGAATCAGAGGGCCCTGCTCGTTAGAGCTTACAATCTAGGAGGGAGGGTCAAGTTATACAAAATGGTAATAGCTGTGGGGGATGAACTAATGGAGAAAATAGTGCAGTTAGATGGAGGCAGGATAGGCTTCTCTGAATAGGAAAGTTTTTAGGGATCGCCTAAAAGTGGATAAATTTGGAGACAGTCTGACAGATTGGGGTAGGGAGTTCCAGAGGATAGGCGAGGCTCGGGAGAAGTCCTGGAGGTGGATATGGGAGGAGGTGATGAGGGAGCTAGAGAGCAGGAGGTCTTGGGAGGAACGGAGATGGCGATTAGGTTGGTATTTTGAGACTAGGTTAGTGATGTAGCTGGGGGCAGAGTTGTGGATGGCTTTGTAACTTATTGTTAGTATTTTGAATTTAATTCGTTGGGCGAGTGGCAGCCAATGGAGGGATTGGCAGAGAGGGGTAGCAGACACTGAGCGGTTTGTAAGGTGGATGAGTATAGGAGATAATCAGAGACTGCGGACGTATTATAGGAGATAATCAGAGAATGCGGATGTACTATAGGAGATAATCAGAGAATGCGGATGTACTATAGGAGATAATCAGAGACTGCGGATGTACTATAGGAGATAATCAGAGAATGCGGATGTACTATAGGAGATAATCAGAGAATGCGGATGTACTATAGGAGATAATCAGAGACTGCGGATGTACTATAGGAGATAATAAGAGACTGCGGATGTACTATAGGAGATAATAAGAGACTGCGGATGTACTATAGGAGATAATAAGAGACTGTGGATGTACTATAGGAGATAATAAGACACTGCGGATGTACTATAGGAGATAATCAGGGACTGCGGATGTACTATAGGAGATAATCAGAGAATGCGGATGTACTATAGGAGATAATCAGAGACTGCGGATGTACTATAGGAGATAATAAGAGACTGCGGATGTACTATAGGAGATAATAAGAGACTGCGGATGTACTATAGGAGATAATCAGAGACTGCGGATGTACTATAGGAGACAATCAGAGACTGCGGATGGACTATAAGAGATAATCAGAGACTGCGGATGTACTATAGGAGATAATAAGAGACTGCGGATGTACTATAAGAGATAATCAGAGACTGCGGATGTACTATAAGAGACAATCAGAGACTGCGGATGTACTATAGGAGACAATCAGAGACTGCGGATGTACTATAAGAGATAATCAGAGACTGCGGATGTACTATAGGAGATAATCAGAGACTGCGGATGTACTATAGGAGATTATCAGAGACTGCGGATGTACTATAGGAGATAATCAGAGACTGCGGATGTACTATAGGAGATAATCAGAGACTGCGGATGTACTATAGGAGATAATCAGAGAATGCGGATGTACTATAGGAGCTAATCAGAGTCTGCGGATGTACTATAGGAGATAATAAGAGACTGCGGATGTACTATAGGAGATAATCAGAGACTGCGGATGTACTATAGGAGATAATAAGAGACTGCGGATGTACTATAAGAGATAATAAGAGACTGCGGATGTACTATAGGAGATAATCAGAGACTGCGGATGTACTATAAGAGATAATAAGAGACTGCGGATGTACTATAGGAGATAATCAGAGACTGCAGATGTACTATAGGAGATAATCAGAGACTGCGGATGTACTATAGGAGATAATCAGAGACTGCGGATGTACTATAGGAGATAATCAGAGAATGCGGATGTACTATAGGAGACAATCAGAGACTGCGCATGTACTATAGGAGACAATCAGAGACTGCGCATGTACTATAAGAGACAATCAGAGACTGCGGATGTACTATGGGAGATAATCAGAGACTGTGGATGTACTATAGGAGATAATCAGAGACTGCGCATGTACTATAGGAGACAATCAGAGACTGTGGATGTACTATAGGAGATAATCAGAGACTGCGGATGTACTATAAGAGATAATCAGAGACTGCGGATGTACTATAGGAGATAATCAGAGACTGCGGATGTACTATAGGAGATAATCAGAGACTGCGGATGTATTTTAGGAGACAATCAGAGACTGCGGATGTACTATAAGAGATAATCAGAGACTGCAGATGTACTATAGGAGATAATCAGAGACTGCGGATGTACTATAGGAGATAATCAGAGACTGCGGATGTACTATAGGAGATAATCAGAGACTGCGGATGTACTATAGGAGATAATCAGAGACTGCGGATGTACTATAGGAGATAATCAGAGACTGCGGATGTACTATAAGAGATAATCAGAGACTGCGGATGTACTATAGGAGATAATCAGAGACTGCGGATGTACTATAGGAGATAATCAGAGACTGCGGATGTATTTTAGGAGACAATCAGAGACTGCGGATGTACTATAAGAGATAATCAGAGACTACAGATGTACTATAGGAGATAATCAGAGACTGCGGATGTACTATAGGAGATAATCAGAGACTGCGGATGTACTATAGGAGATAATCAGAGACTGCGGATGTACTATAGGAGATAATCAGAGACTGCAGATGTACTATAGGAGATAATCAGAGACTGCGGATGTACTATAGGAGATAATCAGAGACTGCGGATGTACTATAGGAGATAATCAGAGACACTATGGGAGACGATTGAATATATACTATCAGTAATCTGAAGGCACCTTCATCCCCATAAGGTAAATCTGTCCTTTCAGCACAGAATCTAAAAAGTAAACACAAACAGTCTTCAGCTACTTATAATCTGCTAAACAATAAAGCTCAGAGTACAGTCCCAACCCCCACCTCTTGTGTTCCAGATCTACTCCAGTAGCCTCTTCTAATAAGTCATATGTGGGGGGCAGGGAAGGGGGCGGGTTACAGTAAAGTGCTGAATGCTGAGTAGCTGAAAGACGGCGGAGGGCGGAGCCAGTCCACACTGTAAGGCTTATTATGTCGGACAGGACAGGGCGGTGTTGGCAAAGCAAAGCCAAGTGTGATGTACAATGGAGAGAGGAGTTCTAGTGTCCGGTGTGGAGGAGCACAGAGAGGAGCCGGGGATCTGTACGGAGATGTGAGATGAGAAGAGCGGGGAGTGTCCGGAGATATCATCTCACACCGGAGAGAAAACACACCGGAGGAACCAACTGACATTCCCTGGAATTGTATATTTGCTGCCACCCCATGGAGGAAGAGGGAACTGCAGTCCCTGGAGCTGTGTGTGCTGCCACCCTATGGAGGAAAAGGGAACTGCAGTCCCTGGACCTGTGTGTGCTGCCACCCTATGGAGAAGGAGGGAACTGCAGTCCCTGGAGCTGTGTGTGCTGCCACCCTATGGAGGAAAAGGGAACTGCAGTCCCTGGACCTGTGTGTGCTGCCACCCTATGGAGGAAAAGGGAACTGCAGTCCCTGGAGCTTTGTGTACTGCCACCCCATGGAGGAAGATGGAACTGCAGTCCCTGGAGCTGTGTGTGCTGCCACCCTATGGAGGAAGAGGGAACTGCAGTCCCTGGAGCTGTGTGTGCTGCCACCCTATGGAGGAAGAGGGAACTGCAGTCCCTGGAGCTGTGTGTGCTGCCACCCTATGGAGGAAGAGGGAACTGCAGTACTGGGTCTGTATACAGAGCCCCGATCACTAGGATCGTACAGACGGTGATCGATCAGACTTCTCTCCTCTCTTGTCAGATCGGTGAAGATATTCCAGGATTTATCTGATGTTTCTGGTTTACGATCTTCCCCAAGAAATCTTATTGGGGGAGGAATTCCTATAACTGAAACAGTTTGTTGTATTGCTGAGCCAATCAATGTATGTCTTCCCCTTCATCCAATCACTTGTGATGTTCTGCCCTCTTCAGGATAGACATTGAACTGCCGCTCTCTGTGCTCCGGATTCGTCCCGTTATATTTCTCAGAGATTACCGACTACAAAACTCTTCATACTCTGGGATTCGGTGTGTGAGAATGGCCGCTGCTAACACTAGGCAAACTAGGCGGCCGCCTAGGGTACACTGTTGCCTCGGGGTGCCCGGCCGCTGGTTTCCCTACTCTCCATCTCCACACTATGTAAGTATTTTGGTGCTGTATTATAAATACTTCTGTAATAAATGTTATAACCTCTAGTGGGCACTGCTGGGATAAAGTGAGCACATCTAGGGGGGAGCAGGGGATGCCTCTGCTGGATGTTACTCTGACAGCCGCTCTGTAGAGTCATTATAGAGGAGCAGCACTGGAGGACGTGTCCTGATGGAACGGAGGAAAACCTCCCCTGTGTGTCTCTATGATCAGAGGTCTCTACTGCAGCCACATGCTTCATCTAGTGCCGGTGTTCTGTGAAGTGCCCCCCATTGGATAGTGCCCGGGCTGAAGAGCGCATGCGCACTACATAACATCAGTGTTATCACTGCGAGAAGGCGCACAATAGCCGACAGAATTTGTATTTTCTGTCAGATTGTGCCCCGCGCTCCCGTGGCGAGTTCATGTCCATGATGGGCGGATTTCTACATGTTGTGGGTGGAATTAGATGGATAGTTCTGCTAAAAAATAAAACTTTGTGATGAGCGGATTCTAATTCCACCCACAAGAAATGTAAAAATCCACCCATCACAAAGTTAACTTTTTTTTTTTTACGTAGTGTGCATGCGCTCTTCAGCCCGGGCACTATCCAATGGGGGGCACTTCTCCACAGAACCCTGGCTCCCATCACACCGATGCTCGGGCAAATGGGCGGAGCCAAGGGGTCAGCAAAATGAGGTTTTGCCTGTAATATATTATAAAACCTCTACAAGGTAATAAGTTCTTCTCACATCACCTTATTTATCACCCTTCACAGTCAGATTTCGTTACTTTGTTCTCAATTGAAACATCACCGCTGTATAGACGATCTTCACATCCACCAATCATTTCTTCTCAGTGTAATGGACCAATGTTTGTTCCCTATTATTCACAATCTAATTGTTTTCTTGTGATTTGATATTGTTATTCTCATACACTTATAATGTACCTACACCTTATACCAATAAAAGTTATTTGGAAGAATAAAACTTGGCTTATCCGCCGCTATATTACTAGAACTTCCATCCCCGATATTATACAATGAGGAATGTTAGAGGTCCAGTTCTGGGTGTTTTCTACCGGAGGGGGGAAGGTATATAACCCAGGGACATCATAAATCCCCCCTCATATACACCGAGCATTCTACCCCCATATACACCGAGCATTCTACCCCCCATATACACCGAGCATTCTACCCCCCATATACACCGAGCATTCTACCCCCCATATACACCGAGCATTCTACCCCCCCATATACACCGAGCATTCTACCCCCCCATATACACCGAGCATTCTACCCCCCCATATACACCGAGCATTCTACCCCCCATATACACCGAGCATTCTACCCCCCATATACACCGAGCATTCTACCCCCCATATACACCGAGCATTTTACCTCCCCCATATACACCAAGCATTCTACCCCCCATATACACTGAGCATTCTACCCCCCATATACACCGAGCATTGTACCCCCCATATACACTGAGCATTCTACCCCCCATATACACTGAGCATTCTACCCCCCATATACACCGAGCAATCTACCCCCTCATATACACCGAGCATTCTACCCCCCATATACACCGAGCATTCTACCCCCCATATACACCGAGCATTCTACCCCCCCCTATACACCGAGGATTCTACCCCCCATATACACCGAGCATTCTACCCACCCATATACACCGAGCATTCTACCCCCCATATACACCGAGCAATCTACCCCCCATATACACCGAGCAATCTACCCCCACATATACACCAAGCATTCTACCCTCCATATACACCGAGCAATCTACCCCCCCATATACACCGAGCATTCTACCCTCCATATACACCAAGCATTCTACCCCCCATATACACCGAGCATTCTACCCCCCATATACACCGAGCATTCTACCCCCCATATACACCGAGCAATCTACCCCCCATATACACCGAGCAATCTACCCCCCCATATACACCGAGCATTCTACCCCCTCCCCATATACACCGAGCATTCTACCCCCCCATATACACCGAGCATTCTACCCCCCATATACACCGAGCATTCTACCCCCCATATACACCGAGCATTTTACCTCCCCCATATACACCGAGCATTCTACCCCCCATATACACTGAGCATTCTACCCCCCATATACACCAAGCATTCTACCCCCCATATACACTGAGCATTCTACCCCCCATATACACCGAGCATTCTACCCCCCATATACACCGAGCAATCTACCCCCCCATATACACCGAGCATTCTACCCCCCATATACACCGAGCATTCTACCCCCCATATACACCGAGCATTCTACCCCCCCATATACACGGAGCATTCTACCCCCTCATATACACCGAGCATTCTACCCCCCCATATACACCGAGCATTCTACCCCCTCATATACACCGAGGATTCTACCCCCCATATACACCGAGCATTCTGCCCCCCATATACACCGAGCAATCTACCCCCCCATATACACCGAGCATTCTGCCCCCCATATACACCGAGCATTCTACCCCCCCATATACACCGAGTATTCTACCCCCATATACACCGAGCATTCTACCTCCCACATACACTGAGCATTCTACCCCCCCCATATACACCGAGTATTCTACCCCCATATACACCGAGCATTCTACCTCCCACATACACTGAGCATTCTACCCCCCCATATACACCGAGTATTCTACCCCCATATACACCGAGCATTCTACCCCCCATATACACCGAGCATTCTACCCCCCATATACACCGAGCATTCTACCTCCCACATACACCGAGCATTCTACCCCCCATATACACCGAGCATTCTACCCCCCATATACACCGAGCAATCTACCCCCCATATACACCGAGCAATCTACCCCCCCATATACACCAAGCATTCTACCCTCCATATACACCGAGCAATCTACCCCCCCATATACACCGAGCATTCTACCCCCATATACACCGAGCATTCTACCCCCCATATACACCGAGCATTCTACCCCCCATATACACCGAGCATTCTACCCCCCATATACACCAAGCATTCTACCCCCCCCATATACACCGAGCATTCTACCCCCCCATATACACCGAGCATTCTACCCCCCCATATACACCGAGCATTCTACCCCCCATATACACCGAGCATTCTACCCCCCATATACACCGAGCATTCTACCCCCCATATACACCGAGCATTTTACCTCCCCCATATACACCAAGCATTCTACCCCCCATATACACTGAGCATTCTACCCCCCATATACACCGAGCATTGTACCCCCCATATACACTGAGCATTCTACCCCCCATATACACTGAGCATTCTACCCCCCATATACACCGAGCAATCTACCCCCTCATATACACCGAGCATTCTACCCCCCATATACACCGAGCATTCTACCCCCCATATACACCGAGCATTCTACCCCCCCCTATACACCGAGGATTCTACCCCCCATATACACCGAGCATTCTACCCACCCATATACACCGAGCATTCTACCCCCCATATACACCGAGCAATCTACCCCCCATATACACCGAGCAATCTACCCCCACATATACACCAAGCATTCTACCCTCCATATACACCGAGCAATCTACCCCCCCATATACACCGAGCATTCTACCCTCCATATACACCAAGCATTCTACCCCCCATATACACCGAGCATTCTACCCCCCATATACACCGAGCATTCTACCCCCCATATACACCGAGCAATCTACCCCCCATATACACCGAGCAATCTACCCCCCCATATACACCGAGCATTCTACCCCCTCCCCATATACACCGAGCATTCTACCCCCCCATATACACCGAGCATTCTACCCCCCATATACACCAAGCATTCTACCCCCCATATACACAGAGCATTCTACTCCCCTCCATATACACCGAGCATTCTACCACTCCATATACATCAAGCATTCTACCCCCCATATACACCGAGCATTTTACCCAACCCATATACACCGAGCATTCTACCCCCCATATACACCATGCATTCTACCCCCCCATATACACCGAGCATTCTACCCCCCATAAACATCGAGCATTCTACCCCCAATATACACTGAGCATTCTACCCCCCCATATACACCGAGCATTCTACCCCCCCATATACACCGAGCATTCTACCCCCCCATATACACCGAGCATTCTACCCCCCATATACACCGAGCATTCTACCCCCCATATACATCGAGCATTCTACCCAACCCATATACACCGAGCATTCTACCCCCCATATACACCGAGCATTCTACCCCCCCATATACACAGAGCATTCTACCCCCCCATATACACAGAACATTCTACTCCCCTCCATATACACCGAGCATTCTACCCCTCCATATACACCAAGCATTCTACCCCCCATATACACCGAGCATTCTACCCCCCCCATATACACCATGCATTCTACCCCCCATATACACCGAGCATTCTACCCCCCATATACACCGAGCATTCTACCCCCCCATATACACCGAGCATTCTACCCCCCCATATACACTGAGCATTCTACCCCCCATATACACCGAGCATTCTACCCAACCCATATACACCGAGCATTCTACCCCCCATATACACTGAGCATTCTACCCCCCATATACACCGAGCATTCTACACCCCCCATATACACCGAGCATTCTACCCCCCCATATACACCGAGCATTCTACCCCCCCATATACACCGAGCATTTTACCCCCATATACACTGAGCATTCTACCCCCCCCATATACCCCGCTGTCATGGCTCTGCCCCCCGGGATGTGCACTCACCTCCATACACAGGAGAAATGGATGGACAGATCATGTCTCGGTGGGTCGGCGATGTACTCGGTGTCCGGGCTGTACCCTGATCTCTGCACTCACTGATCAACTATTCCTGATAGTGATGTCCAGTTCATGAACCAATCGTTCTTTTGCATCGATTCTTTTCAGTGAACTGGATGGATCCATTTAATACAGATCACTATGGAGTGATAAGTGTGCAGATCAGATCTGGTAATAAGATCCTAGCGTGAGAGAACTCCGCCCCCTCCCTGCAACCAATGGTGGACCAAAGTCACAGCTCACTGACTCCAGACTGTACAAAGAGGAATGTCAGTTATTTATCACACTAAAAGAATCACGAGTCACCACCAGTAGAACAATCCACCGTATCAATCATCAGATAGCAGCAGTAATGAGGTACAGACAGCCTGAGGCCCCTTTCACACTTGTCATGCGATGTGGGACTCCAAAGTCACATGACAAGTTGTTCCCGGTGATTTCCCATGGATACCGTTCATATCTGTACGACTTCAAGTCACAGCGACTTCATAGTAGCCCCTGCACTACTTTGGATCAACTTTTGACGCGACTTGAGACAGAGACCCCAAGATTACACAGGCATTGCTTCAAATCACGTCAAAATTGCACGACTTTCAAGTCGCACAAGTGTGAAAAGAGCCTTAGCCCTGGTTCACATTGAAGCAATTTGACATGTCAAATCAGCGGCAATTGCCGGCAATGGCACCGTCCTAATCGGTGCAGCGCCGCAAATTTACAAAGGTATTTTCTGTACTACTTTTGGCAATTTCGGGGTGTGATTTCCATTGACAGAAACCTGCACAGATGTCTCTGGAATTCCCCCTGAAGTCGGGACTGACATGCGGGAATGAAAGGGTGCCAGTTCAGCTGAAGTCGCACGCTTTCATTCCCGCAGCTTAGTGTGAACCTGGGCTCGATGATTGGATTTTACTACTGTTGGTACTTTGCCCGCGGTAGTAAAATCCGATCGTTATTCCTGCGTATGCACTGTAAAGACTACGGATAAATCTGATGGCTAGCAATGTTAACTGTGAAGTTGGCCCATCAGAATGCAGTTCACATGCACAAAAAGTCGCTTTTCATTTAGGTTCAGTTTCCACTAGTGAGACTTGTCATGCGACTTTGGACTGCAAAGTCGCAAGACCAGTCATACCTCATGATTTCCAATGAGTACTGTTCCTATCTGTGCAACTTCAAGTCACAGCGACTTCAAAGTAGTCCCTGTACTACTTTGGTCCAACTTTGATGTGGACTTGAGGTCCATAGACCCCAAGAATACACAGGTATTGTTTTAAGTTGCATCAAAATCGCGGCAAAAAAACGTGGCAAATATCACACAGCTTTCAGGTCGCAGTAGTGGAAACCTAGTCTGAGGCTAGGTTTCCACTATTGTGACCCCAAAGTTGCACAATTTACAGTGTGACTTTACAAGTCACACCAAAGTTTGAACAAAGTAGTGCAAAAACCTTTTGTGGAGTCACTGCGACTTGAGTTGCACCAATTAGAACAGGGACCATTGAAATACATGGATTTTGACTTGTCATGCGACTTGACATGTGTTAAGTCGCACAACAACTCGCAGTAGTGGAAACAGAGCCTTACACAGCTGTTTGTGCTTCACCAAAATTGATGACGATGGCTAATCTGACAAATTATGGTCTGACACAACAATAGGCTTGTGCTCTGAGCCAAGGAACTAAATCAAAGTAAATTTCCCCAGGACCAGGGCCGTCTTTAATATTGATTGGGCCCTGGGCAAACATTTTCTTGGGGCCCCCCTCTATTCTGAGAACTACAAAACATAGCAGGTAGACTCCAAATCAGTTTACTGCAGCAGATCACGCAGCGACTGCAGTTGGTTACCAGAGGTTACAGCCTATCTTTACCACTCACTGCCTGGTTTCTAGAGTTACAACACATAATTTCTGTTTGCCGCTTGGTTGCTAGAGGTTACTGCACATTATTAGTGCTCACTGATTGGTTGCTAGGGGATACAGGATAAATAGCATTGGTCCCAGCACAGAACCCTGGGGGACCTCACTACCCACCCCTGACCATTCTGAGTACTCCCCATTTATCACCACCCTCTGAACTCGCCCTTGTAGCGAGTTTTCAATCCATGTACTCACCCTATGGTCCATGCCAATGGACCTTATTTTGTACAGTAAACGTTTATGGGGAACTGTGTCAAATGCTTTTGCAAAATCCAGATACACCACGTCTATGGGCCTTCCTTTATCTAGATGGCAACTCACCTCCTCAAAGAAGGTTAGTAGATTGGTTTGGCAAGAATGATTCTTCATGAATCCATGCTGATTACTGCTAATGATGCCGTTCTCATTACTAAAATCTTGTATATAGTCCCTTATCATTCCCTCCAAGAGCTTGCATACTATTGATGTTAGGCTAACTGGTCTGTAATTCCCAGGGATGTATTTTGGGCCCTTTTTAAATATTGGTGCTACATTGGCTTTTCTCCAATCAGCTGGCACCATTCCAGTCAGTAGACTGTCAGTAAAAATTAGGAACAATGGTCTGGCAATTACTTGACTGAGTTCCATAAGTACCCTCGGGTTCAAGCCATCTGGTCCCGGTGATTTATTAATGTTAAGTTTCTCAAGTCTGATGCCGCGTACACACGGTCGGACTTTGCAGCTACAAAAGTCGGACAGTCTGTCCGACATACTTCCGGCGTACCTTCGGCGGACTTGGGGCAGACTTTCTTACGAACGGACTTGCCCACACACGACCACACAAAAGTACGCCAGTTTAGTACGCTGTGACGTACACCAAGTCCGACGAGACTATAAAACGGAAGTTCAATAGCCCGTACGACACCCTTTGGGCTCCTTCTGCTAATCTCGTGTTTATCTCGTGTTAGTAGAAGTTTGGTGAGAGACGATTCGCGCTTGTGAGACTCGTATTTTTCAGTTCGTTTTAACTGTTGTTCAGTCTGTGCTTGTGAGGTTTGTATCTGCTTTTCAGTGCGTTTGGTCAGTTGGCATTGAGAAATCTTTGTTTTATTGGCCGCTCGTTCCTGATTTTCAGGTCGTTCTTCACAGGCCTTGCTGTTCTTCAGTGCGTTCTGTTTAGTGCGTTCTGACCAGCCGACCGTTTTGAAGCCATGTTACCTGTACGTACTCGTCGTAGAGCTCGTGCATTGTATGTGCTTGGTGCTGTAGTTTATTCTTCAGCCCAAGACCAGTCCATGAACAGGGCGAGGAGGAGTTCATGGACCAAGAATTGGTTGCTTCAGCGTGACCAGTTCTGTCACATGCCTTTGCTCCGTGAGATCCGTGAGAATAATCCTGAGGATTTCAGGAACTTTCTCCGGATGACGGACCCCGTTTTTGATCGTTTGGTGGCTTTGCTGACCCCCTATATCAGCAGGCAGGATACCTGCATGAGGCAAGCCATCACTCCGGAGCAGAGGCTGGTCGCTACCTTGCGGTATTTGGCCACAGGGAGAAGCCTGCAGGACCTTAAGTTCTCGACAGGCATCTCCCCCCAGGCTCTGGGGATCATTATCCCAGAGACCTGTTCTGCCATCATACAGGTCCTGCAGAAGGACTATATTAAGGTAAGCTATTTTTATTTTATTAGCATCACATGTTCTTTTATGTAATCTTTGATAATGTAATGTATTTCTTGCTTCAAACACTACTTCCCATCATTGCAATATAGTGTGAATGTCCCCTTTTTATCCTCACACATGCTGGGATTTTTTCCTGTTATTTTTTGTCATGCATGTATAGTTTCCTTCAATAACCTTCCCAGCATGAAGTGATGGGAACATATCCACCTAGTCTACTCATTTTGAATGTATTTTGTTGGAGTGTATTTAGTGTGCTTATAATTAGCAATTAGCTAGATTTCACAACCCCCCCCCCCCCCCCACCTGAACTCACTCCAAATAGTGTGCTGCTAATTAGCAATTAGCTAGATTTCACAACCCCCCCACCCCCACCCTCGTTAAAATTTGCTTGAATGTTCTGTGGTGTTGATTTGTCTAAAGCAAATCTATGTTGCACTTTGCAAAATGCATGTGCACTCTACAAGTGCATTTGTTCCAGTGCTTTAGTAAATGAGCAGAAGCTCTGCTGATTTCCATCATCAAATCATATGCAAGCCTCAAAGTGTTTTCATTAATTGCCCTTGCATGTGATTGTGTACTCTTTGCAACATGAATGCCTTTTGACATTACCTCATTTACTGTAAGCTGGTTAGCAACTGCACCTGCAGAGTGCGACAACTGCAGTCTTGTAGCCTTTGTTATCCCTAAATTCCTGCGTGTTGTTAAAGTAATTTTTTTTGGGGATTTCACAACCCCCTAAAATGTAATCAATGTTCTATCAGAGGGGGTGAGCAATCTGATAAGTGTGCCTTTTTCCATATTAGTTATTCCAGAAGAATTAAATTATTGAATGTTATACTGATGCTGGGGAATAATGTTTTTAATTGTCTAATTTTCTTGCAATGTTAGCTTCCAAATTAATTGATTTTGGTTTTCTTGTTTGATTCCCCAGTTTCCTTCAACGCCACAGGAATGGCAGACTGTGGCATCCCATTTTGCCAGCCGTTGGGACTTTCCCAATTGTGGAGGGGCTATAGATGGGAAACATGTCCACATTGTGCCACCACCCCATTCGGGGTCATATTATTTTAATTATAAGGGGTTCCACAGTATTGTTTTAATGGCGGTGGTGTCGGCACACTATGATTTTTTATATGTGGACGTGGGGAAGAATGGCCGGATGTCGGATGGAGGAGTATTTGCCCAGACGGAGTTCTGCCAGCGTCTCCAGAGTGGTGGCCTGGGATTGCCACCTGATGAGGATAACGTGGAAGGACTCCCCTTTGTCTTCATTGCCGATGAAGCCTTCGCTCTGAGCAAGCACCTCATGAGGCCATTCCCCCAAAGAACCCTCACCCCGGAGAGGAGGGTTTTTAATTACCGGCTGGCCAGAGCTAGAAGAGTGGTTGAGAATGCGTTTGGAATTCTGGCCAGCCGGTTCCGCCTGTTTCAAACAGCCATTAATTTGGCGGAATACAAACTTAATTTTATAATTTTATCATGCTGCATTCTGCACAACTTTTTAAATAAGCATTCTGCCAATTATATAGGCACAGTTGGGCCTGAGGCCGGACAAATAGAAGCCAACCTTACAGGCCTGGATACTGTCCGTACTGGCTTGGCCCCCCAAAGTTCCCGTCAGGTTAGACAGCAATATGTTGATTATTTTATGGGTAGGGGGGCCATTGCAATGGGCCAGGATATATAATTTTTTGACAATAAAAAAAATATTGCTGAAATCTGGCATTATATTTATTGCTTGCCTTTCTTTTGGGCTGTCTCCTAGGTTATGGTCGAGCAGTTGTAGTGCCAACTGTATTAGAATTTTAAAAATGTCTAAATAAGCTCCATTGCCACTGTAAACAACTTTTTGACAATTATAACCAAACTGATACTGAGCCTTGAAATAACAAACCACACATTTGTTAAAATCCTATAAAAGGAGATGTTTTTATTAATGGTTGGTATGCATTCAGTTCTGCATTTAGTATAAAATGTTCATAGACAAAAATATAATGGTATCTTAATGATGTAGCAAAATATAATTATATTTAAATATTTCTACCTAATCCACAAAAAAATATTTTGGGCTTTTGGATTTTCAAAAACAGGCTTTGTTTTTGGAAAATCAAGTTTTTTATTTTTTTTTTTGTTTTTTAAAATCAATTTTTTAATTTTTTTTGGTTTTTTAACATTAATTTTTTAAATTTTTTTGGTGTTTTAAAATCAATTTTTTTAACTTTTTTTGGTTTTTTAACATTAATTATTTATTCGATTTTTTTGTGTTTTAAAATCAATTTTTTAATTTTTTTTGGTTTTTTAACATTAATTTTTTTAATTTTTTTGGTGTTTTAAAATCAATTTTTTTAACTTTTTTTGTTTTTTTAACATTAATTATTTATTCGATTTTTTTGTGTTTTAAAATCAATTTTTTAATTTTTTTTGGTTTTTTAACATTAATTTTTTTAATTTTTTTGTTGTTTTAAAATCAATTTTTTTAACTTTTTTTGGTTTTTTAACATTAATTATTTATTCGATTTTTTTGTGTTTTAAAATCAATTTTTTAATTTTTTTTGGTTTTTTAACATTAATTTTTTTAATTTTTTTTGGGTTTTTTAAAATCACTTTTTTTTTTTTTGGTGGTTTTTTAAAATCACTTTTTTTTTTTTTTGGGTTTTTTAAAATCACTTTTTTTTTTTTTTGGGTTTTTTAAAATCACTTTTTTTTTTTTTTTGGGTTTTTTAAAATCACTTTTTTTTTTTTTTTTTGGTGTTTTTTAGAAAAACAATTTTTATTTTTTTGTGGATTTTTGACAGCCCTCCTTTTTGACATTAGGTTAAACAGCCATTTCTGTTATGCCAAAAAAAACAAAGAGAAGGCCCAGAATGGGGTCAGCAAAACAGGAAATGAAGGACATGATTGATGTTTTGGGGTTTAAAAAAGGGCATTTAGATTCGACCCAAAACATCAATCATGTCCTTCATTTCCTGCTGCATACGATCCAGCCTATTACGCATTTGATCCATGTCTTGATTCCAGGCCATTATTTGACCAATTAGACGTTGGGCACTTTCCGAGGTGAAATAGTCACTTCTTGTTGTTCCTAAAGTGGAATGAAACCAAAAAATGTCTTTAGAAAGATGCACACATACATAGTTTACCTTACCAGAAATAAAGCTGTTGTCTCAGACACTGACCTGGTGGGGTGGCCATGTAGCCTAATTCCTCCACATCCTCGGGGGTGTCACTGTTGCTTGAATGAAGCACAACCAGATCCCCTAAAATAGAGTAGACAAATTCAATTAAACAAAAGGCAGCCATGCATAGATTAACGTAAGCTGGTGTGTCAGACACTCACCTGGTGGGGTGCCCATGTCGCCCACCTCTCCTTCCTCCACATCGTCAATGGGACTTGGGCTGATTGCCCAATCCTGTTTTGCTTGGGGTGGACTGTGTTCTTGTGGTTGGCTGAGTGATTTTTCCCCTATGTGAAACAAAAAATTAGTAATCTAATTAGCACACAGATATTTTAGGACATAATAATTTTCCAACATTTGTAGTGAAGTGGTTTGTGTAGAGTTCCTATTTTAGTTCAATATTTAAAATTATAAAGACATACCGGATAGATAGATATCAATATCTCAAAATATAGTTAATAATCTTTTGATCTCTCTCTATATCTGTAACAAAATCTCTAAATATCTAACTAAATGTAAATCCAAAAAATTAAGAGAATTTCAAATAGATAGATATAGATATATATATATATATATATATATATATATATATATATATATATATATATATAGATATAGATATAGATATAGATATATATATATATATATATATATATATATATATATATATATATATATATATATATATTTATATTTATATATTTATATTTATATATATATATATTTATATATATATATTTATATTTATATATATATATTTATATATATATATTTATATTTATATATATATATTTATATATATATATTTATATATATATATTTATATTTATATATATATATTTATATATATATATTTATATATATATATTTATATTTATATATATATATTTATATTTATATATTTATATATTTATATTTATATATTTATTTATATATTTATATATTTATATATATATTTATATATATAGATAGATAGATAGATAGATAGATAGATAGATAGATAGATAGATAGATAGATAGATAGATAGATAGATATAGATATGTAACGAGGTTTCTTCAAAGATCGTTTAAAACGATGAACAAAAATCGTATAGGAAGGAAAAGCACATGGAGCAGTATACAAGGTAATAAACACAAGAGAAAAACACGACAAGTACTTACTTTTTTTAAGAACTTTCCGGATACGTCGGTATTGATCCGGCTCCCTGAGTTTCAGGTCAGACCATCTTTTGCGCAATTGATCTTTGGAGCGCTGGACCCCAAATGATGCCTGCAAAGTCTCCACGACCTTCGCCATTATTTTGGCCTTGCGCAAATTTGGCCGTGCGTACGGCCCATAATTGCCATCATAGTCGTCTTTGCGAAGAATGGCCACCATCTCCACCATCTCTTTGAAACTCATATTAGAGGCCTTAAATCTAGGCCTCACAGATTTGGTTGACGTTCCAGACGTTCCAGCCTGCGGGCTGTCTCCACTACCTGAGGTCGTCAACATTTCAGGTGTCTCCGCCATTCTTTAACTCCACTACGCGCCGTAACAAAAAAGGGGCGGAGAACATGAGTTCATTTCGAACGTCAGGGGCGGGCGACGCAGGCGGAGTTTCACACATGCGTAGTGTATAAAGGAGGGCCTTTCGCGCGTGTCGTACGTACGTTCTGTGCGTCAAATTAGGGGGCGGAGAACATGAGTTCATTTCGAACGTCAGGGGCGGGCGACGCAGGCGGAGTTTCACACATGCGTAGTGTATAAAGGAGGGCCTTTCGCGCGTGTCGTACGTACGTTCTGTGCGTCAAATTAGGGGGCGGAGAACATGAGTTCATTTCGAACGTCAGGGGCGGGCGACGCAGGCGGAGTTTCACACATGCGTAGTGTATAAAGGAGGGCCTTTCGCGCGTGTCGTACGTACGTTCTGTGCGTAGGTGATAGTGGACCAGGACGTTCCAAAACGAAGGTAATTTGAGATATATATATTTTTTTGGGGGGGGTTTATGGTCATGACTTTGTAGCAAGTGGCCTATATGGCTTGATAGATTGATGAGGCCTACATAGGGAGAAGATGATGAGGGGTTAGCAGAAACATATAATAAGTTTTTTTGGTCTTGTGACTTTCTCTTTTCCAGATATAATGAATCCCCTATTGAAGGATCCAGAGTTCCTTACTTCTTTTATTTCAAAGTATCGAGAGATGAGGAATTTGTGGGAGGTGAAACACCCTCAGTATTATAACAAGCATGTGAGGAAGTCAACGCTGGAGAGACTTCTGTCCTTTGTCCAGGAGACCATCCCGGGAGCAACAATGGAGACAGTGCACAAGAAAATTGGGGTCTTGAGGAACATGTATAAAAGGGAGCATAGGAAGATCCAGGAATCAAGGAGATCAGGAGCATCAGCAGATGATGTTTATGTACCCAGGCTGTGGTACTACAATCAACTCCGTTTTCTTGATGACCAGAATGAAGCCAGGGCATCACTTTCAACCCTTCCCTCCACCCTTCCCTCCACCCTTCCCTCCACCCCAGCAGAGGCTGATGAGGAGCAAGCTGGGTCTTCCATCCTGGATGAACCGGATATGACCATCTGGAGTCAGGTAAATTATTTTAACAAATATTTACTGTACTAATATTAATGATGTTAACTGGATGTTATAATTGTCTCAAATAATTTAGCACTCCAAATTGTGTATACATATCAAATGATAGTAGTGACTAAATATGTTTGGCACCTGCTTGAAATAATTAGGGTGTCTGATTAGACTCTTTTATTAAAGAGATGTATTCACATTGAATTTGCTAGTCATGAGAAGCAAACTGTGTGTCATTGATGAACCCAAAAAAAGAAACTAAAACTATTGTCCTTTTTTTATACACAGGATGAGTCCATCCAGGAGGAATGTGGGGAAAGTGGCAGGCAGGAGGAGACCGGGCCCATGGACAGCCTGGAGGAGGCCGGATTCACCATCATCCTGGAGGAGGCTGGGCCCAGTGTCAGGCAGGAGGTGGCTGCTCCCAGTGAGGTGGCTGGGCCAAGTGAGGTGGCTGGGCCAAGTGAGGTGGCTGGGCCAAGTGAGGTGGCTGGGCCCAGTAGGAGCCTCACCCAATCCCAAGTGCCTCCCCTCCACCTTCCCAAAAAAAGGGCCAAGAAGGGGATGGTCACACAGGACGCGTCCCTGCGCCTCATGCAACAGGCCACCCGTTTTTTAACAAGCCCCCCCGAAGCGGAAGAAGCCTATGGCTGCTACTTAGCCAGCAGGCTTCTTCAGATGGATTGGGAGCAGCGCCTCATTTGTGAGCGCCTATTTGGGGAAACAATCCATAAGGGGCTGCAGGGCACGCTAACCAAAAACACCCAACTACATGAGGCAGCCCCCCCCCCTCCTCCTCCTCCTCCTCCTCCTCCTCCTCCTCCTCCTGCCACAACTGAAACACCAGAGCCACAGCCTCAAAAGAAGGCTACAGGGAAGGCTACAGGGAAGGCTGCAGGGAAGGCTGCAGGGAAGGCTGCAGGGCAGCGTGGAGGAAAGGCTGCAGGGAAGAGAAGAAAGTGATGACCTGGGTTCAGTCTGGTCTGACAGAAGACGCAGGCTGTTGTAGGACCACAGTCTGGGGACATCTAGATCATCTGCTGGTGCTGTTGATCTCTGGGATTCTTGGACCAGATTGTGCTCCCTCTTATATGGACTCCTCAAGATCCCAATTTTCTTGTACACCGACTTTTTCCAGCGTTGACTTCCTCTTTATTTTATTTTGACCATGAATAAATGGATCTTTTTTGAGTTTAGCAAAAGACTTTTATGTGTTTTCTTTTAAATCATTGATTTTACACACAATGTTAAATTAACAAGGGACAACAATCTCATTGAGTTTTAAAAAAACACACCAAAAATACATTACTAATGTTAAGAATGTTCAAGTGGTAAGTCTTGAAAAAAAAATATATACATAAACAAAAACGGTGCTTTGGGTTAACTTTATCTAAAAATTAAAAAATAATCACTAGAAAAAAAATAAAAAAGAATAATGGGTTCTTTGTGGTAACTTTACAAACCTAAAAAAAAAAAAAAAAAAAAAAAGGGAAAAAGTATTATTAGTATGGAAACATTGTTTATAAAAAGCATACTATATCATTCATGAGATCAAAGAGAAAAAGAATTCAGAAATCAGTTTGGGAGAACTCTGATTATGAACAGCAAAACACCTTCGTTCTTTAGAGCATTCGTAAAGAAGAAATAAAATGCGCTGCATTCAACGATCACAGATTTTGCAGCGTGATGAATGTGCTACCTACAATACAAACACTAGTTTTACTAGACCGAGTGCTTCCGTTTAGTTTTTGCTTATGAGCATGCGTCGTTTTTTTGTCCGTAGGACTAGCATACAGACGAGCGGACTTCGGGGTCCGTCGTAGTTACGACGTAAAGATTTGAAGCATGTTTCAAATCTAAAGTACGTCGGATTTGAGGCTAAAAAAGTACGTTGAAAGTCCGAAGCAGCCCACACACGATCGGATTACCAGCCAGCTTTAGTCCGTCAGCGTCCGTTGGACTTTTGTAGACGAAAAGTCCGACCGTGTGTACGCGGCATAATTTTAATTCTGTCCTCTGTTAACCATGGAGATGCTTCCTGTGATGTGTCATGAGGATAAACACTGCAGTATTGGTTACTGAAGCCCCCCGATTCGCTCGTGAAGACTGAGGAGAAGAATAAATTCAATACCTTCGCCATCTCCCCATCCTTTGTAACCAAATGTCCTTCCTCATTCTTTATGGGGCCAATATGGTCTGTCCCCTCTTTTTTACTGTTTACATACTTAAAGAATTTCTTGGGATTTTTTTTGCTCTCCTCCGCTATGTGTCTTTCATGTTCTATCTTTGCCGCCCAAATTGCGTCCTTACAATTCTTGTTGTATTCTTTATAAAGTCTGAATGCTGATGATCCCTCAACCTTGTATTTTTTGAAGGCCTTCTCCTTTGCTTTTATATGCATTTTTACATTGGAGTTAAGCCATCCAGGACTTTTGTTCGCTCTTTTAAATTTATTACCCAATGGGATACATTGGCTAATGCCCTTATTTAATATGCTCTTAAAGCAAACCCATCTCTCCTCCGTATTCTTTGTTCCTAATATTTTATCCCAATTTCTGCCTTCTAACAAGGATCGTAGTTTACGGAAGTTGGCTCTTTTGAAATTCAGTGTCTTTGTGTTCCCTTCATGTTTCCTATTTGTGTGATTTATACTGAAGCCAATTGACCTGTGATCGCTGTTACCTAAATTGCCCCGTATTTCCACATCCGTGATCAGGTCTGTATTGTTGGTCATCAGTAGATCCAGTAATGTTTTATTTCTTGTTGGTGCGTCTACCATCTGACCCATGAAATTGTTCTGCAAGACATTAAGGAACTGGCAAACCTTAGATGAATGCGCGGTTCCCTCCGCCCAGTCTATGTCTGGATAATTAAAATCCCCCATTATGATAACACTTCCCATTCTTGCTGCTAATCCAATTTGTGATAGGAGATCCGTCTCCACTTCCTCCCTCAGGTTAGGGGGCCTATAGCATACTCCCAGTATTATTTTCCCCTTAGCTTCATCCCTTTGGAGCTCTACCCATAAGGATTCCACCTCCTCTCTAGCTCCCTTAGTGATGTCATCTCTCACATTCACTTGTACATTATTCTTGATATATAGGCATACCCCTCCCCCTTTTTTACCCTCTCTATCCCTGCGATAAAGGGTATACCCTTGAATGGTTGCCAGCCAAGCCAATCATGAGAGCTGTTGAACCAGGTCTCTGAAATGCCCACAAAATCCAAATCCTCCTCGTACAACAGTATCTCTAGTTCAATAACAAACAAATGGCCCCCACCTATAACTGGCCTTCACAGCAAGTAGCACATGGAAGGGCAATCACATGAAAGACAAAAACAGAACATTACATAGCTCAACTCACCAAGCAGTCTGCCAACTTGGCAGACTGCTTGATGAGTTGAGCTATGGAATTAAAATAGAATGAACTAATGTGCAAACCAGCAATGACCAATAGGCTGATAAGAAGCTGCCAACATATAACAGTGTACTCACATAACCAAAACCACAATGAAATGCAAATTATGTGGCGCTACTTAACCCTAACTGTGAAAATCTGAATATGCAATAAGTGAAATAAATAAAAATGTACTATTGCATAAATAACCGAAAAATGAAATAAATCATCCAATCACAAATGAAGTAAATACATATAAAGTGGAGTGCGATTCCACCAAAATACATAAGTAATGTGCAAAAAAACATATGAGCCCGTGGCTCACAAATAAATGTAAAGGAAATAAAAATGCAATCAAGCATAAATAGCATAAATAAATAAATAACCTAAACCTAAAATAATCATCCAGTCCAATCACAAATGAAGTAAATTCATATATAGTGAAGTACGATTCCACCAAAATACATAAATGATGTGCAAAAGTTCATAAGAGCCCGTGGCTCACAAATAAATATAAAAAGAAATAAAAGTGCAATAATGCATAAATAGCATAGATGAATAAATCATACAATATAATGAAAATCTCATATGGAGTGAAGTGCAATTCCACCAAAATACATATACAATGTGCAAAGAAAATCTGAGTGTAATAAATGTCCAAATAATTAATGATAAGTGTAGTCCCAACATCATGCAATGTGGCACCCGATATCAGCAAGGTCAAATCTTCTGATCATACAGGAAGGTGCAAGTGCAGTTAGCAATAGAAGTGGTGAGAAGTGTCTTAAAGTGGGGTTCCACCCAAAAAAACAAACATATCTAAAAAATTCTAAAAAAAAAACCAAAAAAACATTTGGATATTTTTTTTTTTTACTTACCTCTAAATGCCTGTTGCTAGGTGGTCCCTCGTAGTCTGCCCCTTCGTCTGCCTGGGCTGGTGACATCACTTCCCCCTGGCACAGGAAGGGCTCGGCTCTTCTCCCTCCCTCCTGTCAATCATCTGGGACCCATTACAGGTCCCAGGTGATTGAGCGGCCAATCACGGCGCTCGGCGCCGCTCGCGCATGCGCAGTGGGTGCCAGGCTGTGAAGCCTCAGCCCGGCGCCCACAGTTGAAATGCTGGCGCCGACGAGCGGAGGGGGGGGACGAGCGGGGCTTCGATCCCCCACACCGCTGGACCCAGGGACAGGTGAGTGTCCAATTAAAAGTCAGCAGCTGCAGTATTTGTAGCTGCTGACTTTTAATTTTTTTTTTTTTAATGGCCCCCCTGGGTGGAACTCCTCTTTAAGGTAGATGTTGCTTCCAATCAGGCTCCGGAGTGCGACACCTGTTTCCCCCAGCCTCTCACCTGTAGTAGCGGCCCCCAATGGGCCAAATCGAGCGTCAACCAACAAGCGGTGGAGATACCCACAAGGAAAGCAGCTTCCGTTGGTGGTCACAGCGCTTGGGGAAATCCAATATCCATCCAGCAATTGCACTCTCCTGTATTCAATAGATATCAGCAGGGGGCTAATAAGAGAGAAGAGATGGCTCCATAGTGTAGTGGTTAAAAGTTTAATTGAAAACACAAGTAGTAACTTACATCAAAGAAGCGATACAGCAGCAGTGAAAATGAAAGCTTCCGGGTTTGGCCGTACCCGGAAGCAGCGGCACCTGGCTCCTCCCTGCCACGTTGCGTCACAACACACTTGACTTTCTCAAAAGGTAGCCTTGTCCAGTGTCATTGCAGCCTTGTCAGTGTAGCCTTGTCATTTGCAGCCTTGCCCCAGTGTCATTTGCAGCCTTGTCATTGCAGTCTTCAAGTTTAAAAATGTCACCACCCAGATACAGAGTCCTGTGTATCTCAGCGGCTCTCGGGTCCTCTCGCAGTCCCAAGCGGAGCCGGGAGTAGCCAAGTGTTTGGGTACAGCATCACACGACTGCGCAATTGTCCGTTAAATCGACGCAGTGCCGTATCGCAAAAAAAATGATTGAAGTGCAATATTTCTATTACATTGTTATATAAAATAAAATAGTTCAACTCACCATAAGCAGAATCAGTCGGAGCCTGAGCGTGTCACTTGCCAACGTCACCTGCCTTCAGATGCGGATTGTCACTTGCCACACATTGCGGATTGTCACTTGTCACACGGATGCAGGGTGTCACTTGCCACATCACTTGTCAGAGGATGCAGGGTGTCACTTGCCACATCACTTGTCAGCGGATGCAGGGTGTCACTTGTCAGCAGATGCAGAGTGTCACTTGTCACTTGTCACATCACTTGCCAGCGGATGGAGGGTGTCACTTGTCACGTCACTTGCCAGTGGATGCAGGGTGTCACTTGTCACGTCACTTGTCAGCGGATGCAGGGTGTCACTTGTCAGCGGATGCAGGGTGTCACTTGCCAGCGGATGCAGGGTGTCACTTGCCACATCACTTGTCAGCGGTGCAGGGTATCACTTGCCACGTCACTTGTCAGCGGATGCAGGGTGTCACTTGTCAGCGGATGCAGGGTGTCACTTGTCAGCGGATGCAGGGTGTCACTTTCAGCGGATGCAGGGTGTCACTTGCCACGTCACTTGTCAGTGGATGCAGGGTGTCACTTGCCACGTCACTTGCCAGCGGATGCAGGGTGTCACTTGCCACGTCACTTGTCAGTGGATGCAGGGTGTCACTTGCCATGTCACTTGTCAGTGGATGCAGGGTGTCACTTGCCACGTCACTTGCCAGCAGATGCAGGGTGTCACTTGCCACATCACTTGTCAGCGGATGCAGGGTGTCACTTGTCAGCGGATGCAGTGTGTCACTTGCCAGCGGATGCAGGGTGTCACTTGCCACGTCACTTGTCAGCGGATGCAGGATGTCACTTGTCAGCGGATGCAGGGTGTCACTTGCCAGTGGATGCAGGGTGTCACTTGCCATGTCACTTGCCAGTGGATGCAGGGTGTCACTTGCCACATCACTTGTCAGTGGATGCAGGGTGTCACTTGCCAGCGGATGCAGGGTGTCACTTGCCACGTCACTTGTCAGCGGATGCAGGGTGTCACTTGCCAGCGGATGCAGGATGTCACTTGCCAGCAGATGCAGGGTGTCACTTGCCACGTCACTTGTCAGCGGATGCAGGGTGTCACTTGCCACATTACTTGTCAGCGGATGCAGGGTGTCACTTGCCAGCGGATGCAGGGTGTCACTTGCCAGCAGATGCAGGGTGTCACTTGCCAGCGAATGCAGGGTGTCACTTGCCATGTCACTTGTCAGTGGATGCAGGGTGTCACTTGCCACGTCACTTGTCAGCAGATGCAGGGTGTCACTTGCCAGCGGATGCAGGGTGTCACTTGCCACATCACTTGTCAGCGGATGCAGGGTGTCACTTGCCAGCGGATGCAGGGTGTCACTTGCCAGCAGATGCAGGGTGTCACTTGCCAGCAGATGCAGGGTGTCACTTGCCATGTCACTTGCCAGCGGATGCAGGGTGTCACTTGCCAGCAGATGCAGGGTGTCACTTGCCAGTGGATGCAGGGCGTCACTTGCCACGTCACTTGTCAGCGGATGCAGGGTGTCACTTGCCAGCAGATGCAGGGTGTCACTTGCCAGCAGATGCAGGGTGTCACTTGCCAGCAGATGCAGGGTGTCACTTGTCAGCGGATGCAGGGTGTCACTTGCCATGTCACTTGTCAGCGGATGCAGGGTGTCACTTGCCAGCGGATGCAGGGTGTCACTTGCCAGCAGATGCAGGGTGTCACTTGCCAGCGGATGCAGGGTGTCACTTGCCACATTACTTGTCAGCAGATGCAGGGTGTCACTTGCCACGTCACTTGCCAGCAGATGCAGAGTGTCACTTGCCAGTGGATGCAGGGTGTCACTTGCCACGTCACTTGTCAGCGGATGCGGGGTGTCACTTGCCAGCGGATGCAGGGTGTCACTTGCCAGCGGATGCAGGGTGTCACTTGCCAGAGGATGCAGGGTGTCACTTGCCACATCACTTGTCAGTGGATGCAGGGTGTCACTTGCCAGCGGATGCAGGGTGTCACTTGCCAGCGGATGAAGGGTGTCACTTGTCTTGTCGCCTGCCACCAGGTCGAAGGGGGCCCCGTCAGGTAGGATGTATGGGGGGCCCCATGATTACTAACATTCAGGGGGGCGGCAAACTCCCGTGTGCTAGCCAGCCCGTTTTGTCGGCACCGCTGCTTATTTCACGGGGACTGATCAGGCTTGTGTACTCTCACTTCCTAAAAGCGGTGGAACGCAAGATAGGGCGGACGTGATGTAATCAGCTGGAAATGATGCAAGACATGGGAGGCCCTATCTTGCGTTCCACCGCTACCAGGAAGTGAGAGTACACAAGCCTGATCGGTCCCCGTTAAATAATAAGCAGCGGTGCCGGCGAAACGGGCTAGCTAGCAGGCGGGAGTTTGCCGTGGATCCGGCCCTGCCCACGGGGCCCCCTATTAGGTGGGCCCCGTGCCCCTGTCAAGCCCAATGATAAGTCCGGCCCTGGTGGTCTCCTTACTCCTACATCTAATGAAAGGACTGTAATGAGTGGCGTTTAGTGCGGTAGCTTAATGAGCACAGGCTGTCCTTCTGAAGTCCCTCCCAGGGGGTGTGTCCATGACAGCCCAAGTAATACTTCATATTCCCATTGCACACATTCCTGGATGAGCTCACGAGTATGGGTGCTGCAGCAACAACCAGCTGGATACTGGTTAAAGTCACAATGAAGATATTTGCCAGCACACCATGGAACAACATAGATAGCGTCCAAACGTGTAATTTATTGCATGATCACAACACAAGGAGAGTGCAATGTTTCAGAGTCACGCAGGACCCCTTCGTCAGGCATGTGACAGTTGTGTCACATGCCTGATGAAGGGGTCCTGCGTGACTCCGAAACGTTGCACTCTCCTTGTGTTGTGATCATGCAATAAATTACACGTTTAGACGCTATCTATGTCGTTCCATGGTGTGCTGGCAAATATCTTCATCATGACAGCCCAGGCTCACAGGAAGTGGGTTGACTGACAGCAACAAGAAGACTGATGTCTAGTAGTGGAAAAGCAGTACTGCAGGAGAGGGCACGGGATTGAATGCCTGGAGCCACTTAGCCTTTCTTAAAGTGTCCCCACCATGACCTACTCATCCTGCGCATGCACACTGCAGCCCTATTCATCACTATAGGGAGAACTGTACTTGTGGCAGTCTCCGAAATCGCTCAAAAAGATGATGATGTGAAAACCATAGTCATAGGACTGTAAATGACCCAGTGCCCCTGGGGGGGTTACAGTAATATTCCGGACAAGCCCCTGATCTGCAGTTGTTTAATTTTTTTTATTTACAGGTGAATTGCAAAGAGAAAAAAGCTCTTCTTCTGAGTATTATGGAGGTTTGATATGTACAACCCATCCACAATGAATCCACATCCACCGTTGAGAATGGATCCATGCCTGGAGCGGAGGATGGGCCTGTGGCCAGCGCTGGGATTGGATCCTTCTATTCTAGTTCAGGAGAAGGAAGCCCCCAGCACATACAGATCTTCTTTAGAAGTCACCCCGGTCCCCTCATCCCTGGAAAATACTTACTATGCCAGCTGGGATGTGCAATATTACTGTATACTTTAAAAAAATAAATCTTTTTTTTTTAATTTTACTTTTTGTATCCACTAATAGGTCAAGCCAGACTTTGGCGTGTATCTAAAGCCAAACATTTGTTAGATTTGGATGGGACCACTCAGATATTCTTGCCATCTATCCCCATTGAGGAGATTATATATTCAGGTGATCATCGTCAGAAAGTGATGGGAGAATATAAAATATTGAGCTGGCACCAGAACAAGTGTCCCATTGGAAAATGTGCCTCTTATATCTGTTCTGGTGCCAACTGTATAAAGCTGGCCATACATGGTTCTATTTTCTTTCATTCGGGTGGACGAAGGAAAATGCTGTACATAAAACACCCACCCACAACATTTTCCAACATATCCCTAAGACCCCATACACACTATTAATTTTCTGCAGATTTTTGTCTTCAGAGTTACCAAAACCATGTAGTGTAAGGGCCTGGCTGATTGCATACAAATTGAAACTCTTAAGGTTTGACCTCATATTATATGGTTGTGGTAAATCTGAAGACAAAAATCTGCAGACAATTGAATAGTGTGTATGGGGCTTTAGGCCCCTTTCACGCTAGAGGTCCGATTGGGTCTGTTTTTTCAGGTGGACCCCATCAGACTCTTCACTCTCTTCTATGGAGAGGGGGTGGGAGTTTAACACCAGCTACATCCGATCCAGCTGGATCGGACAGCAGTTGGGTGTAAACAGGCAGGCGGTCTGCTTATATCCAACCGCCCATAGAGGACAGCAGGCTGTGTCCATTCCACATGAGCAAACATGGACCTCATCTGACTGCTCATGGGGGGGAGAATCATCAAACAGATACCCTGCCGAGCAAGTGGGCCCCCCATGAAAAAGAGGAATAAGACAAGTCAATTAAAAAAAAAAAGTCTTCTGTCAACCAGAGAAGAACACATTGATTTAAAAAAAATAAATAAAAGGCTTTAGGTATATTTTAAAATGAAAACGAATAAAAGTCACGGGGGAAGCATTTGACTCTCTGTCATAAGGGAGCTTCCTCATTTCACAGGCTGAACGAGAGAAAATCAATCATTTCCCCAATCTGCTCTAAGAGGAGTTCCCCACTGCCAACTATTGAATTGTGACAGCCACAACACTGGAGACTACCTGAATACCGAGGTCACTGGTCAGCCAGGTGGTGCTTTACACAGCCTCCCAAAACATGAATTTTGACCAATTCAGAATCTCGGTTGGACTGGGAAAGGTTCTGAGGGTTTCTTCCTCAAGGTGCACAACTGTGAGATGAACAAACCCAACTCTACATGTAGTGAAGCTCGAATGCTTTACATGATCCTCAGGGAATGAGCTTCATACATGAATGAGATGATCCAAATCTCCAGCTGAAAAGTACCACAGCCGTTGTGGAGGTACAAGTCTTATTCTACCCTGCCAGATATAGGAGGTCAAGGTGAGGCCTTTGGTTACACAAAGGCTTAAGGGGTGTAATACATTTTTTTTTTTAAACAGCATAGTACTTTGCAAGAGAACATACATGTACAATCATTCTATGAAACTAGGGCAAAACAAATGTTTGCAGGCTATTTCCTGTGCTAATTTTTCATTGGTTTAAACTGGAAAATAACACATTTGGCCATCAGATGGTGCAAAGTATGATGGGACAGTTCTAGGCAATTTCTAATGGCCAAATGCAGTATTTGTAAAGGATAAGATCACCTTTTAAAAAAAATATATACTTTTTATTATTAATACACTTTTTTGCATATATTATTATTTTTGTAGGAGCCTGGACAGTATTGCACCCACAAAGCAGATCGTAGGTGTAATGCCGCAGTCCTGTAGACTGTCAGCATATCTTATTGCTTGTATTTCATATGGGCAGGAAGTTACACACCGACAGGAAGAATCAATGAACACTGATGATACTTGCGGTTCATTCACTCTCAGAACTCTGAATGAATAATGCTGCTGATACCGCTTTCGAAGTGATCGTACGATAATCGGATCGTTAGTACAGAGCTTTCAAGAGCCAATCACGACAGTTCATCTAATATGACAAGTACGAAAATGTATCAGATGATACCAGATTGTACGGTTTTTGTTTAATCAGTACAGTTGTCATCTGAAAAATAAATACACTACATCACTTCTGATTTTTTTCTTATTTGGTCTTACGAGAATTTTCGTAACAAAGTCATACAGGAGTGAAAAGTAAACAAAGTTGTACAGAGTCAAAGTAAGGCTTCATGTACATGGGTTTCTCAACCTCTCCTGAACACTGGAACATCACAGCTAGTAATCCACATTTAAAAACAAGTTGTTTAGCCCAGTTTGCATCTGCTAAAGATAACCTCAGGAGACCCTCCCAAATGATTAGAAAGCACTAAAAACAAGTATTTATTAACTATTTCAGCCATTCTGTGAGAGAACAGTAAGATAAAGCAGTGTGCTTGTAGCTAGCTGTTATTTTTTGGTTGGTATGTTAATATGGATCCCATTATGAGCATGTGTGAGGAAATGCTCCTGATATGTGAGGAAATGCTCCTGATATGTGAGGAAATGCTCCTGATGTGTGAGGAAATGCTCCTGATGTGTGAGGAAATGCTCCTGATGTTGCTTTTGCTGAGGCTCCAAAGACGTAGAAGATTGCGTGAGAGGACCAGAGTTCCTCTCTCCTGGACACCTCCATTAATGGCTCAACAAATGTCCACAGGATACTTTTCTAATATCTATGTTCAGCTGCGTAATTACACAGAGAAATTTTTTAATTTTACATGCATATCAATTGCCACCTTTGACGTTCTCTTGGAAAAGGTTAGACCCCATCTAGAAATGCAAACAGCCAGACATTAGGGTTTCAAGCTCAATGAGGGGGTCATCAGGTTAAATTCTCAATGGTTGACGGGTGAGTGAAATTCCTATTCAACTTCAGCGTCTAGTAATGCAAGTTGTGTATTGTACAGCATAATTGGCTGATGAGGGGAATATCACATGGTATATCAAGCTTGCATACAGTGATAACTGCATTTTTGGTGTGTTTTTAGCATTTTCCAGGCTCAAAAGTAATGAATAAAATGTTTCCCTCTAAAAACACGCCTAAATGCAGGTAGCCACGTTCAGCATTTGAAATGCCTCTAAACACAGCTTTTGAATGCATTTTTTGGGTTCCAAAAAAAGCCTCTAAACCCAACTGCCTCTAAACTACTATAAACGACCCCGTGTACATGTACTGATAAGATAACAGAGAAGAGTTCAGGAGCAGTTGAAAAACTAGAACAGGTACAATTTCTGGGGAAATTGTGAAAAGTGTTCTTGCCTCTACAACTGGAGTGGGCGGAGTAACTGGGTGGAGTGGCTTGAGTAACTGTTGTGTGGTTGGAGTGGCAGGAGTAACTGTGAAAAGTGTTAAAAAGCTTAATATTTTAAAAAGTATAAATAGTAGTAAAAAAGTTGAAGTCTCATCATTAGCTGAAAGAGCTGAACATTTTTTTCAAAAATTATGATTTTTTTTTTCAAAAATTATGATTTTTTTTTTCAAAAATGATTTTTTTTTTTTTCAAAAATAATTTTTTTTTCAAAAAATTTTTTTTTCAAAAATATTTTTTTTTTTCAAAAATGATTTTATTTTTATTTTTTTCAAAAATTATTATTTTTTTTTTCAAAAATTATTATTTTTTTTTTCAAAAATTATTTTTTTTTTTCAAAAATATATATTTTTTTACATGGGGCGGTCATAATGTTTTGTCTGATCATGGGGTGGTCATAATGTTTTGGCTGATCATGGGGTTGTCAGCTTTTGTCACCTCCCACTCTAGTTTTGAACATTGCGCCATTCATTCCTATGGGACCAATTTCGCCACAAAAACGTCATTTCGTGGACCATTCGGCAAAACATTCCACAAAGTAATAACACACCAATCGGGAACAATCCGCTCGTTTCGGTATATTACTTGTCTCTGTAGTGTAAAAACTGTGGGAGGAGTCTACAAGCATTATCAAGTCTAGCAGATGAAGTCACATGCATTTGGAGTGTCTCAGCATCTTGTGTTTACAACCACTGTTTCCTAGCAACGCTCATGCCCTGTTTATGCTTCCCAAATACTACTTCATCAAAACTGCCCCATCAGAATTACCCCATCAAAACTGCCCCATCATATTCCTCTATTATAAATCAGTACATGGTGTGTCTGTCCCCTCCCCCGGGCTCTGTAATCAGAGCTGAGATGCTCCAGCCACCTTCCCCCCTGTGTATAACAGAAGCTTTGGTAACCATGGCAACAAAACAAACACTAACAGTACACTCTGATTAATGGCTAAAATTTCCTGAAATGACCTCTAAACAAATGGCCGTATTTTAGAAACTATACATCCTACAGCGAAGATCTTTATATTGTGAGAATCACAAGACCCAGACCTAGATTTTGATGTATAGTATGTCTCTGAAATATTTAAATTTAAGGCACAGTCGCAGTTTAGAAATTGCCCTTCAAATTTGAAGGGGCTAGAGTGTAGTTTCAATGAATGTCAATGGACGGCGTGAGTTGCAAACAAATGGTCATATTGTGAAAACTATCAGGACTATGGCTTAGCCGTGGACATGTTTAGTGGCAGCAGGGATAGTTGAACGTTTTGATATAAGATTTGTGTAGGTGGGCTTGCAATGCAAGAACACTTAAAAATGCCCAACTGCTCCTAAACGTTTGTTCACCAGCAACAGTGTACATAAGGCCTAACAGAGTTGTAGAGTGAAAGTGCCAGAGCTGTAGAAAGGTAGAAAGTTGTAGAGATATCTCACACTGAAAATTGCACTCAAGAAAGAGCCGACACTAGCTTAGGTGCAAACTGGAACTCTTTATTATACGTTCACAAATGTATTCAACATAAAATCAGATAAGAGCTTGATCACATTATCCTAAACATTAAAACAGTAATATTAGTACATCTAATAGTGATCTAATCAACAGCTAACTAATTAACCAGCAAGCTAACAGCTAGGCCCCTAGACAAGCCTTGATTAGTCAGGGAGGGCCCACCCCAGCAACAGATCTCATTAACCAGCTTTCTTTTCACATCCATCTTCTCAGAGTTTCAAGATGGCAGAGACCATCATGGCTTCCTTGACTGTTAAATGTGGTAACATGTCATCCTTCATTACTGTATATAACAGGGCAGCTTCCTCAAATGTCAGGGCCCATAGTCAGTAGACAAGATGCTACCCTGCAGTCCCCCCCAAACTCCCCTGTACCATTGGGGTCAGTCACAGGCTGAATGATGCCGTACCCATGTAAATCATCCAATTAAATACAAAAGGTCTCTTCTTTTAGTCTCTTTTTTTTAGTAGGTTACCACCCCTAGTCTGATAGATCATAATATATGTGTGTGTAGCGAGTACAGCTTCACTCACCTATTTTAGGCAAGGTGACATTCCCTTTGATACTCACCCTAGGCTTCATGTACACAGGACGTTATTCAACCTCTCCTGAATGAATTAACTTGACAGCTAGAAACCGGCGTCTAAAAATTGCCGTTTAGCCACGTTTACATGATTCGTTTAGCCGCGTTTGGGAAAATTTTTTTTTTTTTTTTAAATGAAAAAACATCTGTAAACGGAACGCTGCTAAATGTGAGTTACTGTGTTTAGCAATGTTTACAAACTGTTACAGGCATTTGGCATTTCAAATGCCTTTGAACATCCATCTGAACCCATTTTTTTGCATTCCAAAAAAAGCTTCTAAACTCAACTGTCTAGAAATGATGAAACGACCCTGTGTACATGTACTGATAAGATAACAGTTCAGGGGCAGCTGAAAATAAATGCCCATCTGCTCCTAAACGTCCGTTTACTAGCAGCAGTGTACATGAGGCCTTATGACTGCTGAGCCTTCATCCATGGCAGTACCCAATGCTTTCAATTATATGGGCGATGGATTTCCCTGTGGCCACGCTGGAGGCTGGCAGCTAATCGCTAGGCTTGACCACTGTCATATAACCAAGGGTTCGATGTATATTATCCCTTGTGGTCCAACACCAGGGATTTTAGTTTCAGCTGCAACAGAGCTTGGAGCAGCAATAGGGGTGCATGGCAAGGTAGCAGGTTTCATGTTGGGGGGGTTTACAAAAGACATGTCCACTTTGCCCTGAGCTGGCAAGATGACATACATAGGCTGCCATTGCTGACTATTCCTCTGACAATGCCTCCATTATGTGGATCCTCTGGCTTCACTAGTTTGTTTGTCGCTGACCTTAAGTTATGCAGCCAATGAATGAAGAATTCCTGATATTTGTACTTTCTGGGTGAGGGGCTCATAATATATTAAAACCCAGCAACAGCCAGCCAATTAGTAATGGAGGTCTGCGTATTTCTCTCGGGATAGGTTTCCTTTTGGGCTCAATGCACACTTCTACGACTTGCCATGCGGCTTTGGACATCAAATTAAAATAAGTCACACCCATGTTTTCCAATGCGTACTGTTCATATCTAAACGACTTCAGGAGTAGTTCATTCACAACTTCGGCCTGACTTTCATACAACTTGAGGGCCATAGACTTCAATGTTAACCCTCAAACGTTGCACCTGAATGTTTTACATGCAACAGTTCTCCATTATCATTGGTCAAAGCCATCCAAAGTTGCAGCAAAGTTGTACAAGTGTGAACGGAGCCTAAAAGACAGACTCCATAGCATTGGCATCCCTTTCATCCAGCTTTATCATAGCTCCAGGTTTCCCTGCACCATGAAGATACTGCACCCCACCCCCCCGGCTGAAGGCCCAGAGAGGGAGTAGGAACTCAGGTCTCACCAGCCAGGGGGTCTTGAGGAGTTCACCCCCTACAAGATTTAGGGGTCAAGATCCTGGAAAACAGAAAGAGCTCACGGAACTACTCAGAAAAGCCAAAGCCAGACATGCCCATCAGATCTACATCCAGAGAGGGACCACTGACCCTTTTGGTCACACGTTGAGGATAAAACAAACTGTTGCCTCTGGGTGGTAGGAAACAGTCTAAACTGAGGAGGTGGCGTTTTCACTATTCTTATTGTGTTTCCTGTAGGGGAAGGAACCAATCATCTCTCAGGTTGCTATTTTGGAACATAGGAGACCGTGGTAAAAGTGTCCCATTGGAAAAATTTCCATTTACTTCCTGTCTCATAGTTAACCCAAGAAGTGAGTGGGGGACTCCCTGGTTGTCACTCAAAATAGTGTCCCCCATTGGAAGATATCCCCACTATTCCTGTTCTGGGGACAACATTTGGGATTTTCTTCTACTTGCACTTTTTGTGATAACAGTAAACAGAACTCAGGGCTCATGTACACACAGACTAGGTTGACCGTCGGCTGTGGGAAAATGTGGCAAAATCGCTCCACGATTTTGCTGCATTTTGTAGCCAGTCAAAACGTTCCTATCCTGAACGTGACTCTTCTGCATTCAGGAGAGGGAGGTTGAACCTCACCTAACTGCAGCAGCTTCTAAACTCTTGTAAAAGCCTATGTGAGCATGGACACAGGCTTTTATGGAGTTTAAAACCTGCTAGTGTACATGAAACCTAATTGTTTAAGAGATTCACCTTCTCTGAGACCATAAAAACCTGACAGGTGGTCTAATCCACCTCCACTTCAAAGCTGAAAAAAAAGAAAAACTTTTTGCCTTTATTTAATATCTGGGTCTTCACTATCCAAGTCTCATCTTAAAAAGTTTGTAAAAGTATCAAGGCCTGAAAAAAGATTCCGAAGACCTCCAAAAAAAAAGCAGTTACCAGTAATATACAAAATTGATCTAGTTATTGGTGCTCACCAGGATAGGCAAGGTTAAAAAATAAATAAAATAGTGAGTTTGGCCTCTACCAGTACATCATTGGGCAGACTGTACAAATGAAGGCAATGCAACACCACTGTTACCAGCAAAGATCATACTAAGAGCAAGGTCTGATACTCCGGGAGATCTCAAAGAACGCCAAGCTAACATCTGAGGAATGAAGGACCTCTTGCATTGGGGAGTGTCAGGGTTCATAAGCCTATTAATCAGGAGAATACTGAACCACAATGGTGGTATGGTAGACCTGTCATTGTCAAAGCCACAAGTTTCTGTTCACCTACTTTTTGCTAAAGACCACATGGATAAGTCCGAAGGCTAAATGAAACCTGGCGGTGACAGTCTCATGCAGTCCCAGACTTGGATGAACAGGCCTGCATATTCCGCACTGAGCAGCCAATTCCTCCGGAGGGTCAGACGACTGTACACCCATGGAGCCAATCCCCTGCAATGCAACGAAAAAGGTACTGACCCAGAGGTGACTGCACTGCAATGATTACATTACACACGCGACCCCCCCCACACAGTCCCACCTCCAGCAGGGCAGAGGAATGTCCCTAGGTCTCCCCAGCAGACCCGGTTCACATAAAAAAGTGGGTGACCACCTGCTTGTCAATATGAAAAGACTCCCACTCTCCAGCTCCTCCCGTGCCGCCCCCTCCTCCAACAGGACAACACAACCAATGGGGTGGGAGAGGAGACACAGTCTTGGCCACAAGCGGGAGGAGTATGGTGACCACAGCCTGACGCATGGCCCGGTCACCAACAGGCCACTCTTGCCAGGACATGTGGCCCCGAGCCTGGTGTGCCCTATGACCAGTCTGGGCCTGGTATCATGTTTGCAGGAAAGTGTCAAAGTATCTGTCTAACTGTGATGGCGAACCTTGGCATCCCAGATGTTTTGGAACTACATTTCCCATGATGCTCATGTACTCTGCAGTGTAGTTGAGCATCATGGGAAATGTAGTTCAAAAACATCTGGGGTGCCAAGGTTCTCCATCACAGGTCTTTAAGCTGGATTTCTAGATAAGGTGTGTCATGCAGCAGGGATTTTTCTCAGCGGAAACGTGGAGGAAAGCAGTTCTGGCACCTCCTGGACTGACTGTATGTAATGGTAAGGGGTGCTGGGGTGTGCTACAGGGTATTGATGCTCGCTGCTGGGGGATCTATTCTAGCTGGAGGGGATATATTTTTGCAGGGCGGGTCTGTTGTTGCTAAGTAGGTCTATTGTTGCTGGTGGGGGACCTATTGTTGCTGGGGGTGGGTCTTATGTTGCTGGGGGGTTAGTTGTTGCTGAAAGAGATCTACTGTTGGGTGAGGGGTCTATTGTTGATGGCTGCCCGGAGAGTCTATTAATGTTGGCTGTGCGGAGATCTGTTGATGCTGCTGGGAGTCTATTGTTGCTGGGGGCAAATTTTGTTGTGGGTTGCTCCATTGCTGTTAGGGAATCTATTGTTGCTGGCTGCAGGGGATCTATTTTACTGCTTTTCTTGATATCATTACCAAATTCCATATAAATTACTTAGCAACACAAAATGATACGGGGCGGTCCTGGGAGGTGGGTAGGGGATGGAACCAAGTGATGGTGCTCGGAGGTGGGTAGGGACAGAGAAAAGGAGTGACTCAGAAAGGGGGAGTCCCTGCACCTATTGTCTGAGAAAAAAAGCCCTGAGCAAGACAATGACTCAAACACCATGTTACCCTACCTAAGAATAACTAAAAAAAAAAAAAAAAGTAATGTTTTTTTTTTGATTTGCATTCCAATTCCAATTTTGTTGAAGGGCCTGAAGTGTTCAGATCATGTGAGGAGACTTCCTGGCTGAAACTACTGTAAAAAAAAAGAGGAAGCAAAAATGTTCCCAGCCGATGTGCAGAACTGATAAACTAGTCTTTAGTTGCAGGTCTTGCTCTTAAGGGCAAACCAGTTACTGAAACCAAAACCTCCATGTAAAGTGCCTGGATGGATTATTTTCTTCAATACAGTAAGTGAAAAAATATTTTGTTTGATTCCATTGTTTAATTGGGTTATCAGGTTTTGGGACTCACATTTAAGGTCATATTTATACAGAAATACTAAAATAAAAAAAAAGTCTTTACAAACAGTAAACCACTGTAGTTGCATCAGACGGCCAACACTGTCCATTACTTTGCTCAGGTCCATTACTACAAGTACAGCCCGGAACACTATATGCTGCCTGATAACGTTCCACCAAATACAAGACATTGTGAGAGCAGATCAGGGTCTGAGATCTATGCCGCCCCCCCACCTAATGTAGAAGGTACCCGTTATCACCACTCATCAGTATACACAAATAAACCATGCTCTTGAAATTGATGGAAAAATATAAAATTGATTAACAAAACATTAAAGTTTTTAGCTAGTAGGCAGAACAACCAGGGACTCCCAAGTATTCCCAAAGTGTAGCAGCTCATTCTCAGTTTTTTGTTAATAAAATTAGATAGTTAGACACCTAAAATATGGGGTGGTAAAATTGGAGGAAAAGTGTCATTATAAAACACATCAAACATACACTACTGTATACACATCTACTTGCATAAGGCTACAATGGAAGTTATTTTTTTATAACAAAGTTAAATATCTGACTCTCATGCAGCTAACACTTACACATATTTCATTACATTTTTTTTCAATATATATGTTTGTTAAAACATTTTATTAGAAGTGACAAAGACTGGTTCAAGTCAATGTAGTCATGACAACTACAGACCCTCAAGGGGGACACATCAGTAGCCTAGAAATATAAGTCCTAAAAAAATAAGTCCATCATATGGGTGGATGGTAGCAGCTGTCCTCAGAGCTCTGTAAAAGGTAAAACACAAAGGGGAAGACAGGGCGCATCACCTAAGTGTAGTATTAAAAGACAAGATTACAAAAAGGTAAAATCACATGCCCATCAGATGTATAGGGAATGGGCCTATTGAATTTAGCCGCTCCCCACCTCCGATGACATCACTTCCTCTGTGCATTCCACACTGGTTTACCTGGACTTCCTAGTGGCCATTGGATGCTGCACATTACTCCTCTATCTGCAGCGGTTCCCTAGCAAGGTGTGGTGTCCAAAGGACAGATCCTAGCAGCTTCCCCATACATCTGATGGGCATGTTTTATATCTGTCTTGTGAGTGATTTTACCTTTGTAGTAAATCTTGTCTTTTAATACTACACTTTAGGTGGCGCTTCCTGTTTTCCCCTTTGTGTAAAACAAACATTTTATTTATATTAACCACTTAGGGACTGGAAGGATTTACCGCCTTAATGACCAGGCCATATTTTGCGATACGGCACTGCGTCGCTTTAACTAGCAATTGCGCGGTCGTGCGATGTTGTGCCTACACAAAATTTACATCCTTTTTTTCCCCCACAAATAGAGCTTTTTGGTAGTATGTGATCACCTCTGCGGTTTTTATATTTTGCACTATAAACAAAAAAAAGGCCCAAATTATCTTCTACATATTTTTGGTAAAAATCGCAATAAGCGTATATTGATTGGTTTGCACAAAAGTTACAGCGTCTACAAACTATGGAATAGATTTATTGCATTTATTATTTATGTTTTTACTAGTAATCAGCGATTTTTAGTGGGACTGCGACACTGCGGCGGGCACTTTTGGGACCAGTGCTATAAAAATGCACAGATTACTGTATAAATGACACTGGCAGGGAAGGGGTTAACACTAGGGGGCGATCAAGGGGTTAAATGTGTTCCCTGGGATGTTTTTCTAACTGTGGGGGGAGGGGACTGACTGGAGGAGAGATTGAAGTTCCTAATCACTAGGAACAGTCGATCACTCTGTACTCCCCTGACAGAACGGTGATCTGTTTGTTCACATTGACGGATCCCCGTTCTGGCTCTCTGTAGAGCATCCGCAGGTGGCCGGTGGACATCGCAGTCATGCACATGGCCTCCCCCACCGTGCAGCGGGCATGCGCCTGCTACAACTGTTAAAAGGAGCCGACATACAGCTACAGCGATTCGCAGGAACGAGCCGACCTGCCACAGTATGATGGTGGC
Organism: Lithobates clamitans; assembly: GCA_037952925.1. Taxonomy (NCBI): domain Eukaryota; kingdom Metazoa; phylum Chordata; class Amphibia; order Anura; family Ranidae; genus Lithobates; species Lithobates clamitans. The sequence continues at coordinate 461,885 of JBBGZY010002891.1, read as the reverse complement.
TGGTCTGCAAGCGGTTAAAAAAATTTTAATAAATGTTGGCTACACAAGTCAGATTTTTTTTTTTTTAATTAAAAAAGTTAAAGGAATTTCCATTGTAGCCCCAACAAGTGGAGATGTATACAGCAGTGGTGTCCGGATTGGTTACCATTGTTTGGTTAAAGTGTTACTGAACCCCGGAGCCTCCAGTCACTATATATCTGGTCTCCCACAGAACATGGAAAAGTAATTGTTTTAGTAAATATAAACTGCTGAATACCTTTTCTCATCAGTATATAGCAGTGACTTCTATCAGTGTCTGGTTAAAGCTTGTAGGAGGAGTTTTAATTCTCCCGATTGTCCTATGAGGCTGCAGGACCCCTGACCCTCTGTCGGGACAGTGCTGATTGGCTCTGTGCTGATTGCATGCACTCAAGAAAAAAAAATTCTAGCAATACACACCAAACTGAGCATGTGCAGAGTGGCCCCAAGGCTCTGGTCTATGAGGGGATGGATTGGGGAGTGTGGAAGAAGGGGAGGATCAGAGACAGGATCAAACAGCCTTTTTACACAATGCAGAGGATTAACCCGCTAAGGTTCCACAGCGAGTATAACAAGCATTCTTTACTGCATACAGTATACACACTGATTTTACTGTTGTGGATGTAGTGACACTTTAATGTCATAAGATGTAGGGATTTGGAGGTTTGTTCACAAAATTTGATTGCCAAGCAAAAAAAATAATAATAATTGTGCATTGAGGAACTATCTGAAGTTACCAGAAACTAACTATGAGCATGGATGTGAGGGAAAAAGCAGAACTTGTTTCTTTGTGTAAAGAATGTTGCCTTAGTGAGGTCATATGAACCAACCACAGGACTGACTCTACATGACACACGGAGGAGAAGTTTCTGCTGTATGCGGATCGGATGACATCCGACTTCTATCAAACACATGAGCAGAGAAGGATAATCCGGCACTCTATGGCTACACAATATATCTAGAATGGGGGGAAGAGGGACAATCAGGTATCAATTAGAACTGATTAAAAAATACAAACTGTGGCCATAAAGGCAATGTGACAGTCGTTTAAGGACAGTGTTAGTCACGGTATATGAACAGTGTTAAAAACACTAATGCCCTGTACACACGATCGGACATTGATCAGACATTCTGACAACAAAATCCATGGGTTTTTTCCAACGGATGTTGGCTTAAACTTGTCCTGCATACACACGGTCACACAAAGTTGTCAGAAAATCCGATCGTGTGTACAGGGCATAATAGTAAAAACAACATTAATAGCAATGTTAAAACCAATGTAAAAGCAATGTTATTAGAAGAAAATGTCCACAGGGGGCTGCCAGTTCAGAGTTGAGAATGCACAAGAACTCTAGAAGGGATGAGAAGCAAACAGAACAGCGCCCTCTAAGTGCAGTATACAGGTTGGTTTAATTAAGGTAATGGTTAAAAACACTCACAAAAGTGGATGAATAAAAAGGCATAAATGTCATCCGCTCCAGACAGCCGGGTGAGAGAGAGGGAGGTCCGGTATGGCTGTGGCGGTGGCAGTGTCTTCATGGATCCCGCCGACCCGACCCGGAAGTGACGTCTGTCTCTGCAAGCGGTGAACACCATTGATCCCCCTCCTATCCACCGGATAGCACAGTGAACCAGCAGTGTGACCGGCGTAGGATTGGATCCATGGAAACACTGCCACAGCCATACCGGACCTCCCTCTCTCTCACCCGGCTGTCTGGAGCGGATGACATTTATGCCTTTTATTCATCCACTTTTGTGAGTGTTTTTAACCATTACCTTGATTAAACCAACTTGTATACTGCACTTAGAGGGCGCTGTTCTGTTTGTTTCTCGCCCTACTTCTGTCACCAACAGAATTATTTTTTGCTTTATAAACAAAAAAAAGTGACAATTTTGAAAAGCACAATATTTTGTACTTTTTGCTGTAATAAATAACCCCATTTTTTTTAAAAAATCTAATTTTTTCTCAGTTTAGGCCGATATGTATTCTTCTACATATTTTTGGTAAAAAATTTTTAAAAAATCGCAATAAGCGTATACTGATTGGTTTGCACAAAAGTTATAGTGTCTACAAAATAGGGAATAGATTTATAGCATTTTTATTATCATTTTTTTTACTAGTAATGGCGGCGATCTGTGATTTTTATCAGGACTGCGACATTATGGTGGACACATCGGACACTTTTGACACATTTTTGGGACCACTGTCATTTATACAGCGATCAGTGCTATAAAAATGCACTGATTACTGTAAAAATGTCACTGGCAGGGAAGGGTTTACCACTAGGGGGCGATCAAGGGGTTAATTGTGTTCCCTCAGTGTGTTCTAACTCATTGGGGGATGGGACTGTCTAGGGGAGATGACAGATCGCTGTTCATACTTTGTATGAACACACGATCAGTCTCTTCTCCCCTCAGAGAACCGGGATCTGTGTGTTTACACACAAATCCTGGTCCTCGGTGTGTCACGAGCGATCGCGGGAGCCCAGTGGTTATCGCGACAGCCGGGCACTGACATCGGCTCCGGGGGTGAGCAGCGGGCCAGCAATATCTTTGATACTCCTATAGTGGCCACAGGGCGAAGTGACATGACATAACATCGTTTTGCCCAGCCGTGCCATTCTGATGCAGTAAAACTGCGGCGGCTGGTCGGCAAGTGGTTAAACAACTGCACTGTTGATGAAACTAACAGCTACACATACCTCAGCCTAGAAATGAACAAATCAGGAAGATTCAAGCCAGCCATAGAGGCACTAAAAGACAAGGCATGCAGAGCCTTCTATGCTATCAGGAGACAGATGTACCACCTAAAACCACCAGTGAGGGTCTGGCTTAGAATATTTGATAGCGTCATCACCCCAATTCTTCTTTATGGCAGTGAAGTTTGGGGTCCTGTCACCTACCCAGACCAATCCAAATGGGACCCCAGCCCAACAGAAATATTCCATCTGGAATTCTGCAAGCACCTCCTCCAAGTCCATCGGAGCACCTCCAACAGTGCTTGCCGGTCTGGTTTGGGCAAATTTCCCTTACTTCTCACAGTACAGAAGAGGGCGCTATCATACTGGGACCACCTACAAAACAGCAGTCCCAACTCAGACCACCATAAAGCCTTACTGAACAGTGAGGACCAGTCCAAGCCGTGTGGCCTGCAACAACTCAACACCTTGTCTATTCCAAACTCTCAACAATGCGGCCTGACAAAATCCCAAATAAAAAACATAATGAATGACCCCAAAGAAAAACATGTTGGAGAATGGAGAAATGAAATAACAAACTCCAAAAAACTGTTTACCAGTCACTGCAGAGAGACTACAAACTGGCCCCGTACCTGGAGGTGCTACAAGACCCCAAAGACAGACAGACCCTGAGCCTGTACAGACTGAGCGCCCACAGCCTGGACATCCAATTAGGACGGCACAGACAGACCTACAAGCCCAGGGAGAGTAGACTGTGCCAGCAATGTGACCAGGAGGTCCTGGAGGATGAGGACCACTTCCTGCTACATTCCCCCAAAGTACTCATCAGTGAGGGACACTCACTTCCAGAGACTCTCCACTCTCATCCCGGACTTCAATTCTATAGAAGAGAAGAGGAAACTCCAATTTCTACTGGGAGAAGAGGAGCCAACGGTAAAAATAGCTGCCCAATATGTGACAGCGTGTCACCGACTGAGAGGGACATGAAAGACTGAGGACTTAAAGATCCTTTACACAGACTTATGCCCATTACCCTCTATATTACCCATTACCCTCCACCCCCTCTATATTACCCATTACCCTCCACCCCCTCTATATTACCCATTACCCTCCACCCCCTCTATATTACCCATTACCCTCCACCCCCTCTATATTACCCATTACCCCCCTCCCCATCCCCCTTTATTTTACCCATTACCCCCCATCCCCTTTATATTACCCATTACCCCCCATCTCCTTTATATTACCCCCCCATCCCCCTTTATATTACCCCCCTACTTTTTCTTATAGAAACTCACCTGCTTTGGCAATGCTAACATGTATTTGGTCCTGCCAATAAAGCTTATTTACATTGAATTGGTGAACAAACATGTTTTTTACAAAACACAAAACCTCTGGATATTTATTTGCCCCACCATGCTGAGCCCTTTAGCTGGCTGAGAAGTTGCATTTGTAGAAGAGATGAGCGATTCACATTACATATACTTCTCTCCCCAATGGATTTATTTAGGATCTGATCGACTTTTTGGGGTCACACCAGGGGCGTAACTACCACCATAGCGACCCATGCAGGTGCTATGGGGCCCGCAGCCGAGTGGGGCCCAGTGAGGATAAGAGCACCGCCGGCACAGTCTCCCAGCCAGGGGAAGAGAGAGGAAAGGAAGAGGCGAGCTGTCTGTATCAGCAGAGAGCTGAATTGCCCGATGTAAGAGCTTTCACTAGAACTTCCAGTGTTCCCGGGGCTCACGTCACATAGCTCCACCTTTTGGCCCGGTGCCTTTCATAGACAGAACGCCGATCCAATGCGAGACATGTGACATCATCAAAGGCGTTGGGCCAAGAGGTGTGGCTATGTGACGATGAGCCCCGGGAAGACGAGAAATTCAAATGAAAGCTATTACAGTGGGCAATTCCGCTCTCTGCTGATCCGAGCGGCTTGCCTCTTCCTCTGCATAGGTGGGGCTGTATGGGGCACAGGCAGACCAGGCTGTTTTGGGCACAGGTCACGCTGCATTGGGCACAGATCACGCTGCATTGACACTAGGGCAGCTGTGGGGGGGGCTGTTTACAGGGGGGCCCCATACAACATTTTGCTATGGGGCCCTGCTATTTCTAGTTACGCCCCTGGGTCACACGGGGCTACAGGATTCACTTACCTCATAGCTACTAGTTTTGTTAATGTTTAATTGTTTTAAACATTTTTGTGAAAGGGTGACACATTTATTAGGTTTCTATTTATAGAGGATTTTTCTATTATAAAAAGTATAAGCTTCTTCAAGTTGAAAATAAAATCTCAAATACCTGTAGAGCAGTTTTTTTTTGCTCTGCGGTGTAGAAGAGCTCCTACAGGCTTTTGAGCTTTTTGGAGCTCTTTTTTTCTGCCTGAAAACTCCCCTCCATGTTAGTCAATGTGTCCATGCAGACCATGGTTTTTTCCAGGCATATGATCCTACAGACAGAAACCCGGACCGGTACCCCTACACTGTGATCTGCTGTAATTCCTCAATAAGTCAAAGCCACCTCCCAAATCCAGGATGGCGACCTACAATGGTAGGAAGAAACGGCTGCATCAAGACAGTGCTGGGCTCCAGGGATTGGTAAATCATTTTTTTTTGCAATATTTGCAGCTGCGGAGTTTTACATTTTTAAATAAAATGGATGAAGTTCCTCTTTAAGCTGAAGCTGGGCTTTAATTACTAAGGCCTCATTCACACGAGGCGGATCCATTTCAGCGGAGTCCTCCAGCTCAGAAGGGGAATCGCTCCATTGATAGCCGCTGAGCCGGCGGGTGACAGGCCTGTCTCTGCTCACTGAGTGGGGGAGGGGCCTATCAGAGCACCGCTGATTCCTATAGAGAGATCAGACGAAAACAGACAGCATGTCTGTTTTCATCAGATCTCATCCGATCTGAACGTAACGCCATTCGTCTATCTTGAGCGGATCGGATGGCAGGCAGGTTTCAGCGGAAAAATGTCCGCTGACACCCGCCTGCCCATAGGAGTCAATGGGTGGCCCGCTCGGATCCACCTGAAAAACGGACAGATGGATCCGAGCAGGCTTGCCATGTAAAAGGCCTCTAAGATGAGAAATAAGAGGGAATTTATACATTAGAGAGGCTCGTCCACTTTAACCTCTTGATTTGCCCCCTTCATGATCAGGCCATTTTTTGCTTTTTTGGCACTGTGTTACTTTACCTGACAGAGACGATTGCAACACTGTACCCCAATAAAATGTGTCCTTTTGTCCCACAAATAGAGCCCTTTTGGTGGTATTTGATAACCACTGCGGTTTTTATTTTTTGATTGAATAAAATAAAAATAAAAAATGTAATATAATATATATATATATATATATATATATATATATATACATACATACATACATACATACACATACATATATACACAGTGGAACCTCGAGCACTGTATTTCTAAGAATCCTAACTCGGTTTGCGAGTGCGGTCTCGCAAAACGAGCAGGATTCAGGCCAAAAGCGGTGTGCAGTACCGTTTTTGGCCTAAGGTGGAGTGCGCCAGAGCCGAACAGCATTGATCGTCGGCGTTCGGAAATGCACGGAAAGGCCCGAGGACAGTTCGGCTGACCTTGGCAAACCTAGGAATGGCTCGTGAATGGAGTCTTTCCAAGGTTTACAGAGGTCAGCTGAAGTGTGCTCGGGGCTTTTCAGCCATTTCCGAGGCTCCCCGCCTCTGGCCGTATGCGGTATTGCATCCCATTGAAGTCAATGCGGAACAAATAATTTTTGTTTCTATTGACTTCAATGGGAAAACTCGCTTTGATATGTGAGTACTTTGGATTACAAGTACACTCCTGGAACGGATTATGCTCGTAATCCGAGGTTCCACTGTATATATACACACACACACTAAATATATATATATAGCTTACATACACACATATACATACATATACACACACTCTCTATCTCACACAAAAGTAAGTACAACAAGGGGACCCCCAGATCCCGCCCCCCCGTGTGAAATGGTAAGGGGGTACAAAAGTACCCCTACCATTTCACAAAAAACTGTCAAAAATGTTAAAAATGACAAGAGACAGTTTTTGACAATTCCTTTATTTAAAGTCTTCTTTTTTCCATCTTCTATCTTCTTCTTTCTTCTATCTTCCTTCGGTTTCTTCCTCCATCTTCTTCTTCCTCCGATCCTCTGCTTCTTTATGTAACGGGTGACCCTGCCCCCTCTCACATCACGGGGAATGCCACAGGGAAGTCCCTGTCAAACCCTTAAGTGTCAGAGGGGGCGGGGTCACCGGGTGGCGCCGCCCTCCACTAGTTAAGAACAGTCAGAAGACGAGAAGCGTCACACAGCGGGAGCCTCCCATGGATGCGGAGCGGCCCGAAAAGAAGATGAAGAGAAGAAGTTGAAGAGAAAAAGATGAAGAGAAGAAGATGATGAGAAGATGCCGCGGAGGAAGATGCCGGACAAGAACACTGGAGAAAGAAGCAGAGGATCGGAAGAGGAAGAAGATGGAGGAAGAAACCAAAGGAAGATAGAAGAAAAAAGAAAGATGGAAAAAAGAAGACTTTAAATAAAGGAATTGTCAAAAACTCTCTTGTCATTTTTGACAGTTTTTTTGTGAAATGGTAGGGGTACAAGTACCCCCTTACCATTTCACACAGGGAGGGCCGGGATCTGGGGGTCCCCTTGTTAAAGGGGGCTTCCAGTTTCTGATTAGCCCCCCCGCCCACAGACCCCCACAACCACCGGCCAAAGGTTGTGGGGATGAGGCCCTTGTCCTCATCAACACGGGGACAAGGTATTTTGGGGGGCCGCAACCCCAAAGCGCCCTCCCAATGTTGAGGGCATGTGGCCTGGTATGGTTCAGGGGGGGCGCTCTCTCATCCCCCCTCTTTTCCTGCGGCCTGCCAGGTTGCGTGCTTGGATAAGGGTCTGGTATGGATTTTTGGGGGGACCCCACGCCAATTTTTTTTTAATTTTAGTGTGAGGTTCCCCTTAAAATCCATACCAGACCTGAAGGGTCTTCTATGAGTTTTGAGGGGGACCCTTACGTCATTTTTTTAAAATTTTGGCGCGGGGTTCCCCTTAATATCCATACCAGACCTGAAGAGCCTGGTATGGAATTTAGGGGGACCCCCACGCCAGTTTTTTTTTTTTTTATTTAGTTCGGGGTTCCCCTGTGGGGAAATCCCATGCAGTTTTTATCAATGAACTTTTATGTGTATTGTCGGACCGGCAATTCATTAATAGCCGCGAGTAGTTTTAAATTACTTTTTTTCCTTTGAAATGTCATTTTGCTGTCAGACTGTTCTAAACACGGGAAACATGCGCCCCTTTACAGGCATACTATAGACACCCCCCAGGTACGAAATTTAAAGGGATATTACACTTTTTTTGTTTCATTCTAAGCATTATTAAAATCACTGCTCCTGAAAAAACAGGTGTTTTTAAAACTTTTTTTTGCATTGATACATGTCCCCTGGGGCAGGACCCAGGTCCCCAAACACTTTTTATGACAATACTATGCATATAAGCCTTTAAAATTAGCACTTTTGATTTCTCCCATAGACTTTTGAAGGGTGTTCCGCGGCTTTCGATTTTGCCGCGAACACCCCAAATTGTTTGCTGTTCGGTGAACTGGTGAACAGCCAATGTTCAAGTTGAACATTAGTTCGACTCGAACTCGAAGCTCATCCTTAAATTCCCTTAAGGTTTTAGTCCCATGCTGTGTCCTGTTATCTCAGTGTGAAGTTCTGTTACTAATGCTGCCCAGCTCTGCCCTATTGTTGTGTACAGATGACTCACCTGCAGACTCACCTGTGTTTACATGTAAATACCGGCATTGATATGTAAATAGCGGCAGCATTCATATGTAAATAGAGGCGGTATTCATATGTATATCATGCCCCCCTGTGGTCATAGCCACCATCACCTTTACTGAATGCTGCCCACTGGGGAGATAAAGGTGCAAATTTAAAGGTCCTGCCTACAACTGTGGTCGTTAAGCCTAACATCAGCCTGTTCTGCAAAGGTAAGCAAATTAGTGGGGGGGTAATGTGGGGTGTGCAGAGGGAGGCAGAGAAGGAATTACAGTTTGGGGTGCACAGGTGAGCAAGGAGAGGGATGTATAGAGATAAGGAAGGTGGGTGCAAAGATGAGCAGAGGAGGTAGAGTTAAAGGGGTGAAGGGTTGGAGTGGAGAGGATGGGGGAGGTTTGGGTTGCAGAGGTTAGGAGGGGTTTTAGGATGCAAAGGTGTACTGACAGGGTGGATAAAGATGTAGGTCACATGTAGGGCAGCCCATTCATTTCAATGGGCAGCTCTATGCACTACAAATTGCAGAAGAAAGTCCCAAACCATTCTTCAAAATCACACGGTGCCAAGGCACATGTCAGCAGATGTGTGAGGGTGTCTTTAACAATTAATGGCACTGATGTGTATCTGCTAAAGGGCAGCACGTTTCTGTGGTGCCAGGAAAGCGATTTTGCATGCGTTCCCGACACACACAAATGTGAAGGCAGGCTACATGTCTCAGTTACATTGGTGGTCAGTGTAAATCTTCTCTGTACATTGGGGTCTTGGTGTAGAATCCTTTCATTCACACTAGTGGCCAGTGTGAATGCCAGTGTAAACCCCTATTACATTGGTGGCCGTTTTCTGGTAAAAAATAAGTGTGAAATGCAGGACTCCGGTGGGTATAACAAGATGTCCACTTGTCACCTTCTCACTGTATCCTTACTGTGGACGAGTGCAGGGTGTACCAAGATGGCGGTGATGGAACGTCACTTCTGTTACAAATTCTGACGGGTCGCCAAATCTGACGAAACATCGAGTACTGCGCTGTAGGGGGAGGCAGAGAGCACAGCACATACTGTGCAAGACACCTCTCCTTTGCTTTCACTTTCAGTTTAAACATCGTGTGATCGAGCTCCTGCACTGTTTTACCCATCGGCTGAGGATCGCAGAGCTCTGTCCCATATGCAGCCACCACTCTAACAATTCAGGCATGGGAGGGGGCACACGGGCCCCCTGCAGCATGGGACCCAGTCGCAATGGCGACTTTTGTGACCCCTATATGTCCCTGGATGGAGGGGGTCTGCATGGAGGGGGGGTCTATACTGTTGGAGGGGGATCTGTACTGAGGAAAAGGGGGGCCTGTACTAAGGGAGAGGGATCTATAATGTGGGAGAGATCTGTACATGATGGGGGGGTCTGTACTGAGGAGGGGGAATCTATAATGTGGGAGGGGTCTGTAGTTAGTGGGTGGGATCTATACTGAGAGAAGGGGGTCTGCAGTTAGTGGGGGGTCTATACTAAGGAAGGGGGATCTACAATATGGGAGAGGTCTGTACATAGTGGGGGGGTCTGTACTGAGGAGGGGGATCTGTAGTTGGTGATGGGATCTATACTAAGAGAAGGGGGTCTGTAGTTAGTGGGGGGTCTATACTGAGAGAAGGGGGTCTGTAGTTAGTGCGGGGTCTGTACTGAGAGAAGGGGATCTGTAGTTAGTGGGGGAGTCTATACTGAGAGAAGAGGGTCTGTAGTTAGTGGGGGGTCTACACTGAGAGAAGGGGGTCTGTAGTTAGTGGGGGGGTCTATACTGAGAGAAGGGGGGTCTGTAGTTAGTGGGGATCTATACTGAGAGAAGGGGGTCTGTAGTTAGTGGGGGGTCTATACTGAGAGAAGGGGGTCTGTATTTAGTGTGGGGGGTCTATACTGAGAGAAGGGGGTCTGTAGTTAGTGGGGGATCTATACTGAGAGAAGGGGATCTGTAGTTAGTGGGGGGTCTATACTGAGAGAAGGGGGGTCTGTAGTTAGTGGGGGGTCTATACTGAGAGAAGGGGGGTCTGTAGTTAGTGAGGGGGGTTTATACTGAGAGAAGGGGGTCTTTAGTTAGTGGGAGGTCTATACTGAGAGAGGGGGGTCTATACTGAGAGAAGGGGGTCTGTAGTTAGTGGGGGGGTCTGTAGTCAGTGGGGGGGTCTATCATTAGTGGGGGTCTGTAGTTAGTGGGAGGTCTATTCTCAGAGAAGGGGGTCTGTAGTTAGTGGGGGGGCTATACTGAGATAAGGGGGGTCTGTAGTTAGTGGGGGGTCTATACAGAGAGAAGGGGGGTCTGTAGTTAGTGGGGGGGGTCTATACTGAGAGAAGGGGGTCTGTAGTTAGTGGGGGGTCTGTACTGAGAGAAGGGGGTCTGTAGTTAGTGGGGGGTCTATACTGAGGGAAGGGGGTCTGTAGTTAGGGGGGAGGGGGGATGACACCAATTTCACGCACAGGGGGACACCACTGCCTGTATAGGTCCTCCTAATCAATGTGTAGGACAGAGATTGACTCCCAGCCTTACCCTCAAGCTAAATCACAAAATCGGCAATGTGATCTGCTTGTCCTATTATAATCCAGTCACCAGACACAGCCATCTGTAATTGTATTTTTGATTTATTGTTACAATGATGTTAGCACCCCCATACAGATCCACACATTGTGATTTTGCCAGTTCATCATGTAAGTTGCGTTCCATCTCGTATGCTAAAACCACAGGCAGTTGTGTGACATTTCTGATTTCTACAGCCGCGCATTGGGGAAAATGTCACACTGCCTTTGTTTAGCGCACTGCCAACTTCCTTAATTGCCTGCTGGAATGGAGCCAGTGCTGCAGAAATATAGTTAGTGGGGGGTCTATACTGAGAGAAGGGGGTCTGTAGTTAGTGGGGGGTCTATACTGAGAGAAGGGGGGTCTGTAGTTAGTGGGGGTCTATACTGAGAGTAGGGGTCTATACTGAGAGGGGGGACTGTAGTTAGTGGGGGGGAGGTCTATAGTTAGTGGGGGTCTATACTAAGAGAAGGGGGGCTGTAGTTAGTGGGGGGTCTGTACTGAGAGAAGGGGTCTATAGTTAGTGGGGAGGTCTATCATTAGTGTGGGGGTCTGTAGTTAGTGGGGGTCTATACTGAGAGAAGGGGGTCTGTAGTTAGTGGGGGGGTCTGTAGTTAGTGGGGGTCTATACTGAGAGAAGGGGGGGTCTGTAGTTAGTGGGGTTACTGAGAGAAGGGGGTCTATAGTTTGTGGGGGGGTCTATAGTTAGTGGGGGGGTCTGTAGTTAGTGGGGGTCTATACTGAGAGAAGGGGGTCTGTAGTTAGTGGGGGGGGCTGTAGTTAGTGGGGGGTCTGTACTGAGAGAAGGGGGTCTGTAGTTAGTGGGGGAGTCTGTAGTTAGTGGGGGTCTATACTGAGAGAAGGGGGGGTCTGTAGTTAATGGGGGTCTATAGTTAGTGGGGGGTCTATACTGGGAGGGGGTCTGTAGTTAGTAGGGGGGTCTATAGTGAGAGAAGGGGGGTCTGTAGTTAGTGGGGGGTCTATACTGAGAGAAGGGGGGTCTGTAGTAAGTGGGGGGTCTATACTGAGAGAAGAGGGTTTGTAGTTAGTGGGGGGGTCTATATGGAGAGAAGGGGGTCTGTTGTTAGTGGGGGGTCTATACTGAGAGAAGGGTGTCTGTACTGAGAGAAGGGGAGTCTGTAGTTAGTGGGGGGTGTCTATACTGAGAGAAGAGAGGTCTGTAGTTAGTGAGGGAGTCTATACTGAGAGAAGGGGGTCTATAGTTAGTGGGGGTCTATACTGAGAGAAGGGGTCTGTAGTTAGTGGGGGGTCTATAGTTAGTGGGGGGGTCTATAGTTAGTGGGGGGTCTATACTGAGAAGGGGGTCTGTACTGAGAGAGAGGGGGGTCTGTAGTTAGTGGGGGGTCTATAGTTAGTGGGGGGTCTATACTGAGAGAAGGGGGTCTGTAGATAGTGGGGGGGGGGTCTAAACTGAGAGAAGGGAGGTCTGTAGTTAGTGGGGGGTCTAAAAAAATATAGACTCTCAGAAGTTGGTGTGAAGAGTTGCCATCATCCCTAAATAGTACGAAAAGAACCTCATGCAAATGGGATTTTAAGGGCAAAATCACTTTGAAAAAATTATGCTAAGAAAATACAAATTTTATTTTCAAAATTTTTGGCTAAAATGACGATATCTATTGGGGTAGTATATGTTTTTTGAAATCATATTAACTGAATGACATAGCTTTTTGGGCCATTGATGCCCCCTGTTTTGGTAATTTTATTGTGATTTGTGTTATAATTGTTTCAGTATTTGATTATTTTGTTCACTTCATTGTACTCATTTTGATATTGAATGAATGTGATTTCCTTTGTTTCTTTTGGTTTCATCCACCCCTCTCTGTGGCCATCATCATGCATCCGGCACAGGTAGGCCCCCACAAATCTGTTGGGGGCCTTCTCTCCTCCCATGCTGCGGTTTTGGGTGCCCATGGCACCGCGCAATAGCTATGTGAGGATATTCCATGTGTCGGGGGTTTTTAGTTTTTCCTTATGGAAGACTATTCCCTTGTGGGTTTTTCTTCCTATGCCCCTGCTTTGGACTGGTGAGTAGGTTTTTTCCATCTTATCCACCCAGCCCTTTAAATAACACTATTTATCCAAAATCTTTCTTTATCTTTGTATTTTTTCATATACAACTTTTGGACTTCTGCTTTGTATTTTACACTGTCAGCGGTTGTCGCTCCTTTTTGTGTGTCCCATGCTGTAGGGAGATGGGGCTGGTGTTGATCGCTCCCTCCTGACTCTGTATGGGACAACTCTTTTGTGTACTGTCAGCAATGATGTTCTTTTCCAGGTTATGGATTGCAAGGGGGTAGGCGTGGCCGGGTGTTTGCCGGCCACGCTCCCCCTACGTCCTGCCTCTGATACACGGCATCTCTGTATGAGCGGCGCTCAGAGAATGACGTCACCTCAACGCCATATAAGGAGAACGCCGGGGACCCCAGAGCCGCCATCCTCATCCGACGACACCTGGTCTGAGGAGCAACACATCATCCTGCTCTTATCCTCAATACTAGAGGGGTAATCCCCTCTTCCTTTGGCTGCTTCTGTGGATCCTGGACTGTTTTAGGTTCATGAGTGGGGGAGACACACAGCACATTTTGGTAAGCTGGATTATTTTTGATATTTTTATGGATATTTGGACTCTATTTCTCTTTTGATCATTGGAGATTCTGGCCTCCACTCATGGAGGGGTGCACCTTTGTTTCTAGGAGATCTCCCTGTTTGAGTGATACTTTAGCCATTATTTTATCCATTGAACCCTATGACGTTCGATTCCTCTTTTTCCTAATTTGTGAATATGGCTTTCACAGCTTGGGGAATCCCCCCTCTGATTTTCTTTATATATTACCGTATTTATTGGCGTATAACACGCACCGGCGTATAACACGCACCCCAATTTAGGAGGGAATTTTTAAGGAAAAAAAAACTTTTAGGAGGGAAGTTGAAGGGAAAAAAAACTTACATTTAAATGCCCATCATTGCAGCCTTCTCAGTGCAGCCTTGCCCCAGTGCAGCCATGTCAGTGCAGCCATGTCAGTGCAGCCATGTCAGTGCAGCCTTCCCCAGTGCAGCCTTGTCAGTGCAGCCTTGTCAGTGCAGCCTTCCCCAGTGCAGCCTTCCCCAGTGCAGCCTTCCCCAGTGCAGCCTTCCCCAGTGCAGCCTTCCCCAGTGCAGCCTTGCCCCAGTGCAGCCTTGCCCCAGTGCAGCCTTCGATCCCCTGTCCCTGGCATCCTGGGCTTCAAAATCGCCGACCGCGATTTGAAAATGGCGCCGCCGGCCTAGGTTCGGATAGCTCCGCTCGGGACTACGAGTGGAGCCAAAAGTGAACGAGAGCCGCCGGAAAGAGCCGAGGACCGGCTCTGTATTTCGGCGCCGGCGGCGCCATTTTCAAATCGCGGTCGGCGATTTTGAAGTTGTGACAGCTCGGGGTCACAGGGGATCGGCGTATAACACGCACCTGCGACTTTCCCCTGAGTTTAAGGGGAAAAAAGTACGTGTTATACGCCGATAAATACGGTATTTATTTTTCAGATAATCCCTATACCTTCCTTCCCCATCATCCTCCAGGATTGGGATTTCTTGCTATACCCCGAGTGGTTTGAATTTTGCCCATTTTTTGAAGCAATTTCTAACATATACTTCCCGGTTGGGACATCGCAATTTGCAAAGTTCCATGTAAGATATACCATTTTATTTTTTTTCCCATGCTTTACCATTTGCCGTGTGTTCCTCTCATAGATTTCCACATCACTGCCGTTTGCCATTTTTGATAAAGCGGTTCTCCGCCTCTTCAATTTGGCGCCTCTTTTGGAGTTCAATATCCAGGGATTCTTTTGCATGATTAAAGGCGTACACAGATCGGGTGGATGTCCAATGAACCATTGGAAACTTTCATGTCAATCACTATTTTTTGTAAGTTCTTTATGTATTTCAGCACAGGCTTCATATGCATGTTATGAGATATATGTATACTTATATTATATTTTGTACCTTTCAGAAATGGCAAAAATTATCCCTGAGGAAGATTGCATAATTAACCATTTCAAAACGCGTTGGATTTGATTTTTTGTCATTACTGTAATACACAATTGTGTTGTCCTTATATTTGTTTTCTGTATGAATTGTTTTTAATCTTTTTTGTAAAAAAAAGTTAGTGGGGGGTCTATACTGAGAGAAGGGGGGTCTGTAGTTAGTGGGGGATCTCTACTGAGAGAGGGGGTCTGTATTTAGTGGGTGGGATCTATACTGAGAGAAGGGGGTCTGTAGTTAGTGGGGGGGTCTATACTGAGAGAAAGGGGTCTGTAGTTAGTGGGGGGTCTGTAGTTAGTGGGGGGTCTATACTGAGAGAAGGGAGGTCTGTAGTTAGTAGGGGGTCTATACCGAGAGAAGGGAGGTCTGTAGTTAGTGGGGGGTCCATACTGAGAGAAGGGGTCTGTACTTAGTGGGTGGGGTCTATACTGAGAGAAGGGGGTCTGTAGTTAGTGGAGGGGGGGTGACACCAATTTCACGCACAGGGGGACACCACTGCCTGTATAGGGCCTACTCTACTCAATGTGTATGACAGCAATTGACTTCCAGCCTTACCCTCAAGCTAAATGACAAGATCGGTAATGTGATCTGCTTGTCCTAATATAATCCAGTCACCAGACACAGCCATCTGTAATTGTATTTTTGATTTATTGTTAGAATGTTAGCACTCCCATACAGATCCACACATTGTGATTTTGCCAGTTAATCATGTAAATTGCGTTCCATCTCGTATGCTAAAACCACAGGCAGTTGTGACATTTCTGATTTCTACAGCCGCGCATTGGGGAAAATGTCACACTGCCCTTATTTACTGCACCGCCAACTTCCTTAATTGCCAGCTGGAATGGAGCCAGTGCTGCAGAAACATAACGGGCAGTGGCGGCCCGTCCATAGGGGGTGCCCTCGCGCCATCCCCCCCTGCTGTAGTCACAAAAAATAAATTAAAAAAAAATTTTAAACTGCCCTTTTAAGAATTTTTTTTTAAAAAAAAGTCCTTTAACCAAGTGCACTGTGTTCGGTGGGCACCAGACACAGTGCACTATGGGAAGCTCCACGTCAATGCAATCATGAGATTGCAGACGCGGCGCTTCATTGACGGGTTTGGAGAAGCTTTGCGGCGTAATCGATAGCGCTGACCAGCAATCCGTCCGGCTGGGTGCTTTGTTCTCAGTGTGAGAACAAAGTCATATTCTGGCGGGCTACAAAAAGATGGCCGCCATGAGGACTAATCCCGTGTGTTCAGTGGAGAGGGGAGGCCCCTCCCCTCTCCACTGAGCACACGGAGAAATCCAGAAAGGAATGGATGGGCCGCCACACACATCAGTGAAGCTGCTAGCAGGTAAGATTAAGCAACTGTTGTGCTCTGCCTGTGTAGTGGATCTGGGGAGGAGGAGGGGGAGTGCAGTGAAGGGTTGAGAGAGAAGCTTTTAGCACATTCCGGAGACAGTAAATCTGGATGGGGCTGCTAGTGTTAAATGTGTGGCAGGTAGGGGGAGGGGCAGCCTGGCATGCAGTGGATAATGCTAGATGTAATCAGATCTGCGGTCAGGACAACTTGCAGCCATTCTAAGAATGAATTATTGCTCAGAAACCTTGGGACTGCACTTTCTGCCCCCTGTACTTCCCCCTGCAGTTTTTCAGCCTCTCTCCTGCAGACTGCTGCTTCAGTGGGTGGGATGGGGATGTGCCTTTTTCCCAAGATTACGCTCGTCTGGAAGAGGGAGATGTGTGCAGATGCTGAGCAGAGAGAGCCGTGTGAAAGTTCCTGGAGGTGAGCTCTGCTGCTAGCACCACATTGTGGATTTGTTTACAGGCACCTCTATGCTGAGTCTGCTGAGTTACTGCAGCTTAGCATAGAGGTGCTGTTAGATGACAAATGAGATCTTCATCTTCTTTTCATGACAAGTGAGAAATTGAACTCATTAAAAGATTATGACTGCCCCCTGGTGTATGCCCTCCTGAATCCCTCCCTCCTGAATTCCCCCCCTGTATCAGTGTATGCCCTCCTGATTCCCCCCCCTTTGTATCAGTGTATGCCCTCCTGAATCCCCCCAGTGTATCAGTGTATGCCCTCCTGATTCCCCCCCAGTGTATCAGTGTATGCCCTCCTGACCCCCCCACTGTATGCCCTCCTGATCCCCCAGTGTATGCCCTCCCGACCCATCCCCCCAGTGTATGCCCTCCCGACCCACCCCCCCAGTGTATGCCCTCCCAATCCCCCCAGTGTATGCCTCCTGATCCCCCCAGTGTATGCCCTCCTATTTCCCCCCCAGTGTATGCCCTCCTGATCCCCCTAGTGTATGTTCTCCTGATCCCCCCTAGTGTATACCCTCCTGATCCCTCCTAGTGTGTGCCCTACTGTTCCCTGCACACTGCCCTACATCCTACTGAGCTCTGTACACCACCTTACATACTACTGACCTCTGTACACTGCTCTACATACTACTGACCTCTGTACACTGCTCTACATACTACTGACCTCTGTACACTACCCTACATACTACTGACCTCTGTACACTACCCTACATACTACTGACCTCTGTACACTACCTTACATACTACTGACCTCTGTACACTGTCTTATACATTAAATTCAGTTCCGTAAGCAACAACTTATTTTCTGGCAGTGCCCCTCCCTAGACTAGACTCTGGATCCGCCCCTGCATCCAAAAGGATCACCTAATGCTTTGGCCAATCAGGAAACCGGTCTCACGACTTGCCTCCTGATTGATGGGCAGGAACTTTATTGTGAAAATAGCAAAAATGAATTTGCTATCGTCACCTAACTGGGTGGGCTCGGGACGCAGTGCTCTGTGCCCCAAGCCCATTCTTTTTTGAAGACTATTAGAGCCTCTGGCTCTAATCAGGTGCTTCAATAAATCACACTCCCCCACTGGAATCCATGCATCCGGCGTCCTGATGTGTAGATCAGGGGGGCGGATGCATGGATAGAGGGACCGGTGCCTGTGTACTCTCTATGGATGGGCCGCCACTGCATTATACAAAAAATTGGGCTAACTTTACTGAGTTTTTTTTTTTTAGTTGAAGTGTATTTTTTCCCCAAAAAATGCGTTTAAAAGACTGCTGTGCAAATCAGTGGCAGCCCATCCATAGGGGGCGCACGGGCACCACAGAGGCCCTCCCCCCAGGCAGTCACAAAAAAAAGTTAAAAATGGCCCTTTAAAAAAAGAAAAAAATAGAAAAGAAGGTCCTTACGTACACTGTGTTCGGGCGCTGGACACTATGGGACGTGCCACGTCTATGCAATCACGAGATTGCAGATGAGGCGCTTCATTTGCAGGGTTTTGACCTGCCTTGTGGCACAGTCTATCGCGCCGGACAACTTCTGCCCAGCGCCCGTAGTATGTATCATTATACACTATGGCCGGGTGCTTTGATTGACACTGGCACCACCCTAGGACATGGGCGGTGCTTTCCATCCGAGTTACAACGTCACTTTTGGTTTTCCCTGTGCCAGTGATAAACCGGAAGTGACGTCAGCAGCTCAGTGGAATGCACGGCCCGGGCGGAGCAATCGGCACTGTCTGTAGAGGAGGTGTCCCGGCCCGCACTGTGTCCCTGCTGTGCCCACTGACCGGCCGACCCACCGCTACTCCGAGTAGGGCTGCCCCCCTAGTAAGTTCATAGTCTCTTATATCATAACCTCTCATGGAATCTGATCAGACTGTGCTATAGATTTAATGTCTGTGAATCATTGACCTTTTTACATTGCCTGTAACTGTGATGTATAGAAAAACAGAAGTTTGTACCCATCCATGCGGCTTAATATAATCCTGTCACAAGAGGAATATGATGTGAATGTACAATTTTTATGTAAAGCGCTACGTAAATTGATGGCGCTATATAAGTACCTGAAATAATAATACTAATAATATGGAGGCTGCAGGTTCTGACATTCCTCTGATGCTACTTGTGTAGCTGTTATGCAGGCTGTCTAACTGTTAACTTTTAAATTATTGTCCTGAAACCAATCTGCACATCCAGAAAGTTGGAAAAGTGTCAGAAGCCCTATCTCCATGCTTGTACCAGCACAGTTATTTAGTGCATTGAAACAATGTGGCTGATTATTGTAGACATGTGAGATTTACAGTGTGCAGAATGCAGTTGACTTAAACATTAACATTTTCTATATTTTATCTAGCAGTAATTACACATAATCACCTGATAAATGCCCATTTTGAGTCCTTCATTACTAACCATGTCATTTTTCAGTTTGTTTGCGCCGATCTGCGAGGCTGTGCTATATACCATAAAGTGTGGGGCTGCGTTATATACCATGATCTGCGAGGCTGAGCTATATACCCTGATCTGTGGTTCTGAGCTATTTACTCTGTCCTGTGATGCTGGGGCTGTATACTCTGTCCTGTGATGCTGAGCTGTATACTCTGTCCTGTGATGCTGAGCTGTATACTCTGTCCTGTGATGCTGAGCTGTATACTCTTGACACTATAGGTGAAAGCAAGTGGAATAAAGGGGACGGAGTGGGTGGATCCTATAAGAGGTGGGGTTTATGAGAAGTGGGAGGGTTCAAAAAGGAAGGGCGGGAGCTAGCGCCTCCATCCTAAAACTTCACCAGCCGCCACTGGTGCAAATACAGCGTGACATAAAATATTGCAACAACTGCTATTTTATTCTCTAGGGTCTCTGCTATATGTGTGTGTGTGTGTGTGTGTGTGTGTGTGTGTGTGTGTGTGTGTGTGTGTGTGTGTGGTCAAAAGTAGTTTTTTAGCAGAAAATACAGATGTTTAACTTAAGCAACAAGTGTCAGAAAAAGGTTTGGTCTTTAAAGCGGAGTTCCACCCAAAAATAGAACTTCTGCTTTTTGGAATCCTCCCCCCTCTGGTGTCACATTTGGCACCTTTCAGGGGGGAGGGGGGAGCAGATACCTGTCTAATACAGGTATTTTGATCCCACTTCCAGGCATAGATACCCAAGCCACCTACGGGTATCTACCCCACTTCCGGCTCCTTCACCGTCCCCCCCCGCTGTCTTCTGGGAGACACACAGGTCCCAAAAGACAGAAGGGACCAGTGGGATAGCACAGTGCGACTCGCACATGCGCAGTAGGGAACCAGGAAGTGAAGCCGCAAGGCTTCATTTTACTGAAGATGGCGGCGGCAACACCGAGAGCTGAGGGAGAGATCGGCTTTGGGTGCCGACATCGCGGGTGCCCTGGACAGGTAAGTGTCCTTATTTTAAAAGTCAGCAGCTGCAAAATTTTGCAGAACTCTGCTTTAGGTGGGTAAACTGACCTCATTTACACACTGAAGTTCATTCCTTTGATCTAACCCCCCCACCCCAAAGCACCTTGTCCCCATGTTGATGAGGACAAGGGCCTCTTCCCGACAACCCTGGCCGTTGGTTGTCAGGGTCTGCAGGCGGGGTGCTTATTGGAATCCGGGAGCCCCCATTAATAAGGGGACCCACAGATCCCCACCCTATGTGAATGAGTATGGGGTACATGGTACCCCTACCCATTCACCTAGGGAAAAAAGTGTCACTAAAAAACCACAGTACTCAGGTTTTTAAAGTAATTTATTAGGCAGCTCCGGGGTCTTCTTCTGACTTCGAGGGTCCTCTTCCGACTTTGGGAAAAGATGCCGGAGAGACCCCCGAAGTCGGAAGAGGACCCCCGAACTCGGAAGAGGACCCCGGAGCTGCCTAATAAATTACTTTAAAAACCTGTGTACTGTGTTTTTTATTGACACTTTTTTCCCTAGGTGAATGGGTAGGGGTACCATGTACCCCATACTCATTCACATAGGGTGGGGGGCCGGGATCTGGGGGCCCCCTTATTAAAGGGGGCTCCCGGATTCCGATAAGCGCCCCGCCCGCAGACTCTGACAACCAACGGCCAGGGTTGTCGGGAAGAGGCCCTTGTCCTCATCAACATGGGGACAAAGTTTGTCCGTTCACACAGCCAACAAAAGTCCGATGGAAACTGAAAAAGTTTGTCCGATGGAGCTTACACACGGTTGGATGTTGCTCCAAAACAGCTAATTTGCATGTTTGTTGTCAAAAAGTCCGATCGTGTGTACAGCCCTTTAGTCTTTTGACTAAAATTCCATTTTAGTTTTAGTCCCATATTAGACTTTTGACTAAAATGCCATTTTAGTTTTAGTCGTATTTTATCGGAGACACCAACACGCTTGGAGCAGCATCGCTACCTCAGGTTTTACATCTGCTTAGAGTTCAGATTTCAATGACATTTGTACAATGGGGTCCGGGGGTCCAGCACTGCCCCAACAATCCTTATTTTTCTCAGGCATTCCTTACTTCTTGGTTGTAAGAATATATAACTGTTACCTATTATTTGTATGTATAACACGGTATAGAGATTTCTATGAAGGAATGCTTCCAGGCACTTTAAATTTAAACTTGATGTCTTCTATCTTACTCTGTGTTCAGATATATCTTTGTCTTTTGTAAATATCTCTTTATTTTTTTTATACATTTAAAACATTTATTCACAATTGTCTTTGTGTATTTATTTGCTGTGGATATTCTTTGGTGAATGACACAGCTGGGAGAGTACATTTTTCAAACTGAACACCCAGATATATGCAGAGAATAAAGTATTTTGCTTTTGATTGTATGATTGACATTAGAACAGCATCAATCATACAATGAAAAGTCTAATCCTTCAGTAAGTTACCTCCTAGTCTGAGATGATAGATAATAAGATACATATGTGTGTATACTTTTTACAGCTTGACAGAGGGGGCGGGGTGCCTAGCCAGGGCTCCATGTCTGAATGGACACAAGAGTCATGGCTCAGCTTGGGTGCCCCCATAGCAAGCTGCTTGCTGCGGGGGCACTTGTTGGGGGAGGAGCCAGGAGAGCCAAAGAGGGACCTGAGAAAAGGAGGATCCAGGCTGCTCTGTGCAAAATCATTACACAGAGCAGGTAAAAATAATATGTTTGTTATTTTTAGGCAAAAAAAGACTTTAGTATCACTTTTATTTAGCTTATATGATTAATATTAAAATCTATATTTATGTCACATTTTTCCTGATTTAAAGACCCACCCCATCTTCATCAATGTGCAAATCCCCTAATTCGAAAAAAAAGTCCAAATAACCTACAGTATCTCACAAAAGTGAGTACACCCCTCACATTTTTGTAAATATTTTCTTCTATCTTTTCATGTGACAACACTGAAGAAATGACACTTTGCTACAATGTAAAGTAGTGAGTGTACAGCTTGTATAACAGTGTAAATTTGCTGTCCCCTCAAAATAACTCAACACACAGCCATTAACCACTTCAGCCCCGGACCATTTGGCTGCCCAAAGACCAGAGCACTTATTGCGATTTGGCACTGCGTCGCTTTAACTGACAATTGCACGGTCGTGCGACGTGGCTCTCAAACAAAATTGACTTCCTTTTTTTCCCCACAAATAGAGCTTTCTTTTGGTGGTATTTGATCACCTCTGCGGTTTTTATTTTTTGCGCTATAAACAAAAAAAATAGCGACAATTTTGAAAAAAAAACCATTATTTTTTACTTTTTGTTATAATAAATATCCCCAAAAAATATATAAAATTTTTTCTTTTCCTCAGTTTAGGCCGATATGTATTATTTTACATATTTTTGGTAAAAAAAAATGGCAATAAGCATTTGGTTTGCGCAAAAGTTATAGCGTCTACAAAATAGGGGATAGTTTTATGGCATTTTAATTATTTTTTTTTTTACTAGTAATGGAGGCAATCAGCGATTTTTATCATAACTGCGACATTATGGCGTACACATTGGACACTTTTGGCGTGATTTTGGGACCATTCACATTTATACAGTGATCAGTGCAATTAAAAATGCATTGATTACTGTGTAAATGTGACTGGCAGTGAAGGGGTTAACCACTAGGGGCAGTGAAGGGGTTAAGTGTGTCCTAGGGAGTGATTCTAACTGTGGGGGTGGTGTGGCTATGTGTGACACAACACTGATCACCATTCCCAATTACAGGTAGCTGCGATCAGTGTCCTGTCACTAGGCAGAATGGGGGAAATGCTTGTTCACATAAGCATTTCCCTGTTCCCTGGTCGGCAAGTGGTTAATGTCTATACCGCTGGCAACAAAAGTGAGTGCACCCCTAAGTGAAAATGTCTAAAATAGGCATGGAGTTCACCAGATCTTCACAGATTGCCACTGGAGTCTCTTCCACTCCTCCATGATGACATCACAGAGCTGGTGGATGTTAGAGACCTTGTGCTCCTCCACCTTCCATTTGAGGATCCCCCACAGATGATCAATAGGGTTTAGGTCTGGAGACATGCTTGGCCAGTCCATCACCGTTACCCTCAGCTTCTTTAGCAAGGCAGTGGTCATCTTGGAGGTGTTTGGGGTCATTATCATGTTGGAATACTGCCCTGCGGCCCAGTCTCTGAAGGGAGGGGATCATGCTCTGCTTCAGTATGTCACAGTACATGTTGGCATTCATGGTTCCCTCAATGATCTGTAGCTCCCCAGTGCCGGCAGCACTCATGCAGCCCCAGACCATGACACTCCCACCACCATGCTTGACTGTAGGCAAGACACACTTGTCTTTGTACTCCTCACCTGGTTGCCTCCACACACGCTTGATACTATCTGAACCAAATAAGTTTATCTTGGTCTCATCAGACCACAGGACATGGTTCCAGTAATCCATGTCCTTAGACTGCTTGTCTTCAGTAAACTGTTTGCAGACTTTCTTGTACATCATTTTTAGAAGAGGCTTCCTTCTGGGATGACAGCCATGCAGACCAATTTGATGCAGTGTGCGGCGTATGGTCTGAGCACTGACAGGCTGACCCCCCACCCCTACAACCTCTGCAGCAATGCTGGCAGCACTCATACGTCTATTTCCCAAAGACAACCTCTGGATATGACGCTGAGCACGTGACCTCAACTTCTTTGCTGGACCATGGCGAGGTCTGTACTGAGTCTAACCTGTCCTGTTAAACCACTGTATGGTCTTGGCCACCATGCTGCAGCTCAGTTTCAGGGTCTTGGCAGTCTTCTTATAGCCTAGGCCATCTTTATGTAGAGCAACAATTCTTTTTTTCAGATCCTCAGAGAGTTCTCTGCCATGAGGTGCCATGTTGAACTTCCAGTGACCAGTATGAGAGAGTGAGAGCGAAAAATGAACACACCTGCTCCCCATTCACACCTGAGACCTTGTACCACTAATGAATCACATGTCACCGGGGAGGGAAAATGGCTAATTGGGCCCAATTTGGACATTTTCACTTAGGGGTGTACTGACTTTTGTTTCCAGCGGTTTAGACATTAATGGCTGTGTGTTGAGTTATTTTGAGGGGACAGCAAATTTGCACTGTTAGGCCCCTTTCACACGGGCGGCTGTTCTGCCGCTGTTAAAAGCATGTTTTGTTATTGTTGAAATTCAGAGAATCCTGGCACAGCGTTCACTTGCAGTTGTACATTGCGATTAGCTGCGTTTACGTGCATTTACATGCGGCTGCGTTTAGTTGCGTTGGAACATTCTTGCCATTTCTGATGTGATTTTGTTGTTTTTCTTTCCTTGTTGCTGCTGCTATCTGCAGGAGAAATAGTACACTGCGATTACCTGCAGTTATGTGCAGATAGCTGCAATAAATCGTTCCTGGACGCAGTCAAATTTATTTTTTCTAATCACCAAACCCCGTGTAACGAAACCGTTGCTAAATGCAGTGTGTGAATGGGGCCATAGGAAAGCATTGTGTGAGTTTAGCTGCGGTAGATAACTTTATCTATCCGCCCGAGTGAAAGGGGCCTTATACAAGCTGCACACTCACTACTTTGCTACAATGTAAAGTGTCATTTCTTCAGTGTTGTCACATGAAAAGATGTAATAAATTATTTACAAAAATGTGAGGGGTGTACTCACTTGTGAGATACTGTATATTTCAAATATAGTGTCCCATACACCATCCAATCTGTATACAATTGGTGCACAATATGTCAATTCTTCTCACAGGTTATATGTGATCTCTTCCACTTCACTCCACACCCACAGTGCTCTTCACCACACTTCTTGGGTGTCCTCTTACCTGAATTAACTACTTCAGGACCAGCCGCCGCAGTTATACTGCAGAAGGTTGGCTCCCCTGCGCGAACTGCCATCATTGTACGTCGGCTGCTTTAAGAGGAATAGGGATCCTATGACGCCAGAGCCGATGCATGTGGCCGCAATGTCCGCCGGCCACCCGCGATTGTTCCACAGAGAGTCAGAACGGGGATCTGTGTATGTAAACAAACAAATCTTAGAGATCTGCTGTTCCTAGTGATCGGGAACAGCGATCTCTCTCCTCCTCCAGTCAGTCCCCTCCCCCCACAGTTAGAAACACCTCCCAGGGAACACTTAACCCCTTGATTACCCCCTAGTGTTAACCCCTTCAGTCTCAGTGACATTTACACAGTAATCAGTTGCTATTTTTAGCTCTGATCGCTGTATAAATGTCACTGGTTCCAAAAAAAATTCAAAAGTGTCTGATTTGTCTGCTGCAATGTCGCAGTGCCGTTAAAAATCATTGATCACCGCCATTACTGGTAAAAAAAATGCCATAAATCTATCCCCTATTTTGTAGGTGCTGTAACTTTTGTGCAAACCAATTAATATACGCTTTATTGAGTTTTTTCTGGTAAAAAAAAAAAAAAATGTAGAATACATATTTTACTAAACTGATGAAGAATTTTTTTTTCTTTTTAATTTATTGGGGGGATATTTATTATAGCAAAAAATGTTTTTTTTTTTTTCAGAATTGTCGGTCTTTTTTTTGTTTATAGCGCAAAAAATAAAAACCGCAGAGGTGATCAAATACCACCAAAATAAAGCTCTATTTGTGAGAAAAAAAAGTACATCCATTTTGTTTGGGTGCAGTGTCCCACGACCGCGCAATTGTCAGTTAAAACAACGCAGTGCCGTATCGGAAAAAATGGCCCGGTCAGGAAGGGGGTAAATCCTCCCGGTCCTTAAGTGGTTATTAAGGGACCCCACTATTATATTGGGGTCAATTGCACTCTCTTAATATCAGCTCCAATCTTTCTCCTCAGGCTCAGCATTTTTTTATTTTAGTTGTTTGTTTTGATAGAGTGGTGCAGAATAGCGCCGTGTACCTTTAGTTATTTATAACTACTTTGTCACTGACCTGGTGAAAGCATGCAGCCAGTGAATGAAGAATTCCTGATATGTGTACTTTTCCTGGGTCAGTGGCTCATAATAGATTGAACCCAGAGACAGACAGATAACCTTCTGAAGAAAGTCAGCAAGTGAAGTGCCTGAGTATTTCTCCAATGATAGATTTCCTTCAAAGATAGACAACACAACCATTCCAATTAAACCTTCATTCTTCCATCTTTGCTGTTTTCTTAAGGGCCTATAGGGATTCAGCTGAGGTGTATTAACCACTTCCATACCGCTGAATGTCATATGACGTCTGTGGCTTTCAGTGGTGATATCTGAATGATGTCTGCAGATATCATTTTTTTTTCAGTTGGCGATTCCCTTCACCATAGAAACAATCATAGCGGCTGTTCAGATGCTTGATCGTTCTTACGGGCGGTGGGAGGGGATGCCGGGCTCCGGTGCTTCTACCGGCTTGCCCGTGCGATCGGCGAGCCGGAGAAGAAATCTGCTTGCGCCAGAATTTGGTAATAGAGAAGAAGATCGAGGGCCAGATGGTCCCTGGCAGTCTCTATGACTCTGAGGCCCGGGTGCGACGTTATGACGTCACGTCAGGCCAGCGGAAGTAGACAATGACGGACTCGGCTGAAAAGCCTGAGATTGTTCTTTTTTTTATCTCAGACTTTCCAGCCTGGAGAAGAGATGTGGGGTCTTATAGACCAAAGATTTCTCCATTAAGAGGACCTGTCACACACTATTCCTATTACATGGGATGCTTACATTCCTTGTAATAGGAATAAAAGTGATCAAAAAAATTAAAGGGAAAGTGTAATTTTTTTATTTTTAATTGTTTAACCCACTTCAGTACCGGGCACTTTCGCCCCTTCCCGCCCAGGACAATTTTCAGCTTTCAGCTCTGTCACATTTTGAATGACAATTGCGTGGTCATACAACACTGTACCCAAACAAATTTTTTTATCATTCTATTCCCACAAATAGAGATTTCTTTTGGTGGTATTTGATCACCTCTGCGGTTTTTATTTTTTGCTAAACAAACTAAAAAAGAACAACATTTTTGAAAAAAAAAAGTTTTTTGTTTCGGTTATAAAATTTTGTTTCCTCCTTCACTGACGGGCACTGATGAGTTGGCACTGATAAGGTGGCACTGATGGGCACTGATATGTAGAATTGATGGCCACTGATAGGCGGTACTGATATGCAGCACTGATGGGCAGCACTGAGGGGCACTGACTGGCGGCTGTGATGGGCACTGACAGGCGGTACTGATTGGCACTGACAGGTGGCACTGATGGGCAGCCCTGATGTTGAGGTACTGACAGGTTTTTCTGGTGGGCACTGAGATGGGCACTGACTGGCACTGTGGTGGGCACCGATATTGGCACTGATTGGCACTTTGATGGGCACTGTGAGCTGTGTTTTTATGGGGCACTGACTGACAGCTTATGGGCACATTTTAAAAGGTGTTGTGGCACATCTGAGGGGGCTGTGCTGATAATCAATGTGCTAATTATCAGCACAGACCCCCCCTGACAGGGAGAGCCGCCGATCAGCTCTCTCTGTCAGCGCAAACCGAGAAATGCCATTTACCGGCACTTCATGCTTCACGCGATGACCAGCTGTGATTGGTCACAGCTGATCATGTGGTAAGAAGCCTCTGACAGAGGCTTCTTATCACGATCGGGGATGCGGGGTGCCAGACTGACATGCCACACTCACGGGCATGCGCCTACTTGTTATCATGCTGGACGTCATATGATGCCCAGTCAGGATAACAGAGCCACTTCCCGGCTGTCATTCTGCATACGGCGGACAGGAAGTGGTTAAGCGCCCCCATCCTCGCAGAAGTGTCTGCATATGTAAACAACATTCAAATCACACATGTGAGGTATTACCAAGAGCAATAATTCTAGCCCAAGACCTCCTCTGTAACTCTAAACAGGTAACCTGTAAAAAAATTTAAAGCGTATGGAGATTTTGAAGTACTGAAGTTTGGAACCATTCCACGAGTGTGCGCAATTTTAAAGCGTGAGGTATCCATTTACTCGGTGTAACATCATCTGTCACATTATACAAAAAATTTGGGCTAACATTACTCCTTTTTGTTTTTTTATTCATGAAAGTGTTTTTTTTTCAAAAAATATTTGTGTTTGAAAAATTGCTGCACAAATTTTCAATGACCGCCATTTTATTCCCTAGTGTCTCTGCAAAAAAAAAGTACAATATATATATATATATATACCAACAGTGTTATCACAGGAACTACATAGCTGTCATCACTTAAAAATAATAATATCTAGATTCATGTTCTGCTGGCATGGCTTAAAGCAAACCTCCTCTTCTTGGGTCCTCTGTCGGTGCTCCTGGCTCTTCCTCTCTATCCAGTGCCCCCACAGGAAGCCACTTCTCATGGGGGCACCTGTGTGTGTGCTTGTTCCTGAGCCCCACTGCTGCTTCCATTGACACAGACAGCAGGACCCGGCCCCGCCCCCGATCCTTCTTCACTGGAATTGATTGACAGGAGTGGCAGCCAATGGCTCCCTCTGCTATCAGTCTGCCTGATGATGAGGGAGACATCGTCCAGAGCTGCTGCTCTCATGCACATCGCTGGATCGCATAGGGCTCAGGTAAGTATTAGGGGGGCGCCGAGGGCTCCTGCAGGAGAGAAGGTTTTTTTACCTTAATGCATAGAATGCATCAAGGTAAAAAAAAATAACTTGAGGCTTTAGAACCACTTTAAACGAATAGCAGTACAGATTACTTATAAATAGAGAATCCTGAGAAATATAGAAAATGTCCCTTTACACTTGCACTTCTTATATACAGGAACTGCATGCACTGGGGCTCTGGCTTCAGACCCAATTGCTTACAGTGGTCCTAGACACTCAGACAACCTTATCCTTCAAATTGTCAAAGAAAAGTTTACATTGTAAACATATATTTCCTTTAAATAGTACGTTGGGGCCCCTTTTTTCTTGCTGAACAGAGATCTTCTGTTGTCAGGCGCAGCTCTATTCTAGATGGGGAGCACACATCGTTCTCTATGTGGGGGTACATCTTCAGGGACTCTATTGTTCTTCACATTCGTCTTTTTGATGCAATTCTGAAAATATAAATCAAACAAATACAGCTCAGGAAGTGGCAGAAAATATCACTACAGGCTCAATATGACACAAATTTTTGTACTTTCTGTAAAATTCTTTGTTGAAGTCCATTGAGGGTCACAGGAATGATAAAACAGTTGGGTTACACTGCTGCCTACAGGAAGATTGGACACTGGCAAACAGACAAAATTGTAGGCCAACCCAGGATAACCCCCCCTCCTACCCATCATGCCCTGGTTTGTAGCATGCACCAATAGCTGAAGAGAGAAAAGGATTTTATGGCAATTATAAATCCTATTTTATTTCTCATCCATTGAGGGACACAAGAATTCAGAAACAGTTGGGACATCCAACAGTTGGGGGGGGACACAACTCAGCAGCAAATACTAAAAGGCCCTTTCGGTTCGCTGCCTCAGAGACTGTCATAGACCACTTACCTGCCACAGGGGTAAGTGAGACTGCGAAAATGGCAAAGTTATTCACAAACTGGATTACCATTTTCCACTTGCTTGGTACTGACAGTTCAGCCTGGCTCTGTCAGCCACATTGTGGTGCTGACTGCAGAACCAGAGGGGTGAGGGGTTACCAGGCACAACAACATGGGTTCAAGAGCCAGGCTGGACTGTTTTCTCCCCACAGATACCTGGACTTTTTTAATTGCATTGAAAAGGTATTAATACTCCAGTTCACACTAGAATGTGGTGCATAAAACCTGCAATGTATGTCCCGCACAGGACCATCTTTAATGCGGGGCCCAAAGCAGCTGTCCCTTGAGCCCCCACTGCCCATGAAAAAGATGGCGGCCAAATGCTCCCTGACCCGTCACGTGACCTTCACAATCCCTAACCAGCCAATCACTCTGACGCCTAATAACCAGAGCTGTGATCGGTGGGGAAGGGGCCGAGAGGGAGGGACATGTCCTCCCTCCTCTGTGAAGTCCATGCTGGAAGTCTAGGGCCTGTCCTCATTGTTGGTGTCACGCAGTAAATTACATAAATGATGTGAGGACACTGGCAGCACCTGTTATGGTGATCAGAAGGACTGTTGTGAGTGTTCAGCAGGCCATGTACAGGGATAGGAGATCAGACAGTACATGGAGTGGTGCACTCTCTGACCATCTCCTGTACTATGCCTGCAGTCTCTGACCAACTTCTGTAGTATGTCTGCAGTCTCTGACCATCTCCTGCATCATGTCTGCAGTCTCTGATCATCTCTTGTATTATGTCCACAGTCTCTGACCATCTCCTGTAGCATGTCTGTAGTCTCAAACCATCTCCTGTAGTATGCCTGCAGTCGCTGACCATCTCCTGTAGTAGGTCTATAGTCTCTAACCATCTTCTGTAGCATTTCTACAGTCTCTGACCATCTCCTGTAGCATGTCTGCAGTCTCTGACCATCTCCTGTAGTATTTCTGGCACTAAATGATATGCATAAGCCTTTGGTGTGTCAGGGGCTGCAGTTGAGGCCAGGAAAACCTCATCAGTTTACCATGACTGGGATGCAGCCTCAAACCAAGCTATAAACAGTATCTACACAATAAATGGAGTGTATGAGAGTCAGAACGAACCCTTTGTGGTTTAAAGTGGACCTTTAACCACAAAGGCCTCTTTCATACATACTGCAGTCCCTACTAGGGATGGGCTTTATGTTCGGGTCGAACAGCGAACAATTTGGGGTGTTCGCGGCAAATTCGAAAGCCGTGGAACACCCTTTAAAAAAGTCTATAGGAGAAATCAAAAGTGATATTTTTAAAGGCTTTTATGCATGGTATTGTGTTTGTGGACCTGGGTACTGCCCCAGGGGACATGTATCAATGCAAAAAAGTTTTAAAAACGGACGTTTTTTCGGGAGCAGAGATTTTAATAATGCTTAAAGTGAAACAATAAAAGTGTAATATTCCTTTACATTTCATACCTGGGGGGTGTCTATAGTATGCCTGTAAAGGGGTGCGTGTTTCCCGTGTTTAGAACAGTCTGACAGCAAAATGACTTTTCTAAAGGAAAAAAAGTCATGTAAAACCACTATCGCTAGCGCCGGCTATAATGAATTGTAGGTCCAGCAATACACATAAAAGTTCATTGATAAAAACAGCATTGGAATTCCCCACAGCGGAACCCCGAACCAAAATTTAAACAAAAAAAATGCGTGGGGGTCCCCCTAAATTCCATACCAGGCCCTTCAGGTCTGGTATGGATATTAGGGGAACCCCGCACCAAAATTAAAAAAAATTGTGCGGGGTCCCCCCAAAAATCCATACCAGACCCTTATCCGTGCATGCAACCTGGCAGGCCGCAGGAAAAGAGGGGGGACGAGAGAGTGCCCCCTCCTCCTGAACCGTACCAGACCACATGCCCTCAACATTGGGAGGGTGCTTTGGGGTAGCCTCCCAAAGCACCTTGTCCCCATATTGATGGGGAGAAGGGCCTCATCCCCACAACCCTTGCCCGGTGGTTGTGGGGGTCTGTGGGTGGGGGGGCTTACCGGAATCTGGAAGCCCCCTGTAACAAGGGGACCCCCAGATCCCTTCCCGCCCTGTGTGAATTGGTAATGGGGTACAAATGTACCCCTACCATTTCATTAAAAAAATGTTCTTTTTTTGTTCGGTGTTCTTCTTCTTCCTCCATCTTCTTCCTCTGCTCTTCTCATCCTGCATCTTCCTCTGGCTTCTTCTCCACTCCGTCCACACGATCCGCCTCAGTGGGAGTCTTCTGTCATGTGACGCTTCGGTCCTTCCAACACTTTTTATATAATGGAGGGCAGTGCCACCCGGTGACCCCGCCCTCCTCTGACGCACGGGGACTTCACGGGGACTTCCCTGTGGCTTTCCCCGTGTTGTCAGAGGGGGGCGGGGTCAACCGTTTACGATCATGCGGACGGAGCGGAGAAGAAGCTGGAGAAAGATGCGGGACGAGAAGAGCAGAGGAAGAAGAAGATGGAGAAGAAGAAGAACACCGAAGGAAGACCAGAAGAAAGAAGATGAAAGAAGAAGAAATTAATAAAGGACTTGTCAAAAACTGTCTCTTGTGTTTTTTAACCTTTTTAACACTTTTTTTGTGAAATAGTAGGGGTACCCCATTACCAATTCACACGGGGGGCTGGGATCTGGGGGCCCATTTTTTTTTTAATTTTGGCATGGGGTTCCCCTTAAAATCCATACCAGACCTGAAGGGTCTGGTATGGATTTTGAGGGTGACCCCCACGCCATTTTTTTTACATTTTGGCACGGGGTTCCCCTTAATATCCATACCAGACCTGAAGGGCCGGGTGTGGAATTTAGGGGGACCCCCACACATTTTTTTTTAAATTTTGGTTCGGGGGTTCCCGTGTGGGTAAATTCCATGCCATTTTTATCAATGAACTGTTATGTGTTTTGCCGGACCGACAATTCATTATAGCTGGCGCTAGCGATAGTAGTTTTACATTACTTTTTTTCCTTTAGAAATGTAATTTTGTTGTCAGACTGTTCTAAACACAGGAAACATGCGCCCCTTTACAGGCATACTATAGACACCCCCCAGGTATGAAATTTAAAGGAATATTACACTTTTATTGTTTCACTTTAAGCATTATTAAAATCACTACTCCCGAAAAAACGTCAGTTTTTAAAACTTCTTTTTGCATTGATCCATGTCCCCTGGGGCAGGACTCTGGTCCCCAAACACTTTTTATGACAATAACTTGCATATAAGCCTTTAAAATGAGCACTTTTGATTATTCATGTTCGTGTCCCATAGACTTTAACGGTGTTCGCGTGTTCAAACAAATTTTTTGCCTGTTCGCATGTTCTGGATGCGAACCGAACAGGGGGGTGTTCGGCTCATCCCTAGTCCCTACCTTCATAGCTGTGTGTGCTCTGCTCATTGTTAATAACAAGTTCTATGAGTTTTCTGTCTATTGGTGGGTCCCCCCACGTCTACGGGCCATGGTGTGCAGGCAGTGAGGTGATGATGTGCAGTAACCTCTAGCAACCAATCAGTGAGTGGTAATGATGTGCTGTAGTTTCCAGCAGCCAATCAGTGAGCAGTCATGATGTGTATGAGGGAGCCCAAGAAAATGTTTGCTCAGGGTCAGATCAAGGCCCTGGTCCTGCACTGCATTCAGATTGCACTGCCCTTGCAATCTACAGCAGGTGCAATCTTAACGACACTCCAAATGCAGGTCACAAACGCAGTGCGTTTGTCTGCCCTGGATTCCATGATACAAAATGATCATGTGATCTGGTTGCAGCGCATTCCCAAAGTTGGTGCATGCATGACTTTGGTATGATGTGGTGCAAAGCCCATTCAAAATGCTGGGTTCATATCGCACTGCACTGAATTGCACAGAAATGCGATGCAGTTCCTGTGTGACTCACACCGTGAACCGAGGCTAAAGCCAAATCACACCTGAGCAACGCATGTGACTCGTTCCTCCATACAGGAGGCTGCATCTTGGATCTCTAATTTCCAACAAAGGAAATTAGTACTTGTGTCACTC
Source organism: Lithobates clamitans (assembly GCA_037952925.1). Lineage (NCBI taxonomy): Eukaryota > Metazoa > Chordata > Amphibia > Anura > Ranidae > Lithobates > Lithobates clamitans. The sequence continues at coordinate 428,048 of JBBGZY010002891.1, read as the reverse complement.
TTTATCTTATTACACAGAACTTCATTTTTTAACTTATCTGTTTTGGTGTCTTTGTATGTATGGCAGTGGTGGCTGGTGCTCCTTTTTGTTGGGGGGGGGGTGGCAAACAAACCACCTGTCACCCCCCGTTTGGTTGGTCTGCCCACCATCAGTCAAACCCCCCCATCCCCCGTCGCTTGCTCATCTATTTTAATGTCATTAGCACCTTTACCACTTACTATTCCAGCAGTTCATGTCTTGAAATTCTGCCACTTCCCTTCTTCCTGATAGGTTGAATATCTGCTTCCCCTGCTGGATGTTGTGGCTCCTTCTGTCCAGCTCATACATGATGTGATATACAAGCCAGCTTGAGAACCACAGCGTGTGGCAGGGGAGTGGGGGGAATACATGCAGCACCCAGAAAGCTGTGACCGGCAGCATTTCAAGACAGGGCCTGCTGGAAATGTAAATATATTCCTTTAGCAGATATGCTTTAATCATAGGCTGTGCACAGGGTGTGCGGGGAGTGCCTGGGCACATCCTAATCACCCTGTGCAGTGCTGATTCTCCCTGCAGTACTGCCAGCTTCCCCCTCTCCTCTCCCACCAGCTGCTATGGGGGAGGTTTCAGGATGGATAAATGAATGAACACAGTGAGTGATCTGTACCGATGGGTCTTGTGTTCATTTTTAACTGAAGCATAGTATTTTACTATGCTTCAGTTTGTGAGTGAACAGGAGGCCGCTCAGCACAGAGCTCTTCCCATTTGGTTACTGTTCAGTGCAGCTGAGGCTGAAGAGAGAGTGATGCTCTGTCCTCAGTCCCTTTCTCTCTATTTAGACCCTTGATATTTCACCAAAGGCCCCAATAGGGGCTCCTAAAAAATGTAAAAAAAAATATATATATATACATATATACATACACACACAGTATCTCACAAAAGTGAGTACACCCCTCACATTTTTGTAAATATTTTCTTCTATCTTTTCATGTGACAACACCGAAGAAATGACACTTTGCTACAATGTAAAGTAGTGAGTGTACAGCTTGTATAACAGTGTAAATTTGCTGTCCCCTCAAAATAACTCAACACACAGCCATTAATGTCTAAACCAGTGGCAACAAAAGTTAGTACACCCCTAAGTGAAAATGTCCAAATTGGGCCCAAAGTGTCAATATTTTGTGTGGCCACCATTATTTTCCAGCACTGCCTTAACCGTCTTGGTCATGGAGGTCACCAGAGCTTCACAGGTTGTCACTGGAGTCCTCTTCCCCTCCTCCATGACAACATCACGGAACTGGTAGATGTTAGAGATCTTGCGCTCCTCCACCTTCTGTTTGAGGATGTCCCACAGATGCTCAATGGGGTTTAAGTCTGGAGACATGCTTGGTCAGTCCATCATCTTTACCCTCAGCTTCTTTAGCAAGGCAGTGGTGGTCTTGGAGGTGTGTTTGGGGTCATTATCATGTTGGAATACTGCCCTGCGGCCCAGTCACTGAAGGGAGGGGATCATGCTCTGCTTCAGTATGTCACAGCACATGTTGGCATTCATGGTTCCCTCAATGATCTGTAGCTCCCCAGTGCCGGCAGCACTCATGCAGCCTCAGACCATGACACTCCCACCACCATGCTTGACTGTAGGCAAGACACACTTGTCTTTGTACTCCTCACCTGGTTGCCACCACACACGCTTGTCACCATCTGAACCAAATAAGTTTATCTTGGTCTCATCAGACCACAGGACATGGTTCCAGTAATCCATACCCTTAGTCTGTTTGTCTTCAGCAAACTGCAGGCTTTCTTGTGCATCGTCTTTAGAAGAGGCTTCCTTCTTGGATGACAGCCATGCAGACCAATTTGATGCAGTGTGCGGCGTATGGTCTGAGCACTGACAGGCTGACCCCCCACCCCTACAACCTCTGCAGCAATGCTGGCAGCACTCATATGTCTATTTCCCAAAGACATTCTCTGGATATGACGAAGAGCTGCCTAATAAATTACTTTAAAAACCTGTCTAGTGTGTTTTTTTATTGACACTTTTTTCCCCAGGTGGAAGGGTAGGGGTACGATGTACCTCATACTCATTCACATAGGGTGGGGGGCTGGGATCTTGGGGCCCCCTTATTAAAGGGGGCTCCCGGATTCTGATAAGCCCCCCTCCCGCAGACCCCGACAACCAGCGGCCAGGGTTGTCGGGAAGAGACCCATGTCCTCATAGACATGGGGACAAGGTGCTTTGGGGGGGTCGCAGGGCACCCCCTGCCCCAAAGCACCCACCCCCCATGTTGAGGGCATGCGGCCTGGTATGGTTCAGGAAGGGGGGGCGCTCGCTCGTCCCCACCCCTTTTCCTGACTGACCGGGCTCTGTGCTCAGATAAGGGTCTAGTATGGATTTTTGGGGGACCCCCACGCCGTTTTTTCAGTGTAGGGGGTTCACCTTAAAATCCATACCAGACCCAAGGGCCTGGTATGCCCCTGGAGGGGGAACCCATGTCTTTTTTTATTTAAAATTTAGCGTGGAGTTCCCCCTCAAGATTCATACCAAACACAGTGCCTGGTATTGGCGGGGATCCAAGTAGAGTTGCCACCTCATCCCTTTAAACCCCAACAAATATGAATTACACAGGTTCTGAGGCTAATTAAATGCAGATAAGGCACCAAGTGAGTTTAATTACCAACTTAATCAGCCACAGAACCTGTATAATTAATATGTGTTCGGGTTTAAAGGGATGAGGTGGCAACTCTAGATCCAAGTCGGATCCCCGTTCATTGAAAGTCAGACGTATGTCGGCTTCAAGTCGCAGTCCAAAGTCGGATCCAAAGTCCTGTCACACCAGTGTGAACCCGGCCTAAAGAAGGATAGTTTGTTATCCTGTATTGGTAAAGTCCGTTCCGGGGCTGGTTTTATTGGGAGTCTGATAGAGCTCTGGGTGGGACAGACTCCCAAGTCCGTGGACCGCAGTTTAATGTTTTCTTTTCAGGTCTTGATTAAGGCAGCTGGTCCTAGCTCCATGTGAGGAGGCATCTAGGAGCATGGCTGCTTATTCCCTGACTTTGGATACAAAGTGTTTGTAAGGACATTTACTACAAAACCAAGTTCTGGTCAGACTACGGACACAGTAAGGCTCGGAAGAGCAGAAGTTTACTTTTGTTTGATTTATGGCAAGATGCCCTTTTTCTTGTGTTTATGAATATCCTGTGGATTAAACATGGTGTTTTCCTAAAGAAACTGTGAGTTTGTCCCTGCATTGAGTCTAATATAGATAGATAAAAAAAGAATACAAATAAAAACTACTGACACCACTCTCTGCCCTACTGACACCGTCCACTTAGGGTTGCCACCTCATCCCTATAATCCAGGACACATATAAATTACACTGGTTCTGAGACTAATATAATGCACATAAGGCACCAAGTGAGTTTAATCAGCCACAGAACCTGTGTAACTCATAAGTGTCCTGGATTAAGGGGATGAGGTGGCTGCTCTACTGACACCAGTCCACTGCTCTGCTGATATACATGCATGCAATAGGCTGTGCACACCAATGGTTTTAAAGCAGAGTTACCACTGTTAAAAAGGTGTTGTTTTTTTTGTTTTTGTTTTTTGTTTTTTTTGTTTTTGTTTTTTGTTTTTTTTGTTTTTGTTTTTTTTATTTATTTTTATTAGGATGCATAATTTTTTTTTTCTGTAAGGCTTGTTTAGAGAACTCACCTTTTTGTGTGATTAATCGGGGCTCAATTGCCGATTTTATAGAGAAATATGTTATATTCCTCTATCGTGGCAGTTTCCATAGTGCTTGTGAGCATGTGAAGCCCACAAGCACTATCTTCCGGGCTCTGGTGCAGCTGAGCGACCAGCTAGCACTGCTCGTTCTCACGCATGGGTGGCGCAGCACCGTACACTTCTTACGTTGTCATCACAATGGGCGGCATCGTCTGAAGTGCCCGTCCCCGTTGTGATGTCAATGAAGCCCTCGGCGCTGCCCAGTGACTCCTGGGAAATGATGACAAGCATCTCCCAGGAGCACTAGCGAGCACGGGCGCCAAGGGAAATTATGTCAGGTGCCTTGGAGAGGAATAAGCAAATTACGAGGGACCTCCTAGCAACAGACCTTTTTAAAAGGTGAGTAAAAAAAAAAAAAGTTTTTTCCACAGGTTGTTCTTTAGATTTAATGCTGCTGAATACTGTTAAAAAATGTATGACTGGAACTCCGCTTTTAATGTGAAAGTAATGTGACATTATCACTTTTGTTTACATTTCAGGATAGGTTCACTTTATAGCAACAGGCTCCATCTAGAGGTGTATGCTGGTAGTGGACATTAGGGGAGTACACAGGAAGAGAAGAGAACTGTCACTCACCTGATATACAATGTAGATCATCACTAATCCAACCGGCAGTACTGCAAGAACAAGAGGATACCAGACTCTTCCATTAACTGAACCGGGATCTGTCAGAAAAGAAGTGTAACATGTAGTAAATAAACAACCTGGGAGATCTATCACTTTAAGAAGAAAAAAAACGAATAATCCATGTGATTTATTGTATATAAACCATCACACTGACCTGTGTGATCCCTGATGCTGAACTAAAAAACCATGACACAATGTTACTATTCTGTGTCACATTCCCACTATGACCCCCCAGAGAAGAGGAGACAGGACCCCAATCTATAACACCCCCATACATGGAATATAACATGACCCCCCCATAGTTACCAATACCTTCTGTTTCCAGCATTCTGATGAACATCGTATCATTGACCAGACGGTATTCCCGGATCTCCTCACTGACCGGGTTTGTGATCCTGACCCGGAATCTCCTCTCGGCGTCATCTCTCTGCACACTGGGGATAATCAGTATCCTATTGTCATCTATCAGCCGGTATCTTTCAGGGAGAGGCTCCCCGTCCACATCCCAGGTCACAGCGCTCTCTTCTCCAGAGAAATGGACACTCACCGCCATCTCCTCACCCAACCGGCTGCCATTACTGGTGATGTTGGAGATGAGAACCGGATCTGGAATTATCAAGAGGAGGACAGTCAATGGTCACCAGCATGGAGCCCACATACATGGAGTGCTAGCTCTTGTACACACACTGAGTAGGTGATTTTGGAGCAACCTTGCAGCTCATCCTTAGCTCTGATCTGTCACATGACACAGCCGAGACAAGTACTTACCTTCATTCTGAACTGTCACAGTTGTTAAGGGGAAAGAGTGGAATGTGTACTGAGGGTGGGGATGAGATTGACCACTGTACTCTATGTAAGGCACACTAGCCTGTATATTACATACCCCTGTTCCCTGGCCTTTGTGCATTATGTACTCCTGACCTCTTTACATTCCATGTTATGCACTCCTGACCCCTGCAATCTGTGAATTATGCACCCCTGATCCTACATGCTGCGCATTGCCTACACCTGCGCTCTGTGCGTTACATACTCCTGCATTCTGTGCATTACCCACTCCTAACCCCTGCATTCTGTGCATTACCCACTCCTAACCCTTGCACTGTGCACATTACCTACTCCTAACCCTTGCACTGTGCACATTACCTACTCCTAACCCTTGCACTGTGCACATTACCTACTCCTAACCCTTGCACTGTGCACATTACCTACTCCTAACCCTTACACTCTGCACATTACCTACTCCTAACCCTTGCACTCTGTGTTACCTACTTCTGACCCCTACAGTCTCTGAGGCACACATGCAAACCCCTTCATTCTGTGCAATACATACTCCTGACCCCTGCTGTCTTCATTAACTATGCCTAACCCCTGGACTCTGTGCATTACCTAATCCTGACCCCTGCAATCTGTGAATTATATACTCCCGACCCCTGCATTCTGTGTTACCTAATCCTGATCTCTGCACTCTGTGTGCTAAGCACACCAGGCCCATGCACTTAATACACAATTTTGTACATTTTTTTTTACTTCTTTCCCTTACACTCTGTACATTACATGCTCCTCACCCCTATCCTCTTTATGCTAGGTTGTACATTACATGCTCTTGAAAAAAGGGTTTACTGTCTCAGTGCTTTATTGTACTGTACATTACATACTGTTGACCAAAGTGTTGTCTCAGTAGATGCTAGTTGCTATGCATCATTATTTTTATTAAGTTAGTTTTAAAGGTAGGCTATGTGAAAAAAGCATCTGTAATGGAAGAGTTTCATTTTTTAAGATTGATTGTGCTGATGTTTATGTGTGTCTGTGAGACACTTGCTTTTGGCAGCCATTAAAAGCATATTTTATGGGTACAAGATACTTGGCATTTGTGTACTGTGTATACATTGAGTAGACTCATTTAATCATGTCACTTCAAGCACCTCTCACTGTTAGTGCTTCATGGCTACACCCACCATTTGGCCCTCTGCCTACTCTCCATCCTTTCAGTTCCTGAGGTTGCCCCAGTTCTTTTATAATCCTAGCAATGCCCCTGATGCAGTATATGGACTCTTACCAAATACACGGATGTCTGTAGAGGAGAATTGTCTTCCTGTTCTCTGAAACTCGGTAGTATACACACAGGAGTCTCCCTTCCCAGCCTGGGTCAGCTTCCAGCAGCCGCTCCCTGGGTCCAGGTCAAGTCTGGACTTGTAGTTTTTGGTGTGCTTATTGTTACAGTCAAACTCCAATAAAGACTCTTCTACCCGTCCACATTGCCTGTAGAGCTCCAGGACCTCATTATACACAGAACACTTCATATTACAGGCACTGATCTCTGACCCAGTCTGTATGTACACTGGGACTGATGATACCAGGGAGAGGAGGAGGAGCAGAAAAAGTCCTAGATAAAAAGAAAAAATTGAAACAGAAAAATGAAAAATAAAAAATAAATACAATTAACATTGTAGCTAGAGCTGTATGAGCTAAAGCACAATCTTCCTCCAAATCTATGATTGTACAAGTAATGACATGGTTCTTATTCAACTTGAAAATGGACTCCATACAAGAGTTTAAAAGGAGTCAGGTCCCCATCAAAATCTCCAGGGAGGCATGATCCACCCATGGGGTCCAATTGGTCCTCTGATACACAAAGGAAGTCCACATAAGAAAACAAGTTGCACCCATCCCACCCTTCCCCCCGAGCCTCCACCTGATCCCTACTCCCATCCTCCCTTTCCCATGGCTCCCCCTACTCATCTCCTTCTCCTCTTTCCCTTATACTTTTTCTTATCTTTTTAAGCACATATCCCTGGGTGCTGCCCCCCTATTTCTGAACCTCCCCTCATCTGCTTCTATTCACCGACTTACTGATCAGTCCACTGAAACCGCAAGTTACAACCCCACATTACACAACAGCAACTCTTCATTTCCTCTTACCCCACTACCTCAGCTCCAAAAGGAGACACTTACCCCTGAGATAAGTCTAATCTAGTCAATACCATGTGGTTAGGGGCGGGTGGCTCCTGATGCCTACTAGAGATAAGCTTAGCCATCCTCCAAACCCATCTCTATCCAACCCCCAGAGACTGGGCCTTTTTTCCTCCAATCAGCTGCAGGCCAGGTCATTCCCCACCCTACAGCACACAGAAACAAAGGGGGGGGATTGTGGTAATGTCCTTGCCCTTATATGGACACATACCCATATTTAGCCAATTGGAGAAGAAAAGAATGGAACTCTAGTAAATTTGATAGTGATGAATTCAGAGGATACCTGAGCTCATCTCCAATGCCTACCATCTAGCTCCAAGGAGGTTTAGCTGCAGACTGGAGATCCATTGTGGGCAGAAAACATGTGACCTCCACAAAGGGACTTTTTTTAAGGTAACAAACAACCATTGACTGCAGATTGCAGCTCCACTCTCGACATCTGACCTCTACATCCCCCCCATATCATCTCTACATCCCCATATCCCCCCTATATATATCATCTCTACACCCCCCACATTCCCCTTATATCATCTCTACATCCCCATATCCCTCTAAATATATCATCTCTACACCCCCACATCCCCCCTATATATCATCTCCACACCCCCCAACATCCCCCTATATATCATCTCTACACCCTCCACATCCCCCTATATATCATCTCTACACCCCCCAACATCCCCCTATATATCATCTCTACACCCTCCACATCCCCCCTATATATATCATCTCTACACCCCCCACATCCCTCTATATTATTATTATTATTATTATTATTATTCAGGATTTATATAGCGCCAACAGTTTACGCAGCGCTTTACAATATAAAAGGGAGACAATACAGTTATAATACAATACAATACAATAGGTTTAAGAGGGCCCTGCTCAGAAGAGCTTACAATCTAATAGGGTGGGGCAGGTGGTACAAAAGGTTGTAACTGTGGGGAATGAGCTGGTGGAAGTGGTAGGAGATTAGTTGCAGACGTGATAGGCTTTCCTGAAGAGATGAGTTTTCAGGGATTGCCTGAAGGTAGCAAGAGTAGGGGATAGCCGGATAGATGGAGGTAGCGAGTTCCAGAGGATGGGAGAGGCTCTGGAGAAATCCTGGAGACGAGCATGGGAGGAGGAGATGAGAGAGCTTGAAAGCAGGAGGTCTTAAGAAGAGCGGAGAGGTCGATTTGGGTGATATTTGGAGACAAGATTAGTGATGTAGCTTGGGGCAAAGTTGTGAATGGCTTTGTATGTTGTTGTTAGAATTTTGAATTTAATTCGCTGGGTGATTGGGAGCCAGTGTAGGGATTGAAGTAGAGGGTTGGCAGACACTGAGCGGTTGGTAAGGTGGATAAGTCTGGCAGCAGCATTCATGATAGACTGAAGAGGGGATAACCTATGGAGCGGTAGGCCAATGAGAAGGGAGTTGCAATAGTCAAGGTGTAAAAATGTGGAGAGGGTGTAAAAACCTTCTCCTCTCAAACACGTGTTATGTCAACAGTGTCTTAGGCGTTTTGTTCAAAAGTTCAGTAGCCAGGCTGTCTTAAAACAAAGTGTGAGTTTATTTGGTCACACTTGGCAAACAACTTGAAAATATACACAAAGTTAAATTCTTCTTGCAGCTTGATGTAGTAAAACAAAAATACTATAATAGGAACAAAAACTTGTATCAAAAAGGTTCAAGAGATGTCTCAGCTCCGTTTGTGCTTTTCTATGTCAGAGAGATGTCCACTCTAACAGCTGTTTGTGAGGTAGGCTGTATTTAGGCCTAATGTAAACAATATGTCATCTTCAATGTAAGGATGCGTGTGTCCTTCTTCTTTATGTGTGTGAAAAAGTAGCGAAGTCCTTCTGTGTGTGAGTATAGGACGTGTGTTGTGTTGTGTCGTGTAGTAAAGTGTAGTGAAGTGTGTGGTGCGTCCTGAAGTGAAGTGTCACTCTGTTTTTATACTATTTCAAATCAACTAGTCAGCAGACTAAAGCCATAGCCATATACGGCTAGAACTAAAAATGAAATGATCATATTCGTGATTCTTCTAAATATTCTCTTTCCCATGAGCTAACACGTCTCTTAAACTTCTTGATTGTCAGTAACACACAGCAGATTCTTATAAAAAACTAAAGGTGAATGACCTTTCCAAATGGCCGAATTCTTGTAATGGATATCCTTTAAGCTACAAAAATGCAATTCTGTACCAAACCTTACAAATGCATAATAAACTATAATTGGATACATATAAACATATATTATTTCACACAAACTCAATCTAGCTAACTAATTAAATAACTATATCAAATAACTAACTATATTATAGATAATATATGTTTTTACCTTAAAAAAGATCTTTACAATAAAGTCTATGACAGATATACTGAGTATATTCTTATCTGTGAAACCACTGACCTACTGACCTCTTAGTCATTAACTCTGCACATGCTGGACAACTGATACAAAAAATGACACCCACACAACCTAGCTATTTCAAGATTCGTCTTATGCTGAGCTGAATGAGCTTTTTCAAAGTCAAAGCTTAAAAGGGACCCAGACTGCATACTTACAGATCTTGATTATAAAGCCAAATTAATATAATTATTCTACAATCCCCCCTGAATATAATTTATTATATTGACTAAATCACGCACACTCCATTTATGGCGCCCTTTCATACACATTTTGAATCAGTTGCTCCAGATGTACCACAGCTCATCATAGGATCAGATAAGACAGAAGTAATTTTCCGACTAAAAATACCTGTCATAATTTTTCACCTTTTTTCATTTCTTTCTTAATCAATTTATAAAATCGTTTCATTCTAACCATAATACAGATTTGAAATAAAATACATAATATCATGATAATAAATATAATAACTATAGGATACAATAAACAAAACATTATAATTCCAATGTACCTTAAAAATAACAAAATAATCTTTCCAATTTGGCATCCCAATTGACATCTGTTTGCATCCCTGGTACCTTCAGATCTATAATTCTTAACCATAACTTTAGCTACTGGAATAAATTACTAAACATACTCATTAGAAGTAGAAATCTCATTCAAGACATCATTTCTATTTAAATTTAGCAAAGGCCTAGCCATGATTTGTAAACAAACTTCTGAAATACCTGCACCTGTTGTTTGCAAAGTGTGCAACCACACTTCTTTCTGTACAACAGATTATATAAAAATAATGGAGTATGCTAATCTCAAAAGACATCCTGTCATTAACTCAAAAAGTTAACAAACGTTATGTTTAAAAAAAATAATAAAGTTTTAAACTAAGACTATAACAGGTAAATAAGTCACCCAATCTTAACCTTATTCTTAAATCATCTTACCTTATTTAGACTTTATAATACTATTCATATGTTCTACAATACCTGAGTACTTAAGATGATAAGAAACAAAAACTTTACTAAATACTTAAAATTGCATACATGTCCTGCAAAATTTTAAATCATTATCTGATTCCATGGTTTGAAATCCAACCCCAATGGAATATGACATAAGTTCACAACAACTTGGCTTTTGTTAAAAATATTATTTTTTCTAGAATAACCTCAATTAATTTATCAAAAAGAAACATTAACTAAAAAAACAACATCCTTGTATCCTCCTTAAGCAGGAAAAAAACTAATATAATCAATCTATAAAGATTTGCCAAATTCCTCAATACTTTGTAGTATTAGGTTACTCTTTCCTATTGGATTGTTCTATAAACAAATAAAACAATATTCAGAAGTTTGATGACAAAGTGTTCTAAAATGAGTAGTTCAGAATTTCTTTCATTAGCTTAAACAAAAAAATCAATCAGTCAGTCAGTCAGTCAGGTACCTGGATATGCAAAAAGAAATATTTTCATTTAAAAATAACTCTATCCATTATTGTTGGAATCAATTATTTTTTTTTTTTTTTTTTTTTTTTTTACAATAAATTTTATCTCCATAATCAATCTGTACTGACTCTAAGACAAAATTTCATAGTCCCCCTCTTTATCCTGTGACTAATATTAAATCTTGTAAAAGAATAATCTTACCAGATTATTGTATTTTTTCCTTTACACTGACAAATTAGGTTGGGCTTTCCCAAATATTCTATTTCTGAAAGAAATTTGATCATGTTGAAATTTTTTTCAGAACCAAAAACATTCCTCACATACAGTATGATTGAATGAGCCACACATGCCTGTCACTCTGACTGCTAAACACATGGCAGTCTTAAGATCAGCTTTCAATGCAGACACCTACAGAAAGTTTAATATTGTCATTCCATTGTGCCAATATTTGGATCCATCTATAGAAGCACAAGAAATTCTTTCCCAATAAATGTCCACTAAAAGTTGAAAAAGTGACTTTTTCATGATTAACTTATACAACTGTGGTTCTATCCCTCACACTGCATCTATTTATTCCCCATGTATTTTTATATACCACTACAACTGATCTTTTTAACATCCAATTGCCACTAGACAAAGCTGTGTGTATTGACACCTTCTGTTTTCCTTGTAATAACACCTTTAGTGTAACATAAGATGTTTTCAAAACAAATGGTGCAAAACCCACAATGTCTCAGATCTGTAGCATTGGACAATGCACTTCTAACACATTTTTTATACATACCAATGAAATTGTCTCATCACCCACATACACTTGAATGTAAAATGGCTGAGAGAGATCTCTATATTAATCAAAAATACTAAATTAATATGGGCTTTCTTTAGATCTTCAAATTATTGTATATAAGTTCTCTCTTGTAATTAAAAATATTTGCCCTACATTAAGCCTATATAATTCATTAAAATTTACTCAGACAAATACTTTGTCTAGAAAAAATCTCAATGAACTCTCAAGAAAAGTTATTAAGGCTTCAAAAAATCTTATTTTTAAAAACAATTACTTTAGTAAGTAATAATACCTTTTAAATACATTTTTTTCTCATCCATGAACCCTCTTCCAGTTATTTGGAAGACTTTGATCCACAGAAGTGAAAACTGTCATGACATGATGACTAGTCTGTGTAACTTGATCTGCATTTCTCTGTTGGTAATACACTCCTCGTATGTCACAAACTCTTCAGAGAATGATCTGTTACAATCAGTCTTAGCTATCATGCTTTGTATACAATACACTGTACAATTCGGTAACAATCTAGTTTTTCGTTTTTAAAATGTTTAACCTTTTTAACACTTTTTAAACATATTTTGGTTGTACATCTGCCAAAGATCATGTACACTACGTTATATGACTTTCCTGATTATAGTAATGACAAAAAAATTGTTTAGAGGACAATCTCGTGAAACTCACAGATTGGGTCAAGCCCAAAAACTGCGATTGGCCATATCCCCGAGAAAACTCCTCCCTCAATCAAAGTCCTTACCTTTACCAGAAATACTCATTTACAAAGACTTTTAACAATTGCTATTTTTACAATTTTTTAGATTGAACAAAACTTTCATATTTTTATATTTTCTCTGGGTAGTTTTAAATAAATTAGAACAATCTACTACTTTTAATTTAATAACCAAATCTAAGTTTGGAATTTTGTAAAAATTGTTCAATCCTTAACTTATTATTTCTTACAACCAAATCTGTAGGATTTTTGTAAGACACTAAACACCATGTTATTTTCCATAATCTCAATTTCATACAGTTCTTTCCACAATCGTAAGCAATACTTTTTCTCTGAAAACTTTTTCTTTTCTCTGCCCCCTATATATGTGTTTTAAAATGACCACGTGTAATAACACACATTTTCTGTTGTTCAGGGCTAAAATATTCATAAACATTTACATGCAGCTTTAAACTTAGTTTCCTTATTAAATAACTACTTTACACTCTGGCATTAATTAATTACCTTACTACTGCATGTATTCCTGTATTCCATATATATGGAATGTATCAATTTCCCGATGGTACAGGAAAATACTTCTGAACCTTGAGATGTTAACCATCCCATGTTACCTTTTTTATATAAACAAACACACTCACCCCTTGTTAGTATGATAGTCCTGTGCGCACTTAAAAAAAACAACAGATGAATAATGTCCTTTAACTTTGTTGTTCTTTGCCTTTTCTTTAGTTTGTTGCTTTTTCTTCCATTTGTTGCGTTTTCTTTTGTTCGTTGCTTCTTCTTTCGTTCGTTACTTCTTCTTTCTTTGAAGAATAATTTTCTTGTAGCTTTTTGCCTTGTTCCTTGTATTGTGTGCTGTAGTGTGCTTTAGTGTGCTTTAGTGTTCTTGCCTGTTGATTTCCTTTGCCTGTTTCTTGGACTTTCCATCTTCAAAACATCAAAATCCGACTTTCATCTTAGCTCACCCAAAGAGTACTATCTGCCTGTTGTACACCAATGGTAGCTTTTTCACAAACAAAGTCTTGGATTTCCAACAATATCTTGAAGCATATCGTCCAAATGGCCTTGACAATCAACTTCGTAGGCTGGGTCTTCCTTTTTTTTTTGTTTTTTTTTCAAAGTTACAAACTTTGGCTAGAGGTGAGAAAACAGACATAGAAAAACTCACCCGCGACTTTTATTGAACTGTTGTCCACATCTGATGCAAACGCCTCCTTCTAGGTTCTTTACTTAGTTTCTTCTTGGAGCTTGTTGTTCCTCCATATTTGATTATCAGATGCCATATCTTATTTAGAAGAATTTCTCGTCTTTAGCTGGCTCAGTTCCTTGGACCTTGCATGCTCGTCTGATGGAACACAAACGCCTCTTTCTAGGTTCTTTGATCGTTTTTTCCCGAGACTTGATCAATCATGAAAATGTGTGAGTCTCCCCCCTTTGTCAAGGAGCAGGGAAAAAAAACTGGACTGGCTGGCAATCGCCAATGTAAAAATGTGGAGAGGGTGTAAAAACCTTCTCCTCTCAAACACGTGTTATGTCAACAGTGTCTTAGGCGTTTTGTTCAAAAGTTCAGTAGCCAGGCTGTCTTAAAACAAAGTGTGAGTTTATTTGGTCACACTTGGCAAACAACTTGAAAATATACACAAAGTTAAATTCTTCTTGCAGCTTGATGTAGTAAAACAAAAATACTATAATAGGAACAAAAACTTGTATCAAAAAGGTTCAAGAGATGTCTCAGCTCCGTTTGTGCTTTTCTATGTCAGAGAGATGTCCACTCTAACAGCTGTTTGTGAGGTAGGCTGTATTTAGGCCTAATGTAAACAATATGTCGTCTTCAATGTAAGGATGCGTGTGTCCTTCTTCTTTATGTGTGTGAAAAAGTAGCGAAGTCCTTCTGTGTGTGAGTATAGGACGTGTGTTGTGTTGTGTCGTGTAGTAAAGTGTAGTGAAGTGTGTGGTGCGTCCTGAAGTGAAGTGTCACTCTGTTTTTATACTATTTCAAATCAACTAGTCAGCAGACTAAAGCCATAGCCATATACGGCTAGAACTAAAAATGAAATGATCATATTCGTGATTCTTCTAAATATTCTCTTTCCCATGAGCTAACACGTCTCTTAAACTTCTTGATTGTCAGTAACACACAGCAGATTCTTATAAAAAACTAAAGGTGAATGACCTTTCCAAATGGCCGAATTCTTGTAATGGATATCCTTTAAGCTACAAAAATGCAATTCTGTACCAAACCTTACAAATGCATAATAAACTATAATTGGATACATATAAACATATATTATTTCACACAAACTCAATCTAGCTAACTAATTAAATAACTATATCAAATAACTAACTATATTATAGATAATATATGTTTTTACCTTAAAAAAGATCTTTACAATAAAGTCTATGACAGATATACTGAGTATATTCTTATCTGTGAAACCACTGACCTACTGACCTTTAGTCATTAACTCTGCACATGCAGGACAACTGATACAAAAAATGACACCCACACAACCTAGCTATTTCAAGATTCGTCTTATGCTGAGCTGAATGAGCTTTTTCAAAGTCAAAGCTTAAAAGGGACCCAGACTGCATACTTACAGATCTTGATTATAAAGCCAAATTAATATAATTATTCTACACAAGGCGAGAGATAACAAGGGAGTGAATGAGGAGCTTGGTGGTTTCATTTGTTAAAAAAGGGCGAATTTTAGAGATGTTACGGAGGTGAATTCTACAAACTTTTGACAGCGATTGGATTTGAGGCTGAAATGACAAGTCAGAGTCTAGGATTACACCTAGTACCCTGGTGTGAGGGGAGGGACTGATGGTTGCATTGTTGATTTTGATGGAAAAGTCATGGAGAGGGGCACGGGCAGGGGGGAATATTAATAGCTCAGTTTTAGAGAGATTTAGTTTAAGGAAGTGGTGCGACATCCATGCTGATATGTCAGTTAGTAAGTTAGTAATGCGAGAGGAGACTGGAGGAGTGAGGTGAGGAGTAGACAGATAGATTTGGGTGTCATCAGCGTATAAGTGGTATTGGAAGCCGTGGGCAGTTATTAAGTGACCAAGGGAGGAGGTGTAGATAGAGAAGAGAAGGGGTCCAAGAACCGAGCCTTGGGGGACCCCCACAGAAAGGGGCAATGGAGAGGAGGAGACAGAGTTGTAGGTGACACTGAAGGAGCGCTGTGATAAATAGCCAGAGAACCAGGATAGAGCAGAATCTCAGAGGCCAAGGGAATGTAGTTTATTGAGAAGGAGTGGGTGGTCAACAGTATCAAAGGCCGCAGAGAGGTCAAGTAGTAGGAGTATGGAGTACTGGCTGTTGGTTTTAGCAGTTATTAAATCGTTAGTGAGTTTTAGTAAGGTAGTTTCCGTGGAGTGCTGCGAGCGAAAGCCAGACTGTAAGGGGTCAAGAAGGTTATTTTCATTGAGGTAGGAGCTAAGACGGTTGTAGACTAAGCGTTCTAGAAGTTTAGAGGTGAATGGGAGTAATGAGATGGGTCTTAAGTTGTTCAGGTCGGTGGGGTCCAGTGAGGGCTTTTTAAGAATGGGAGTGATCTGTACATGTTTTAGAGGGGAGGGGAAAATGCCACTAGAAAGGGAGAGATTGAAGATGTGGGTGAGGGAGCATAGGATAGAAGAAGAGGGTGACTCTATATATCATCTCTACACCCCCACATCTCCCCTATATATCATCTCTACACCCCCCACATCCCACCCTATATATCATCTCTACACCCCCCACATGTCCCCTATATATCATCTCTACACCCCCTACATCTCCCCTATATATCATCGCTACACCCCCCCACATCCCCCCTATATATCATCTCTACACACCCCAAATCCCACCCTATATATCATCTCTACACCCTCCACATCTCCTCTATATATCATCTCTACACCCCCACATCCCCCCTATATATCATCCCTACTCCCCCCACATCCCCCTATATATCATCTCTACACACCCCACATCCCACCCTATATATCATCTCTACACCCTACACATCTCCCCTATATATCATCTCTACACCCCCACATCCCCTCTATATATCATCTATACACCCCCCACATCTCCCCTATATATCATCTCTACACCCTCCACATCCCCCCTATATATCATCTCTACACCCCCCACATCCCCCCTATATATCATCTCTACACCCTCCACATCTCCCCTATATATCATCTCTACACCCTCCACATCCCACCCTATATATCATCTCTACATCCCCCCTATATATCATCTCTACACCCCCACATCTCCCCTATATATCATCTCTACACTCCCCACATCCCACCCTATATATATCATCTCTACACCCCCCACACCCCCCTATATATATCATCTCTACATTCCCCACATCCCCCCTATATATCATCTCTACACCCCCCACATCCCCCTATATATAATCTCTACACCCCCCACATCCCCCTATATATCATCTCTACACCCCCCACATCCCCCCTATATATATCATCTCTACACCTCCCACATCTCCTCTATATATCATCTCTACACCCCCCACATCCCCCTATATATATCATCTCTACATTCCCCACATCCCCCCTATATATCATCTCTACACCCCCCACATCCCCCTATATATAATCTCTACACCCCCCACATCTCCCCTATATATCATCTCTACACCCCCCACATCCCCCCTATATATCATCTCTACACCCTCCACATCTCCCCTATATATCATCTCTACACCCTCCACATCCCCCTATATATCATCTCTACACCCCCCACATCTCCCCTATATATCATCTCTACATTCCCCACATCCCCCTATATATCATCTCTACACCCCCCACATCTCCCCTATATATCATCTCTACATTCCCCACATCCCCCCTATATATCATCTCTACACCCCCCACATCTCCCCTATATATCATCTCTACATTCCCCACATCCCCCCTATATATCATCTCTACACCCCCCACATCTCCCCTATATATCATCTCTACATTCCCCACATCCCCCTATATATCATCTCTACACCCCCACATCCCCCTATATATAATCTCTACACCCCCCACATCTCCCCTATATATCATCTCTACACCCCCCACATCCCCCCTATATATCATTTCTACACCCTCCACATCTCCCCTATATATCATCCCTACTCCCCCCACATCCCCCTATATATCATCTCTACACACCCCACATCCCACCCTATATATCATCTCTACACCCTACACATCTCCCCTATATATCATCTCTACACCCCCCATCCCCTCTATATATCATCTATACACCCCCCACATCTCCCCTATATATCATCTCTACACCCTCCACATCCCCCCTATATATCATCTCTACACCCCCCACATCCCCCCTATATATCATCTCTACACCCTCCACATCTCCCCTATATATCATCTCTACACCCTCCACATCCCACCCTATATATCATCTCTACATCCCCCCTATATATCATCTCTACACCCCCACATCTCCCCTATATATCATCTCTATACTCCCCACATCCCACCCTATATATATCATCTCTACACCCCCCACATCCCCCTATATATATCATCTCTACATTCCCCACATCCCCCCTATATATCATCTCTACACCCCCCACATCCCCCTATATATGATCTCTACACCCCCCACATCCCCCTATATATATCATCTCTACACCCCCCACATCCCCCCTATATATATCATCTCTACACCTCCCACATCTCCTCTATATATCATCTCTACACCCCCCACATCCCCCTATATATATCATCTCTACATTCCCCACATCCCCCCTATATATCATCTCTACACCTCCCACATCTCCTCTATATATCATCTCTACACCCCCCACATCCCCCTATATATATCATCTCTACATTCCCCACATCCCCCCTATATATCATCTCTACACCCCCCACATCCCCCCTATATATCATCTCTACACCCCCCACATCCCCCCTATATATCATCTCTACACCCTCCACATCTCCCCTATATATCATCTCTACACCCCCCACATCTCCCCTATATATCATCTCTACACCCTCCACATCCCCCCTATATCTCATCTCTACACCCTCCACCCCCCTATATATCATCTCTCCACCCCATCAGTTTCCTCACACATCACTAATTTACTGACCGATATATCAGCCTGTATGTCATACCACTTCCTAAATCTCAATCTATCCAAAACCGAGCCCATAATATTTCCTCCCCCACGTGCCCCTTCCCCCGACTTCTCCATCAAAATCAATGGCTCAACTATCAATGTTCCTGCATGCCAAGGACTCAGTAGCTTATAAATGAATGTCTCTTTCCACTATTCCCCAGTACCAGTGCTATACCCCCTGTCAGTGTATGAGCTCCCCCTCCCCCCAGTACCAGTGCTGTACCCCCTGTCAGTGTTTGAGGAGCTCCCCCTCCCCCCAGTACCAGTGCTGTACCCCCTGTCAGTGTATGAGCTCCCCCTCCCCCCAGTACCAGTGCTGTACCCCCGTCAGTGTGATCAGTGTATGAGGATCCCCCCTCCCCCCAGTACCAGTGCTGTACCCCCTGTCAGTGTGATCAGTGTATGAGGAGCCCCCCCTCCCCCCAGTACCAGTGCTGTACCCCCTGTCAGTGTGATCAGTGTATGAGGAGCCCCCCCCCTCCCCCCAGTACCAGTGCTGTACCCTCTGTCAGTGTGATCAGTGCTATACCCCCAGTACCAGTGCTGTACCCCCTGTCAGTGTGATCAGTGTATGGAGAGCCCCCTCCCCCCAATACCAGTGCTGTACCCCCTGTCAGTGTGATCAGTGCTATACCCCCAGTACCAGTACTATATGTCCATCCCCACCCCCTGCTCTCCGCCCCCCATAGTAAACTGTGTTTGCTATGCTTCAGTTTGTGAATGAACAGGAAGCGCTCAGCACAGAACACTTCCTATTCATTCTCTGTGCAGTGCAGCTGAGGCTGCAGAGGAAGAGATTGGGAATTGATATCCTCATTTCCTTTCTCTGTCTTAAAAGTAAAGACATTAGAGGTTTGTTTAGAGCCCTGAAATTTCACTAAAGTTCCTAACAGGGCTGTTAAAAAATAAAACAACAGAAGGAAAATGTAAAACATTTAAAAATAAAAAACAAACAAAATAAATTCTAAAAATAAAGATAAATTAGGGGCTCAGTCACAAGTGCTTTGCTCTCTGAAGAGTGGTCAGTATTTGGATCACTCTTCAGAGAGCATTTGACAGGCGGAGGAGGTATATCACCTGCACAAAGTAATAAACCACTGATTCACACTGTACAGAGCACAGCGCCCGTGTGAATGACCCCCAAGATCTCATCCACACAAAGAGCTTCATTTATTAACTCCATACAGTTCTATCTTTTAGATTTAGCAGGAATTGTGTTTTTTATTATTAATAATAATTTTACTGTATTTTAAGCAAAAATATAACTTGAATTTTTTTTTGGGGGGGGAGGGGCTGACAGGTGGAGAGGAGATCAGAAAGGATAAGTCGGGTCTTCACGGCTCAGACAAAAACACTTAGACTGGGCTCACACCTTTGTGAATTGGATGTGGATTTCCTCGCATCCAATTCACATGTCAGGAGATTGTGATCGATTCTCTATGGAGCCGGTTCACATATCTCTGGAGCAGTGGCGTAACTAGAACCTTCAGGGCCCCGGTGCAAGAAATCATGAAGGGCCCCCCTGACCCCCAGCTGGGGCCCTTCCCTCCGAGCCGATGTCGTAAATGCCAAGGCCCGGTCGCAAGTGTGATGTTTGTGACCCTGGTAGTTCTGCCACTGGCGTCTGTTTTTTTTATTTTTATTGTATTTTTCTACCATTTATTTATTGTTTTACAATATTATTTTATAAAAAATATTTTAATTTTTTTTTTAAGAGTTGGGGGGCTTTGGTGAGATTTTAGGGGTCTAAGCAGACCTCTGATGTTTCACCTTTGAGAACGAGAAAGAAGATTGAGAGCACAGCCTCAGCTGCACAGAATGAATGGACAGGAATAGCTCTGTATAGAGCTGCCCCTTTATTCGCAAACTGAAGCATAGTAAATACAGTTTACTATGTTTCAGTTATGAATGGATTGAGTCCGTGATCGGTATGGATCACTGACTCTCCATGCAGATACCCTACAGCAGCTGGCAGGAGAGGGGAGGGGGGGACTCTGCTGAGCTGTGGGGAAAAGGGGAGGGGCCAGGAGAGAGCGGGGGGGGGGCAGGAAAAAGTACAGGGGGCTGGAGAGCACACGGGGGCAGCAGAAAGAAGCTGCATAAGAGGCATGGTGGGTGCGGCTGCATATAGAGGAACTGATCTTTCCATTTCCCCCACTTCTCATCTCCTTTCAGCAGCTGCAGGAGGAGAATAGAGAGATCAGTTTCTCTGTATCAGTGTTTCTCAACATTTCTTCAACATTTTAGTCAAAGTGCAACATATTGGCTCTTCACTGCCTGTCAAATGCCTCTGAAAAGCGATCTGCATCGCTTTTCAGAGGAATGGTATTTTCTTGTTGGTATTATGAACCCCCCTAAAAAATCTGTTCTGATCGTAAAGAAAAAGGGGGTGAGAATTACAAGTAATGTGTATACATGCACGCATGTAAACACACGTACGCAAATACACACATATACATATAAATACATGCACACACATAAACGCACACACATGAGCAAACACACAAACATGCACATATAACTCTATACATATGCACACACACATGCGCACACACATATAACTCTATACACATGCACACACATGCGTACACACATATAACTCTATACATATGCACACACACATGTGCACACACATATAACTCTATACACATGAACACACATGCGCACACACATATAACTCTATACACATGAACACACATGCGCACACACATATAACTCTATACACATGAACACACATGCGCACACACATATAACTCTATACACATGAACACACATGTGCACACACATATAACTCTATACACATGCGCACACACATATAAAACTATACACATGCACACACATATAACTCTATACACATGCGCACACACATATAAAACTATACACATGCACACACATATAACTCTATACACATGCACACACATGCGCACACACATATAACTCTATACACATGCACACACACATATAACTCTATACACATGCACACACACATATAACTCTATACACATGCGCACACACATATAAAACTATACACATGCACACACATATAACTCTATACACATGCACACACATGCACACACACATATAACTGTATACACATGCACACACATGCGCACACACATATAACTCTATACACATGCACACACATGCGCACACACATATAAAAATATACACATGCACACAAACACACACACATGCGCACACACATAAAACTCTATACACATGCACACACATGTAAACATACACATGCACACAAATAAACGCACACACACATGCAGACACACACATAAGCACACACATATGAGCACACACACATGCAGACACACATATAAGCACACACATATGAGCACACACACATGCATACAAACATATATAGATCGCCTTTTTAAAAATCTGCAGCTGCAGCTTTGTACCTTAAACTCTCCATGCTGGGTACTGCACTGTAGGGGGAGGCAGAGAGCACAGCACACAGTGTGCTAGACACTCTCACTTACTTTCACTTTGTGACTGAGCTCCTGCACTGCCGAATGATTGACGCATCGGCTGAGGATCAGGGAGCTCGGTCCCATATGCAGCCACTGCTCGGGGAGAGGGGGGCACACGGGCCCCCTGCAGCACGGGGCCCAGTCGCAATGGCAACTTTTGCGACCCCTATACTCCCGCCCCTGCTCCGGAGTGAATTGTTGGAGTCCTGTGTATCTTCTGGTCTGTTTCAGGTCCGAATCCAGCCAAATTCGGGCAGAAATCAGACCTGAAATGGTGAAGGGGGAGCACCGGACCCCCCGCTGGGAGCCGCTCTGTGCTTCAATGTGAACCCGGCCTTAGGAGGTGATCCTAGCCGGGCCGGGTATTATTATTATACAGGATTTATATGGCGCTAACAGTTTGCACAGCACTTTACAATATAAGAGAGACAATACAATTCAATAGAAGAGGGTTAGGAGGGCCCCGCTCCTGGGAGCTTACAATCTAATAGGGAGGGGCTGGTGAAAGAAAAGTTAATAACTGTGAGGGATGTACTGATGGGAGAAATAGAAGATTTGGTTATTAGTTGAAGGTGGGATAGACTTCCCTGAAGAGATGAGTTTTCAGGGATCTCCTGACAGTGGACAGAGTAGGAGACAATTGGACAGATTGGGGAAAGGAGTTCCTACATCAGTGTTTCTCATCTCCAGTCCTCAAGGCCCCCCAACAGGTCATGTTTTCAGGATTTTCCTCAGATGAAACGTCTGGTAATTACTAAGGCAGTGAAACTGATCAAATCACTTGTGCAAAATAATGGAAATCCTGAAAACATGACCTGTTGGGGCGCCGCTGGAGTTTAGAAACCCCGTCCTAGAGGATGGGAGAGGATCTGGAGATGAGCACAGGAGGAGGAGAGGAGGGAAGAGAAGGCAGCGGCCATCTGACAGCAAGAAGAGATGTCACTCGTTCCTATGTCTCTGTTCATGTCTGATGAAGACGCCTCTATGTCACTCTTTGTTGGAAATGCTGGAAGACACTTTTCTGAGGTCCAGAGGGAGATGAAAGTCCTCTGTGTACAGATCAGATCCCAATCATAAGGCTGCTGAGCCAATGAAGAGTGAGAAGAACCCAATAGAGTTAGGAGTCTCCTTCCTGCCGCAGCAATCTGACCCACATGTGGTGATCACTCCTCTCTATACAGGGGGTTCAAAAAGGAGTTTATGTCCCCTAAGGCTCGATTCACATCTATGCATGTTGGTTTTGAGCATTTCTGCAGTGCTTTTTGCGGTGTTTGCCACATTTTTGAACATGCGTTTTTGCCGTGATTTGCGGTTTTTTTTTACAATGTGGTTGCTTAGCAACCAGCTATATACAGTGTAAAAAAAAGAAATAAAAAAAACGCAAAACACAAATCGCTGTAAAAACGCGGTACGTGCGTTTTGTATGCGGGTCCATTGAATTCAGTTACATGCAAAACGCTGCATTTTGCATGAAAAAAGTCCCCAACCCTTTCCAAAAATGCAGAGGCACAAAAATGCATTGATGAGAACATGTTCCATAGGAACCCATGTTAAAAAATTTCCCTGCATTTCTGCAAAATGCATCAAAAAACGCGTTCGTGTGAATCGAGCCTAAGTGTGTGTATATATGTATGTATGTGTGTGTGTATATATGTATGTGTGTGTGTGTGTGTGTGTGTGTGTGTGTGTGTGTAGGTAGGTAGGTAGGTAGATAGATAGATAGATAGATAGATAGATAGATAGATAGATAGATAGATAGATAGATAGATAGATAGATAGATAGATAGATAGATAGATAGATAGATAGAGATATAATATTATATATATCTCCAGGGCCTCTCCTTTCAGAAAATAAATTCATTTTGGGCTGTTGCAGTAATTTCTATATATAAAAAGAGAAAATGCAGATTTTAACTACTTCAATACAGAGCTTTCAGCGCTGTCACACTTTGAATGACAATTGTGCGGTCATGCTACAATGTACCCAAACATTTTTATCATTTTCTTCCCACAAATAGAACTTTCCTTTGGTGGTATTTGATCACCTCTGCGGTTTTTATTTTCTGCTAAACAAATAAAAAAAGACTGAAATTTTTGAAAACAAAATAAAGTTTTTCTTTTGTTTGTTATAAAATTTTGTAAATAAGTACGTTTTCTCCTTCACTGACTGGCACTAATAAGGCGGAGAGCAGGAGGTGGCACTGATGATGGGCACTGATAGGCAGCACTGATGGGTGGCACTGATATGCGGCACTGATGGGCATTGATAGGCAACGCTGATGGGCACTGATAAGGTGGCACCAATGAGGTGCACTGATGGGCACGGAAGATGGGCACTGGTAGGTGGCACTGATGGGTAACACTGATATGCAGCACTGATGGGCATTGATAGGCGGCACTGATGGGCACTCCTGGGTGGCACTGATAGGCAACACTCATGGGCACTGAAAGGCTGCACTGATGGGTAGTTATGGGCACTGATACCTGCAACTGATGGGGACTGATATGCAGCACTGATAGATGGCATTGATAGGCATCACTGATGGCACTGGCAGGCATTGGGGATGGGCACTGATTGTCAGCTGCCTGGGCACTGATTGGCATTTCCCTGGTTGTCTAGGGTGGCATACCTGGTGGTCCAGTGTGGTGGCATCCCTGGTGGTCTTGGAGGCATCCTGGTGGTACTGGGTGGACATCCGAGGCGGGCTGCACTGATAAACAATCAGCACAGACCCCCCTGTCAGGAGAGCAGCCAATCGCCTCTCCTCTACTCGCGTCTGTCAGACGAGAGAAATAATTCTAGCCCTAGACCTCCTCTGTAACTCTAAGCAGGTAACCTGTAACAATTTTTAAAGCGTCACCTATGGGGATTCTTAACTACCGAAGTTTGGTTGCATTCCACGAGCGTGTTAGGTATCTATTTACTCCGTGTAACTTCATCTTTCACATTATGCAAAATAATTGGGCTAACTTTACTGTTTTTTTTTAACCACTTGCTGACCATCTGCCGCAGTTTTACTGTGGCAGAATGGCACAGCTGGGTAAAATGATGTTATGTAATGTCGCTTCTCCCTGTGGCCACTAGGGGCGCACGTGCCCACTGCTCACCCCCGGAGCCGATGCGAGTGCCTGGCGGTTGTGATCACCACTGGGCTCCCACCATCGCTGGTGACACACCGAGAACCGGGATCTGTGTGTATAAACATAGTTTCTGGTTCTCTGAGGGGAGAAGAGACAGATTGTGCGTTTATACAGAGTATGAACAGCGATCTGTCATCTCCCCTACACAGTCCCCTCCCCCCTTTAGTTAGAACACAGAGAGGGAACACACTTAACCCCTCCATCACCCCCCTAGTGAACCCCTTCCCTGCCAGTGTCATTTATACAGTAATCAGTGCAATTTTATAGCACTGATCGCTGTATAAATGACAAAGGTCCCAAAAATGTGTCAAAAGTGTCCGATGTGTCCGCCATAATGTCACAGTCCTGATAAAAATCGCAGATCGTCGCCATTACTAGTAAAAAAAAAAAAATAATAAAAATGCCATAAATCTATCCCCTATTTTGTAGACGCTATAACTTTTGCACAAACCAATCAATATACGTTTATTGCGATTTTTTTTTTTTTACCAAAAATATGTAGAAGAATACATATCGGCCTAAACTGAGGAAAAAAATTGTTTTTTTACATATTTTTGGGGGATATTTATTATAGCAAAAAGTAAAAAATATTGCTTTTTTTTTCAAAATTGACACTTTTTTTGTTTATAGCACAAAAAATAAAAACCGCAGAGATAATCAAATACCACCAAAAGAAAACTCTATTTGTGGGGAAAAAAAGGACGTCAATTTTGTTTGGGTACAACATCGCACGACCACGCAATTGTCAGTAAAAACGATGCAGTGCCGAATCGCAAAAAGTGCTCTGGTCAGGAAGGGGGTAAAATCTTTCAGGGCTGAAGTGGTTAAAGGCATAAAACTGTTGCGGTTTTTTTTGGGGGGGGGAAACAGTTTGAAAAATTGCTGCGCAAATACTGTGCGAGATAAAAAGTTGCAACGACTGCCATTGTATTCTATATGGTCTCCTAATAATGTTTGAGGGTTCTATGTAATTTTCTAGCAAAGAAAAATGATGATTTTTACATGTAGGAGAGAAATGTCAGAATTGGCCTGGGTGGGAAGGGGTTAACATGTGTGCAAAATGATAAAACTGTTCTGGTAGATAAGGGGTTAAAAAGTTTCCTCCTGTGATCAGGAAATGTGAGATCACGTGATGTAACTCCCATCCCTCCCCCTCCCTGTACACTCCTCTCTATATATTTCCTATAAAGATATAAACAGCCAATCAGAACACGGAGACACACCCAGACCACGCCCACCACTTTGCACATGGCTCATAGGACTGAACAACATACAAGGGCGGGGTGCTGATTGGTTGAGTATATCGGCACTGTCAGAGGGGAGGCGATGGACAATGGAGAGAGGAGTTCTAGTGTACAGAGAGGAGCCGGAGATCTGTACGGGGATGTGATGAGCGGGAAGCGGAGATGTGGGGTGAGAAGAGTGGGGAGTGTCTGGAGATTTCATCTCACACCGGAGAGAAAACACACCGGAGGAACCGACTGACATTCCCTGGAATTGTATATTTACTGCCACCCCATGGAGGAAGAGGGAACTGCAGTCCCCGGAGCTGAGTGTGCTGCCACCCCATGGAGGAAGAGGGAACTACAATATGCTTTGACTGCCAGTGCTCGGAGCTGTGTGCTTACTTTACGCCACTCCATGGAGGAAGAGGGAACTGCAGTCCCTGTAGCTGTGTGCTGCCACCCTATGGAGGAAGAGGGAACTGCAATATGCTTTGACTGCCAGTCCTCGGAGCTGTGTGCTTACTTTGCTCCACCCCATGGAGGAAGAGGGAACTGCAGTCCCTGGAGCTGTGTGCTGCCACCCTATGGAGGAAGAGGGAACTGCAGTACTGGGTCTGTATACAGAGCCCCGATCACTAGGATCGTACAGACTGATCGGTCAGACTTCTCTCCTCTGTTCTCGGATCGGTGAAGATCTTCCAGGATTTATCTGATGTTTCTGGTTTACGATCTTCCGCAAGAAATCTTATTGGGGGAGGAATTCCTATAACTGAAACAGTTTGTTGTATTGCTGAGCCAATCAATGTATGTCTTCCCCATCATCCAATCATTTGTGATGTTCTGCCCTCTTCAGGACAGACAGTGAACTGACGCTCTCTGTGCTCCGGATTCTTCCCGTTATATTTCTCAGAGATTACCGACTACAAAACTCTTCATGCTCTGGGATTCGGTGTGTGAGAATGGCCGCTGCTACCACTAGGCAAACTAGGCGGCTGCCTAGGGTACAATGTTGCCTCGGGGCGCCCGGCCACTGGTCTTACTACTCTCCGTCTCCACGCTATGTAAGTATTTTGGTGATGTATTATAAATACCTCTGTAATAAATGTTATAACCTCTAGTGGGCACTGCTGGGATAAAGTGAGCACATCTAGGGGGGTGCAGGGGATGCCTCTGCTGGATGTTGCTCTGACAGCCGCTCTGTAGCGTCATTATAGAGGAGCAGCACTGGAGGACGTGTCCTGATGGAACGGAGGAAAACCTCCCCTGTGTGTCTCTATGACGAGAGATCTCTACTGCAGCCGCATGCTTCATCTAGTGCCGGTGTTCTGTGGAGAAGTGCCCCCCATCGGGTAGTGCCCGGGCTGAAGAGCGCATGCGCACTACGTAACATCAGTGTTATCACAGCGAGACGGTGCACAATAGCCAACAGAATTTGTATTTTCTGTCAGATTGTACCCCGCACCCCCGAGTTCATGTCCATGATGGGCAAAATCTACCCCCCCCCCCATATACACCGAGCATTCTACCCCTCCCCCATATACACCGAGCATTCTACCCCTCCCCCATATACACCGAGCATTCTACCCCCCATATACACCGAGCATTCTACCCCCCCCATATACACCGAGCATTCTACCCCCCCCCCATATACACCGAGCATTCTACCCCCTCCCATATACACCGAGCATTCTACCCCCCCCATATACACCGAGCATTCTACCCCCCCATATACACCGAGCATTCTACCCCCCCCATATACACCGAGCATTCTACCCCCCCATATACACTGAGCATTCTACCCCCCCCCCATATACACCGAGCATTCTACCCCCCCATATACACGAGCATTCTACCCCCCCCATATACACGAGCATTCTACCCCCCCCCATATACACGAGCATTCTACCCCCCCATATACACGAGCATTCTACCCCCCCATATACACGAGCATTCTACCCCCCCCCATATACACGAGCATTCTACCCCCCCATATACACGAGCATTCTACCCCCCCATATACACGAGCATTCTACCCCCCCATATACACGAGCATTCTACCCCCCCATATACACGAGCATTCTACCCCCCCCATATACACGAGCATTCTACCCCCCCATATACACGAGCATTCTACCCCCCCATATACACGAGCATTCTACCCCCCCATATACACGAGCATTCTACCCCCCCATATACACGAGCATTCTACCCCCCCATATACACGAGCATTCTACCCCCCCCCATATACACCGAGCATTCTACCCCCCCCCATATACACCGAGCATTCTACCCCCCCCCATATACACCGAGCATTCTACCCCCCCCCATATACACCGAGCATTCTACCCCCCCATATACACCGAGCATTCTACTCCCCCCCCCCCATATACCCTGAGCATTCTACCCCCCCCATATACACCGAGCATTCTACCCCCCCCCCCATATACACCGAGCATTCTACCCCCCCCCATATACACCGAGCATTCTACCCCCCTATATACACCGAGCATTCTACCCCCCCTATATACACCGAGCATTCTACCCCCCCATATACACGGAGCATTCTACCCCCCCATATACACGGAGCATTCTACCCCCCCATATACACGGAGCATTCTACCCCCCCATATACACGGAGCATTCTACCCCCCCCCATATACACGGAGCATTCTACCCCCCCCCATATACACCGAGCATTCTACCCCCCCCATATACACAGAGCATTCTACCCCCCCCCATATACACAGAGCATTCTACCCCCCCCCATATACACAGAGCATTCTACCCCCCCCATATACACCGAGCATTCTACCCCCCCCCATATACACCGAGCATTCTACCCCCCATATACACCGAGCATTCTACTCCCCCCCCCCCCAATACCCTGAGCATTCTACCCCCCCCATATACACCGAGCATTCTACCCCCCCCCCATATACACCGAGCATTCTACCCCCCCCCATATACACCGAGCATTCTACCCCCCCATATACACGGAGCATTCTACCCCCCCATATACACGGAGCATTCTACCCCCCCATATACACGGAGCATTCTACCCCCCCCCATATACACGGAGCATTCTACCCCCCCCCATATACACCGAGCATTCTACCCCCCCCCATATACACAGAGCATTCTACCCCCCCCCATATACACAGAGCATTCTACCCCCCCCCATATACACAGAGCATTCTACCCCCCCCCATATACACCGAGCATTCTACCCCCCCCCATATACACCGAGCATTCTACCCCCCATATACACCGAGCATTCTACTCCCCCCCCCCCCCATATACCCTGAGCATTCTACCCCCCCCATATACACCGAGCATTCTACCCCCCCCCATATACACCGAGCATTCTACCCCCCCCCATATACACCGAGCATTCTACCCCCCCTATATACACCGAGCATTCTACCCCCCCATATACACGGAGCATTCTACCCCCCATATACACCGAGCATTCTACCCCCCCTATATACACCGAGCATTCTACCCCCTCCATATACACGGAGCATTCTACCCCCCATATACACGGAGCATTCTACCCCCCCCCATATACACCGAGCATTCTACCCCCCCCCATATACACCGAGCATTCTACCCCCCCCATATACACCGAGCATTCTACCCCCCCCATATACACCGAGCATTCTACCCCCCCCCATATACACCGAGCATTCTACCCCCCCCCCATATACACCGAGCATTCTACCCCCCCTATATACACGGAGCATTCTACCCCCCCATATACACGGAGCATTCTACCCCCCCCATATACACGGAGCATTCTACCCCCCATATACACCGAGCATTCTACTCCCCCCCCCCCCCATATACCCTGAGCATTCTACCCCCCCATATACACCGAGCATTCTACCCCCCCCCCATATACACCGAGCATTCTACCCCCCCTATATACACCGAGCATTCTACCCCCCATATACACGGAGCATTCTACCCCCCATATACACGGAGCATTCTACCCCCCATATACACGGAGCATTCTACCCCCCATATACACGGAGCATTCTACTCCCCATATACACGGAGCATTCTACCCCCCCATATACACGGAGCATTCTACCCCCCCATATACACGGAGCATTCTACCCCCCCATATACACGGAGCATTCTACCCCCCCCATATACACGGAGCATTCTACCCCCCCATATACACGGAGCATTCTACCCCCCCATATACACGGAGCATTCTACCCCCCATATACACGGAGCATTCTACCCCCCATATACACCGAGCATTCTACCCCCCCATATACACCGAGCATTCTACCCCCCCATATACACCGAGCATTCTACCCCCCCATATACACCGAGCATTCTACCCCCCATATACACCGAGCATTCTACCCCCCCCCATATACACCGAGCATTCTACCCCCCCATATACACCGAGCATTCTACCCCCCCCCATATACACCGAGCATTCTACCCCCCCATATACACCGAGCATTCTACCCCCCATATACACGGAGCATTCTACCCCCCATATACACCGAGCATTCTACCCTCCCCATATACACCGAGCATTCTACCTCCCCATATACACCGAGCATTCTACCCCCCCCCATATACACCGAGCATTCTACCCCCCCATATACCCCGCTGTCCTCGCTCTGCCCCCCGGGATGTGCACTCACCTCCATACACAGGAGAAATGGATGGACAGATCATGTCTCGGGGGGTCGGTGATGTACTCGGTGTCCGGGCTGTACACTGATCTCTGCACTCACTGCCCAACTATTCCTGACTGATCACAGAATATTATCATGTGTATTATATATACAGGACAGAGAGGAGTCCTCCTCCTCCTCCTCCTGCTTCTTCTTCATTTTGTGGTTTAATGACAGTGAAAGACAGAACTATTTCCTCTCCTCTCCACTGTACAGCTTTTTTCACAGCACCAAAGAATATTTCACTGACTAACCACAAACAGAAAAGAGAGTAATGACTGTGTATCTCTCAGAAAGTCAGCTCAGCGAAGCTGGCCCCCCTACAATCAGCACAAATAAAAACTCAAGTGTGTTTCTTTAGTGCTACGTTTGTGCTGTTTTGTGCCGTAAAAATTTACATTTGTGCTGCTTTTATTTTTAAGATATTAGCAATTGTTTTTTCCAGACTATGACATCACCTAGCCCCCCTACAATGCCCAAATGACACAAAACTGGTCTCCTTGGTTAGTGCTACGTTTGTGCTGTTTTGTGCTGCTAAAAATTCCGTTCTATCTTTTATCGTTTTTGCGTTATTAATGATTTATTAAAGGTCACCAAAGGTCAGTCAGCCCCCTACAATGCCCAAATTACGCAAAACTGGTCTCGTTGGTTAGTGCTACGTTTGTGCTGTTTTGTGCTGCTAACATTTCCGTTCTATCTTTATCGTTTTTTCATTATTAATGATTTATTAAAGGGCACCAAAGGTCAGTCAGCCCCCCTACAACGCCCAAATGACACGAAACTGGTCTCGTTGGTTAGTGCTACGTTTGTGCTGGTTTGTGCTGCTAAAATTTTTATTTGTGCTGTTATGGTTTTTAAGTTATAACAGTTTATTTTTTTTTTCAAACCCCACTCACTTTGCCCACCCTACAATCAGCACAAATAAAAACTCAAGTGTGTTTCTTTAGTGCTACATTTGTGCTGTTTTGTGGTGCTAAAATTTCCGTTCTACCTGTTTATCGTTTTTGCGTTTATTAATGATTTATTAAAGGTCACCAAAAGTCAGTCAGCCCCCCTACAACACCCAAATGACACAAAACTGGTCTCGTTGGTTAGTGCTACGTTTGTGCTGTTTTGTGCTGCTAAAAATTCTGTTCTATCTTTTATCGTTTTTGCGTTATTAATGATTTATTAAAGGTCACCAAAGGTCAGTCAGCCCCCCTACAACGTCCAAATGACACAAAACTGGTCTAGTTGGTTAGTGCTACGTTTGTGCTGTTTTGTGCTGCTAAAATTTCTGTCCTACCTTTTATCGTTTTTGCGTTATTAATGGTTTATTAAAGGCCACCGAAGGTCACTCAGCCCCCCTACAACACCCAAATGACACAAAACTGGTCTCGTTGGTTAGTGCTATGTTTGTGCTCTTTTGTGCTGCTAAAATTTCCCTTTTATCTTTTATCGTTTTTGCGTTATTAATGATTTATTAAAGGTCACCAAAAGTCAGTCAGCCCCCCTACAACACCCAAATGACACAAAACTGGTCTCGTTGGTTAGTGCCTCATTTGTGCTGCTAAAATTTTTATTTGTGCTGTTATGGTTTTTTAGTTATAACAGCTTGTTTTTATATTTGTGCTTTTTTGTGTCATAATAATAAAATTTGTGCTGCTTTTATTTTTAAGATAATAGTAATTTGTTTTTTCCAGATGATGACATCACCCCGCTCTCCTGTCACATACCTGGTTAGTGAGCTCCTGGTTAGAAAGCAGCCATGGGAGCACAGTGAGGTATGAGTGCCTGTGATCAGTCCAGTAGACTGCGTGGTGGAAGCAGTCAGCAGGTGGATGTGGCGGCAGAACCAGCTGGTGGCAGATGAGCTGGCACTGAGCTTGGCTGGTGGCAGACTGTGGGTAAGCAGCTGGAAGCAGGAGACAGATGAGACCTTGCTGGGCTGAAGAGCTGTAGCAGGCTGGATGAGCAGGATGCAGGGTCAGATGAGCCAGATCCATAATGGTCAGGCAGATCAGGCATAGATGGCACACAACAGGATAATCGGGTCACAAACCAAGTCAGCAACAGGAGGTAGATCAGGCAAGAAGAGAAGGCAGAATCCAGAGACAAGCCAAGGTCAGGGCAGGTAGCAGTCAAATGGAGGTCAGGAGCAAGCTGGGTTAGGATCAGAGGTCAAACACAGGAATCAGGAATTAACACACAGAAGCGGCACACCCAAATTGCAGCCTGTTTAAATAGTCTGTCTGGTGCCAGCATTGGTGACAGGCTCATGCTCATCTGCCCAGCCAGTTGCCAGTCTGCGCATGCGCATATGTATGTACAGGGAGACATCATTTGTGCTATGCGAAAGCCTTCCCTGACACCCCCTACAGCAGCCAAACAAAATGAAAACGGGCTGGTTGGTTTGTGTTGGTTAAATAGTAAATAACTATAAACTGATTTCAATTTACAAAATACTGTACTGGTGACCCCACAATAGGGATAAAACTTTTTCGCAGAAGAGAGTTTAATAAGACTCGTGGCCACTCATTACAATTAGAAGAAAAGAGGTTTAACCTTAAACTACGTAGAGGGTTCTTTACTGTAAGAGCGGCAAGGATGTGGAATTCCCTTCCCCAGGCGGTGGTCTCAGCGGGGAGCATTGATAGCTTCAAGAAACTATTAGATAATCACCTGAATGACCGCAATATACAGGGATATGTAATGTAATACTGACACATAATCACACACATAGGTTGGACTTGATGGACTTGTGTCTTTTTTCACCTCACCTACTATGTAACTATGTAACTGAAAAAAAAAAGTGGTAGAACTGATATTTAAACAGCACAAAGGAGGCACCAACCAGCCCAGTTTCATGCCCTTTGTCTCTTGTAGGGGGGCTGGGTAACCTTTGGTGACCTTTAATAAATCAACAATAACTGAAAAACAAAAGGAGATAGAATGGAAAGTAAATAGGCACAAATCAACACAAACGTGGCACTAACCAACCAACCCGTTTTCATTTTGTTTGGTTGTTGTAGGGGGTGTCAGGAAAGGCTTTTGCATAGCACAAATGATGTCTCCCTGTACATACATATGCGCATGCGCAGACTGGCAACTGGCTGGGCAGATGAGCGTGAGCCTGTCACCAATGCTGGCACCAGACAGACTATTTAACCACTTTAAGACCAGCCTCGTTTTGGATTTTAGGTGTTTACAAGTTTAAAATAGGTTTTTTTGCTAGAAAATTACTTAGAACCCCCAAACATTATATATTGTTTTTTTCTAATATCCTAGAGAATACAATAGCGGTCATTGCAATACTTATTTTTGCACCGTATTTGCGCAGCGGTCTTCTAAGCGCACTTTTTTTGGAAAAAATTAACTTTTTTGAAAAAAAAATAAGACAACAGTAAAGTTAGCCCAATTTTTTTTTATATTGTGAAATATAATGTTACGCCAAGTAAATTGATACCCATCATGTCACACTTCAAAATTGCGCCCGCTCGTGGAATAGCAGTCAAACTTTTACCCTTAAAAATCTCCATAGGTGACGTTTAAAAAATTCTACAGATTGCATGTTTTGCGTTACAGAGGAGGTCTAGGGCTAGAATTATTGCTCTCACTCTACCGGTCGCGGCGATACCTCACATGTGTGGTTGACCACCGTTTTCATATGCGGGCGCTACTCACGTATGCGTTCGCTTCTGCGCGCGAGCTCGTCGGGACAGGGCGCTTTAAAAAAATTTTTTTTTTTATTATTATTATTTATTTTATTTTATTTTATTTATTTTTTCACTGTTTTTAAAAAAAAAAATTTTGGATCACTTTTATTCCTATTACAAGGAATGTAAACATCCCTTGTAATAGAAAAAAGCATGACAGGTCCTCTTAAATATGAGATCTGGGGTCAAAAAGTCCTCAGATCTCATATTTAGACTAAAATGCAAAAAAAAAAAAATAAAATAAAAAAGTCGTTAAAAAAAAAATGACACAAAAAAAATCTGTGCCTTTAAGAGAGTGGGCGGAGCCGTCGTAATGACGTCGCTCCGGCCGTCACATGGTATGGAGACGGGTGAGCGCCATCTTGGCCTCACTTGTCTCCATACCTCAGCAGGGAAAGGACCCGATCGCCTCCGCCGTTACCGACGGCTCCGGTAAGCGGCGGAGGGTGCGGGAGAGCGGCGGGAGGGGGGGTGGCACCTCTCCCGCCGCCGATAACGGTGATCTCGCGGCGAACCCGCCGCGGAGACCACCATTATCGTGTACGGAACCGCCCGCTGAAAAGATGGATATCTCGGTTGTGGCAGCAGCTGCTGCCGTTACCGAGATATCCATCTTCAAAAAAATGACGTATATATACAGTGGGCGGTCCGGAAGTGGTTAAACAGGCTGCAATTTGGTGTGCCGCTTCTGTGTGTTCAATCCTGATTCCTGTGTTTGACTTCTGATCCTAACCTAGCTTGCTCCTGACCTCCGTTTGACTGCTACCAGCCCTGACCTTGGCTTGTCTCTGGATTCTGCTTCTGCCTTCTCTTCTTGCCTGATCTACCTCCTGTTGCTGACTTGGCTTGTGACCCGACTATCCTGTTGTGTGCCGTCTATGCCTGATCTGCCTGGCCATTATGGACCCGGCTCATCTGACCCTGCATCCTGCTCATCCAGCCTGCTACAGCTCTTCAGCCCAGCAAGGTCTCATCTGTCTCCTGCTTCCAGCTGCTTACCCACAGTCTGCCACCAGCCAAGCTCAGTGCCAGCTCATCTGCCACCAGCTGGTTCTGCCGCCACATCCACCTGCTGACTGCTGCCACCACGCAGTCTACTGGACTGATCACAGGCACTCATACCTCACTGTGCTCCCATGGCTGCTTTCTAACCAGGAGCTCACTAACCAGGTACGTGACAGGAGAGCGAGGTGATGTCATCATCTGGAAAAAAACAAATTACTATTATCTTAAAAAAAAAAGCAGCGCAAATTTTTATTATTATGACACAAAAAAGCACAAATATAAATACAAGCTGTTATAACTAAAAAACCATAACAGCACAAATAAAAATTTTAGCAGCACAAACCAGCACAAATGAGGCACTAACCAACGAGACCAGTTTTGCGTCATTTGGGTGTAGTAGGGGGGCTGAGTGACCTTTGGTGACCTTTAATAAATCATTAATAACGCAAAAACGATAAAAGGTAGGACAGAAATTTTAGCAGCACAAAACAGCACAAATGTAGCACTAAAGAAACACACTTGAGTTTTTATTTGTGCTGATTGTAGGGTGGGCAAAGTGAGTGGGGTTTGAAAAAAAAAAAAACTGTTATAACTTAAAAACCATAACAGCACAAATAAAAATTTTAGCAGCACAAACCAGCACAAATGTAGCACTAACCAACGAGACCAGTTTCGTGTCATTTGGGCGTTGTAGGGGGGCTGACTGACCTTTGGTGACCTTTAATAAATCATTAATAACGCAAAAACGATAAAAGATAGAACGGAATTTTTAGCAGCACAAAACAGCACAAACGTAGCACTAACCAACGAGACCAGTTTTGCGTCATTTGGGCATTGTAGGGGGGCTGACTGACCTTTGGTGACCTTTAATAAATCATTAATAGCGCAAAAACGATAAAAGGTAGAACGGAATTTTTAGCAGCACAAAACAGCACAAACGTAGCACTAACCAACGAGACCAGTTTTGTGTCATTTGGGCGTTGTAGGGGGGCTAGGTGATGTCATAGTCTGGAAAAAACAATTGCCAATATCTTAAAAATAAAAGCAGCACAAATGTAAATTTTTACGGCACAAAACAGCACAAACGTAGCACTAAAGAAACACACTTGAGTTTTTATTTGTGCTGATTGTAGGGGGGCCAGCTTCGCTGAGCTCAGAAAGTCTCATTTCTTTCTTCTTTCTGTGTAATAGATATCAGGGATGGAGACTCATCACTTCTACAATCAGGTTGTTTTGGGTCACATCATTATATTGACTAGAATTCCATCACTTTCCACACTGAGGATCTTTACCGCCAACATCTCAGTGTGAAGAGTTCTTAAGACGGAGCCTCTTCTTCACACTCGGTGTTTACAAGTTAAAAACAAGTTTTTGTTTTTTTTTGCTAGAAAATTACTCAGAACCCCCAAACATACTTTGTTTTTTTTTCCTAACACCCTAGAGAATAAAATGGCGGTCATTGCAATACTTTTTGTCACACCGTATTTGCCCAGCGGTCTTACAAGCGCACTTTTTTTGGAAAAAATTCACATTTTTGAAAAAATAAGACAACAGTTTAGCCCTAATGTTACGCCGAGTAAATTGATACCCAAAATGTCACGCTTCAAAATTGCGCCCGCTCGTGGAATGGCGTCAAACTTTTACCCTTAAAAATCTCCATAGGCGGCATTTAAAAAATTCTACAGGTTGCATGTTTTGAGTTACAGAGGAGGTCTAGGGCTAGAATTATTGCTCTCGCTCTACCGATCACAGCGATACCTCACATGTGTGGTTTGACCACCGTTTTCATATGCGGGCGCTACTCATATATGCATTCGCTTCTGCACGTGAGCTCGGCGGGACAGGCTGCTTTAAAAAAAATTTTTTTTTTTTTTCCTTATTTATTTTATTAGATTTTATTTATTTTTACACTGTTGTTGTGTTTTTTTTTTTTTTTAATAAAAAATTTGGGTCACTTTTATTCCTATTACAAGGAATGTAAACATCCCTTGTAATAGAAAAAAACATGACAGGTCCTCTTAGATATGAGATCTGGGGGCCAAAAAGTCCTCACACCTCATATTTGGACTTAAATGCAATAAAAGGAAAAAAAAAAAAATTTTGTCATTTGAAAAAAATGACAAGAAAATTATGCCTTTTTAAAACGTATCGGCGGAAGTGACGTTTTGACATTGCTTCCGCCCTGCTATAGTATGGAGACGGGTGGGCGCCATCTTCCCCTCACTCATCTCCATACACGGACGGGTCCCGATCACCTCCGCTGCTGCTGACTGCTCCAGTAACCGGCCGAGGGGGGCCCTCTCCCGCCGCTGATAACGGTGATCTCGCAGCGAATCCACCACAGAGACCACCATTATCGTTAACAGGACCGCTCACTGAAAAGATGGAAATCTTGGTTGTGGCCGCAGCTGCTCTCATTACTGAGAGATCCATCCATCTTTAAAGTGCCGACGTGTTTCTACAGGAGCCGGTCAGCAGAGCCAATAATGATTCTTCCTGCCTTCCAAGTGTTGTTCTCCCCCCATATACACCGAGCATTCTACACCCCCCATATACACCGAGCATTCTACCCCCCCATATACACCGAGCATTCTACCCCCCCATATACACTGAGCATTCTACCCCCCCATATACACCGAGCATTCTACCCCCCCATATACACCGAGCATTCTACCCCCCCATATACACCGAGCATTCTACCCCCCCATATACACCGAGCATTCTACACCCCCCCCATATACACCGAGCATTCTACACCCCCCCCATATACACCGAGCATTCTACACCCCCCCCATATACACCGAGCATTCTACACCCCCCCCATATACACCGAGCATTCTACACCCCCCCCATATACACCGAGCATTCTACACCCCCCCCCATATACACCGAGCATTCTACACCCCCCCCATATACACCGAGCATTCTACCCCCATATACACCGAGCATTCTACCCCCCCATATACACCGAGCATTCTACCCCCCCATATACACCGAGTATTCTACTCCCCCCATATACACCGAGCATTCTACACCCCCCCCATATACACCGAGCATTCTACACCCCCCCCATATACACCGAGCATTCTACACCCCCCCCCATATACACCGAGCATTCTACACCCCCCCCATATACACCGAGCATTCTACCCCCATATACACCGAGCATTCTACCCCCCCATATACACCGAGCATTCTACCC
Organism: Lithobates clamitans; assembly: GCA_037952925.1. Taxonomy (NCBI): domain Eukaryota; kingdom Metazoa; phylum Chordata; class Amphibia; order Anura; family Ranidae; genus Lithobates; species Lithobates clamitans. The sequence continues at coordinate 388,726 of JBBGZY010002891.1, read as the reverse complement.
CCCCATATACACCGAGTATTCTACTCCCCCCATATACACTGAGCATTCTACCCCCCCATATACACCGAGCATTCTACCCCCCCATATACACCGAGCATTCTACCCCCCCATATACACCGAGCATTCTACCCCCCCATATACACCGAGCATTCTACCCCCCCATATACACCGAGCATTCTACCCCCCCATATACACGGAGCATTCTACCCCCCCCCCCCATATACACGGAGCATTCTACCCCCCCTATATACACGGAGCATTCTACCCCCCTATATACACGGAGCATTCTACCCCCCCTATATACACGGAGCATTCTACCCCCCTATATACACGGAGCATTCTACCCCCCCATATACACCGAGCATTCTATCCTCCATATACACGGAGCATTCTACCCCCCATATACACGGAGCATTCTACCCCCCCATATACACGGAGCATTCTACCCCCCATATACACGGAGCATTCTACCCCCCATATACACGGAGCATTCTACCCCCCCCCATATACACGGAGCATTCTACCCCCCCCATATACACGGAGCATTCTACCCCCCCCCATATACACGGAGCATTCTACCCCCCCCATATACACGGAGCATTCTACCCCCCCATATACACGGAGCATTCTACCCCCCCCCCATATACACGGAGCATTCTACCCCCCCTATATACACGGAGCATTCTACCCCCCCTATATACACGGAGCATTCTACCCCCCCTATATACACGGAGCATTCTACCCCCCCTATATACACGGAGCATTCTACCCCCCCTATATACACGGAGCATTCTACCCCCCCTATATACACGGAGCATTCTACCCCCCCATATACACCGAGCATTCTATCCTCCATATACACGGAGCATTCTACCCCCCCATATACACGGAGCATTCTACCCCCCCATATACACGGAGCATTCTACCCCCCATATACACGGAGCATTCTACCCCCCCCATATACACGGAGCATTCTACCCCTCCCCATATACACGGAGCATTCTACCCCCCCCATATACACGGAGCATTCTACCCCCCCCCCCATATACACGGAGCATTCTACCCCCCCCCCCATATACACGGAGCATTCTACCCCCCCCCCATATACACGGAGCATTCTACCCCCCCCATATACACGGAGCATTCTACCCCCCATATACACGGAGCATTCTACCCCCCCCCCATATACACGGAGCATTCTACCCCCCCATATACACGGAGCATTCTACCCCCCCCCATATACACGGAGCATTCTACCCCCCCCATATACACGGAGCATTCTACCCCCCCCATATACACGGAGCATTCTACCCCCCCCATATACACGGAGCATTCTACCCCCCCCATATACACGGAGCATTCTACCCCCCCCATATACACGGAGCATTCTACCCCCCCCATATATACACTGAGCATTCTACCCCCTCTCCCCCCGTATACACCGAGCATTCTACCCCCTCTCCCCCCGTATACACCGAGTATTCTACCCCCTCTCCCCCCATATACCCTGCTGTCATGGCTCTGCCCCCCGGGATGTGCACTCACCTCCATACACAGGAGAAATGGATGGACAGATCATGTCTCGGTGGGTCGGTGACAGGGGCGTTGCTAGGTGTCAAAAAGACCAGGGGCTTCAGCCCGAAGGCCGATGGTGGCACCATGGGGGGATCCGGGGTTGTCATGTCGCGGGTGTTTTTGGCTGGGTGGTGGGGTTGTGTGGTGGGGGGTAAGCTAACTTGCTGGTTGCTGCCTGGCTTACCAGTGCTGCCCATCAATGATGGGCACTAAACTCACCTAACTGACACACTGACCATTACACTGACCTCACCTACCCGACATACATACACTGACCTCACCTTACCTACCTACCTGACATACATACACTACACTGACCTGGCTAACTGACATACACTGACCTCACCTACGACGAGTATTATAAAAACCTATGTTTAAGTCAGTCAGTAATCTTATGCAGGGAGCAAAATAGAATATATGCTTGGGCATTGCGCACACACATCCCCTTTGTTAAATGCACACACCAAAACACATTGGCAGAAGAGTAAATTCAGACTATCAACTTGTCTCAAGTAAAAAAAAAAAAGCATACAAAATGTCTTAATAAGTTGTATTTTTATTATACTTAAAACAAAGTTATCAACATCCAATACAAACAGATGCAGGTTACACACATCAATTCACTACTAGAAGGGATACTACAAGTAATCGACAACAAAACTAGCTCAATCAGTTTGTGTATAGACCATACACCTTTAGTTTCTCTGCCATTTAGGCGTTTAATCACTTTTGTTTCTGTCCATGGAATGGATGCAGGTGAGGCAGCCCTAGTTAAACCTCGTCCCCTGGATGTGACTGACAGCTCACACAGCCATGAAAAAAGGGTTTAATTTTCCCATAAGAATTTGCTCACTGTAGAGGTTTTTAATCTCCTCTGAGTGCTCTGTAAATTGAACCTTAAGCACATAACATCTAGGAGGTGGCTCCTACAGGCAAATTACAGTGCATGAATCAGATGAGAAATTGTAAACACAAAACAGAGTGCAAAATCTGGTGGTGCAGCTGTGCACGGTAGCCAATCAGCTTCCAACTTCAGCTTGTTCAGTTCAGCTTTCACAATACCACCTGGAAGCTGATTGGTTACTATGCACAGATGCACCACATTTTGCACTCTAGTTTTAGAAAATCAACCCCAATGTACAGTAAAGGAATTCTAAACATTGGATGTCTCTTGACAGCAAAATTTTAGGGAGGCAGTGTGAGTGACTGACACAAGGCATGACTAGGCTCAGTCAGGCCGAAAGACAAAAAAACTAAAAAAATCTGTTATTTAACTGCTAAATGGCAGAGAATTGAGCCGTGAGACAGCATGTAGGAATGCAGGGGCATGATTCATACACCAAAACTGCTTCATTAAGCTAAAGTTATTTTGGTGCCTATAGTATATTTTTAAATATTGTAGAACTATCCCACTTTTAGGCCTGATTCACACCTATGCATTTTTAGTGCTTTTTGCATATTTGCACTACAGAGTGTGCTTCATTGGAAACAATGTTAAATAGACTGTAGGGCAAATCTGCAAAATGCAAAAAAAACAATAAAAATGCATAGGTGTGAACAAGGCCCAAGGGTCATAGAGGTAGACTGGAAGGAGAAAATACCCTAAACATGGCATGGACATGGCCATGTTTAGGTTATTCTCTCATTCCAGTCAACCTCAATGAACCCATGCCGCATGGGTGTCATAGGCAATATTTAAGACACGTGACGTGTTATACAAGACTCATTTAACACATAGCGGGTTTATTCAATAAATGCCAAACTATAGCAAAGAGCAAAATGCAGGTAAAAATAGCTAATATGGAGAAATTATCAAACTCGCCTTGTAGCCATAGCTTGGCAATTTTAGCTTGATCTTTGCCTTTTTGGTTCTGGTTCACTAGAATTTTGAGTTTAGTGAAAAAAACAACCAAAAAAGTACAAGGTACTGACTGATGTGAAATAAACATCAGTTTAAAATCTTGAAGTCCAAAACTATCCATAAAAGGCAGTTTACACACGTCCATTCACTACTAAAAGGGATACTATAGGAAAGGGGCAACAAAATTAGCTTAATCCATTTGTGTATAGACCACCCCACCCATACACCTTTAGTTTCTCTGCCATTTAGGCGTTGAAACACTTTTGTTTCTGTCCTTTGAATGGATGCAGGCAGCCCTAGTTACACCTCCCCTGCATGTGACTAAAGGGTTTAATTTTCCCATCAGAATTTGCTCACTGTAGAGGTTTTTAATCTCCTCTGTAAATTTAACCTTAAGCACATACGATACAAGAGGTGTCCCCTAAAGGCAAATTACAGTGCAGGAGATAACTTTTAAACACCAAACAGTAGCGTGCAAAATCTGGTGCAGCTGTGCACGGTAGCCAATCAGCTTCTAACTTCAGCTTGTTCAGTTCAGCTTTCACAATACCACCTGGAAGCTGGTTACTATGCACAGATGCATCACATTTTGCACTCTAGATTTAGAAAATCAACCCCAATGTACAGTAAAGGAAGTCTAAACATTAGATGTCTCTTGACAGCAAAATTTTAAGGAAGCTGTGTTAGTCACACAAGGCAGGGTTATGACTAGGCTGAAAAACAAAAAAATAAAAAAATATTCAGTGATTTAACAGCTAAATGGCAGAGAATTGAGCAGTGAGACAGATTGCAGGGGCAGGATTAATAATACACAAAAAATGGTTCATTAAGCTAAAGTTATTTTGGTGCCTATAGACTATAGTATAGATAGAACTATCCCACTTTTAGGGTCAGACTCATAGAGGTACTATACTGGAAGGAGAGAATACCCTAAACATGGCATGGGTTTCTTTGTTGATATTTAGGACACTTGTTATAACACTTATTTAACACATAACAGTGGTTTATTCAATAAACTCCAAACGATAGCAAAGATCAAAATGCTAAATGGAGATAAAAATAACCAATATGGAGAAATTCTCCAAAATCGACTGTAGTACTAGTAGTATGTATCCATAGCTTGATCTTTGCCATTTGTATTTTGATTCACTACAATGTGGAGTTTCTTGAAAAACAAACCAAAAAAAAAAGTGCAAGTTGCTTCATGAGTTGAAAATACACCAGTTTAAAACTTTAAATAAAAGTGCAAACAATTTGTTGTAGTAAAACTACAAATATTACAACTCATTAACCATATAGTAAACATACTGTAAAGTGCCATCATTTTTAAACTGTAGTATAGTATTACAATATTCCATTTTCGGTAACTAATTTTTGATGTCTGAGTAAGACAGAGAAGAGATTGTCTACACAAGTGATACGCCAGAGAATCTTTTGAAGATTTTCTATTATTGGATCTGCACTTAGAACATTTCCTGGGATTTTGTGAACTGAAAGATTTGACAGCACTTGTGTCTGGTTGAACATTGCTTGCACAGATACAAAGTTGCTGCCTTCTTTTATCCCTTCCTTGCTTTGTCTGCTACTATGGCATACATTCGATTAAATTCACTAACAATTGTACTTGTTCAGACATTGTCTTACTGTAGGAAATAATTTTGCAATAAAGGGGTACATATAGCATCTCACAAGAGTACACCCCTCACATTTTTGTAAATCTTTTATTCTATCTTTACATCTGACAACACTGAAGAAATGTCAGTTTGCAACAATTTGTGAGTGTACAGATTGTATAACAGTGTAAATTTGTCCCCTCAAAATAACGCACACAGCCATTAAGGTCTAAACTGCTGGCAAGAGTATACCCCCAAATTGGGCATATCTCCATACCTAAACCAGATTGAGCATCGTTGGGGCATCCTCAAACTGCAAGTGGAGGAGCGGAAGTATCAAACATTCAACAGCTCCGCTCCGTGATGTTGTCATGGAGGAGTGGAAGAGCCAGAGAGGACTCCAGTAGCAACCTTGAAGCTCCAGTGAACTCCCATGCACAAGAGGGTTAAAGCAGTGCGAGAAATTGGTGACCACACAAAATATTAAGACTTTGGAGTGGACCCAATGTTGACATTTGCACTTAGGGGTAAACTCATTTTTGTTGCCAGCGGTTTAGACATTAATGGCTGTGTGTTGAGTTATTTTGAGGGGACAGCAAATTTACACTGTTATACAAGCCGTACACTCACTACTTTTACTTTCAATTGTAGCAAAATGTAATTTCTTCAGTGTTGTCACATGAAAAGCTATATTTACAAAAATGTGAGGTGTATGGGTACTTATTTTGTGAGATACTGTACATGGCATCCCAAACAGCCAACCACCATTAACTGTTATTCTTTAGCTACCCTACCCCTACTATAGGTATAGTTTAGAATATTATTTTCAGCCAGGAGCAAATTCAATTTACTGAGGCAGCTGAAGTGCTTGTAATGGTTAATCTCTTGATAGAACCAAGGTATGCCTTCGTGATCGTTTGTTACCAAAATGATCAATTACACATTCATCAGACACTGATTCCAAAACGCCCTTTTCAATGGAAAGAACTGCAAGATGATGAAGCCTTGCTTGCCCCATTGTACCTCTGAGCCATGTATGAAGACGTCTCAAAGCACTAAATGATCTTTCGCAAGAGCAGCTGCTCACAGGAATTGTTAGGACAATTTGCATGATTTTTTTAACCGTTGGAAACATTAAAGGATCCAAAAGTTTGCAAATGTGCTGTACTGTTAGTACCACACCTTCCTGTTTTTTGCGTTCAAAGAAGTTTTTAGCAACAACTACTTCTTCATAGTGCAGATCAATTTTGTAATGTTGTGCAAGTGCCTTTATGTCTTCTGACAGAAAAGTTGAAGAAAGTGGGTTGCATGCCTCAATGCCCTTGACCAAAGTTTCTTTAATGCTTGAGAAACGATGGTCAAGTTCAGAGAGCATTCGGTCCAAGCAAGGGTAAAAGATTTTTGTTCTAAGCTCATCTTCACTTGACAAATGATCACGTGGTGTTGGTCTGGCTTCATACACAAAGTCTTCCATCATTCTTGGTTTTTTAATTTGCCTGGCTGTTTGTGGATTCTCAGTGTCAGTGTCAAACAAAGAAACAGCTTTTTGAAGTATATCTCTTGATTTGGCATTGGTTCTTAGAGATCTTAATGAAGTACAAACATCTTTTTTATACTCTAACGCAGTAGACAAATCTAGGTTTTCCTTCTGAAGCAACTTATGGAAACCTTCTGTAGTACCCAGTAACAATTCAAATGCAAAAAGGCAGTAACGCATTGATAACCTGCGTAATTTAATCAACAAGCCAGTGGCTATGGCAGATTTCTCCTCTTTAAGACACTGCACAACAGCTGGAAAGTTGCGTATTCGGGCAGTAATGGAACGTATCTGGCAAGACCAACGTGTCTCTGAGAGCTGTACTAGTTCTGTTTCTTTTAGTCCAAGTTGCGCCTGAACATCAATGAACTTTTGGTGCTGTGTAAAAGAAACACTAAAAAAAGTATAAAGGTTTTCTAGTGTTTGAAAAAAATCTGAAGCCTCTGGGATTGCTTTACAGGTATAGCAGAGTACAAGGTTTAGTTCATGGGCATAACAGTGAACATAAATAGCTTCAGGATGTTTTTTCTGAAACTTTGCTTGTACACCACCAATTACGCCACTCATAACTGCAGCTCCATCGTACGTTTGAGCAACACACAGGACATTGGCTAAACCATTAACTGTGAGGCAATCTTCCAAAGATTCTGTTATTGATTTTGTACTTAAATCTTTCAGTTCACAAAATCCCAGGAAATGTTCTTTTACAGCACTTGTGTCAGGTTCAACAAAGCGTACACAGATAGCAAGTTGCTCTTTTCTTTTATCCCTTGCTTCGTCTGCCATTATGGCATACATTCCAGATTTCTTTAACTGCCTAACAATTGTACTTGTTACTTCTTCTGAACAGCACTGTATGAGATCATTTTGTGATGAAGGTGAAGTGTACGTAGCATTGCCTGGAGGCTTGTACTTTTGAAGGAAAGGATCAAATTTACGTAAATAATTTAAGCACTCTTTAAAATTGCCTCTATTTAGGCTTCCTTCTCCTTCTAAATGACCTCGAAATGATATGCCCTGCTTGGCAAGAAGCACTGTGGTTGCAACTATTTGTTCTAGATATTGTCGCCTTTCTCGAATTTGGAGTTCAGTAGCTTTTTCTATTTGTTCTACAACATTTCCACGCAGTTTAGCATCTTTGCAAGCTGCCCATGCCAACATGCTAGACTTGTGAAGAGCACTTCTTTCATGCTCCTTGAAGGAATCTAAAGCACGTTTCCAATTTTTAAAACCTTGTGTGGTTAATAATGCGTCCAGATTGTGCCTCTTGCCTTTTGGGGCAAAATTTCGACAAGCAAAACAAAATGCAGTATTTTTGGAACATGAATATTCTAGCCAATTATATTTTTCAAACCAGTGAAATTGGAATGATCGCTTTTGTGAACCAAACATTTCATATGGATATTGATTTAGTTTAGGCTGCATAGAACCACTATCCACATCTCCTAGATCAGTAACATCACAAACTGCAGTCATAGCAATGGATCCATCACCCACTTCTGTATCTGTTGTGGTACTAGAAGTGCCTTCCAGTTCCTCTGCAAGTAAAATACTGTCATCACATTCTGAAATTTGATCCGTGCTCACAGCTTCTTCCTGAGACTCAGGCTCAGCTTCTCCTGATGCTTTTGACCCTTTTTTGCTGAAAAAATTTCTGATATCCATATCCTATGAAGAAATTATTTCGAATTTATTACTCTGGTCTCAACTATGAGAGTGGTCTCATAGACCGTCTGGTCTCAAGAACCTCGGCACCCCAGATGTTTTGGAACTACATTTCCCATGATGCGCATATTCTGCAGTGTATTCAAGCATCGTGGGAATTGGGAAATGTCGTTCCAAAACATCTGGGGGGCCAAGGGTAAAAATCACTGTCCTACAGTGAGCTAGTTTAAATAAATGAGGTGTCAGTTGAAACTTATGAATTGTTAGAAACTTTTCTATTGGTAGTGTCAACACCGTGACCTCACATGACAGATTTTTACATTAATAAACCCTTCTGACATTTTTTATTTAGAATTTTTTGCCTACTTCCCTGTTGTCGTAGGGGGGTTTTGCCTCTTTGGTGTTTCTTCCATTCAGGCTCTGCCTTACCAGTGCCCATCAAGTCAGCCTGTCCGAGAGAGAGAGAGAGAGAGAGAGAGAGAGAGAGAGAGAGAGGAGAGAGAGAGAGAGAGAGAGAGAGAGAGAGAGAGAGAGAGAGAGAGAGAGAGAGAGAGAGAGAGAGAGAGAGAGAGAGAGAGAGAGAGAGAATATTCCAATGCATTGTTGTTGACATGCGTTTCGGTGGGTGCAATTCCAAAAAAAACTTTAATGTTGATGGTATGTTGCACATAAAATACTATTAGAAAAAGATAAAAGCAATATACAGTATAAAAATCTATTTTCGGGTTGTCAGCATTTTACAAGAATAAATTGTGATTAATACATATAAACTATCGCTTGCCAAGTTGTCCCCATTTCCTTTGTGGAATTATATATTGAAGTATATTTTATATCTATTAAATGGGTAAGGCAAGGTTACTGTAATATGACTAATGAAATCTATCTAGGTAGGTAATGTTCTAATTTCTTTCAGACTGTCTCAAACCAACATTCTATTTTACAAAATATAATAAACACCAGACCAGTCTGATTTAAATTATACTATAGGATTCCGTTTTACAATCAATGTGATCAGACATCAAGCCAGCATTTTCTCCATTTATCCATTGAAGTATATATTATATTAAATCAAATGGGTACAGTACAGGTAATCTAGGTAGCCGGCCCACTGGCCCACCAGTAGCAGGTGGTAATGTTCTAATTTCAGACTATAAAGACTTTTTACAAACTTATTTTAATAAACAGTGCAGTCTGTGAATGTGATTTAAATTAGACTATATACTATATAGGTCCGGATTTTATTTTATCATCAATCAATGTGATCAGACATAATAACATATAACTAAGCAGCATTTTCTCCTTGCATGCATGCATTGCATATATAGTTACCTGTAGTGCGCTACTGCTGGGCCCCATCTCATGAAGCATGATGAGTTACTTGATGATGACGACCAGTGTGACTACAGACAGTCCGTCCACTCGTCCAGTCCACCACTGGCAGTGGCAGCGCAGCAGGTATGAATTGATTTGATGATGATGACTTGTTGAGACTGCGCCGCTGCGCGCCTTTTCCACCCGACAACAAGGCCGCAGGTCAGGCGCAGGCAGCCAGCCAGTCAGACAGTGAGTGCACTGTGCTACTCACATTCAGTTCACTCACTGACAGTGACACTGTCTCACTCAGTCAGTTCTCGTTCTTGAAGTCAAGTGCGTGGCACGGCGTGGGCGTATAGGCCTAGGCTAGGCCGCCTGAGCAGAGCACTGTCTGTGTCAGGCCACGCACTGAGGCCAGACTCAGCAGCAGTCAGCAGTCCGGAGGTCAGCAGGTCGTCAGTGTCACCTTGTTTGGCCCTGTTCTGGCCTGCAGCAGTGGTCGGTCGCGTCGCACGCTGGCTCAGCCTGGCTGGCGGGCGGCTGCCTTCGTTCTGAGTCCGGGCCGGGGGGTGGTGAGCGGCTGAGCGCGGCGGCTGCTGGTCACGTGATGTCTCCGATGTTTGCGCGCGCTTTGTCTCCCGCCGGCCACTGCTTTATGAAGGTAGGGGCCGGCCGTGCGTGACGCTGACGCGTCATCACGGTGCGTGCCGCTGCTGCCTATCGTGACATCACACACCCCGACTCCTGGCCGCCGCTCATGCGCAGTGCGGCGCCGCACTTTCGGCCGCCGCTCATGCGCAGTGCGGCGCCGCACTTTCATGGGGGACTCGGGGCTAATAATGATAAAATAGATGGCCGAGACTCGGGGCTTTTCGGGGTCACATTCGGGGCTTCAGCCACGGCTAGCCACCCCCTCCCGATGCCCCTGGTCGGTGATGTACTCGGTGTCCGGGCTGTACACTGATCTCTGCACTCACTGATCAACTATTCCTGATAGTGATGTCCAGTTCATGAACCAATCGTTCTTTTGCATCGATTCTTTTCAGTGAACTGGATGGATCCGTTTGATACAGTTCACTATGGAGTGATAAGTGTGCAGATCAGATCTGGTAATAAGATCCTAGAGTGAGAGAGCTCCGCCCCCTCCCTGCAACCAATGGTGGACCAAAGTCGCAGCTCACTGACTGCAGACCAGTCAAAGAGGAATGTCAGTTGTTTATCACACTAAAAGAATCACAAGTCACCACCAGTAGAACAATCCACCAAATCAATCATCAGATAGCAGTGATGAGGTACAGACAGCCTGAGGCCCCTTTCACACTTGTCCTGCGACTTGGGCCTCCACAGTCACATGACAAGTTGTACCCGATGATTTCCAATGAGTACCGTTCATATCTGTGCGATTTCAAGTCACAGCGACTTCAAAGTAGTCCCTGCACTACTTTGGTTCAACTTTGATGCGACTTGAGACAGAGCCCCCAAGATTACACAGGCATTGCTTCAAGTCGCGTCAAAATCGCACAACTTTCAAGTCGCACAAGTGTGAAAAGAGCCTTAGCCCTGGTTCACATTGATGCGATTTGACATGTCATATCAGCGGCAATTGCCGGCAATGGCACCGTCCTAATCAGTGCGGCGCCGCAAATTTCCAAAGGTATTTTCTGTACTACTTTTTGCGATTTCGGGGTGCGATTTCCATCCTGTACAGATGTCTCTGGAATCCCCCTGAAGTCGGGACTGACATGCGGGAATTAAAGGGTGCCAGTTCAGCTGAAGTCGCACGCTTTCATTCCTGCAGCTCAGTGTGAACCTGGGCTTAACGATTGGATTGCAAAGTCGCATGACAAGTCGTACCCCATGATTTCCAATGAGTACCGTTCATATCTGTGCAACTTCAAGTCGCAGCTACTTCAAAGTAGTCCCTGCACTACTTTTGTCCCACTTTGATGCGACTTGAGGTCCATAGACCTCAAGAATACACAGGTATTTTTTCAAGTTGCATCAAAATCATGGCACAAATCGCACAACTTTCAGGTCGCAATAGTGGAAACCTAGTCTGAGGCTAGGTTTCCACTGTTGTGACCTCCAAAGTCGCACGATTTACAGTGCGACTTTGCAATGCAATTTTTTTATGCGATGTCATGTGACCGGTGAGAACAAGTCGCACCGAAGTTGGAACAAAGTAGTGCAAAAACCTTTTGTGGAGTCACTGCGAGTTGAGTTGCACCAATTAGAACAGGGACCATTGAAATACATGGGTTTTGACTTGTCATGCAACTTGACATGTGTCAAGTCGCACAACAACTCGCAGTAGTGGAAACAGAGCTTTACACAGCTATTTGTGCTTTACCAAAATTGATGTTGATGGCTAATCTGACAAATTATGGTCTGACACAACAATAGGCTTGTGCTCAAAGCCAAGGAACTAAATCAAAGTAAACTTCCCCAGGACCAGGGCCGTCTTTAATATTGATTGGGCCCTGGGCAAACATTTTCTTGGGGGGCCCCCCTCCATTCTGAGACATATAAAAAAATAGCAGGTAGACTCCAAATCAGTTTACTGCAGCAGATCACGCAGCGATTGCAATTGGTTGCCAGAGGTTACAGCCTATCCTTACCGCTCACTGGGTGGTTGCTAGAAGTTACAACACAATTTCTGCTTGCCGCTTGGTTGCTAGAGGTTACTGCACATTATTGGCGTTCACTGATTGGTTGCTAGGGGTTACAGGATAAATAGGATTGGTCCCAGCACAGAACCCTCGTGGACCCCACTACCCACCCCTGACCATTCAGAGTACTCCCCATTTATCACCACCCTCTGAACTCGCCCTTGTAGCCAGTTTTCAATCCATGTACTCACCCTATGGTCCATGCCAACGGACCTTATTTTGTACAGTAAACATTTATGGGGAACTGTGTCAAATGCTTTTGCAAAATCCAGATACACCACGTCTACGGGCCTTCCTTTATCTAGATGGCAACTCACCTCCTCATAGAAGGTTAATAGATTGGTTTGGCAAGAACGATTCTTCATGAATCCATGCTGATTACTGCTAATTAAAACCGTTCTCATTAATAAAATCTTGTATATAGTCCCTTATCGCCCCCTCCAAGAGTTTACATACTATTGATGTTAGGCTAACTGGTCTGTAATTCCCAGGGATGTATTTTGGGCCCTTTTTATATATTGTTGCTACATTGGCTTTTCTCCAGTCACCTGGTACCATTCCAGTCAGTAGACTGTCTGTAAAAATTAGGAACAATGGTAGAGCTGGGGGATTTTCTCCCAAAATGAAATCTGATTTATTTTTTTTATTTTTTTAACTCGATTCACGATTTGAATAATCAAGGGGTTTTTTTTTTTTTTTTTTTTTTTTTTTTCTTTTGATGGACATCGCGCCGGTCCTGAGGAGCTGCGGGCAGGAGTTTTTAGGCGAAGCCACAGCTCACCTAAAAACTCCTGCCTGCAGCTCCTCAGGACCGGCGCGGTGTCAGCACTGGTCCTGGTGAAAAAAAAAATTGATTTGCTGAAAATTTGAATCGATTTGACCTCTCAACTCGATTCAAGATTTAAATCGATTTTTTTTTTCTTTTTTTCCCCAGCCCTAAACAATGGTCTGGCAATTACTTGACGTTGTTCCCTAAGTACCCTCTGGTGCAAGCCATCTGGTCCCGGTGATTTATCGATGTTAAGTTTCCCCAAGTCTCATTTTAATTCTGTCCTCTGTTAACCATGGAGGTGCTTCCTGTGATGTGTCCTGAGGATAAACACTGCAGTTTTGGTTACTGAAGCCCCCGATTCCCTCGTGAAGACTGGGAAGAATAAATTCAATACCTTCGCCATCTCCCCATCCTTTGTAACCAGATGTCCTTCCTCATTCTTTATGGGGCCAATATGGTCTGTCCTCCCTTTTTTTTTTTACTGTTTACATACTTAAAGAATTTCTTGGGATTCTTTTTGCTCTCCTCCGCTATGTGTCTTTCATGTTCTATCTTAGCTGTCCTTATTGTACCCTTACATTTCTTGTTGCATTCTTCATAAATCTGAATGCTGATGATGATCCCTCAACCTTGTATTTTTTGAGGGCTTCCCTTTTGCTTTTATATGCATTTTTACATTGGAGTTAAGCCATCCAGGACCTTTTGTTTGTGCTTCTAAATTTATTACCTAATGGGATGCATTGGCTAATGCCCTTATTTAATATGCTCTTAAAGCAAACCCATCTCTCCTCTGTGTTCTTTGTTCCTAAGATTTTATCCCAATAGTTTAGGGAAGTTGGCTCTTTTGAAATTCAGTGTCTTTGTATTCCCCTTATGTTTCCTATTTGTGTGTTTTTTTTGTTTTTTTGTTTTTTTGTTTTTTTATACTGAAGCCGATTGACCTGTGATCGCTGTTTCCTAAATTGCCCCATATTTCCACATCCGTGATCAGGTCTGTATTGGTAATCAGTAGATCCGTTAACGCTTTATTTCTAGTTGGTGCGTCTACCATCTGACCCATAAAATTGTACTGCAAGACATTAAGGAACTGGTGAGCCTCAGATGAATGCGCGGTTCCCTCCGCCCAGTCTGTTTTGATAATTAAAATCCCTCATTATGATAACACTTCCCATCCTTGCTGCTAATCCAACTTGTGATAGGAGATCTGTCTCCCCCTCCTCCCTCAGGTTAGGGGGCCTATATCATACTAGAGGTCGACCGATATGGGTTTTTCTCTGGCCGATGCCGATGCCGATATTTAGAAATCGTGGTGGACGATGGCCGATATGTGATGCCGATTTTTTTGGGCCGATATATTTGGCCGATTTTTTTTTTTTTCTTTTTTCCCTTCATCTCATAAAATCTAACAGTTAAACCCCTTTCACACTGGGGCGTTTTTCAGGCGCTTTTGGGCTAAAAATAGCGCCTGTAAAGTGCCTGTAAAACGGCTCCCCTGCAGTCTCAGTGTGATATCCTGAGTGCTTTCACACTGAGGTGATGTGCTGGCAGGATGTAAAAAAAAGTCCTGTAAACGGAATCTTTGGAGCGGTGTATACCGCTGCTCCACCACTCCTGCCCATTGAAATGAATGTGCACCGCTGCCGAAGCGCCTGCAAAGCGTTTTGGCAGCGGCAGTTCAGGGGCGCATTTAACCCCTTCCTCGGCCGCTAGCTGGGTTATAAGCGCCCCGCTAGCAGCCGAATAGCGCCTCTAAAATGACGGTAAAGCGCCGCTAAAACTAGCAGCGTTTTACCATCAACGCATGCCTGCTCCAGTGTGAAAGCAGCCTTAAGTAATACAGAAATTTTTTTTCATTTAAACATTAAACAAAACAAACCTCCAATCAGTTCACTTGTATGTATAATTTAGAAAACGAAAAAAAAAAAAAAAAACTATCTTAAATATTAAATACACAAAAACAGGTCATCAAAACTTTTGGACGAAAAAAAATGGGCTAACTTTACTGCTTAGGTTTTTTTTTTTTAATTCATTACTGTATTTTTTTTTTTTTAAATTGCGTTTGAAAGACCGCTGCGCAAATACTGTGTGACATAAAATATTACAACAACCACCATTTTATTCCCTAGGGTCTCTGCTAAAAAAATATATATAATGTTTGGCGGTTCTAAGTGATTTTCTAGCAGAAAATACAGGATTTTTACTTGTAAGCAACAAGTGTCAGAAAAGATTTAGTCTTTAAATGGTTAAACTGAAAACTTCTCCACGGAGTTCAGTCTATTGATAAAAAGAACCCGAAGAGATACAAATGTATCTTCTTATCAGACTTGGCAGGCTGCCCAGAGGGGGAGAGAAGAAAACTTCACAGATAACTTAGGGAAACTTGCATTAACTTTTATTACAGAAGTCATTTGCAAGTCACGGCTGAAGTTACAATTGGCCTTTTTTATCAGCACAATCGGCCGATGCCGATTAAGTAAATAACGCCAAATATCGGCCGATATATCGGTCGACCTCTATATCATACTCCCAGTATTATTTTTCCCTTAGCTTCATCCCTTTGGAGCTCTACCCATAAGGATTCCACCTCCTCCCTAGCTCCCTTAGTGATGTCATCTCTCACATTCACTTGTACATTATTCTTGATATATAGGTATACCTCTCCCCCTTTTTTACCCTCTCTATCCCTGTGATAAAGGGTATACCCTTGAATAGTTGCCAGCCAATCATGGGAGCTGTTGAACCAAGTCTCTGAAATTCTCACAAAATCCAAATCCTCCTTGTTCAACAGTATCTCTAGTTCACCCATCTTGTCCTCCAGGCTCCTGACATTGGTGAGTGTGCCACGTAGTTTAGACCGTCACATAATATCCTCTTATTGGGTGTTCCGAGATATAGACACACCCACAGGTTTTCTGGCCAGTGTGTTGATGTCACAGGTCTTTTTCCTCTTCTCTGGCAGTGGTGGGTGGTCTCCTTTACTCCTACATCTAATGAAAGGACTGTAATGAGTGGCGTTTAGTGCGGTAGCTTAGTGAGCACAGGCTGTCCTTCTGAAGTACCTCCCAGGGGGTGTGTCCATGACAGCCCAGGCTCACAGGAAGTGGGTTAAGTGACAGTCACAAGAAGACTGATGTCTAGTGGTGGAAAAGCAGTACTGCAGGAGAGGGCCCGCAATTGAATGCCTGGAGCCACTTGGCCTTAAAGTGTCCCAGCCATGACCTCTTCTTCCTGTGCATGCACACTGCAGCCCTATTCATCACTATAGGCAGAACTGTACTCGTGGCAACCTCCCAAATCACTCAAATAGACGATGTGAAAACCATAGTCATAGGACTGTAAATGACCCAGTGCCCCCGGGGGAGGGGGGTTACAGTAATATTCCGCACAAGCCCCTGATCTGCAGTTGTTTTAATATTTTTATTTTTATTTACAGGTGAATCGCAAAAAGAAAAAAAAGCTCTTCTGAGTATTATGGAGGTTTGATATGTACAACCCATCCACAATGAATCCACCTCCACCTGTGAGACTGGATCCATGCCTGGAGCGGAGGATGGGCCTGTGGCTGGCGCTGGGATTGGATCCTTCCATTCTGGTTCAAGAGAAAGAAGCCCCCAGCACATACAGATCCTCTTTAGAAATCACCCCGGTCCCCTCATCCCTGGAAAATACTTACCATGCCAGCTAGGATGTGCAATATTACTGTCTACTTTACTTTTAAAATAAATAATTGGTATTTTAAATTTTACTTTTTGTATCCACTAATAGGTCAAGCCTGAAGTGTATCTAAAGCCAAACATTTGTTAGTTTTGGATGGGACCACTCGGATATTCTTGCCATCGGTCCCCCACTGAGATTATATATTCAGGTGATCGTCGGAAAGTGATGGGAGAATATAAAAAAAAAAAATATTGAGCTGGCACCAGAACAGGTGTCCCATTGGAAAATCTGCCTCTTATACCTGTTCTGGTGCCAACTGTCTAAAGCTGGCCATACATGGTTCTATTTTCTTTCACTTGGGTGGATGAAGGAAAATTCTGTACATAAAACACGTTCCCACGACATTTTCCAACATGTCCCTAAGACCCCATACACACTATTAGATTTTCTGCAGATTTTTGTCTTCATTTTTACCAAAACCATGTAGTGTAAGGGCCTGGCTGATTGCATACAAATTGAAACTCTTAAGGTTTGAGCTCATATTATATGGTTGTGGTAAATCTGAAGACAAAAATCTGCAGACAATTGAATAGTATGTATGGGGCTTTAGGCCCCTTTCACACTAGAGGTTCAATTGGGTCTGTTTTTTCAGGTGGGCCCCATCAGACTCTTCACTCTCCTCTATGGAGCAGGGGGTGGGAGTTCACAACCGGCTGGATCAGACAGCAGTTGGATGTAAACAGGCAGGCGGTCCGCTTATATCCAACCGCCCATAGAGGACAGCAGGCTGTGTCCTTTCCACATGAGCGAACATGGACCACTCATTTGCCTGCTCATGGGGGATCATCAAACAGATACCCTGCTAAGCAAGTGGGTCCCCCCCATGAACACTAATGATACTTGCGGTTCATTCACTCTCAGATCTCTGAATGAATAATGCTGCTGATACCGCGTTCAAAGCGATTGTACGATAATCGGATCGTTAGTACAGAGCTTTCCAGAGCCAATCATGACAGTTCATCCAATATGACAAGCACAAAAATGTATCGTATGATACCAGATTGTACGATTGTTTAATCAGTACAGTTGTCGTCTGAAAAATAAATACACTACATCACTTCTGATTTTTTATTTTTTTTTATTCAGTTTTACGAGAATTTTCGTGACAAAGTTGTAGAGGAGTGAAAGTGACAAAGTTGTAGAGATATCTCACACACTGAAAATTGCACTCAAGAAAGAGCCGACACTAGCTTATGTGCAAACTGGAACTCTTTATTATACGTTCACAAATTTATGCAACATCAAATCAGATAAGAGCTTGATCACATTATCCTAAACATTAAAACAGTAATATCAGTACCTCCAATAGTGATCTAATCAACAGCTAACTAATTAACCAGCAAGCTAACAGCTATGCCCCTAGACAAGCCTTGATTAGTCAGGGGGGCCCACCCCAGAAACAGATCTCATTAACCAGCTTTCTTTTCACATCCATCTTCTCAGAGTTTCAAGTTGGCAGAGACCATCATGGCTTCCTTGACTGTTAAATGTGGTAACATGTCATCTTGCATTACTATATATAACAGGGCAGCTTCCTCAAATGCCAGGGCCCATAGTCAGTAGACAAGATGCTACCCTGATAGATCATAATATACATGTGTGTAGCGAGTACAGCTTCACTGACTGTTCGGATTTTAAAGAGACGCTCCACCTCACCTATTCTAGGAAAGGTGACAATCCCTTTGATACTCACCCTAGGATTCATGTACACGGGACATTTTTCAATCTCTCCTGAACGATTTAACTTGACAGCTAGAAACCGGCGTCTAAAAATGTCCGTTTAGCCGCATTTGCGTCTTGAAGCGTTTATAAAAATATATATATATATATATATATATATACACACACATGTACCCCATGTACATGTACTGATAACAGGAGAGTTCAGGGGCAGCTGAAAATATTTCCCAACTGCTCCTAAACGTCCATTTACCAGCAGCAGTGTACATGAGGCCTTACCACTGCTGAGCCTTCCTACATGGCAGTACCCAATGCTTTCAATTATATGGGCGATGGATGTCCCTGTGACCACGCTGGAGGCTGGCAGCCAATCGCTAGGCTCAACCACTGTCATATAACCAAGGGTTCGATGTCCATGATCCCTCGGAGTCCAACACCAGGGATTTTAGTGTCAGCTGCAACAGAGTAGCAAGGGGAGTGCATGGCAACGTAGTAGGTTTCATGTTGGGGGGGCTTTACAAAAGACATGTCCACTTTGCCCTGAGCTGGTAAGATGACATTGTCTTCTTAGGAGGAAAATACATAGGCTGCCATTGCTGATCTTCCTCTGACAATGCCTCAATTATGTTGATCCTCTGGCTTCAATAGTTTGTTTGTCACTGACCTTAAGTTATGCAGCCAGTGAATGAAGAATTCCTGATATTTGTACTTTCTGGGTGAGGGGCTCATAATATATTAAAAAAAGGCAACAGCCAGTCAATCAGTAATGGAGGTCTGCGTATTTCTCTCACGATAGGTTTCTTTTTGGGCTCAATGCACACTTCTACGACTTGCCATGTGACTTTGGACATCAAATTCACATAAGTCACACCCATGTTTTCCAATGAGTACTGTTCATATCTAAGCGACTTCAGGAGTAGTTCATTCACAACTTTGGCCTGACTTTCATATGACTTCAATGTTAACCCTCAAACCTGAATGTTTTAATGCAACAGTTGTCCATTATCATTGGTCAAAGCCAAAGTCGCACCCATCCAAAGTTGCAGCAAAGTTGTACAAGTGTGAATGGAGCCCAAAAGACAGACTCCATAACATTGGCATCCCTTTCATCCAGCTTTATCATAGCTCCAGGCTGCCCTGCACCATCAAGATACTGCAGCACCCCCCCAACTGAAGGCCCAGAGAGGGAGTAGGAACTCCGGTCTCACCAGCCAGGGGGGTCTTGAGGAGTTCACGCCCTACAAGATTTAGGGGTCAAGATCCTGGAAAACAGAAAGGGCTCACTGAACTACACAGAAAAGCCAAAGCCAGACATTCCCAGCAGATCTACATCCAGAGAGGGACCACTGACCCAATTGTCACACAGTCAGGATAAAACAAACTGTTTCCTCTGGGTGGTAAGAAAGAGTCTAAACTGAGGAGGTGGCATTTTCACTGTTCTTATTGTGTTTCCTGTAGGGGAAGAAACCAATCATCTCTCAGGTTGCCATTTTGGAGCATAAGAGACCGTGGCAAAAGTGTCCCATTGGAAAAATGTCCATTTACTTCCTGTCTCATAGTTAACCCAAGAAGTGAGTGGGGGAATCCTTAGCTAGTGTCCCCCATTGGAAGATATCCCCACTATTCCTGTTCTGGGGACAAAATTTGTGATTTTCTTCTACTTGCACTTTGTGATAACAGTAAACAGGACTCGAGGCTCATGTACACACAGACTAGGTTGACCGCTGGCTGCAGAAAAATGTGGCAAAATTGCTCCACAATTTTGCTGCATTGCATGGCCAGTCAAAATGTTCCCAACCTGAACGTGATTCTTCTGCATTCAGGAGAGGGAAGTTGAACCTCACATAACTGCAGCAGCTTCTAAACTCTTGTAAAAGCCCATGTGTGCATGAACACAGACTTTTATGGAGTTTAAAAGCTGCTAGTATATATGAAGCCCAATAGAGAAGGTGAATCTCCTAAATAGGGACAGAGACCATAAAAACCTGACAGGTGTTCTAATCCACCTCCACTCTAAAACAAAAAACACAACCAAAAATCACACAAAAAAAAAAACAAAAAAAAAAAAAAAAACACAAAAACAAAACACGTTTTGCCTTTATTTAAAACTTTAAAGAACCAATATCTGGGTCTTTACTATCCAAGTCTAAGCTTAAAAATTTGTGAAAGTGTATCAAGGCCCGAAAATATTTTGAAGGCCTAAAAAAAAAAAAAAAAAAAAAGCAGTTAATATACAAAATTGATCTAGTTATTGGTGCTCACCAGGATAGGCAAGGTTACAAAATAAATAAAATAGTGAGTTTGGCCTCTACCAGTGCATCATTGGGCCGACTGTACAAATGAAGGCAATGCAACACCACTGTTACCAGCAAAGGTCATACCAAGAGCAAGGTCTGATACTCCGGGAGATCTCAAAGAACTCCAAGCTAACATCTGAGGAATGAAGGACCTCTCTTGCATTGGCGAGTGTCAGGGTTCATGAGCCTATTACCTAGAGGTTGACTGATATGGTTTTTACCATGGCCAATGCCGATATTCAAAAATCGTGGCGGCCGATGGATGATGCCGTTTTTTTTTTTTGGCACGACATGTTAGGCCAATTTTTTTTTCCCTTCATCTCATAAAATCTAACAGTTAGACCCCTTTCACACTGAGGCATTTTTCAGGTGCTTTTGGGCTAAAAATAGCGCCTATAAAGTGCCTGCAAAACGGCTTCCCTGCAGTCTCAGTGTGATATCCCGAGTGCTTTCACACCGAGGCGATACGCTGGCAGGATCTTAAAAAAAAAAAAAACTCCCGCAAGAGCCATCTTTGGAGCGATGTGTATACCGCTCCTCCACCACTCCTGCCCATTGAAATGAATGCGCACTGCTGCCGAAGCGCCTGCAAAGCGATTAGACAGCAGCACTTTATGGGCGCATTTAACCCCTTCCTTGGCTGCTAGCTGGGTTATAAGCGCCCTGCTAGCAGCCGAATAGCGCCGCTAAAACTAGGAGCGTTTTACCGTCAGTGGGAAAGCAACCTTAAGTAATAAGCGATACAGAAAATTTCTTACATTTAAACATTTGTTAAACAAAACAAACCTCTAATCAGTTCATTTATATGTATAATTTAGATTAAGATAGAGATATATATATATATATATATATATATATATATATTAATTAAATACACAACAGTTAATCAAAACTTTGACGAAAAAAATGGCTAACTTTACTGTTAAAGTTTTTTTTAAATTCATTAGTGTATTTTTTAAAAGAAAATTGCGTTTGAAAGACCGCTGCGCAAATACCGTGTGACATAAAATATTGCAACAACCGCTATTTTATTCCCTAGGGTCTCTGCTAAAACTAATATAATATAATATAATATAATATAATATAATATAATATATATATATATATAACATTTTTGGGGGTTCTAAGTGATTTTCTAGCAGAAAATACAGGATTTTTACTTATAAGCAACAAATGTCAGGAAAGATTTAGTCTTTAAATGGTTAAACTGAGAACTCCTCCACACAAGTTCAGTCCATTGATAAGTGTAAACATTGTATCTCTTTTTGGTTCTTTTCTCAGACTTGGCAGGCTGCCCAGAGAGAAGAAACAAGTTGCTCCACGGGAAGAGCCGGTGTTCTGACGAAAAGTGTCCCCCCCATCGGATAGTGTCCGCTCCGTACTGCGCAGGCGCCGTGCTTGCGCAGTAAGGAGAACAAAGGAGACGCCGAAAGTCTCCAAAGAAGAATAGCTGATGAAGAAGTATAAATGGCGCCTGCACAATTCATGTTATATTCTGTCACAGGCTCCCACACGCTCCCGGTGCTCGAGGGGGCAGATTTATAAAATGGGCGTGTTTGCTGTACATATTTAAGCACCTAACACAAACAATTAGGCACAGTATCAGTGCGGAATTTGGATGTTTTGTTGCAGAATTATAGCAGAACCCTCTTATTTCATCACTTTTGTAAGTACACTATTATGCTTATATGTTATTCCCCTTCAGGGCTGTCTGTCTACAGGGCATGTGTTCTATGGATGATTATATTAACCGTTGAAAATTTCTGCTAAGTTCTGTGGTGGCTGACACTACCCCTTACAAAGTTGTATGAGCCTCAGGAGCGTGCTGGGGCATGTGACATTAAATGGTATTAAGTGCACATGCGCCCAGCTCAGCTGTTGATTTTCAGATATTTTCGGAGTGTCCCGCTGCGCTTGCGCAGTACAGGGCAGACACTATCCGATGGGGGACAAAAATCGATAGGACACCGGTTCACACTGTCTTTTTGTTTTATTTTTCTGACTCCATTACAATGTTTCTACTTGTAAAAAGAATCCTTTTATTTATGTTTTATGGACTCCCTCTAGTGGCTAGTTCTGGTATTAACCGTAATTTTCTGAATTAAGATATTTTTACATGAGCAATCGCTACCAATAATTGGACGGCCCCATTTTTAGTGTGGTGTATGTTTTTTTTTCTGTTTTAATTCTTTTAATTTAATTCCATTTTCTACAGCAGCTAATTTGTCTGCATTTTTCCTCTTCCATTCTCCTGCTCTCGAGCACTATATACACCATAGCGCCTCCATCAAAACTTTCGACTAGTGGCTAGTTGTGGTATTAACCGTAATTTTGTGAATTAAGCGGTAATAAACCCGCTGACTTTTTTTTTCCCTACACCTGTAAGGGAAAAGGCATAATGAGCTAGTATGCACCGTATACTAGCTCATTATGAGATCCTTACCTCAGAATGAGACGCCGGCATCTCACCCGGTCCACGCCGAGGGAGCTGACATTTCCCCTCGGCGTGTCTTCCGGTTATAGCGGCTCCAGCGCTGTGAGTGGTCGGAGCTGCGATGTTGTCACTCCTGCGCATGCGCGCGGGAGACTTTTTTCCGGCAAGGTCCGGCGTCTGCCGGGCTGTCAGCCGAGAATCCCCTGTGCGCATGCGCCGCTGCAGTCAGCGGCTCATTGCGAGGGGAATATCTCCAAAACCGTACAGGTTTAGGAGATTTTTTTTTTTACCTACAGGTAAAAAGCATGATTCCCCTCCCTTCGGAGACTGGGCCGCAGGGCAGTATTCCAACATGATAATGACCCCAAACACCTCAAAGACAACCACTGCCTTCCTAAAGAAGCTGAGGATAAAGGTGATTGGACTGGCCAAGCACGTCTCCAGACCTAAACCCTATTGAGCATCTGTGGGGCATCCTGAAATGGAAGGTGGAGGAGAGCAAGGTCTCGAACACACATTTTGAGTATGGTTCACATTGGTGCAATGCAAGAACCCTGCAAATCCACTGGGGGTTCCCGGATTGCACCCAACTCACAGGCAGTTTACACTGCCATATGCAAACCACTGGGAGTGTCAATACAAGTTAATAACACCACCAGGGCGATTCGCATATCAAAGTGCAAACTGTCAATTTTGACATGAATTGGATCGCATGGGAGTTCACACCATGCGGTCCGATTCTGGTGTGGACCAAAAGAAAAGGGTCCTGCTGGACTTTAGTCCAAATTTAGCCACGGCTGAATTTGCATCGCAAAGACATCACATGTGATTTGCACAATGCATTAATGTGAACCGAGCCTAAGGCCTGAAAATATCATTGTAGTAAAGCGTCCCAGAGAGTCGGGAAAAGTCCTGTTCAGGGTTTCTCCAAAGCTCCTCTCATACGTTCAGTGATCTCTAATCCATGGTACGGTTTGGATCTTGGTCCTCTCCCCTGGGCCAATACCAGATTATACTCACCCGAGACAGTCAGTGCTCTCAGCCTGGGAATCAGACAAGTCCTGTCTGAGAGCTAAAGAGGTTGGTAAAAGCTAACAAGCTGTATATGTGGAAGCGGACAAGCTGTAGGCTTGCTCAGCCTGTTAGGACCTGTATGTTTGTATATTGAGTGCCGAGACATGGCTAAATTTTTGTTTTGTTTCCTGAGACACTGTGCAGCCCCTGTATATAGATTGTGAATATCACAAACACTGCACTGTTTAATTACTACCTTCTTGGATTTGGTATCTGTGTCCGAGAGAGACAGCTTATCCCAGGGAGCTTTGTACCTTCTACCCGCTCACATCACAAAATATTCTGAAAGCAGACATGTCGATCCTGATGGTATACAAAAGGCGTTTTCCTTCAGAATAGAGCGCTCAGCCACAATAGCTCTACTGGAAAAAATAAAATACAATGTGTTTACGTGTATCCAATAAATAGAAACAAAGTGTCTCTTTGAGAAAATAGTCACATCTCGCTTCCAATACTCATACCTCCAACCATGTGCAACAATGTATCCAATACATAAGAATTATTCTTAACAAAAGTGTCTTAGGCTGGGTTATCAGGAGATTGTGACTGGCTCTCTATGGAGCCGGTTCACATATCTCCGCAGGGGCTCCGGTGCAAATTGCGCAGGAACGCTGTGCGTCTTTTGGTCCTTTGCAGACCAAAATTCAGGCTGAAATCGGACCTAAAAATGGTGAACGAGGACACACCGGACTCTGAGCTGCTGCATGCTCATATGTGAACCCAGCCTTAAAAAAACAGCCCACAGATGTCAAAAAATGCTCACTCCTTCGAAAAAAAAAGTGCCATTGCTTCTGTGCGCATGTGCCAATGACGTCAGTGGACATCAAATTCACATAGGTCACACCCATGTTTTCCAATGAGTACCGTTCATATCCAAGCAACTTCAGGAGTAGTTCATTCACAACTTTGGCCTGACTTTCATACGACTTGAGGGCCATAGACTTCAATGTTAACCCTCAAACGTTGCACTTGAATGTTTTGCATGCAACAGTTGTCCATTGTCATTGGTCAAAGCCATCCAAAGTTAAAGTTGTACAAGTGTGAACGGAGCCTAAAAGACAGACTCCTTAACATTGGCATCCCTTTCATCCAGATTTATCATAGCTCCAGGCTGCCCTGCACCATCAAGATACTACAGCCCCCCCAACTGAAGGCCCAGAGAGGGAGTAGGAACTCAGGTCTCACCAGCCTGGGGGTCTTGAGGAGGTCACCCCTACAAGATTTTAGGAGGCAAGATCCTGGAAAACAGAAAGGGCTCACGGAACTACTCAGAAAAGCCAAAGCAAGGCATGCCCATCAGATCTACATTCAGAGAGGGACCACTGACCCAATTGTCACACAGTCAGGATAAAACAAACTGTTGCCTCTGGGTGGTAGGAAACAGTCTAAACTGAGGAGGTGGCGTTTTCACCATTCTTATTGGTTTTCCTGTAGGGGAAGGAACCAATCATCTCTCAGGTTGCCATTTTGGAAAATAGGAGACCGTGGTAAAAGTGTCCCATTGGAAAAATGAAAAAGAAAAAAAAATTACTTCCTGTCTCATAGGTAACCCAAGTAGTGAGTGGGGATTCCCTGGTTGTCACTCAAGCTAGTGTCCCCCATTGGAAGATATCCCCACTATTTCTGTTCTGGGGACAAAATGTGATTTTCTTCTACTTGCACTTTTTGAGAGAACAGTAAACAGGACTCAGGGCTCATGTACACACAGACTAGGTTGACCGCCGGCTGCGGGAAAATGTGGCAAAGATCGCACCAGGATTTTGCTGCATTTTTTGGCCAGTCAAAAAACATTCCTATCCTGAACGCGATTCTTCTGCATTCAGGAGAGGGAGGTTGAACCTCATCTAACTGCAGCAGCTTCTAAACTCTTGTAAAAGCCTATGTGTGCATGAACAAATGCTTTTATGGAGTATAAAACCTGCTAGTGTACATGAAGCCTAATTGTTTAAGAGATTCACCTTCTGAGACCATAAAAACCTGACAGGTGGTTTATTCCACCTCCACTCCAAAGCCAAAAAAAAAAAAAAAAAAAAAGCCCACACGTTTTGCCTTTATTTAAACTTTAAAGAACCAATATCTGGGTCTTTACTATCCAAGTCTAATCTTAAAAAGTATCAAGGCCTGAAGAAAGATTCCGAAGACCTCCAAAATAAACTAATTAATTAATCGATCTAGTTATTGGTGCTCACCAGGATAGGCAAGGTTAAAAAATAAATAAAATAGTGAGTTTGGCCTCTACCAGTGTATCATTGGGCAGACTGTACAAATGAAGGCAATGCAATGCCACTGTTACCAGCAAAGGTCATACCAAGAGCAAGGTCTGATACTCCGGGAGATCTCAAAGAACACCAAGATATCATCTAAGGAATGAAGGACCTCTCTTGCATTTGCGAGTGTCAGGGTTCATGAGCCTATTACTTAGGAGGTCGACCGATATGGTTTTACTCGATGCCGATATTTAGAAATCGTGGCAGCCGATGGATGATGCCGATTTTTTTTGGGCAGACACGTAAGCCGTTCCCCCCCCCCCCCCTTTCATCTCATAAAACCTAATGCCCTGTACACACGGTCGGATTTTCCGACGGAAAATGTGTGATAGGACCTTGTCGGAAATTCCGACCGTGTGTAGGCTCCATCACACATTTTCCATCGGATTTTCCGACACACAAAGTTTGAGAGCAGGCTATAAAATTTTCCGACAAAAAAATCCTGTCGGAATTTCCGATCGTGTGTACACAAATCCGACGCACAACGTGCCACGCATGCTCAGAATAAATAAAGAGATGAAAGCTATTGGCTACTGCCCCGATTATAGTCCCGACATACGTGTTTTACATCACCACGTTCAGAACGATCGGATTTTCCGACAAATTAGTGTGACAGTGTGTATGCAAGACAAGTTTGAGCCAACATCCGTCGGAAAGAAAAATCCTAGGATTTTGTTGTCGGAATGTCCAATCAATGTCCGACCGTGTGTACGGGGCATAACAGTTAGACCCCTTTCACACTGGGGCATTTTTCAGGTGCTTTTGGGCTAAAAATAGCGCCTGCAAAATGGCTCCCCTGCAGTCTCAGTGTGAGAGCCCGAGTGCTTTCACATTGAGGCGATGCGCTGGCAGGATCTATAAAACAAAAACAAAAACAAAAAAAAACACACACCACACACAAACACACACCACTATTATCTTAAATACACAAAAACAGGTAATCAAAACTTTTGTACGAAGGAAAAAAAAAAACAAAAAAAACTTTACTGTTTTATTTTTTTTTAAAATTCTTTAGTGTATTTTTTCCAAACAAATTGCATTTGAAAGACCACTGCATAAATACCGTGTGACATAAAATATTGCAACAACCACTATTTTATTCCCTAGGGTCTCTGCTAAAATATTATATATAATTTTTTGGGGTTCTAAGCCATTTTCTAGCAGAAAATACAGGATTTTTACTTATAAACAACAAGTGTCAGAAAGGATTCAGTCTTTAAATGGTTAAACTGAGAACTCCTACACACAAGTTCAGTCCATTGATAAGTATAAACATTGTATCTCTTCAGGTTCTTTTCTCAGACTTGGCAGGCTGCCCAGAGAGGAGAAACAAAGTATCTCCAGGGAAGACTTCAGGCAACTTGCACTGACTTTTTACAGAAGTCATTTGCAAGTCGCACTGAAGTTATTATAAATCGGCCTTTTCTTTATCAAAAACGCCAAATAATCGCCGATATATCGGTCGACCTCTACTATTAATCAGGAGAATACTGAACCACAATGGTGGTATGGTAGACCTGTCATTGTCAAAGCCACAAGTTTCTGTCCACCTACTGTTTACTAAAGACCTCATGGATAAGTCAGAAGGCTAAATGAAACATGGTGGTGACAGTCTTATACAGTCCCAGACTGGGACAAACAGGCCTGCATTTTCAGGACTGAGCAGCCAATTCCTCTGGGGGTCCAACGAATGTACACCCATGGAGCCGATCCCCTGCACTGCAAACGCAAAAGGTACTGACCCAGAGGGGGCTGCACTGCAATGATTACATTGCACCCCCTACACCACAGTGACCCCCCCCCCCCCCCCCGCACAGCAGAGGAATGTCCCTAGGTCTCCCCCAGCAGACCCGGTTCACATAAACAAGTGGGTGACCCACCTGCTTGTCAACATGAAAAGACTCCAACTCTCCAGCTCCTCTATGCTTTATTTAAAAACTACTGAGCTAAAGTTGAAAAATGGTGTGAAGATCGGCTTTAAGGGCAAACCAGTTACTGAAACCAAAACCTCCATGTAAAGTGCCTGGATGGATTATTTTCTTCAATACAGTAATTGAAAAGGCATTTTGTCTCCATTGTTTAATTGGGTTATCAGGTTTTGGGACTCACATTTCAGGTCATATTTATACAGAAATACTAAAATTTCAAAAAAGTCTTTACAAACAGTAAACCACTGTAGTTGCAGCAGACGGCGCACACTGTCCATTACTACAAGTACAGCCCGGAACACTATATGCTGCCTGATAACATTCCACCAAATACAAGACATTGTGAGAGCAGGTCAGGGTCTGAGATAAACTACTGCCATAGTGCTGAGCTATAAGGATATACACGCCTCCTGCATGTATCCTTACCTGTCAAATGTCTCCCCTTTAGCTGTTTGGAGCCCCCAAAAAATGCTGGATTCAGTGGGCGTGTCTTTTATTGGCGCTCGGTGGGCGGAGTCATGAGAGCAGACTCCCACCCACCTCTACACTCCCTTGGCCAGAGCGTGCACAGGAGAGGCAGAGTGCGTTCTGGGTAAGAGCAGAGTGCGTTCTGGGTAAGAGCAGAGCGCGTTCTGGGTAAGAGCAGAGCGCGTTCTGGGTAAGAGCAGAGCGCGTTCTGGGTAAGAGCAGAGCGCGTTCTGGGTAAGAGCAGAGCGCGTTCTGGGTAAGAGCAGAGCGCGTTCTGGGTAAGAGCAGAGCGCGTTCTGGGTAAGAGCAGAGCGCGTTCTGGGTAAGAGCAGAGCGCGTTCTGGGTAAGAGCAGAGTGCGTAAGCAGAGCGCGTTCTGGGTAAGAGCAGAGTGCGTTCTGGGTAAGAGCAGAGTGCGTTCTGGGTAATAGCAGAGTGCGTTCTGGGTAATAGCAGAGTGCGTTCTGGGTAATAGCAGAGTGCGTTCTGGGTAAAAGCAGAGTGTTCTCACGGCCCCCGTCAGTCCTGCAATCTGCACACATGAATGTCCAGTGACAGTCGGGGATGATCGGTGCGATGGAGACAGCTGTGAGCACCGATCTCCCTGCATGGCTTTTCATCATCTGCTTCTCCCCTCCCTCCCGCGCCTTTCACCTGAAAAGCCATGCAGGGAGATCGCTGTTCACAGCTGTCTCCATTAGGAGGTCGACCGATATATCGGCCGATATTTGGCGTCTTTTACTTAATCGGCATCGGCCGATTGTGCTGATAAAAAAGGCCGATTGTAACTTCAGCCGAGACTTGCAAATGACTTCTGTAATAAAAGTTAATTCAAGTTGCCTGAGTTTTATCTGTGGAGAGGATTCTCTCCTCCTCTGGGCAGCCAAGTCTGATAAGAAGATACATTTGTATCTCTTCAGGTTCTTTTATCAATAGACTGAACTCCATGTGTAGAAGCTCTCAGTTTAACCATTTAAAGACTAAATCTTTTCTGACACTTGTTGCTTACAGGTAAAAATCCTGTATTTTCTGCTAGAAAATCACTTAGAATCCCCAAACATTATAAATATTTTTTTTAGCAGAGACCCTAGGGAATAAAATGGTGGTTGTTGCAATATTTTATGTCACACGGTATTTGCGCAGCGGTCTTTCAAACGCAATTTTTTTTAAAAAAAAATACAGTAATGAATAAAAAAAAAAAAAAAAAAAAAAAAAAAAAAAAACTAAGCAGTAAAGTTAGCCCATTTTTTTTCGTCCAAAAGTTTTGATTACCTGTTTTTGTGTATTTAATATTTAGTTTTTTTTTAATTTTTTTTCTAAATTATACATACTGAACTGACTGGAGGGTTGTTTTGTTTAATGTTTAAATGTAAAACATTTTCTGTATCACTTATTACTTAAGGCTGCTTTCACATTGGAGCGGGCATGCGTTGATGGTAAAACGCTGCTAGTTTTAGCGGCGCTTTACCGTCTTTTCTAGAGGCGCTATTCGGCTGCTAGCAGGGCGCTTATAAC
The DNA here is from genome assembly GCA_037952925.1 of Lithobates clamitans. Classification (NCBI taxonomy): domain Eukaryota; kingdom Metazoa; phylum Chordata; class Amphibia; order Anura; family Ranidae; genus Lithobates; species Lithobates clamitans. The sequence goes on along the minus strand of JBBGZY010002891.1, from coordinate 358,341 downwards.
CCAGCTAGCGGCCGAGGAAGGGGTTAAAAGCACCCCTGAAGCGCCGCTGCCAATACGCTTTGCAGGCGCTTCGGCAGCGGTGCGCATTCATTTCAATGGGCAGGAGTGGTGGTATACACCGCTCCAAAGATGACATTTGCAGGAGTTTTTTTTACATCCTGCCAGCACATCGCCTCAGTGTGAAAGCACTCGGGATATCACACTGACTGCAGGGGAGCCGTTTTACAGGCGCTCTTTTTAGCCCTAAAGCACCTGAAAAACGCCCCAGTGTGAAAGGGGTCTAACTGTTAGATTATATGAGATGAAGGGAGAAAAAAAAAAAAAAAAAAAAAAATTCGGCCAAATATATCGGCCCAAAATAAATCGGCATCACATATCGGCCATCGGCCACCGCGATTTCTAAATATCGGCATCAGCCAGAGAAAAGCCCATATCGGTCGACCTCTAGTCTCCATTGTACCGATCATCCCTGACTGTCCCCATAGGCGTGCGCACAGGGTGTGCCTTTCCTGGCACCCTTTCCTGGGACTGGGAAATCTCTGTCCTCAGTCCATTTCTCTGTCTCAAAAGTGAGGCTGTTCAGACCCCTGATATTTCACCAAAGTCCCCCAATGGGGCTCCTAATAAATTGTAAAAAAAAAAAAAAAAAAAAACACACAACAATAAATTGTAAAAAATAATAAATTGTAGTAAAGAATAATACAATTGTAAAAAGTTATAATAATAAAAAAATAAAAGTAAACTACTGACACCGTCCACTGCTATCTATCTATGTATTATGTGTCTTTAAGCTTTGGGGTGCACACCCTAATGCACTAGGCTGCGCACAACTATGACTGTCCCCCATGTCTTCCTCATCCAGCACTCCGTGTTCTCCACCCCCTTATCTTGTCCCCCTCCGTGATTCCACATCCGCCCCGCTGTGTCTTCCTCCTTCGCCCCCCGCAGACAGCTTCCTCCTCTCCCATTGGGCTATGAGGGGGGAATCTGTCAGAATGGAGAGTGAAGAAAGGGGCCCAAAGGTCATTCACCAGCCACTTTCTTTTCTGAATGGGACACACAGAACGTTCATTATCGATCGCTCCTGTGATAAACAGAGCAGAGTAAACTGTGTGTTACTGTGCTTCAGTTTATGAAGAAAGGAGTGGGGGAGGGAATTAAAAAATAATGCATTTGTCTTAGGCTAGTGCACGAGATATGTAAATCACCTGTCACTCACATAGGGTTGCCACCTTTTCTTCGAGCCAAACCCGAACACTTCAGCGGGGCTTGGCATTTTTCTTGTAGCATACACAATGAGATTGTAAAATACCTGGGACATCTGTGTGCCCTAGGGGAGTATTAATGCGGCACGCGCAGCTTTGAACAGTGGGTGTAGCCAATTGCATATAGTGCAGGCGTGTAATGTACAATATAGTGTATATAGTGCAGGCGTGTGTAATGTACAATATAGTGTGTATATAGTGGAGAGTGTGTAATGTACAATATAGTGTAGGTGTGTGTAATGCAGGGTTCGACAAACCCCGGGCGCCAGGTCGCATTTGCGACTAGAATTAGCGACCTGGCGCGGCACAGCTGGGGTATCCTGTGTCCGTTCGACCCCCCCCCCCCCCCCTCCCGGCGCGATCGGCCACGTCGGTATTTGAGGCCGCGGCTTTGCAGCCTACTGCAGTCCTATGGTTCCTTCTGCAATCAGGCGCCCTCTGGTGGTGGCCGTTGGTATGACAAGACATTCATCAATGCTAATGGAGCTTTCCCTACCTGTTTTCACTGCCCGTTCATCTCCTTCCTTTTACTTAGAACCCCCAAACATTATATATATATTTTTTATTGTAACACCCTAGAGAATAAAATGGCGGTCATTGCAATACTTTCTGTCACACCGTATTTGCGCAGTGGACTTACAAGTGCACTTTTTTGGGAAAAAATACTTTTAAATTAAAAAATAAGAAAACAGTAAAGTTAGCCCAATTTTTTTTATATTGTGAAAGATAATGTTGCGCCGAGTAAATTGATTCCCAACATGTCACGCTTTAAAATTTCATCCGCTCGTGGAATGGCGACAAACTTTTACCCTTTAAAATCTCCATAGACGACGTTTAAAAAAATTCTACAGGTTGCATGTTTTAAGTTACAGAGGAGGTCTAGGGCTAGAATTATTGCTCTCGCTTTAACGATCGTGGTGATACCTGATGTGTGGTTTGAACACCGCTTTCATATGCGGGCGCTACTCACATATGCGTTCGCTTCTGCAAGCGAGCTCGGCGGGACGGGGCGTGTTTAAAAAATTATTTTTTTTCTTATATATTTTACTTTTTATTTTTACACTGTTTTTTGTTTTTTAAAAAAAAAAATAAAAAAATTGTGTCACTTTTATTTCTATTACAAGGGATGGGGCACATTTAATGTTTTTTTTTTTTTTTTTCTTATTTATTTTAACTTTTATTTTTTCACTGTTCTTTAAAAAAAAAAAAAAAAGTCACTTTTATTCCTATTACAAGGAATGTAAAAATCCCTTGTAATAGAAAAAAAGCATGACAGGACCTCTTAAATGTGAGATCTGGGGTCAAAAAGACCTCACATCTCATATTTACACTAAAATGCATTAAAAAAAAAAATTGTCATTTGAAAAAAAAAAAATAATAAAATGTCCCTTTAAGAGCTATGGGTGGAAGTGACGATTTGACGTCGCTTCCGCCCTGCAATGACTTGGAGATGGGCGGGGGCCCCATCTTCCTCTCACTTGTCTCCATGTCAGGCCAGGGACAGATCCGGATCGCCTCCGCCGTTACCAACGGCCACGGTAAGCGGTGAAGGGCACCGGAGAGCGGCGGTAGGGGGGGCCCTCTCCTGCCGCCGATAAAAGTGATCTCGCTGTGAATCTGCTGCAGAGACTACTTTTATTTGAAAGAGAACCGCCGGCTCTTGAAGAAGATACCGGGGTTATGGTAGCTAGCTGCTACCATAACAACGGTATTTCTCTTCAAAGACAGGACGTATATAGTCGTCCTGCGGGAAGGAAGTGGTTCATTAAAATGAATTTGTCATCTCCCTGCTTGGCCCCTTTCACATGGGCTGTCTGATCAGGTTCGCCTGTCAGTTTTTCAGGCGGACCTGATTGGATCCTTAGTGAGAATATGGCGGTCTTGTGTCCCTGCATGGCAGGAAATAAAAGCAGTCACATTCGTTCTAGTCGTCTCTGTGAAAATTTAAGATTGGTTAATTTTTATATTGAAAATAAAGCCGTCGGTCGTTTAAAAAAAAAAAAAAACCTGGCTCCTAACTTTTTTAGCTGGCTCCTAGATTCCAAGCAAATTTGTCAAGCCCTGGTGTAATGTACAATATAGTGTATATGTAGTGTGTAATGTTTGGTGGGGAGCCTCCCAGTGTAATTTTGGGGGGTGGGGGGAGGTCTCCTGGTGTAGTATGGTGGGGGACAGGGGGGGGGGGCTGACAGAGGAGAGGGGGGGCTGACAGAGGAGAGGGCTGCCGCTGCAATCATACCTTTGGGTTCCCGCATTCTGCTGTGCTGACAAGGTCTCGGGCTCCCCTGTCACCTCTTGTCTCCCACGGTCCCCAGCTGTGGTGGAGCAGGAAGAGAACGAGGCCGAGGCTCCATGAGATGAGGACCGTGAGGTCAGTCGGAGCTTGCCTCTTACACAGACACAGCCCCCCTCTGTAGTGTATCTACACCAGCGGTCTGTGATATGGCGCAGCACAGCCGCCCTGGCCACATAATAAATACAGAGCTATGGGGCGGAGGACGGGACACAGACAGAGGCACTGGATATTAGTTGTGCCCGGGTTTCCAGGGGACATAAACCCAGGCACAAGTTGCCAAACCCGTACTGTCCGGGTCAATCCCGTACACTCACAGCAAGGGGGAAGGTTTGATAAAGTTTTTCTCACTGAATAAGAAAAAAAAAAAAAAAAAGAAAAAGGGATTGGCTCAGAGATGGATTAACTTTGTGGCAAAACTGAGCTCAAATGATAGGAAATCTTATACTCTACATTAGGACATCAAAAAAAAAAAAAAAAAAAAGTCAGGTTTACATCAACTTTAATGTCTAAACCGCTGGCAACAAAAGTCAGTACACCCCTAAGTGAAAAGGTCTTCCCTCCCCGGTGTCATGTGACTCGTTAGTGTTACAAGGTCTCAGGTGTGAATGGGGAGCAGGTGTGTTAAATTTGGTGTTATCGCTCTCACTCTCTCATACTGGTTACTGGAAGTTCAACATGGCACCTCATGGCAAAGAACTCTGAGGATCTGAAAAAAAAAAAAAAAAGAATTGTTGCTCTACATAAAGATGGCCTAGGCCAGTGTTGCTCAACTCCAGTCCTCTATGCACCCTAAGCCCCGGTTCACACTGGGACGACTTGTCAGGTGACCTAGTCGCCTGACAAGTCGCCTCCCGTTCTGTGCTATGGAACCGTTCTAAGGGGAGCGACGCAAGAAAAAGAAAAAGGTTCCTGTACTACTTCGGGGGCGACTTGCATAGACTTCTTTACAGAAGTTGTTTTGCAAGTCGCCCGGGCAGTCGTTTGCAGGTCGTGCCGCCTCTGGTGTGAACCGAGGCTAACAGGTCATGTTTGCAGGATTTCCATTATTTTGCACAGGTGATTTGATCAGTTTCACTGCCTTAGTAATTACCACAGCCATTTCATCTGAGGGGAAATCCTGAAAACATGACCTGTTGGGGCGCCTTGAGGTCGAGTTGAAACACTGGTCTAGGCTATAAGATTGCCAAGACCCTGAAACTGAGCTGCAGCATTGTGGCCAAGACCATACAGCGGATTAACAGGAGAAAATATATTTTAAAAAATGTGAGGGGTGTACTCACTTTTGTGAGATAGAGAACACACACACACACACACACACACACTTTCTGCTTTAAAACATATCCAAAAAAACCTTCATAAATTTAGGCCAATATGTATTATGCTATATATTTTCTGGTAAAAATTAAATCCCAATAAGCGTATATTGATTGGTTATAGCATCTACAAACCTTGTTACAGAGGTCGATCGATAAATCGGCCGATTTTTGGCATTTAATTAATCGGCATGGCATCGGCCGATCGTGCTGATAAAAAAGGCAGATTTAAAACTTCAGCCTACTTGCAAATGATTTCCATAATAGAAGTCAATGCAAGTTGCCTGAAGTCTTCCGGTGTCTCCTATCTGGGCAGCCTGCCAAGTCAGCAAAGAGATACAGGCTCCATGCACACTGGAGCTCATAAACGGTCGTTCTGAACGTCGGATTGCTGACAGGAAAACGCTGCTTTAAAAATGTGATTTTATCTGCGTTTTGCATTGCCGTCAATGCACGTTTAGCGGCGCTAGCTTTTCACCGCGTTTCTCTGCTTCTATTCAAAATCAATGGTTCCCTATTGGAACCCATTGATTTGAATAGAAGTCACACCGCAAGTCGCATTATCATGATGCGACTTGTGTGCTGAGGATGAAGGGGAACCCTTGCCAAAAATTGACGTGGGGTTCCCCCTCAGACAATACCAAGCACTTTGGTCTGGTAGGGATCTTAAGGGCAACCCCCGATGCCGGAAAAACGCCCTGAGGCCCCCCCACCCCAAAGCACCTTGTGCCCATGTTGATGACAAGGGCCTCTTCCCGACAACCCTGGCCGTTGGTTGTCAGGGTCTACGGGCTTATCGGAATCCGGGAGCCCCCTTTAGTAAGGGGGCCCCCAGATCCCGGCCCCCCACCCTATGTGAATATGGGGGTACATGGTACCCCTACCCATTCACCTAGGGAAAAAGTGTCAATAAAAAAACACACTACACAGGTTTTTAAAGTAATTCATTAGACAGCTCCGGGGGTCTCTTCCGACTTCGGGGTCTCTCCGGCGTCTTCTCCGCTATCTTCTGCTCTTTTGCGGAGGAGCCCAGCAGAAGAACCGGAGAGCGGGAGAAGACGCCAGAGAGACCCCCGGAGCTGTCTAATAAATTACTTTAAAAACCTGTGTAGTGTGTTTTTTTATTGACACTTTTTCCCTAGGTGAATGGGTAGGGGTACCATGTACCCCCATACTCCTTCACATAGGGTGGGGGGCCAGGATCTGGGGGCCCCCTTATTAAAGGGGGCTTTCAGATTCCGATAAGCCCCCCGCCCGCAGACCCCAACAACCAACGGCCAGGGTTGTCGGGAAGAGGCCCTTGTCCTCATCAACATTGGGACAAGGTGCTTTGGTGTGTGGGGGCCGCAGGGCGCCCCCCTGCCCCAAAGCACCCACCTATGTTGAGGGCATGCAGCCTCGTCCCCGCCCCCATTCCTGACCGGCTGGGCTGCATGCTCGGATAAGGGTCTGGTATGGATTTGGGGGGGACCCCTTGCCGTTTTTTCAGCGTAGGGGGTTCCCCTTAAGATCCATACCAGACCGAAGGGCTTGGTATTGTCTGAGGGGGGAACCCCACGTCAATTTTTTTCTCTTTTTTGCAAGTGTTCCCCTTCATCCTCAGCACACAAGTCGCACCGCAAGTCAAATCAATGGGCTCCCATAGGGAACCATTGCTTTTAAATAGAGGCAGAAACACCGAACGAGGCTTAGCGCGCATTTTTACAGTGTTAACCCTCGTTTAACACCTTTTACTGGTGTCTGCCGTTTCCAGTACTGCTCTTGAACGCAAATTTCTGGTGTTCAGAAAAAAAGCCCATAAACTCCACCGCTCATTAAAGCTAAAAAATGTCCATGTGTGCATGGACACATAGGCTAACAGAGTGGAGTTTATGGGCTTTAAAAAAACAAAAACACCCAAACGCCAATAAACTGCAGTTTATCAGCTGCAGTGTGCATGGAGTGACAATGTTTCTACTTATCAATGGACTGAACTCTGTGTGGAGGAGTTTTCAGTTTAACCATTTAAAGACTAAATCTTTTCTGAGACTTGATTCACACCTATGGCATTTTTAGTGCTTTTTGTAGATTTGAACTACAGTCCATTTACCATGGTTTCCTATGTAACACGTTCTGTAGTGCAAATCTGCAAAATGCACTAAAACTGCATAGGTGTGAATCCAGCCTTACACTTGTTGCTTTCAAGTAAAAATCCTGTATTTTCTGCTAGAAAGTCACTTAGAACCCACAAACATTATTAAAAAATATATATATATATATATATGTATTATTGTAGAGGTCGACCGATATCGGCATTGGCCAGAGAAAAATTCATATTTAGGAATCACGGAGGCCAATATATGATGCCAATTTATTTATTTTTTCCTTCATCTCATAAAATCTAACAGTTAGAGCCCTTTCACACTGGGGCGTTTTTCAGGCGCTTTTGGGCTAAAAATGTCACCTGTAAAGTGCCTGCAAAACGGCTCCCCTGCAGTCTCAGTGTGATATCCCGAGTGCTTTCACACCGAGGCGATGTGCTGGCAGGATGTTAAAAAATAAATAAAAAGTCCTGGAAGCAGCATCTTTGGAGCGATGTGTATACCGCTCCTCCACCACTCCTGCCCATTGAAATGAATAGGCGGCGCTACACGGGCGCATTTAACCACTTCAACGGCCGCTAGCTGGCTTATAAGCACCCTGCTAGCAGCCGAATAGCGCCGCTAAAGCACTGCTAAAACTAGCAGCGTTTTACCGTCAACGCATGCCCACTCCAGTGTAAAAGCAACATTAAGCGATACAGAAAATGTCTTACATCTATTAAACAAAACAAACCTCCAATCAGTTCACTTGTATGTATAAATTTAGATTTAAGAAAAACTATATCTTAAATATTAAATACACAAAAGCAGGTAATCAAAACTTTTGGATGAAAAAAAAAGGGCTTACTTTACTGTTTAGTTTTTTTTTTTTGTTTTAAAATTCATTAGTGTATTTTTTCTAAAATATTTGCGTTTGAAAGACCGCTGCGTAAATACCGTGTGACATAGAATATTGTAACCGCTATTTTACTCCCTAGGGTCTCGATAGAGAGATAGATATACACACACACGATTTATGTAATTTTTTTGTAATAGTAATAGCGGCAATCAATGACTTATGGCGGGACCTCGATATTGCAGCGGACAAAACACGGACACTTTGCAGGAACCGGTGACACCAATACAGTGATCAGTGCTAACAATATGCACCATCACTATCAATGACACTGGCTGAGAAGGGGTTAAACCTGTAGGGTGATCAAAGGGTTAAATGTGTGACTAGAATGTATTTGTGTGCTGTGGGAGGTGCTTTGCAGGGACACAAACTCCATCCCTTCCCCCATCAGAACAGATCTGCCTTGTTTACATAGGCAGAGACAGAACGGAGCTCTGCCTAACGATCAGCAAGTGCCGGCGGACATCCAGTACCCGACACTCTGCAGATCGGCTTCTGCTGTAATTAATCACAGCAGAGGCACCCCCTGTAGGCAGAAGTGCAGAATCACACACACACACACACACACACACACACACACACACACACACACGTGTGATCCTACACAGGAGGGCCACCCTATAGCAGTATATCTGCTTTAGGGCAGTCTGGAAATGGTTAAGAGCCCTTTCACACGGGGGCGGCGTCGGCGGTAAAACACCGCTATTAGCTGCGTTTTACCGTCGGTATGCAGCCACTAGCGGGGCGGTTTTACCCCCCCGCTAGCGGCCGAGAAAGGGTTAAATACCACCGCAAAGCACCTCTGCAGAGGCGCTTTGCCGGCGGTATAGCCGCGCCATCCCATTGATTTTAATGGGCAGGAGCAGTAAAGAAGCGGTATACACTCCGCTCCTTCACCGCTCCGAAGATGCTGCTGGCAGGACTTTTTTTACCGTCCTGCCAGTGCACCGCTCCAGTGTGAAAGCCCTCGGGGCTTTCACACTGGATACACAGCAGCGCCACTTTCGGGTCGGTTTGCAGGCGCTAATATTAGCGCAATAGCGCCTGCAAACCGCCCCAGTGTGAAAGGGCTCTAAAGGATAACGGTACGAAAAAAAAAAAAACAAACAAACAAAAACAAACACACACACACACACACACACACACACATTACAACCAACAGCTCAGCCTCTCTATGTACCGGTGTGTTCTGTATTCATACATGAGAGCCAGAGATAGAGCTCAGAGCCCCATTCTCTCCAGGGGGTCAGTCTGAAGGGAGCTGAGAGGTGCTGCTGTGCCCCATAGTGTCCAGGTCAGGACAGAGCAAGGTCCGAGCCTCAGAGAGTCCATGAGGGACAGAAGCTGTAAGGAAGGTGCAGAGTCTGTGCATAAACCAGGGATCAGCAAATCACAGGCACCAGGTCACCATGGTGACTACAAATTTTCAGGCACCTGGGCTTTTGTCAGCCTATTGAAGAGAGAAAAAAAAAAAAAACCAGCAAGTGAATGAGGAAGCTGGCCGGTACCTCTACTGCTCCAAAGCATTCACTGGAATGCAACCATGGAACCATGGACCACAGCAAGGTCCCACCTATCAAGCCTGCTACCACAGCAAGGTCCCACCTATCAAGCCTGCTACCACAGCAAGGTCCCGCCTCTCTAGCAAGTGTATAGGTGCAAACCAGGCAGAAGAGGAAGTACAAACAGGGTGGAGGATGGGCACCAGTTAGGTGTAAAGTCGGCCTGCGGTTGAAGACAAATAAGCACAAGGCGAGTGGTAAAGGTGTGAGATTGGTGACAAATAGATGTAAACGGGTCATCAAATAGCGACTGGGATGTTCTGCACCGGTGAGTCTATAGGAGATAACTCCACATATCACCCCTAGCAGAGTGGATCTAGGATGACGGGCAGTCCCAGCCATCTTATTGGCTCGGATATCTGCCTAGTGTTGTAAAAAAAAAATAAAAAACCCCCACACACACACCCACCTGCAGGACAAAAAGGCATAATGAGCTAGTATGCAGCACTACTTACCTTAGATCGAAGCTGTTGCATTGTTCAGATGTAAAATAAAGAGATTTACCCCTCTGCCCACCATCGATGTTGGCGCTGTAGTAGACATGTGGATGCTATATCATATCTATTGGTCCTGCCCTCTGATCATCCCCTATTGGCGGATGGTACACTCCTTACTCCATTCCATCTTTGGTTCCTGGGTGCCGTTCATCCCTAAAACTTTCCTCTTGGGCCTCCCACCTCCCTCTTTTTATAGATTGTCTAAAAAGCTCCTGGCCCGGGTGATAACTGCTGTGCGATGATTGGTAGCCCTGAAATGGAAAACACATCCCCCCCTTTGTTCAACCTGCACTTCAGGATATGAAAACAGATGGAATATTTGACAGCTTCCTTAAATACCCTTGATACACATAACCAGGTCTGGGAGGTGAGGGATCTGTTGGAGGCCCCTATAACCTGATGAACCCTTGTCTTGGGGAGGTGACCTGTGGTTGGTGACCCCGGGCAGTGGATGGGTCCTGTGGTGGGTGGTTGTCCTCTAATATTTTTTCCTTCCACTCTTCTCTCTTGCTTTCCCCTAATTTGCTTCCTGTATTACCCTCCTTCTCCATTTGCCTACACGCTCTTTTGCAGTTCAGACTTGGCCATAACACAAGTTCTGAGCCGTACTCCATCGATATAATGTTGCCATATATTTACATATCTTAACCGAGTTTTACCGCTGGCAATATTGTATTTAGACACCATGCCGGGTCTGTTTTTCTACAACGCGTGTCTTCTTGTATTTTCTGTTGGAAATTGTTGAAAACCCAATAAAAAAAACAAAAAAAAGTCAGTTTTCAAAAAATAAAGAGATAAAGTAACATTACTACATTTATATCTACTGGGTTACTATTATCTGCAGATTAAAGTAGAACTATAGTCAAAACTACTCTGAGTTTGGATAGAGCAGGAATAGGCAACCTTAAAGAGGTGGAGATCTACATGAACAACATGGGAGAAGTCAAAGATCACCGGGCACAGTGTCCCCTCCGAACACCAGTTTTAAACCTGTAATTGCCGTACTACCATGTCACAGTCACGTTCTATGCACGGCAATCATGGGTTTAAATCAAGCGGTGAGCATACAGGTAGGTGTCCAATACAGGTATATGCTCCCACTTCCAGCGAAAGATCGCTGCAGAATCTCTGGTGATCTACGCCATGTCCAGCCCCTCTTCTGCCCCCTCTCCTCGTCTTCTGGGAGACACAGGTCCCAGAAGACAGCAGGGACCAGTCAGAACGCGCAGCGCGACTCGCGCATGTGCAGTAGGGAGCCAGGCTGTGAAGCCGCAAGGCTTCACTTCCTGATTCTCTTACTTAAGATGCCGGCACCCCCATCTGGGAGCTGAGGGATGGGTCGGCTTCAGATGAGGACATCGTGGGCGCCCTGGACAGGCAAGTGTCATTATAGAAGTCAGCAGCTGCAGTATTTGTAGCTGCTGACTTTATAAAAAAAATAATAAAATTTGCAGGTGGAACTTCGCTTTAAGTGACAAAAAAAAAAATTGGCCTTAAAAATCCCATAAAATGATACATACTGTGACATCCCCCCCTCCCGCCGCCATCTGGTGCTTCTCCGGGCTCTCCCGTGTCATCGGGGACCAAGAGAAAGAATCAGCCGCCGCATGACGAGCAGAGAGATTTCTGGTGACCAGATGGTCAACGGTCATCTCCATGTATATAAATAAACAAGATTGGTGCGCCATTACCAGTGTGATCAAGCACAGTGCCACTTATGTTTGTAAGAAAAACAATAAAAATAAATGAACTACCATAAAGTAGAATATAAATGTGCCGTGCAATGCTATGAAGACTTTGTGTCAAAAACAAATATTTGTAGTATAATATAAAATATGCAGAGCTGCGAGGAACTTCTATATCAAAGACATGAATTGACAAAACTAAAAAAGTTTTATAAATGGTCTCATATGATGCTGTTGCCCCTAGCAACAGAAAACTAAAGACAATTAAATAGGCATAGGATAGTTACTAATGACCCAGTATTAGGGGTGCAACGGATTAAAAAAAAAAAAAAAAAAAAAAAAACTCCCCCACTGAAATATCCACATCATCTCCCCCACTGTAATATTATATTAGCAGAGTATTGGCAGGGTATTGGCACTGCTGCCATCCGATCTCTCCCCTCCACTGTACAGATCAGTACACAGAGGGGGGAGAGGAATCGGCGTCATGACATAACGCCGGTTTGTTTACAAGTGATTGCTCCTTCATTCAACGGAGCGATGACATGATAAATGGCCGCTGGGTGTACCAAGATGGCCGCCGCTCTGGAGCTAGGCCGAAGCCGCGGCCTTTCCTCTACGGAGCGCATGTGTGCCGATCCGAACAGATTGAACCGTTCGAATCAGTCACGATCCGTTGCACCCCTATCCAGTATACATCTGCCAATCCACCTGGCTTCAGTCTGATTTGACCACTTTGTCTTTCCTTCTGAAGAAACCAATAATTGGCCATGGATCCCGGTTTTATCCAAACAACTGCAATATTAAACAGCAATAACAACAAGGGTTCCAATAACAGCACCACCGATCACACCGAACGAGAGACCATTGCCTGGTGGATCTTAAAACAAATCCCTCCAGCAGCAGCACGCTGTCCTCGGTCACAGAGCTTACACTTCACCTCAGTCTTTGTCGGCTGCCAAGAACCTCCATTCAGAGCCGCTCCATACGACACCGGAAAGGTATATGGGGGGGGGGGGGGTGAGTCTCCTCCTAAAGCATGTAGACTGATCCTCATGCCGTCCTGTCCCCTCCCCGATGCGTATTCCATACAGGAAGTTACGCATCTACTTCAGGGGGAATAACATCTCTATGACGGCTGGAGGCCTGGGCACAACGTTATGACGTCACATCTGGGCCGCGGATGTAAACAAACCCACGATCACAGCTTGTAAGCATGAGATCGTGGATTTTATCCGACCTCACGCTTTCCAGCCTGGAGGAGAGATGTGGGGTCTTATTGACCCCGCATCTCTCCATAAAGAGGACCCGTCACATACCATTCCTATTACAAGGGATGTTTACATTCCTTGTAATAGGAATAAAGGTGATGAAAAAAAAAAGTTGTAAAAGAAAGTAAATATAATTTAAAAACGCCCCTGTCCCTGGTAGCTCGCGTTCAGAAGCGAATATGTACACGCTGTTCAAACCACACATGTGAGGAATTGCCGCGTGCCTTAGTGCGGGCAACAATTCTAGCACCAGACCTCCTCTAACTCTAAAGCGTGAAATGTTGGAGAAAATATAATAAAATATAATATTACAATATATAAGTGGTTAACTTTTTTGTTAGTTTTATGCAAAAAGTGAAGCGCTCCACACTACAAACATGAAAGTAAAATATGAAAACATGAAAATACTACAATAATGCAAATAAAAATAAGTCCTAAATAAAGTCCCAAATGCCACACTCCCGATAGAAAAAAGAACCAAAAAAAAACAAAAAAAACAAACACAAAACACTAACCACACTTCCGTACAATTAACCACACCTTACTTGCAACTAATCACAGTTCATTACTTTGCTTATGACGACTAATCACAGTACTCTCTGGCAAAATGTTATACCTAATCTGTCATTCTGAATATACTGTGGTTAGTAACACATACTATTTGGGTTTCTTATCCTGAGTGTTATTTTAGCTTTGAATGTTAAATAAACCCAACAATTTACATTATAAAGCCCCTTTTTTGGGATTCTCACATTCTGTACATTGCTGAGGACCAAAAATCTGGAAATGATCTCTGGATGCTGTCCACAGGCTGTATGAAGAAGTCCTCATTGACCTCCTTTTTAATATAATTCATTACTCCTCTAATCTCGGGGGGTTTATTTGCATAAAAACCCTCAAAACATTTTCTGAAATCTTCAGGTCCAATTTTATTTTTTTTAAATATGTGCGAGAAAAAAAAAAAAGCTGCTCTGGCAGTGGAAGGGTTAATGGCTTCAAATGTCACATCTGCTCATCACCTGGTAAGTGTCTCCCCTCCCCCCCCCCCCAGAATTCCTTGTCACTGCAGGACAGGACGACACCTGAGAAGGGGGAGGGGAGTACAGAATCCTGATGATGTCAGACTTCTGTACAAACAATGGCTGCTTCCCCACAACTTCCACCTGCAACATACCAAACACCGCGTCACTGCGGCCCCGCCCCTCGAGATCAAAATTCCCGCTAAATTCAGCGCGGGAAACCGGTGTTGTGAAGTTTGAGACGTCTACCTGACAACACCACATGATGGCTCCGCCCTCACCGCCTTCGATTGGTTAATATAGCGAGCCCCGGCCAAACAGCCAATAAGATTACAGTTCTTTCCCTTCATCTACCACCTGAGTCCAGCAAGTGACAGCAACATGAGCGCCCCGTCCACCGTCCGAGGAGGTGAGTGTGATATATGGGGGGCGGGTGGATGGAATGCGGGACTAATGACATCCGACCTACCAGAGAGATCAGAGGAAGGTTCTACCTGGATGTCATCTAGTGATACAGAATATCAGATCCATCCAGGAATAGAGATTAGAGAGGATCCTTCTACCGGGATGTGATACAGAATATCAGATCATAAGAGTTACACAGGGGGGTCCTTTTATACAAAGCCCCCCATAGAGAATGATACCCGGATGTGATCTATGGAATGTAGTGATACAGAATATCAGATCCATCCAGGAATAGTGATGGAGATCTCTGTCCTCTATAGAGGGGGAAATATATCATTAGATGCTGACATTTTACTATTACCAGATCTCCATCCTGATCACCCCCATCATCAATACTGGGGGGGGGGTACATCATATCCGATCCATCCAGTGATAGTTATATTTGGGGGCGGAGGGGTCAGTACACAGCCCCCCCCCCCCTATGGTTCTACCTGGATGAGATACATGGGGTCTAGTGATACATAGTATCAGATCCATCCAGGAGCAGTTCTAGAGGGGGAGGGGTAATCTGTACAGCCCCCCCCCCCCTCCCCCATAGTGGATCCATCAGATCCATCCAGGAATAGTTGGGGGGGGGGGATCATCTGTACACAGCTGCTGCACACCCCCCCTCCCCCCGGGCATTTTCAACTTTCAGCACTGTCACCCTTTGACAATTATGTGGTCATGCAATGCTGTACCCGGATGACTTTCCACTCAAATAGCGCTATTTTTGGATCACCACTGGGGGGGGGGGGAGGGGGGGAGGTTATTTTGTGCTCCTAATTTTGTTAGTTGAACTTTGTAAATAAATTCTACTGTACTGATTGGCACTGATAATTAAGGACTTCTATGCAGCACTGGCACACATCACTGATGGGCACAGAGTGCCATCCCTATTGGGCACCAATTGGCATCCTCAATGGGTCTGCACTGATGAGGAGAGCAGCTGATTGGCTCTACTCGCACCAGTCAATGTGAGTGGAGGAAAACACACCAACGATCGCCGTGTGCGGCTTATCCTGCTGGACGTCATGACAGCCAGTCAGAATAATGAAACCACTTTACACATCATTTCTATATGGCGGCAGGAATAGTTATGGAGGATCCTTCTACCTGTATGGGGTCTAGTGATATATAATGGATACCAGTGGAAGGAGGTTACGGCGCCATTTTACACAAGTATTAGTGACGGTGTTCTGCCGAGAAAGTTCCTCTTGGCGGATAAGGACCCCCCTCTACTGCGCAGGCGCAGCACCTGCGCAGGAGGGGCCGGCGGAAATAGCCGAAGCAAAATAGAGAAAAAAAAAAAAAAAAAAAAAAATCAGCTGTACACGGCGCCTGTAAGAGGGCCCCTCGCGGGCTCGCTTTGCTCGCCGCGCTTTGTTCGCCACTTTATTCCCCCTCTAGGTCCACTTGGATGGTGGGGCTTCAACCTGTACCCAGGGCGCAGGCACCGTGTACAGCTGATTGAAGTTTTTCAGCTTTGGCTATTTTCGGCAGCTGCTAGTCCATCGTGCTGCGCCTGCGCAGTACAGGGGGGTCCTTATCCGCCGGGGGAACTTTTTCGGCAAGACACCGGTGTTCTGATGAGAAGTGTTCTATTGGATAGTGTCCGCCCCGTACTGTGCAGGCGCAGCGCAGTACGGAGGACAAGGAGACGCCAAAAGTCTCCAAAGTTGACCAGGTGACTATCAGCTGTACACGGCGCTTGGGCACTTAATAGTGATCGCTTTGTAAGAGGGCCCCTCGCTTCGCTCGCCATGCTTCGGGCACGTCCTCGCTGCGCTCGGCATCTTTTTATTCGAACTCTATGTCCACTTGTATAGCGGGGCATGAACCTGGACTCGGGGCGCCGTGTACAGCCGATGATCAGCTGTTGAACTTCAGAGACTTTCAGCGTCTCGTTTGTCCTCCGTACTGCGCACTACAGGGCGGACACTATCCGATGGGGGACAGTATTCGACAAGACACCGGTTCACATTGGTGCGAATCCACTGCGGATTCCTGCATCGCACCCGACTCGCATGACAACTCACACTGCCATATGTAAACTGCTGGGAGTGTCAATACAATGTTAATGACACAACCACCCCACCCCCCCTCCCCAATTTCAGCTCACATATCGCACTGAGAACTGACAGTTTGGACACGAATCAGAGCACATAAAATCCGATTCTGGTGCGGACCAAAGAAAAAAAAAAAAAAGTCCTTTGCGAGTTTGGTCTGAATGCGCTGCAAATTCAGCCACACTATCTGTATGGCTAAAATCACATCACACAGACAACACATGTGACTTGCAGTGTGAATCGCATGCAATCTTGCAGAGCGCACCTATGTGAACCGGCACTAAGTGATCGCAATATGTCAAACCATCAATATGTATTTAAACTAGGGTTGTCCCAATACCGATACTGAGCATTTGCCCGAGTATTTGTACTCCGATGCTTCACCCCACACCGGGATAGTCAGGGTGATCGGTGCGGAGGGGGGAGTTACAAGCACCCATTTCAATAAAGCCTGACAGCTGCCCCCCCCCCCCGACTGTCCATTCACATAACCCCCCCCCCTTGTGCACTGCCTGCCCCCTTTCTCTCCCCTCCTTGTGCACTACCTGCCCCATCCCCCTTCTCTCCCCTCCTTGTGCACTACCTGCCCCATCCCCCTTCTCTCCCCTCCTTGTGCACTACCTGCCCCATCCCCCTTCTCTCCCCTCCTTGTGCACTACCTGCGCCCTCCTTGTGCACTACCTGCTCCCCCCTCTCCCCTCCTTGTGCACTACCTGCGCCCTCCTTGTGCACTACCTGCGCCCCCCTCTCCCCTCCTTGTGCACTACCTGCGCCCCCCTCTCCCCTCCTTGTGCACTACCTGCGCCCCCCCTCTCCCCTCCTTGTGCACTACCTGCGCCCCCCCTCTCTCCTCCTTGTGCACTACCTGCGCCCCCCTCTCCCCTCCTTGTGCACTACCTGCGCCCCCCCTCTCCCCTCCTTGTGCACTACCTGCGCCCCCCCTCTCCTTGTCCCCCACCTGCGCCCCCCTTCTCTTGCCGCCTTGTCTCCCCCCCTCCCCCTCCTTGTGCACTACCTGCCCCCACTCTCCACCCCAACCAGCCCTGTGTGCAGTTACTTCCTCCTCCTCTGCTCTTCTAGTACAGCCTGAGATTCCACCATACAGAGTCCCTATACCTGTACAGTGGGGGATGGGAGAGTGAGATGGGCTCAGAACATAGACGGTCCGGAGATCGGTGTGGAGGAGACAAGCCGGTACTTACCCGGAGCCCGGAGACCGATAAATCCTCATCTTCCCTCCGTACACATCACTCCTCTCCCCGCGTTTTTTTTTTATCTCCCGCGCGCGCGCGCACCAACACCTGCCCCGCCCCTCCCCGTACTAACCAATCCACACCACCATACAAACTAAACCCCGCCCCTTGTCTCCTTCTATAGACAGACTCCGCCTAGAAATGACACCGGGGGGCGGTACACAGTGACAGATCTGAGAATTGTTATATTTTATACGCGGGAGAAATCGATACAAAGGTGTCCGTTTATGAAGCAGTGATCAGCGGTGATCCCGAGGATCACCGCTGATCACAGTCCATAAACAGTTTATGAAACAGTGATAATCGGGGGAGAACATGTTTGACCTTGTTCTCCCGCCGATTATCTCTACACACGGAGAATCCCCATGAATGACACAGTAACGGCCAGTTTATGAAGCGGTGATCTCAGCGCTTCACTGGCGATCTGAGTCAGAATTCACACTCCCAGGTTCACCAGCTCAGAGGTGGTGAATCGGGGAGTGAAGAGAGAATCTGGGGGGATCTGAGGAGGAAGGAGGAAGTTTTTTAACTTCCTTATGCCTCGTTCAGACCCCCCAACACTGTAAGCATGTCCCCCTGTCATATTTATGTGTATACATATATATACATATATACATATAATGTGTATATGTATATATATATCATGTGTGTGTATATACATGTATATATAGTGTGTGTGTGTGTATACATATGTGTATAATGTAGGGGGACTCGTTATTTTATTAACATTAATCCACGCGCCGTTGAGCGGTGATAATTTATCACCGCTTGATAAACTGACATCTGGTACTATAATCTCGTAAAGTCTCACGAGATTCCAGTATCAGGGGCCGTTCTCCACTATTTGAAGCATTTGTAGATCTCTTCACTCCTCCAAAGGTGAAGTGATCTACACCGCTTCATAAACTGCACACAGAGGAGAAAAATCTTCACTGTGAATGCCGGAGAATGAAGCAGTGAATAGATTTCACTGCTTCATAAACGGACACCCAAGTGACAGCGCGCGCTCCGAGTATTTCTATTCATTACATTATTATTATTATTATTATTATTATTATTATTCATTACATTATTATTATTATTAATTACAGTATTATTATTATTATTATTACAGTATTATTATTATTCATTACATTATTATTATTATTCATTGCAATATTATTATTTTTATTTACTATAATTTCTATTAAGCTGACTTCAAAGTGTAACCAAAAGCAAAACCTCTTTTTTTTATCTTCGGATATTGATGGTTTATGACCCGTCAGGTTATATTGCTGTCGGTGTCTCTGGTAGGGAAATTCAGGTTCTATTTGTTCATTTTCTATAATCCAAAGTGAAAGTCTCATCCTTTAGGTTGTCACCAGAACAGGAATTGAGGAGAATCTTCCAATGGGGACACTAGTTCTGGTGACAACCAGGGATTCCCTCTCACTTCCTGTTTTGTCTATGGGACAGGAAGTGAAGGGAAATCTCCTCAATGGGACACAGATGACAACAACAAAAAAAAAACCTGACAGGATGTCAAACCTTTATCTTGCGCTCTCCAAACCTTTTTAAAAAAGTTTTGCCTTTAGTTCAGGTGTCCGATTTGTCCACCGCAATATCGCAGACCCGCTAGAAGTCGCTGATCGCCGACATTGCTAGTAAAAAAAATAAATAAAAATTCCAAAAAATTTTTTTTTTTTTTGTTTATAGAGCAAAAAATAAAAACTGCAGAGGTGATCAAATGCCACCAAAAGAAAGTTCCATTT
Organism: Lithobates clamitans; assembly: GCA_037952925.1. Taxonomy (NCBI): domain Eukaryota; kingdom Metazoa; phylum Chordata; class Amphibia; order Anura; family Ranidae; genus Lithobates; species Lithobates clamitans. Next base: position 338,940 of record JBBGZY010002891.1, on the reverse strand, counting down.
GTGGGGAAAAAAGGACGTCAATTTTACGTGGGTATAATGTCGCACGACCGCACAATACCTCAGTGCCGTATCGCAAGAAATGGCCTGGTCATAAGGGGGTAAATCTTCCAGAGCTGAAGTGGTTTAAGGCAGATATAAATACAGCGCTTCATTCATTGTTTATCTGCCTTAAAGCAGAACTAAAGGCAAAAAGTTTTGGACAGTGTAAGAAAGGGTTTGACACCCTGTCACTTTTTTTTTTTTTTGGACATCTGTGTCTGATTGGGGAGATTTTCCTTCACTTCCTGTCCCATAGCCACAACAGGAAGTGAGGGGGAATCCCTGATTGTCACCAGAACTAGTGTCCCCTTTGGAAGATTTCTCCTCAATTCCTGTTCTGGTGACAACCTAAAGTTTGAGATTTTCTCTCTCGGTGATAAAGATAAAAAGGACAAATAGGAGGGTGAATCTTCCGAAGGGCATATTCACCCCAGATGAGGGGGGAGGGGACTGCATTGGGCAGCTATTCAAGTGTAATCCCAACACACAGCAAAATGCCTCCTATGTGCCCATTTCACAATACAACACTGCCCCATGTCTGACCCCCTGTACTCCTCTCCTACATACTGCCCCATGTCTGACCCCCTGTACTCCTCTCCTACATACTGCCCCATGTCTGACCCCCTGTACTCCTCTCCTACATACTGCCCCATGTCTGACCCCCTGTACTCCTCTCCTACATACTGCCCCATGTCTGACCCCCTGTACTCCTCTCCTACATACTGCCCCATGTCTGACCCCCTGTACTCCTCTCCTACATACTGCCCCATGTCTGACCCCCTGCACTCCTCTCCTACATACTGCCCCATGTCTGACCCCCTGCACTCCTCTCCTACATACTGCCCCATGTCTGACCCCCTGCACTCCTCTCCTACATACTGCCCCATGTCTGACCCCCTGCACTCCTCTCCTACATACTGCCCCGTGTCTGACACCCTGTACTCCTCTCCTACATACTGACCTCCTGCACACACTGGCTGCCATCAGACATTCACCCTCCATATCTTTACATAGAGCTCTCTGTCCCTTGTACATTCTGTACACTTATATCCTCTATACTCCTCCTTCATCACACCCTCCTCACTCCTTCATCGCACCCTCCTCAATCGCACCCTCCGCACTCCTCCTTCATCACATCCTCCGCACTCCTCCTTCATCACATCCTCCACACTCCTTCTTCATCACACTCTCTACACTCCTCCTTCATCACACCCTCCACACTCCTCCTTCATCACACCCTCCTCACTCCTCCTTCATCACACACTACTCTCTCTTCTGCCAATGCTGCCCACAATACCACCCTACATACTCTTTTTTTTTTAATACTGAATGCCACCATCTCCTCCAGTCATCTCCTCTTCTCCCCTCTCTCTCTCTCCTCATACCCTCCACAGTGTCCAAACTTTGTTTCTTTGTGGGCCGCATCGGCATTATGGTTGCCCTCAAAGGGACAATTGTATCTGTAAGCCAAGATGTCTCACCCCCCCCCCACCCACCATCAGAAGTCAAGAGCCCCCCACCCTCCCATACATCACTGTGCACCCCCTTCCCCCCCTTAACTTGTGCTGCTGCTGGGAAGAAGTTGGGGGTGAAGCTGGGAAACAGTGCAGGGTCTGGAGGAGGACTGGAGTCTGCTACCGGAGTCTGCTAAATTTTGAGATGGGGGTGCTGTGGCTGCACAGAGAGGTGAGAAATCTGTAGGAGAAGTTCTGTCCTCCTCTCTGTGGAGGGGCAGGGACGAGCCTCTCGGCAGCTACACAGAGAATCGCAGGATCTGGAGGGGGCAGTTCTGTCCTCTCTGCTGCTGACTGCTGAGGGTGCCACAGCTGTAGTAGAGGGGTGAGGGCCACGTGAAATGGCCTGTGGGTCTTGTGTTTGACACGTTTATTAGAGGAAAAATGTGTCCATTATGTAGCTGCTTCCGGCGTAGTAGTGCTGCACCATGGTTAGCTGTTCTCTCTATAAAGTCTAATTGTAACAAATATGTAGAAGTTGGAGGATTTTGCTGATCTGCTTTTCATATAAAGGTATTACAGACACCATAGATTTGTATCCAGTGGTCGGGGTAGCAGACAAATAATCCCAATTTATTACCTGTATCGATCGTTCCTGAGCCTGGAGATTGAAGAATGGAACACTAAGATGCCAGGCTGGTTCTGTCAGTCTGGGGGGCAGATATTGGGGGGCAACTGTCACCTTTCCGGGGAAGAATTATTATTGGGGGTAATAAATCAAACTGCTCCGTAGAACGAGATGTTATATTATCCTGTGACATAGAACGGTAACTTTGTTTCATGTTATGTTTTTTCTTCTTCTTTTGCTTCAGCGATATTACAGGTCAGTTATAAAGTTTATATATAGAATTGTCTATTTCTATTTCTATACATTATCTGGGCTGTACAATGATGTCTCACAGAATGGTTCTTATCAACTTCTTCTCTGACAGATGCCGATCCGAATTCCCGAACAATCTCAGTACTTCTTATTGGAATATTTCATTGGGTGAGTAATATTTACCGTATTTATCGGCGTACAACACGCACATTCATTTTAAGAGGGAAGTTTCAGGAAAAAACTTAAATTTTAAATAAGGAACTTTGAAGCAAAATAAGGGTCAGTGCCCATCTGTAGCCTCACCATTGCCATCAATGCAGCCTTATTAGTCCACATCAATGCAGCCTGATTAATGCCCACCTGCAGCCTCACAAGTGCCATCAATGCAGCCTCACCATTGCCATCAATGCAGCCTCACCATTGCCATCAATGCAGCCTCACCATTGCCATCAATGCAGCCTCACCATTGCCATCAATGCAGCAGCCTCGCCATTGCCATCTATTAACTTCCTATTACAGAGGCCGCCAAGTAAACAGGAGATTCTCACTGTATGTAATCTGATGGCACTCGTCATACCCCCCCCCCCGTTGCCTCTGAGGCAGCTAAAATTGAAGTATTGGCGTATAACACGCACACGCTATTTGCACCCGATTTTCATGGTGAAAAAGTGAGTGTTATACGCCAATAAATACAGTATATAGCATTTCTCTAATCCTGGGGTCACATATGTGCGGCCCGAGATGCGGTGTGATTGTAAAGCCCAGTGCGCTGCGATTTCCTTCATGCAGTGCGATTCCCCAGCAAGGTGTATGAGACTGGAAATCGCACCGCACTGGAAAATCACACAGGACTCTATTTAATATCAGACAGCAGCCGCCCCCCATGTATGAGATCGGCTCCGCAGAAAAGACTTTTTTTTCACGTGTCATGTGAATTGTTGTGGTTCAAAACGCATCAGAATTTGTATATATGTGCCGAGGCTGAATGATATCACTGAAGTGAGGACGGCTATTATCTGTACCAGCATTACCTTTAGGCCGGGTTCACACTGGGGCGGGCGTCGGCGGTAAAGCAGCATTTTAGCGGTGCTATTCGACCGCTAGCACCCTTTTTCGGCCGCTAGCGGGGGTTAAAACTGCCTGCAAAGCAGCGCTGCTCCAGGGGCGCTTTAGGAGGGGTGTGTAAACCGCTTCTACAGCACTGCAAAGATGCGGTTTGCAGGACTTTTTTACCGTCCTGCAAACGCACCGCTCCAGTGTGAAAGCACTCGGGCTCCTACACTGGACAGACAGGAGGGGCTCTTTACATGTGAACCGGCTCCATAGAGAGCTGGTCAGTCTCCTGTCATGTGAATTGGATGAGGGGAAACCTGCATCCAATTCGCACTAGTGTGAACTCAGCCTTAAGCTAGCATGCAAAAACCAGTGTGACATTATTGTGACGTTGGATCCATTTATTTTGTCAGTACTTTTACTCTGTTTTATGTATTTAAACAATTGATATACACTATATTGCCAAAAGTATTGGGACACCCCTCCGAATCATTGGATTCAGGTGTTCCAATCCCCTCCATGGCCACAGGTGTAGAAAATCGCACACCTCGGCATGCAGACGGCTTCTACAGCTCAGTGAATACAAGCGTGGTCCCGGAATAGGTGGCCACCTGTGCAAAGTCCATCTGTGAAATTTCCTTGCTACTAAATCTTCCACAGTCACCTGTTAGTGGTATTATAACAAAGTGGAAGCAAATGGGACCAGCAATTCAGCCACAAAGTGGTAGGCCACGTAAAAATGACAGAGTGGGTTCAATTAGGGCTGGGGAAAAAATTGATTCAAATCTTGAATCGAGTTGAGAGGTCAAATCGATTCAAAATTTAAGCAAATCGATTTTTTTTTCCACCGTGCCGGTCCTGAGGAGCTATGGACAGGAGTTTTTAGGTGAGGCTTCGGCTTCAGCCTAGTCTACAGCTTCGGCCTAGTCCACGAGGACGGACGCTGCGGACTAGGCCGAAGCCGTGGCCTCGCCTAAAAACTCCTGTCCGTAGCTCCTCAGGACCGGCACGGTGAAAAAAAAAAAGAAAACTCGATTCGAATCGTGAATCAAGTTTTTTTTCTTTTTCAGAAAATCTCCCAGCCCTAGGTTCAATGCATGCTGAGGCTCACAGTGCACAGAAGTCGTCAACTGTCTGCAGAGTCTATAGTTACAGACTTCCAAACTTCTTGTGGGGCCCAGATTAGCACAACAACGGTGCACAGAGAGCTTCATGGAATGGGCTTCATGGAATGGGCTCCATGGAATGGGGTTTCATGGAATGGGCTCCATGGAATGGGGTTTCATGGAATGGGCTATATGGAATGGGGTTTCATGGAATGGGCTCCATGGAATGGGGTTTCATGGAATGGGCTATATGGAATGGGCTCCATGGAATGGGGTTTCATGGAATGGGCTATATGGAATGGGGTTTCATGGAATGGGGCTTCATGGAATGGGCTTCATGGAATGGGCTTCATGGAATGGGGCTTCATGGAATGGGTTTCCATGGAATGGGCTTCATGGAATGGGTTTCCATGGAATGGGCTTCATGGAATGGGTTTCCTGGAATGGGTTTCCTGGAATGGGTTTCCTGGAATGGGTTTCCATGGAATGGGCTTCATGGAATGGGTTTCATGGAATGGGTTTCATGGAATGGGGTTTCATGGAATGGGGTTTCATGGAATGGGGTTTCATAGAATGGGGTTTCATAGAATGGGGTTCATGGAATGGGGTTCATGGAATGGGGTTTATGGAATGGGGTTTCATGGAATGGGGTTTCATGGAATGGGGTTTCCATGGAATGGGTTTCCATGGAATGGGCTTCATGGAATGGGCTTCATGGAATGGGCTTCATGGAATGGGTTTCCATGGCTGAGCAGCTGCATCCAAGCCTAAAGCCTCGTACACACGATCAGATTTTCGGACAACCGAACGTCTGATTTTTGTGGCATGCTGGTCTCATGTCGAAAGTGAAGAGGTTACTCACCATATGAAAATTTTCATACAACGTCAGAAGTAAAGTAATGGGGTTTATTTACTAAAACTGGAGAGTGCAAAATTAGGCTCACTTCTGCAGAGAAACCAATCAGCTTCCAGGTTATATTACCAAAGCTTCAATGAACAAACTGAGGTTAGAAGCTGATTGGCTTCCATGCACAGCTGCACCAGATTGTGAGCGCTCCAGTTCTAGTAAATCTCCCCCATTGTGTTGAATCGTTTTCTATGTATTCTTTCATTTCTGAGCATGCGTAGTCTTGCTCTTGCGGGTTGCAGATTCAGTGATGTAAAACACTCCGCCACTGGACTCTAGAGCAGTGGAGACGTGTGCCTGACTGCATTGTGCAAAGTGCAAAGTTTGGTGGAGGGGGGATTATGGTGGGGGGGTGTTCCTAGTTCCAGTGAAGGGAACTCTTAAGGCATCAGAATACCAAGACATTTTGGACAATTTCATGCTCCCAATTTTGTGGGAACAGTTTGGGGACGGCCCCTTCCTGTTCCAACATGACTGCGCACCAGTGCAGAAAGCAAGGTCCATAAAGACATGGATGAGCGAGTTTGGGGTGGAGGAACTTGACTGGCCTGCACAGAGTCCTGATCTCAACCCAATAGAACACCTTTGGGATGAATTAGAGCAGAGACTGCGAGCCAGGCCTTCTCATCCAACATCAGTGCCTGACCTCACAAATGCGCTTCTGGAAGAATGGTCCAACATTCCCATAGACACCCTCCTAAACCTTGTGGACGGCCTTCCCAGAAGAGTTGAAGCTGTTATAACCACAAAGGGCGGGCCGACTCAATATTGAACCCTACGGACTAAGACTGGGATGCCGTTAAAGTTCATGTGCGTGTAAAGGCAGGCGTCCCAATACTTTTGGTAATGTAGTGTAAGTACATAGCTAAACCTTGTGGAGACAGCGAGGAAGGTTTGGAACCTCTGGCAGGTTTTAAATGATGTCTGTACCCCCATGGGAGTTTAGATGATGTGTATTTCACTCCAAACCTGGATGTAGATACAGGGAGAGAAGAAGCTCCATACTAACCCCTGAGGTTCCAGGTTGGGCACCAGGGGTCTAAAGCTGACCATACGCTCTTTGAATTTTGGCAGTTCATTGGGTACCATCCAAAATTAAATCCGTGGGTGGCCCAGATGGCTGCCTCCTGCCCAACATCCCTTCATAGAAAATCAAAGGAACCAGGAGGAAAATTGTCAGTGGGTGCAGCTGCAATTCAAATCGGATGCAGTTGCTGTTTGGGTATTTCGTTGGCGGGAGCCTGAGATTCATCCATCCACTGCGGTTATAGGGGAAATTATATCGGGACACAAGGGGGGGGGGGGGGGCTTGGTGGTGGTAACATTTGTGCGAGGAGGAGGAATTAGGTGTGACACAAACTTTGTGATGGGGGGGTAATTTGTGCTTCAAGAAGAGATTTTTGGGTGGAGGGGTTGTACTGGGAGGGGGTATTTGGGGGGGGGGGGAAGCAGGGATGGATCTAGCCTGTCTGATGTGGGAGTGCATCATAGGCGTTCATAGCCTATTGCATTGATGTACACCCCAGAGTTCAAACACTCACGTGTGTGTATGTGTGTGTGTATATGTGTATATATATATATATATATATATATATATATATATATATATATATATATATATATATATATATATATATATATGTGGATGGTGTCAGAGCAGTGGACAGTATCTTTATTTATTTATTTTTTTTGAGCCCCATTGGGGAACTTTAGTGAAATATCATGGGTCTAATCAGACCCCCCTTGTCTGTCTTTTGAGCCAGAGAAGGGCCTGAAGACAGATTCCCCCGTCCCTTTGGACAGTAATTGAATGGGAGGTGTCATGTGCTAAGTGGTCTCCTATTCATTCACAAACTCAAGGATAGTAAACAGTTTACTATGCTTCGGTTATGAATGAACAGCGTGATCTGTACCCATACAGCAGGGGGAATCAGCGCTGCATGAGCTGATTAGGGTGTGCCCAGGCACACCCAGCATATTCCATGCGCACACCTGTGGGTTGCAGTAAAAAAATGTCAGGGGGCAAAGGATAGGAGGTCAGCAGGGCAGAGGATAGGATCAGCAGTTTTGTAGGGCAATTTGCAGAGGTTATTGGTTTTTAGAGCAATGAATGGAAGGTCAGCAGGGAACGAGCAGAGGATGGGGGGGGGGTCATGGCTGGCAGGGGCAGAGGACGGGGGGGTCATGGCTGGCAGGGGCAGAGGACGGGGGGGTCATGGCTGGCAGGGGCAGAGGACGGGGGGGTCATGGCTGGCAGGGGCAGAGGATGGGGGTCACGGCTGGCACAGCGCTTGGCAGAGCTCCTTTCCTATCCCAGCATTGTACGCAGTCTCTCCTGCCTACACTACATAGAGCTGAAATCACCTTCTTTTACTTGCATCCATAATCTTCACAAATCCAACAAGATTTGTTGGTGGGGGGGAGGGGTTGAGTTTCAGTAGAAGGGGTATTTGTACTGGGAGGTGGGGAATTTTTTGCATTCTTGCTTGGAGAGAACATGAGGGGTGGTGGGGCAGCATTTGCTGATCTGCTGTATTTTCCTGCAGCAGTTGAAAGCCTGCTTCTCCTCCTCCCCATCCAGCTGCTGCAGGGCCATAATAAGGCGGCCCCGCGACAGGGGTAAAGGGCCTTGGGATCAGCAGGAAGGGTCCCACTCTAAATAGGGGGGGGGACACAGGGGGGCACTTTAGGACCCCATTTGCAAGAAAACCTGAAGGTTCTAGTTACGCCTCTGATTACAGACGCCTTACTAACCTTGTGTGTTGCATATTCCTGACCCCTGCATTCTGTGTTATTTACTCCTAAACCCAGCACTGACTGCACTATATTGTACATTACATATTCCTGACCAAAGTCTTCATTGTCTCATCAGTTCCTGGTTGCTAAGCAGTTCCTGACTATTTTAATGAAGTACCTCTTTAGGGTAGGCTCAAAGTGTTGGCTCTCTATTTTCAGTGCACATATATCATTGTGCTGAGGTTTATGTGTGTAAGATGTGCTTGTGGTGCAGCAATCATATATTATGGGGGTTGGTGGGAGCCAAGTAAACTTGAGGGTACAGATATTAGGGAAAATGTATTGGGTAATATTGCACTTCTCCACATTACCCAGTACATTTTACTGAAAAGCCAAGGGCTTCATATTACTTTAATCTCCTCCCACTGTTAACATTATTTGCCACATTACCACTCTCTTTGGGGTGCCCCAGATCTTGCAATCCTAGCAATGCCCCCGTCTTGCTCAATCATCTCACCTGTGGTTGTGTCTTTCATATTTTCAGATGTGTTGCAAAGTGAATAGAGAAGATCTTCCGCTGGGGATTATGGAAGAAGGATTTTCGCAACCCATCCACAGTGAATCCACAGCCACCCAAAGGATCCCTGAAGATCTTCCTCTGAGTACCCAAGAGGTTGGATTTTCACAACCCATCCACATCTACCCATGGGACGCCTGAAGATATTCCTTGGAGTATCATAGAGGTTGGATGTTGGCAATCCATCCACAACGAACCTACATCCACCCATGAGATTCCTGAAGATCTTCCTCACTTGAATGGAGTCTGGGTGTTCACAACCCATCCAAAACCATTCCACATCCACCGATCCTCCTGAGTATTATGGAGGTTGGTGTTGTCAACCCATCCACAATGAATCCACATCCACCCATATTTATGGAATCATTGAAGATCTACATCCGAGTGGAGGGAGGGGGGGTGTAGACCACCAATCTAGAATTATTCCACATCATGAATGAGAAGAGATCTTTTCCTGGAGCAGAGGATGGGTCTATGCTCAACAAACTCAACTAGAGGAATGGATACCCCCCACCACATTTGGATGCCTATTCCTGCCCATGTGGGGTAGACTTTTGGAGGATATGAACTGATAACTTATTTTATCTACTTTTTATATTATGTGATTGTACATATGTTGTTGTTTCAAGGAAACCCAGCCAAAACATTTTTATTTAGTGCAGAGCCAAGTGGGGAAGGGTTAGAGCCTCATTCAGAGTGTAAATGTTTGTGTACCTGTTGGGGGGATTCACTCTAACTTCCTGTTCCAGTGACTACGCCAGAAGTGAGGGAAATCAACCCAACACAGATACAAGAGGCGCTAAACCACCCCCACAACATTTTATAGCTGTGTTTAAAGAAAAAAAAAAAAAAAAAACACTCCAAAATGCCAATTTGGCTAAAGTTTAGTTTTAAAGACAACTTTTTAGAAAGATACAGTCATAAGTAAGGTATCAGAGGTTATAAAGGAGTCTATTTATTAAAAAAAAAAAAAAATAAGAATTGTTACACGAATGTCACAAACTTTTGCCCAGCCACCATGAATATTCACTATAATTTGCCTAACACTTCAATTTTCCTATAATAGTTGGCTCCCTTTAGTGTCCATAATGTGGTAGTTTTTGGATTGATGTATATCAGGGGAAAAATGCATTTTTGGCCACTAGATGGCGGTAACGATGATGGGAAATAAATATACTTGGTGAATAATGGTGAATAATGGTGATTATTCATGATGGCTCAGCGAATACTTGTGACGTTTATCCATCTTCTTTTTTAGTTCATTTATAAATAGACCCCTTAAAATTGAATAGTTGCTGCCTGATCTTACACGGTCTCCCTATTCCTAAATGTGTGCTGGGTAAAGAATTGTGTGGGATTTTATATGCAGTGCGCCTATATAAAGAACAAAAAAAAAAAAAAAAAAAACCTAAATAGGCTCTACCAAATAATCACTGTGCAGAAAAATATTAAAGTGCAAAATAGTTTGTGTACTCCTGATGAAGTCACTTATGATGAAATGCTGTGAGTGGGTGGGGACACATTGCTGTCGTCGGGCACACCACTGTTACATAGCCTAGAGTGGGAGGAGGGTGGCTAAGAGCAAGTTCTGGTGCCGTTACAGCACTTGTCTTGTGAGTGAGCTGTCTTTGTGCTTTGTCAAAGTTTTATGCTGGGGGGGGGGGTGAATTGAGAGGGATTATTGGCAGATGAGTGGTAGAGAGAAGGACCGTGTGTGAGGACTGTTGTAGATTTGACCATTGACTTATAGAGTCAAGTCCTTGACGTGAGTAAGGCTAAGTTCACACTTGTGAGTCAGGGAATTGTGTACATAATCACACATGTTCCTGATCCCCACAGGCAAAACACATTGCTCTTTTGCAGATGCACCATTAATTCTTATAGGGTAGATCCACTTTAATGGGGGAAAAACAAATGGCAAATAAAAAAAGGTAATATAGCATATACAGTTGCTACACAAGTCATAGTGTAATTGAATGTTATTTAAAATGACCTTACCTTTCAATCTACAGCCGCTGTAATTTTCTGTAAAATGAAATATGGCCACCTGGAGCCAATCTGTACATAGACAGTGTACAGAATTCCCCCCAGAAATGTCATTTCCGGCTTGTGTGATCGGCTCAGTGATTTTCCCAGAAGTCTGCACTAAGATAAAAGTCAGATTTTGGGCATCCCCTGCATCAAAAAAAAATATATTTTTGGGGAGAAATCTCCAAAGGGAAATCATGTCTAAAGGGGACGCAGACCCTGACACCTTCCTAAATAGAACCCTGCAAGTGCAGCAGTGATTGATAATTAAAGGATAAGTACAGCCAAAGCTCGATTGGCTGTACATCTCATGTGGATCACAGGTATGAAATCTGTTCTGCACTCCTGTGAGCCATTTTCAGCTGACAGCAGGCTGAACCCTGCTGTCGGCTGAGGTCACAGAGCCAGTCTAGGCTCAGGAAAGATCATGACCATATGGTCGGGATCCACCCAGAAGCCTGAACCTGGCTCAGCCTCTCAGCAAGCCACTGAGAGCCTGAGCTGGCTGCTCCTGTCCCCTCCAACCCAGTGCTCCAGTGAGCGCGGGGGGGGGGGGGGGGCAGAGCAGACAGCGGTGACTGAGAACTGAGCAATCAGTGGTGTTTGATCGCTTGGTTCTCAGTCTTAGAGCCGGCAGGGGACAGATGCTGCATCCACATAGGTAAGTATGATTTAAAAAGAAAAAAACTTCTCTTTTAAAAGAAAAAAAAACACTCCCATTTGATTCCACATGGACAAAGGCTATTTCTTCAGAATATCAAAAGGTAGAAATCTGAAACAAATGCTAAAGCAGAGTTTCGCCGAAAAAAAAAATAAAATTAAAAGTCCTCAACTACAAAAAGTGTACTCAGCTTTAAGGTTGACATCCCTACAATGTACAGAGATCACCCAGAGGGAAATATTTTCTTTTCTCAACAAAAGTGGAGTTACTCTTTAATGCGGCGTGTTTTAGGGTGCGCAAAACCACATGGTTTCTGCAGCACCATGCGAATACCTGTGGCTGCGCTTTTCAAAAAAGTTCAAGGACTTTTTTTTCCTGCATTTCCCACAAAGACAGCAATCTATTCAAAAGATTGGGTTACTGTGCCGGGACAAAGAAAGCACACCGGAACCTCACAAGTGTGAACCCGGCCTTAGAGGTTATTGGAAGGGATCGGCAATTTATTTATTCACAACGGCACTTTGTGAAAGAAGCACTTTTTGCACTTTACTATCGCAGTTTGCACTAAGGAATTGTAAATATTATTAAATATTGTGAATAATATTAGAATATATTGTACATTTATGGACGGTATAGATTGTTTTGCATTCTGTCAATGTTGCACTTTAGGATTTATCTGTTGCACTTTATTTGCACGTTTTTGTGAACTGATGAATTCTTTTTGACCTGTTTTGCACTTTATAGTAGTTTTGTTAGTATTCGTTTTTTTGATTGATGTGCTTTATAACACACATTTGGGCTAATTTACTAAAAGTGGAGAGAGCAAAATCTGGTACAGATCTACATAGAAACCAATCAGCTTCCAGATTTTTTTTTTTGTCAAAGCCTTAATTGGAACAAGCTGAAGTTAGACGCTGACTGGCTACTTTGCACAGTAGCACCAGATTTTGCACTCTATACTTTTAGTAAATCAACCCCATTAATTGGTTAAACCATTTATTTTACTTGCACAGCAGCTTTGAGGGCAGATATTTTGGATTAACCCCTCTAAACCCGCTCTGGAACAATTGTTTAACTTTTCGCACTCATATTAAAATCTGCATTTTTTTTTTTTTTTTTTGCTAGACAGGTTATTTAAACCACCCCCAGATTATTATATATTCTGAATATAGAGGCCATGTAGAATTAAAAAAAAAAACTGTTGTTGGGTAAATATTGTGCAACATAAATGACAACTGTTCAATATTGTAAATAATATAATACCGTATAATATTAAATCTATATTTATAAGAAAAATACAAAACCCAAGCAGTGTAATCCCTTTTTTTTACAAGAAAAAAGGTTGCGCATAAATAGATAGATCAAGCCTGACAACTGTGTGCTCCTGCAAAACAAAAAAATTACATTACCCCAAATTATCAATAGGTGGCGCTTTAAATGCCTTTTACAGCTCATCCGTTTAGAGTCCATGGTAAATAAGGGACTTAGAATGATTGCTCTCACTTTGATGTTCTCAGTGATACCTAGCATGGTTGGAGGAATTGCTTACACCAGTGATTCTCAACCTCAGTCCTCAAGTACTCCCAACAGGCCATGTTTTGGGAACTTCCCTTAGATAAAATAGTTCTTATCAATACCATGATATTGATTTAAAGCAGATGTGAACATTGGAGAGGGAGCGATGTGCAGGAGGAGAAATGGAGTGTATATACCCGAGTGTATATAGTTGTCCCAGCAAGTTCTGCAAAATTCCATTGGGCATCCCATACTTCCTAAACCCCATTCCAGTTCAAATCCCTCAATAAAACATAAACAAGCACATGGACTGTTTTTGTGTCTATCCAAAACTATTCCACATCTGCCCATGGGATCCCAGAAGGTCCTCCTCTGAGTATCATGGAGGGTGGTGTTGTCAATCCATCCACAACGAATCCATATCCACGCATATTCATGGGATCATTGAAGATCTACATCCGGGTGGAGGGAGGGGGGGTGTAGACCACCAATCTAGAATTATTCCACATCATGAATGAGAAGAGATCTTTTCCTGGAGCAGAGGATGGATCTAGGCTCAACAAACTCAACTAGAGGAATGGATACCCCCACCCCATTTGGATGCCTATTCCTGTCCATGTGGAGTAGACTTTTGGAGGATATGAACTGATAACTTATTTTATCTACTTTTTATATTATGTGATTGTACATATGTTGTTGGTGGTGTTTCAAGGAAACTATGAAGTGGAACCCCAGCCATCCAGAGTAGAGGTTGGAGGGGGGGAGGGGGATGTAGACCACCAATCTAGAATTATTCTACATCAACAATGAGATGGGATATGTGCCTGGAGCAGAGGATGGATCTTTGCTCAACAAACTCAACTAGAGGAATTGTTACCACCTCCATTTAAAGAGATGGATGTCTATTCCTGACATGTTGGATAGACTTCTGGAGGATATGAACTGATAAGTATTTTTTTTTCCTGCTTTCAGTATTATGTGATTTGTACATATTTTGTTTAAAGTGGAACTCCAGCCAAAACATTCATATTTAGTGCTGATGAGTTAGAAGAAGAAGGGTTGGAGCCTCATTGAGATTGTAAAGGTTTGTGTCCTTGTTGGGGGAATTTACTCACATCCTGTTCCAGTGACCACACTGGAAGTGAGGGAAATCAGTCCAACACAGACATAAGGAGTGCTAAACCGCCCCCCACATAACTTTTATAGCCGTGTCCATTTTGATAATATTCACACTCACACCAAAATCTCAGGTTGGCTAGGAGTTTAGTTGTAAAGAGAACCAGACATAAGCGAGCTTAAGAATGTGAATATTCAACTTCAGGTAAAGTGTCAGAACAGTGGCGGATGGTCCTCCATTTTTTGGAGGGGGGTTGGCAAACAAACACCCCCCCAGCCAGCCGCTCGCAAGCCTGCCAGCCCCCGCACTTACCCCATCCAGATGCCAGGTGGCTTCTCCTCCTGGCCAATTTGGTCTCAGGGCCTGCTTCCTGTCCCTATTGGCCGGGAGGAAAAGCAGGAAGACAACAGTGAATGCTGATTCGCTATTGTTACAAGTGGGTGGGCTCAGTGCGCAGTGCTCTACGCACTGAGCCACCCTTTTTGAAGCCAATAAGAGCTTCCGGCTCTAATCGCATGCTTCAGGAAAAAAAAAACCTTTAGAACCTTATGCGTCCAAAGCCCCGCATGAAGATTGGAGGCCGGGGACATAGAGATTAGGGGGCCGCCGCTGTGTCAGAGGTCATATAGGGGTGTTTATTTTTTTAAAAATGGCTGGATGAATGTCACAAACATTCGCTCACCCACCAAGAATATCCACTGTAATTGTTGTACAGTTTTTTTTCCCAATAATGTCAGCTCCATCTAGTGGCCATAATGTGGTATTTTCTGGATTGATGTATTTATATAGACTAGAATAATAGCACATTCTGGCCACTAGACGCAGCTAATGATTGTAGTAAATAAACTTATTAGGCAAATTTACAGTCATTATTTGTGAGGGCTCTGTGAATGCTTGGACATTCATCCAGCAGATTTTTTTTTTATAAATTGACCCTTAAAGTGGAGCTCCACCCGTTTTTTAGTTTATTAACCGCTTCAGATCCAGGCCATTGCTAAATGACGGCAACAGCGCGGATCTGAATTGCCGGGAGGACGTCTATTGACGTCGTCCCGTGCACGAGCGGCCTGCGCGCCTCCTGCAGGGCGCGCGCGGCGGGCTCGGTGATCAGCGAGTCTATGAGACTCGCCTGATCACAGATCAGAGTAAGGGGTCGGTCCCGACCCCTTACCACATGATCAGCTGTCATGCAATGACAGCTGATCATGTGATGTAAACAGAGCCGGTAATCGGCTATTTTCCTCCTTGCGCTGACAGCGTGAGGAGGAAAAAAAAAAACCAGATCACCGGCGGCCGTGATCGGGACATCAGGAAGTTCTGCTAGGAAGTTCTGCTGTTACAGAGGGAGCGGGGGAAACGGAGTGTAAGTTCTGGTGCTGTTACAGACCCTGTCTTGTGAGTGAGATGTTTTTATGCTTTTATTCGTGTTTTATGCTACGGAACGTTCCTTTTTTTTGCAAATAGCGAATTGAGAGGGGTTATTGTCAGATGAGCCGTGTGTGGAGGATTGTTGTAGATTTGACCATTGATTTATAGGATCAAGTCCTTGACATGAGTAAAGCTAGGTCTGCAGCACCATGCGATTACCTGGGGCTATTTTTGTAAAAAAAAAATTAAAAAAGGTCAGCGACTTTTTCCCCGCAGGTACAGCAGCCCCTTCGAATGAATGGGATGCCGTGCCCACACAAGCGCAGCGCACACAGGGCCCGCACAAGTGTGAACCCAGCCTTAGAGGATATTGGAGGGGATCGCCAATTTATTTATCCATCACGGCACTTTGTGGCAGAAGCACTTTTTGCACTTTACTATCGCAACTTACACTAAGGAATTGTAAATATTATTAAAAATGTTGTGAATAATATTAGTGTCCATAAATTTACAATATATTCTATCGATTGTTTTGCATTCTCTGAATTGATTCGGGTCAATGTTGCACTTTAGGATTTGTCTGTGGCACTTTATTTGCACAATATTGCGAACTGATTAATTATTTTTTACCTGTTTTGCACTTTAGGCCGGGTTCACACCTATGAGATGAGGGTTTCTCCACATCCAATTCACATAGCAGGAGAATCTGACCGTGTCTCTATGGAGCCGGTTCACATATCTCCGCAGCAGGTCCGGCGCGATTTGCTGAAAAAACGTGTGCTTTTTTTGGTGTGTTTTAGGTCTGAATTCAGCCCATAATTCGGGCTGTAATCTGACATGAAATGGTGAACCAGCACACACCGGACCCCTGCCGTGCTACGGATCCGGCGATGGTGTGAACCTGGACTTATGGTGTTTGTTGGTATCAGCTTTTTAGTTGGTGTTCTTTATAACACACATCGATTGGTTCAACCATTTATTTTGCATGTATAACAGCTGTAGTTGGGGAGAAACGTTTATTTACTGGGTTAACCTCTTCTCCCCTGGATCAGTTGTACTCATTAAAATCTGAATTTTTTTTTTTGTTGTTATTTACCCCCCCCAGAATATTATATATTCTGAATGGAGAGGCCACATAGAAAACAGACAGTAGTTGAAATAGTTTATGTTGCACAATATTTGCCCAACTATATTATCAAGTGATTGTAAACACTCAAAACATAAAAAAAATGTTATACTTACCTGCTCTGTGTAATGGGTTTGCACAGAGCAGCCCAGATCCTCCTCTTCTCGGGTCCTCGCCGGCGCTCCTCCCCCCTGCTGAGTGCCCACATAGAAATCTTGTCTATATTCCTATCGCACACTTTCTGGAAATCAAGGCTCATCAATAGTGGGTTCTGTACCGATTACCAGCTGGATCCTGGAAACATCAGGCAAGTGTACATATTCACCAGCACACCAAGGATCTACAATCACCGTCTAAAGGTTTTTATTGCAGAGATCACATCACAGTGATAAGTGCAACGTTTCGCACAGGATCTCTTCATCAGGCATGTGATGTAATAATAACCTTTGGACGGTGATTGTAGATCCTTGGTGTGCTGGCGAATATGTACACTTGCCCACATACCAAGCTGCTTGCTATGGCGTCATGCATGTGGGAGTGCTCCTGAGCCGGGTCTGTGTGTCTATTGACACCCCCACTCCTTCCTCACTGGTTGTGATTGGCACCAGAAAGAGCCAATGACTCCTGCTGCTGTCTCTGAGCATATGAGGAGGGAGGGAGCCGCTGCTTTCATACACATCGCTGGATTGGGTTCAGGTAAGTATAAGGGGTGGGGGGGCGCTACAAGCAAAGGTTTTTTTTTTTTTAGCTACATAGTTAGTCAGGTTGAAAAAAGACACAAGTTCATCTAGTTCAACCATAAAAAATAAATAAAACAAAAAATATCATACAATCCCCTATACCCAATCCTATACCCACAGTTATCACTGAATGTAGAGAATGCATTAAGGTAAGAAAAACCTTCTGCTTTTAGAACCACTTTCAGGAAAAATACAGTAAATTAAATTTCAACACCCAAAACACAATATAATCCCTGATTTTTTTTACATTTTTTTTAATGTACAAAATAAAAGATGAGGTTGCGTATAAATAGATACAAAATACGTCAAACCTGAAAATGGCGTGCTCCTGCAAAATGACAAAAAAAAAAAAAAAAAAGACAGTATCCCAAATTATCAATAGGTGGCGCTTTAAATGCCTTTACAGCTCATCACTTTACCACTGTAAATAAATAAGTAAATATAATAAATAAGGGATCTAGAATAATTGCTCTCACTTTGATGTGTGCGGTGATACCTAGCATGACTTGTGCAATTGTTTACATAAAAAAATACACACTGGATGTGATCATTTGTGTTCTGTAGTTGTTTTTAAATGCCTCAATTGGGAAAAATACCACATTATGGCCACTAGATGGCACTTACAATCATATGAGATTTTTATATTGACCCCTTAAAGTAAATATTAAGATTATTCCATCAATATACCAATATGTGACGGTTTCTTCTTGAAAAGGAATCAGTAAAGAAATGTGATATTGATTCGTTTTCACTTTTAATGAGAGTTCCGATAATCAGCAATCCCAGTAAATGTGAGAGACATAAGATATGTGAATGATGAATACAGAGATTTTTATTGTGTTTGAGGAATCAGAGTAAAGCTGGATTTTCACTTTAATGGAATCGGGAAGATTTATTATAGAAATGTTGGAATCCGATATCCTGACACAGCACTTTTCAAGCTCTCATTTTATAAACCTTTCACTGGTTTTTCAACCATAACTCTAAATTGAATGCATCTTATCTAATGTGGGTGTCTTCACCATAAAAATATGGGGTCCCTTCTCTGACTCCCATCCGCCATTTTTTCTTCTTACCCTAAATTTGGTGGAAAAATGCAAACAAGGGACTATTTATTAAAAAAAAAAATGCTGAGCTATTTATCCTGTGAAGTTGCTTGTGCATTCGTTCTGTGCCAGTCGGAGCAAAATTGAATGGTATTAGCCCCTTTTATCTCCAGTCTGAATGTTCTTTGTAAGTTATTAGGAAAATACAGCACTATGGCCTGTAGATGGAG
This sequence comes from Lithobates clamitans, assembly GCA_037952925.1. Lineage (NCBI taxonomy): Eukaryota > Metazoa > Chordata > Amphibia > Anura > Ranidae > Lithobates > Lithobates clamitans. Next base: position 320,357 of record JBBGZY010002891.1, on the reverse strand, counting down.
CTGAGCATCACAATAAATATTTATCTCCTATGATCATCAGCTCCATCTAGTGGCCATAAAGCCGTGTCTTCTTGATTCACTCTATATTTATGAAGAACATTTGACTGACAGTGAAAAAAGCCTAATAACATTCTATTTTGCCCCAACTAATGCACATAGAGCTTGACGGGTAGAAACACTTTTTAGAAATGAGCCCCACAGCGGACAACATTTACTGAAGAAATGCACAAGTGTCCTCAACCTTTCCATCCCAAAACTTCTACAGAAAACCTCTCCATATACGTTATGATGGCATAATGTGTAATGTCTGTATGTACGGGGTTTCCCAATCATCATCTCAGGGTTCTCATAGTTGCTCGATCTCAGGGGCTACAAAGCATTTATTGGATGGAATATGTGCAATAATGAGATATGGACGATGTAAAGTGCACCTGTCTAATACCATTAAAGGTCTTTGGATCTCCTAGAAGTGTCAGCCTGTGTATGGGAGGACATTGGAGAAGAAGGCAGAATCTTCTTGTTGGCACTTTGACCTGAAATGTAACATTTTATAAATACTTGACTATGAATTGTTTCTTTTATATGAATGTATCATTTTCCAGACAGATCAGCATTGTATTATTTATATTGGTGTTGTATTCCTAAGGCCTCGATCACACAGGGGGGGGGGGGGGGGAAGGGTTTTACTGCGGCACACGTGTGGGAAGTGTGGAGAATGTCGCTCAGGTTGCAGCACATGTCAGACTTGCCCATTGAAGTCAATGGGACTTCACCACCATCGCCGCCGCCGCCATCATCATCATCATCACCACCACATGGCAGATGCTTGGCTCCTGGTTGTGATGTTTTATGCCAAACCACCATGTGGAAAAACCCAAACCATGCAGACAATCAGGAGGTTTCATCCCCTCCTCCATCACCTGGAAGCTGCTGATCACCACCCATCTGATAAGCGATCCACCATCAATCATTGGGGGGGATGGAGACAGCCGCCTGTGTGATCTCAGCATTGGGTTCGGTTCTGTCATCTCTCTCTCTGGATAAATATTCTGTCATTTTATATCCTTCATGCCGGAGCAATACAGAAATAAAATATTTTATACTTGTTCTCATTGTGTGATTTCCTCTGTTCATCATCTGATAATATTTTGGAAGTTTTCATTCCTGGACCTTCTTGTCTCCTTCGGATTCTTTTCACTGAACATTAACAGGAGCCCCAAAATCAAATATTAAAGTACTGTATATGTAAAGACAAACTTTTTTTTTGGTGGGTTAGACCCTCTGTCAGGATTGTATTACTGTCTGTGTCCCGGCTGGGGAGAGTCACCCTATTGGTTCTGGTGACCTTTATCCCCGAGACAGAAACTGAAGGGAAATCCAAATGTTACAGCCGTCACCAGAGGGGAATCATCCAATGGGGACACATTTCTAAGATGGGAATTCTCTTCACTTCAGTCATTTCCTGTTCTCTCCCCAGGATAGGAAGTTATGAGGGGGAGACAAAAATATAACCAGATAGGGGTCACCGGAGCGCCTTTCATAACAGGAACTCCTAATGCTTGAGAAGGACCTATAATGTCCCTGGACCAGTGGGGACCCGTCCATTAGGTGCATCACCTCCTCTATCCTCCCCACCCCCCTATATGGATAGATTCATGCATAGCCATGGTGGCCACCCCATATTCATGCATCCGGCCCCTTTTAGGACACTGGCACCTGAATTACAGCAGCAGTTGTGTTTTTCTGAAGCACCTAATTAGAGCCATAGGCTCGAATAGGCTTGAAAATAGGGTGGGCTGGGAGCGCAGAGCATTGTGCCATGAGCCCACCCAGGTGTTACAACAGCGACTGAATAGTCGCTGTTGTAACACTGATCCTCAATCTGGCCAATCAAAAGCAGGTCTGAGACCCGTTTTCTGATTGGTCAAAAAGAGAAGACTCCCCCAATTTGCCGCCAAGGAGGAGGGAGGAAACAGAAGCCGCCGATGCCCATGGAGAGCAGAGGAAGGGAAAGCTGTCGTGGAAGCCCGGGAGAAGCACTGCATAGATGGGATAGGTGCACCAGACCCCCCCCCCCCCAACCGACAGTCTGGTACTGTTTGCCCCCCCCCCAAAAAAATAATTACCACTGACTACCACTGCTCTGGACTGGTCAAATGACACTGGGAAATAAGGTATCTATACACTGAATGTAATAAAAAAATAAATGAAGGGAAAGGTGACCCCCCCCCCCCAACAATTGAAATTGAACTCACTAATTCAATTCTGACATCTCACTGACAGAGCCCCCCCCCCCCTTAGTATGACGGCCCACCCAATGTTCAGCATTTAATGGTAAACTTTAAACCCCAAGATGCACATTGATATCGCAGTTATGTGATTTGGATTATTCTTTTGTCCAAAAGTTGCATCCATCTCTGCAGGGCATTCTTGATTTAAATAAAATGATCCACAGATCATTTTATAGAGAGCAGTAATCAGTCCCTCCTGTCTGATAAGAGCATTTCCTCCATATTCCTCTACACCTAGATTTAAAATAGAATTCCTACCTTACACTATGTTTAAAGCAGTTGTATACCCGCAAAAAAAAAAAAATTTTTCTACCCCTGTAAAGCAAAAGGCATAATGAGCTAGTATGCACCGCATACTAGCTCATTATGAAATACTTACCTTAGAACGAGGCATCGGTATCTTACCTGGTCCACGCTGAGGGAGCTGGACATGTTGCCTCGGCGTGTCTTCCGGGTATCGCGGTTCCAGCGCTGTGAGTGGCTGAAACTGCAATGTCGTCACTCCCGCGCATGTGCACGGGAGATTTCTTTCCCGGCAAGGTCCGGCAGCTGCCGGCCTTCAGCCGAGAATCCCCTGTGCGCATGCGCCGCTGCAGTCAGCGGCTCATAGCAAGGGGAATATCTCCTAAACCGTAAAGGTTTAGGAGATATTTTTTTTTACCTACAGGTAAGCCTTATTATAGGCTTACCTGTAGGTAAAAGTAAAAAAAATGACTATACAACCGCTTTAAAAAAATGTCCCCCTCCCCCCTCCTGATACCTATTCTGACTACCCTGAGTAAGAAAGATCTGTGCACTTCCCCATTTATAATGCGCTCCAGTCACACAATCAGCAGGTCCGGCTCCCCTGTGTGACTCAGCAGCGGCTGCTTCAGGGAAGAGACCGAAGCCCCAACAATGGCTGGGACATGGGAACTTATGGGTGACATCACAGCTCCCAGAATTCCCAGCCGCTGAAGAGCGTTCCCTCCTCTCCCCTGCAGCCGCTGCTGAGCCCTTCCTCCTCTCCCCTGCAGCCGCTGCTGAGCCCTCCCCCCTCTCCCCTGCAGCCGCTGCTGAGCCCTCCCCCCTCTCCCCTGCAGCCGCTGCTGAGCCCTCCCCCCTCTCCCCTGCAGCCGCTGCTGAGTGTTTCCTCCTCTCCCCTGCAGCTGCTACTGAGTGCTCCCTCCTCTCCCCTGCAGCCGCTGCTAACTAACTCTAGAAACAGTATAGGGGGAGGAGGAAGGAACATTCTTAGACAGTTATAGTTAAGCTGGAATTTCACTTTAAAGAGCATTTAACCCTTGCAGTGCAGGGGGTGGACCACTTAAGGGGTAATTTTTTCAGGAAGTCCGGAGTTCAGCTTTAACAAGACCCCGACACCAGGGGGCCCCATTCTCACCCAGGCAAGAAAGGTGGAAATGCTGCTCCACTAAAAATAGTTACCCCCCCACCTGTACATAGACCAGCATGCAACACCTCGGCTATGACCGCTCACAGATCACATGGGGGGAGGGGGGGGACTTTCCTCCGAGTAGAAATGGGGGTGGATCCCAACGTCCGCCATCTTCCTGTACTCTCAGACATAGATGGGGCTAAGCTGTGCCAGTCAATAAACAATATTCTCCAAAAAGGCCAGACAAAATAAGATCTACAATTAAAACTAAACTAAACTCACTCAGTCATTAACTACGACTAATCCTTATGCTCTGGTCTTAGTAAATAGATAGGAAGGTAATCAGTAATACCTCGGATTGCGAATAACATGGTTTACGAGTGTTTCGAAATACGAGTTTTTTGTTTTTTTTAAATCCCGACATGATTTGCAAGCCTCTGGGGTGTGCAGTACCGCATGTGGACAGAGGTGTGGGGGCGCCGGTGACGCTCGGAGACACTGGTCTTCAAATACTCTCTGAGTGTTTCCGAGTGTCTCCAGCGCCCCCGCACCTCTGGCCACATGCGGTACTGCATACACCAGCAGTGGCACTGGAACGCATTATCTGAGTTTCCATTTATTCCTATGGCGAAACACGCTTTGATATACGATTGCTTTGAATTACAAGCATGCTTCTGGAACTAAATTATGCTCATAATCCAAGGTATTACTGTATTATATTTACTTGTGTTGACCTTTAACATTTCCTTAGTTACTTCCTGGATTCTGGCCTAAGCCAAAATGATGTCATACATCCCACGAGTCTTCATGGGCATTTCTTTCTTTATTTTATAGGGAGAAGGGACTTTCTCACCTAAGCATGCCCTCCTGCATGCCTGAGCTAAGGACGGTTAATTCCAGTAAGTAAATATTACATGAATCATTCCCCTTACTCAAGGTGGCAACAGCCAGAAATGCTAGTGGAGAGTTCTTCAAAGTTATTTCTCAACAAAATAAAGCATGGAGACATAAATGAAGGGGAGAGTTGGCTGTGACTATTACAAATAAATGAAATAGTCTCTTCAGTTTGTGGTGGTCAGATAAAGCTTAGTTCGGCTTTAACTACTTGCTGCCCGCCCAGCGTCAAATGATGGAGGAGCGGTGCGCCTCTCGTTCAGGGAGGATGTCATATGATTGTGCCCTAGAACGGGCGCTCCTGTGGGGGTGCGCAGCGCGGTGATCGCAGCCGCTACGAGTCCCTAGGACACGGCACGACCCCATCTCAGTAAAGAGCCGATGACGCGGTTCTTCAACCATGTGATCGGCTGTGTCCAATCACAGCTGGTCACATGGAAAAGGGGAAGTGCCGTTTATCGGCTCTCCTCGCCTCACACTGACAGACTGTGTGGTGAGGAGAGCCGATCAGCAGCATCTCCTCCCAGGGGAGACCAGGACAGGTAATCAGCACACTGATCATTAGTGCCCTGATTACAGTAAAGCCCCAGCAGTGCCCATCAGTGACGCCAATCAGTGCCCATCAGTGACTCCAATCAGTGCCCATCAGTGACTCCAATCAGTGCCCATCAGTGACTCCAATCAGTGCCCATCAGTGACTCCAATCAGTACCCATCAGTGACTCCAATCAGTACCCATCAGTGACTCCAATCAGTGCCCATCAGTGACTCCAATCAGTGCCCATCAGTGACTCCAATCAGTGCCCATCAGTGACTCCAATCAGTGCCCATCAGTGACTCCAATCAGTGCCCATCAGTGACTGCAATCAGTGCCCATCAGTGACTCCAATTAGTGCCCATCAGTGACTCCAATCAGTGCCCATCATTGACTCCAATCAGTGCCCATTAGTGATGCCAGTCAGTGCTGCCTATCAGTGCTTATCAGTGCCACTGTTAAGTTCCCATCAGTGCAGCATATTAGTGTCTCCTCATCAGTTCCACCGGGAGGCCCGATCGACAATCCGCCACCTCTGGCGGCTAGGGACAGACTGGTACGAAGCCGTAAACAGCTTCATGCCAGTCTCCTGATTGTAAACACAGGAGCGACGTCATGACATCACTTCCCGTTTACTCGGCTGCCAATGGCGCCGGTTTTAAAAAGAATATACAATATTCAGAATCGCCAAAAATGGCGATCTGCATACTTTGAAGTGCAGAGGAGGGATTGGAGGTCTTTTAGACCCCCGATCTCTCCATAAAGAGTACCTGTCACCACCTATTACTATCACAAGGGATGTTTACATTCCTTGTGACAGCAATAAAAGTGATTTTTAATTTAAAACAATTTATTAATATAAAAATTAATAAGAAAAAAAATATTTTTTTTAAAGCACCCACATCCCCGCGAGCTCGCGCAGCAAAGAAAACGCATATGGAAGTTGCTCCCGCTTATGTAAACGGTGTTCAAATCACACATGTGAGGTATTGCGGCGATCGTCAGTGTGAGAGCAATAATTCTAGCACTAGACCTCCTCTGTAACTCTAACCTGGTAACTGTAAAAAAAATTTAAAGCGTCGCCTATGGAGATTTTTAGGTACTGTAGTTTGTCGCCATTCCACGAGTGCGTGCAATTATAAAGTGTGACATGTTAGGTATCTATTTACTCAGCGTAACATCATCTTTCACATTATATAAAAAAAATTGGGCTAACTTTACTGTTTTGTTTTTTTTAAATTCATGAAAGTGTCCCTTTTCCCAAAAAGTTGCGTTTAAAACACTGCTGCACAAATATTGTGTGACATAAAATATTCCAACAATTGCCATTTTATTCTCTAGATTCTCTGCTAAAAATATATATATATATATATATATATATATATATATATATATATATATATATATATATATATATATATCTATATATCTATATATCTATATATCTATATATCTATCTATATATATATATATATATATATCTATATATCTATCTATATATATATATATATATATATATATATATATATATATATATATATATATATATATATATATATATATATATATATATATATATATATATATATATATATATATATATATATATATATATATATAATGTTTGGGGGCTCCAAGTAATTTTCTAGCAAAAAATATGGATTTTAACTTGTAAACACCAAATGTCAGAAATGGGCTTAGTCGTGAAAGGGTTAACAATGTGCTAGTGTGCAATGCATACTAGCACATTATGCCTTTACTTTGCAGGTCAGAAAAAGAATACCAGCATTTAACTTCCTCTTTAAAGTGGTTGTAAACCCACATTGAAAAAAAAAAAAGAAAACTAACACCTGCAAGACAAAAGGCATAATGAGCTAGTATGCATAGCATACAAGCTCATTATGCAATGCTCACCTGAGATCGAAGCCCTTGCTGCGATGCCCGTACTCAGCACAGGGATTACTTCCGGGTATCGCGGCTCCGGTGCTGCGATTGGTGTCTGGAGCGTCACTCCTGCACATGCGCACAGGAGCCGCCGTAACGGCACACAGACTGCAGCAAAAGGGCACATAAGTGGCATTGTATCAGTGCACATGTGCCCATGACGTCAGCTGATTCAGGGGATATCTTCTATACTGGGCAGGTTTAGGAGATATCTGGGGTAGCTACAGGTAAGTCTTATTATAGCCTTACCTGTAGTATAAAATGGTCTGTAATGCCCCGTACACACAGCCGGATTTTCCGACAGAAAACGTGTGATAGGACCTTGTTGTCGGAAATTCCGACCGTGTGTGGGCTCCATCGGACATTTTCCATCGGATTTTCCGACACACAAAGTTTGAGAGCAGGATATAAAATTTTCCGACAACAAAATCCGTTGACGGAATTTCCGATCGTGTGTACACAAATCCGACGCACAAAGTGCCACGCATGCTCAGAATAAATAAAGAGATGAAAGCTATTGGCCACTGCCCCGTTTATAGTCCCGACGTACGTGTTTTACGTCACCGCGTTCAGATCGATCGGATTTTCCGACAACTTTGTGCAACCGTGTGTATGCAAGACAAGTTTGAGCCAACATCTGTCGGAAGAAATCCATGGATTTTGTTGTCGGAATGTCCGATCAATGTCCGACCGTGTGTACGGGGCATAAGAATTTACCTTCCCCTTTATCCCTGTGTCAGTCATGTGAGTCTGGACAATCAGAAGTGTGAACTCCCCACATAAACACATTATCAGTACAGAGAGATCGGGGGTGATATCAGGGGAGGGCTGGCAGCCTTAGGCCTGGGGGGCAAGTCCAGTCAAGTGGCCCATTAAACCACCGAATCAGCTCACCATCGCCAGTGCCCATCAATGCAGTCTTTTCAGTGGATGGGGATTAGAGAGAAGAGTCAACAGGATTACACAGAGTGGAGATCTCCCGCTTACCCGGCACAGCCACTGCCATATGAAGTCCTGTCTCCTGGACCGGCTCCTATGATAGACGTCACCAGTGTGCTGTCTATCATAGGAGCCAGCCCAGGAGGAGGGACTTCGTATGACAGCAGCCGCCAGGTAAGTGGGAGATCCTCGCTGTGTGATCTGGTGGCGCTGGGCCCAGCGGGACCCATGGTAGGGTGGGCCCTGGGCGCCCTCCCACTGTCCCAGCTTGCAGTGCACCCATCCCGGATTGGTCTTGCAAATTGGGGACAAAACCGGGGACAGACTCGGTCCAGGCACAGTGTCCTCAGTCCGGGGACTGTCCCCAGGAACCAGAGACGTCTGTTCACCCTAGGCTAGTGACCTGCAGGCCCAACAGGCCAGCAGGACCCACAGGCCAGCGGCCAGCAGGACCCACAGGCCAGCAGGACCCACGGGCCAGCAGGACCCAAGGGCCAGCAGGACCCAAAGGCCAGCGGCCAGCAGGACCCAAAGGCCAGCAGCCAGCAGGACCCAAAGGCCAGCAGCCAGCAGGACCCAAAGGCCAGCAGCCAGCAGGACCCAAAGGCCAGCAGCCAGCAGGACTCAAACGCCAGCAGCCAGCAGGCGCTGTGGGTCATACTGGGAGCTGCCCGCGGACCTGTGGGTCCTGCTGGCCGCTGGTCTGTGGATCCTGCTGAGAGCTTACCATGGCCTGTTGATCCTGCTGGCCATGGCTAACACCCAGCATGATCAACAGCTCCCAGCAGGGCCCACAGTGTTAATGGCTATTTTGAGGTTACTCGGTGGGCACTGGCCTGGGGCAGGGTAAATAGGGTGTATGGGGGGGGAATGGGATGTGGGGTTGAGCTGCGGTGTCAGGGTCTCTCACCACAGTGATGGCAGCTGCCCGCGCTAGTTCAGCAGGTCCTTGCATGGCCTTTTCCAGTCCTGGGGATGTGATGCTCCTGTCCTGGGGTCAACTAAACATGCAGCCCGAGCCAGTCATGTGGGTGCTGACTCCCTGGCGCGCCCTGCTGCCTCCCTTCAATATCTGGGAGTTGTCGTTTCCTGGCTGCGTTTCCCTGCTCTCAGTTCTCCACCAACCGGGAGCGTGCGTGGACTACAACTCCAAAAATCAGGGCTGGTGCAAGGATTTTTGACACCCTAGGCCAGGGGTCTCCAAACTACAGTTAAATTTTAAAAAATGCAGCGCTAGAACAGTAGCATAAAATAAAAGAATATCAAGCAATGATAGAACTAATAAAAGTCCAATATCCCAAGTCCATATATTGAAGAATGGATATAGTAGCCAACATCCGTGCTCCGTGCAAATAAAAGGGCTATAGGTGAAGATCGGATGATATTCCTCCTCTGGCAGCAGAGGAGTATCGAGTGATTGGTGAGAATTGGAGAGCCTATGAGGTTTCTGGGGAGAACCATTTCCCTACACTTGGTGAGACCACTTTTATCTGTGGCCACGGATATCTGGTAAGCCGGCTTACTTACTCTCACTGGGTGTGGAACGAGATTCTCTCTGGTGTGGAGGAATATCATCCTATCTTCACTTATAGCCCTTTTATCTGCACAGAGCACAGATGTTGGCTACTACAGTATATCCATTCTTCAATATATGGACTTGTGATATTGGACTTTTATTAGTTCTATCACTGCTTGATTTTCTGTTATTATTTAATGCTACTTTTCTAGCGCTGCATTTTTTATTTTACTGTTATCTGTGGATTCTGTATTCTGACTTTAGAAGCTGGCAGCTGAACTTCTATACCTCTTTGTATTAGCGCAGCGTTAGCCTTGGCTTGTCTCCAAACTGCAGCCCGAGGACCAGATGTGGCCCTTTGCTAGCCTTGGGGGACAATTCCTTCCACTGATATGAGGCACTATTCCTCCCACTGACACCAACAATGGGGCACTATATCTTCCAATGATGATTCCTCCTACTAATAGGGGGAATACTCCTCCTATGGACCACCAACCCTAAGTCCATATTTATTCTCACTAATGCTGGGCCCATGACATTTTCTGCCCCCGCTGGCCACAATCCGGCCCTCCTAAAGTCTAAAGGACAATAAAGTGTCCCTTTGAAAAGTTTGGAGACCTCTGCCCTAGACGAAACCTCATTTGCTGCCCCTGACTCCTCCCCCTTTGCCCTGCCCATGTATACGATGGAGGTGGCACGGGGTGGAGATTTTTGCGGCACCTGTCTACCTATTTCTTCAGCCGTGGTCTCCACCACGTCTCTGGACCCGTCCTGAAGACAAATAGTGGCAATACAGCACCCCTTTACAATACAGGGCCCCTTTACAATACAGTGCCCTCTTTCCATTTAAGTCCCCCAATTTACATCACAGCCCCCTCCTTACATCACAGACCTTCCCCCTTTACATCAGTGTCCTCAGCCCCCCTTCCTTGCATCCCCCTTTTTTTGTACCCCAGTCCCCTCCACAGCCCCCGTCCTTACATCCCAGCACCTCCTCCTTGTATACCAATCTCCTCCACACAGATCCCCCCCTTGTATACCAATCTCCTCCACACAGATCCCCCCCTTGTATACCAATCTCCTCCACACAGATCTCCTCCTTGTATACCAATGTCCTCCACACAGATCTCCTCCTTGTATACCAATCTCCTCCACACAGATCCCCTCCTAGTATACCAATCTCCTCCACACAGATCCCCTCCTTGTATACCAATCTCCTCCACACAGATCCCCCTCCTTGTATACCAATCTCCTCCACACAGATCCCCCTCCTTGTATACCAATCTCCTCCACACAACCCCCCCCTCCTTGTATACCAATCTCCTCCACACAGCCCCCTCCTTGTATACCAATCTCCTCCACACAGATCCCCTCCTTGTATACCAATCTCCTCCACACAGATCCCCTCCTTGTATACCAATCTCCTCCACACAGATCCCCTCCTTGTATACCAATCTCCTCCACACAGATCCCCTCCTTGTATACCAATCTCCTCCACACAGATCCCCTCCTTGTATACCAATCTCCTCCACACAGATCTCCTCCTTGTATACCAATCTCCTCCACACAGATCTCCTCCTTGTATACCAATCTCCTCCACACAGATCTCCTCCTTGTATACCAATCTCCTCCACACAGATCTCCTCCTTGTATACCAATCTCCTCCTTGTATACCAATCTCCTCCACACAGCCCCCCTCCTTGTATACCAATCTCCTCCACAGCCACCTTCTTTCTTTCTTTCTTTCCAACACAGTCCAATATGTCACTGCTGCTGTAGCATCACATTTGGCTACCCGCTGGAGTGCGCATGCGCAATGACGCCATATGCGTTCCAACAATTTTACGACAAAACACAACACTAAAACCGTGAGAGTGCAACAGGGCCCCTTGTGGCCTAGCCATGCTTCGGGCACGGCCTCGCTTCGTAAAATTATATCTGAACTCTATGTTCACGTGGATGGCGTGGCTTGAACCTGCACTTAGGGGTGGAGCCACATAACTGTGTTTTGTTGTAAAAGTGTTGGAACGCATATGGTGGCGTCGCACATGCGCACTCCAGCGGGTAGCCAAATGTGATGGGTTGCCATATGTGACAGTACACCCCCTTCCTTACCTGCAGGTAGAAGACAGAGGATGCGGCATACTGGATCAGAGGGCAGGAGCTCTCCAACTTTCAATGTAACAGACAGATCATTGGTTGCTAGGACCGCCCCTAGCAACCAATCACAGAAGTTTTAACTTAAAAAGTTTGACAACTCTCTGCTCAGAGGTTTTGTTTGTTACCTTCTGGATAAAAACAGCGGCGGGGGAAGAGGAGTCACATGGGAGGAGAGAAGAGACCTAGGCAGGCTGTTCTCACCTGTACTCCCTCCCACCCAACTCACTCATTCATTCCAGCAGCGGGACTAAAATTAGCAGTGCGGGAAGCTCAGTCTGCAGTAAGTGCAACATCAGGAGAATGTGACCGCCGTCTGACTTCCACAAAGAGAGAAAAAACCGCAAAAGTGAACGAGGCGGGGTTATACAGGACACGCCCCCCCATACTATGATCACATATAAAAGTGAGGAGGACGGAGAGGATCGTAGTGATCGGAGACATAGAGACGGTCCTGTGATAGGAGGAGGCGGAATACACAACACCGGGGAATACGAGGTGAGACACCGGAGAACGTGTGATAGGGAGGATGTGTGGGGGAGGGAGACTGATAATAGGGGGGTCCGGTGATATATAGGGGGTGTCATTGTAGTGGGGGGTAAAAATGGGTTCAGGTGGAATGGAGAAGAGTTCATTGTGGGGGGTTATTATTAAGGGAAAGTGGATCTCATAGTATCTAGATTTAGGGGGGGGGGTGATATTGGGGGTGATTGCTCTCCTCTATGTACTGCCCCATTGATGATCTTGCACTCCTCTCCTGTGCTCATCACCTTCCATCATACAGATCACTGTCTGTACAGAACTATCTGTACTATCCTCATAGGAGGCAATATAGAGGAGAGGAGTGCAGAGAGTATTATGTATGGGATCTCCTAATCTTCTACATACATATTACCTTCACCCCCCCCCCCCCCAACCACAAATACTCTTTTCCCACACATACTGCAGCCTGTCATTCTGCACTCCTCTCCTACACATACTACCCGCTGCTTATACCCTCTCCCATACACCCCCCAAATTATAATACCCTCCAGTACTCCTCTCCTACATACAATCCCTCCCTGCTGTCCTCCTCTCCTACATATACTGCACACTGTCCTCCCCTCCAGTACTCCTCTCCTGCACGCACTGTCCTCCCCTCCAGTACTCCTCTCCTGCACGCACTGTCCTCCCCTCCAGTACTCCTCTCCTGCACGCACTGTCCTCCCCTCCAGTACTCCTCTCCTGCACGCACTGTCCTCCCCTCCAGTACTCCTCTCCTGCACGCACTGTCCTCCCCTCCAGTACTCCTCTCCTGCACGCACTGTCCTCCCCTCCAGTACTCCTCTCCTGCACGCACTGTCCTCCCCTCCAGTACTCCTCTCCTGCACGCACTGTCCTCCCCTCCAGTACTCCCCTCCTGCACGCACTGTCCTCCCCTCCAGTACTCCTCTCCTGCACGCACTGTCCTCCCCTCCTGCACGCACTGTCCTCCCCTCCTGCACGCACTGTCCTCCCCTCCTGCACGCACTGTCCTCCCCTCCTGCACGCACTGTCCTCCCCTCCTGCACACACTGTCCTCCCCTCCTGCACACACTGTCCTCCCCTCCTGCACGCACTGTCCTCCCCTCCTGCACACACTGTCCTCCCCTCCTGCACACACTGTCCTCCCCTCCAGCACTCCTCTCCCTCCCTCTCCTTTCCTAATCTGTACTCCTCCACTGACCTGTTCCTCCTTCCTCCTCTCAGTAGAGCAACTCTAACCCCCTGTACTCCTCTCCCCTCCATACTGCCCCATGTGTGACCCCCTGTACTCCTCTCCCCTCCATACTGCCCCATGTGTGACCCCCTGTACTCCTCTCCCCTCCATACTGCCCCATGTGTGACCCCCTGTACTCCTCTCCCCTCCATACTGCCCCATGTGTGACCCCCTGTACTCCTCTCCCCTCCATACTGCCCCATGTGTGACCCCCTGTACTCCTTTCCCCTCCATACTGCCCCCTGTGTGACCCCCCCTGTACTCCTCCCCAGTGTGAAAGGGGTCTTAGGGGCTGATTTGCCACCATTAGTAAAATAAATGATATAAAAATACCCCATACTGTGTAGAGGTTATAATTTTAGTGTAAACCAAACAATATAAAATTATTTGTACTTTTGTTTTCTTTTTTTTTTTTTTTTTTTTTTTTTTTTTTTTTACCAAAAATATGAAGCAGAATACATATTGGTGTAAATTTATGAAGACTTTTTTTTTTTTTAATTGGATATGTTTTAGAGCAGAAAGTAAAAAAATGTGTTGGGGGGGGGGGGGAATGATACAAATTTTATTTGGGTACAACGTTACATGAGTGTGGAATTGTCAGTTAATGTAACGCAGATAGCTGGATAGCAAAAACAAATGGCCTGGTCAGGAAGGCGGGTTGGGGGGGGTAAAACTTCCGGAGTTCATCTCTAACAAGACCCCAAAACCAGGGGGCATCATTCTCACCCAAACAGGAAAGGGGGAAATACTCCACTAAAAATTGGAGCAACAAAAAGTAATTATCCTTAGAATAAGGAGGAGGAGAAGATAAAGAAACATGAAGAAGTGACAAAGTCTGAAATGATTCAGTGACAGAGAACTGACAGCTCGGGAGGGGGGGGGGTTCATTAGATCTGTCAGTCTGTTCTAAAAGTATCCTCACAATCCCCCAAACCCCCCCCCCCCCCGAAGAGTGGACAACATGGACCAACCCACAGCAGCCACTGTGCTAGATCTGCCTCACGGATCACCCAGGAGAGGGGAAAACCAACGGGCGCATGCACCTCAGCTGTCAAAAAAGATGAGACCATAAAACTTTAGTGTCTAGTGAGGCGGGGTTATACAGGACACGCCCCCCATGTGATTACATATAGAAGTGAGGAGGACGGAGAGGATCGTAGTGATCGGAGACATAGAGACGGTCCTGTGATAGGAGGAGGCGGAATACACAACACCGGGGAATACGAGGTGAGACACCGGAGAACGTGTGATAGGGAGGATGTGTGGGGGAGGGAGACTGATAATAGGGGGGTCCGGTGATATATAGGGGGTGTCATTGTAGTGGGGGGTAAAAATGGGTTCAGGTGGAATGGAGAAGAGTTCATTGTGGGGGGTTATTATTAAGGGAAAGTGGATCTCATAGTATCTAGATTTAGGGGGGGGGTGATATTGGGGGTGATTGCTCTCCTCTATGTACTGCCCCATTGATTATCTTGCACACTCCTCTCCTGTTCTCATCACCTTCCATCATAGTGATCACTGTCTGTACAGAACTATCTGTACGATCCTCATAGGAGACAATATAGAGGAGAGGAGTACAGAGAGTATTATGTATGGGATCTCTTCATATTCTACATACATATTACCTTCACACCCCCCCCCCCCCCCCCAACCACAAATACTCTTTTCCCACACATACTGCAGCCTGTCATTCTGCACTCATCTCCTACATATACTACCCACTGCTTATACCCTCCTTAGTTCTCTTCCATACACCCTCCAAATTATAATACCCTCCAGTACTCCTCTCCTACACACACTCTCTCCCTGCTGTCCTCTCCTGCACACTGCCCTCTGTCCTCACCTCCAGTACTCCTCTCCTGCACACTCCCTCCCTGCTGTCCTCCCCTCCAATACTCCTCTCTTGCACACTGTCCTCCCCCTCCCAGGACTCCTCTCTGGGCCCACTGTCCTCCCCCTCCCAGGACTCCTCTCCTGGGCCCACTGTCCTCCCCCTCCCAGGACTCCTCTCCTGGGCCCACTGTCCTCCCCCTCCCAGGACTCCTCTCCTGGGCCCACTGTCCTCCCTCCAGTACTCCTCTCCTGCACACACTGCCCTCCAGTCCTCCTTTCCTGCACACACTGCACCCTGTGCTCCCCTCCAGTACTCCTCTCCTGCACACACTGCACTAGGGCTGAAAGTAATCGATTACTATTTTCATAATCGATCGGCCAGTAACATAATGGGGTTAAAAAAAAAACTAAAATGAGCCCTTTATAGTACAAAAAGAGAAAATAATACAGAGCTAATGTAAATAATTTCACAGTTCTATAGTAAAAAAAATGAACCCCTTAGCCCGGGTTCACACCATAATACGCTGCGCACCGCACAGGAGCGCTGTGCGTCCCTGTTCACCGTTTCAGGGACGAATCAGGGCCGATTCTATGCCTGAATTCGTCCCTGAAACGCAGCCAAAGACACACAGCGTTTTTGTGCAGTGCGCACCGCAGCCGCCCCGGAGATATGTGAACCGGCTCCATAGGGAGCCAGTCACATTCTCCTGCTATGGGAATTAGAGGTGCGGAAACGCACCTCTAATTCGCATAGGTGTGAACCCGGGCTTAAAGTAGCAATTATCAGCTTTTTTTTTTTTTTTTTTTTTTTTTTTTTTTTTTCGTACTATAAAGGGCTTATATTCATTTTTTTTAACCCCATTATGTTACTAAACGTCTTAGACCTGGTTTACATCTATGTGTTTAGTGCTTTTTGCAGAAACGGACTACAGTTCATTTACATGTTTTCCTATGGGACACGTTCACATCTATGCTTTTTCAGCCGCTTTGTATTTTGAAAGGGTCAGGGACTTTTTTTTTTTTAACGCAAAACTGTGCTTTTTTTGATTCAACATACTTCAATGGAGAAGCTGAAGAAAAGCATGAAATGTGTTTTTGCAGCAATTTGTGTTTTTTTTTTTTTTTTTTTTTTTTTTTAAATCTGCCCAACAACAAATTGGCCAAAAAAAAATGCAAAAAACGCAAATTGCAGCAAAACCAAGTGTGCAAAAATCAAAACGCACCGCAGAAACAGATCAAAAGCAAACTGCCTAGGTGTGTACCGAGCCTTATGCTGGCCACACCAATCAATTTTCAGACGAGAATATTCAGACAAAAAATCTTTGTACATTCGCTGAATGAAAGAATGTTTGAAATTTTCACTTGTTTTTAACATTCTGTTTTTAAAATAATTGTAATTTCTGAACGAAAACCACATACACTGTCTGATAATTCCTTTCACCAAGAAGTTTTTTATTTCCAAATTTTCCCGTCACTGTGGTTGAAAATAAACGTCGATTTGACTAATGATTAGAAAATCGAACGAATGCTCTTATCTGTCCTCTTATAGAATATTGTCTGTCTGACTATGAAATATCTATATTAGATGTGCCCCCCATGCCTGATGAATATGAAGGAACCAGTCAATTGGCATCTATTATTATTTTATCTATCTTTCTATTATTCTATCTATTATCTATCAAACTAATCATCTATTATAGATATTCCATGGATATATAAAATAATATCAGATGGACCCCCCATGCCTGATGAATGAGAACGGTTCTGTCTGTCTAGAGGGGGGGTACAGGTCCGCTTGTAGAGCAGACAGAGGAGGATGTTCGCTGGCAGCATTACCAGGTATGACCAGAGACCTCCGACACCGGCCTGATAGAACCGAGAGATCTGTCCACTACCGGTACACCGATATCCAACCCATTTATATGGGCGACACCCTCCCCCCATACACAGAAGATCATTCCGGTGCTCCTCTCATCACCCCAGAGGCTGCAATCAGAGAAACAAATAAGAAAACTCGGATAATTTCTGAGGATTTCCAGCTTCTCACTTCGCACCGATCCGGGTCACCTCCAGAGATCAGAGACCCTCCGACCTCTGTATCCGATCATCACCGGGGAGAGTCCGGGGTACAAATCAATCAGTCCGGTCATCTCATACATTGTATCCAATCCGCTCCTCCCTCTCCATACATTGGATCCAATCCGCTCCCCCCCTCCATACATTGGATCCAATCCGCTCCTCCCCTCCATACATTGTATCCAATCCACCCCTCCCCCTCCATACATTGTATCCAATCCACCCCTCCCCCTCCATACATTGTATCCAATCCGCTCCTCCCCCCTCCATACATTGTATCCAATCCACCCCTCCCCCTCCATACATTGTATCCAATCCACTCCTCCCCCTTTCATACATTGTATCCAATCCACTCCTCCCCCTTTCATACATTGTATCCAATCCGCTCCTCCCCCCTCCATACATTGTATCCAATCCGCTCCTCCCCCTCCATACATTGTATCCAATCCACTCCTCCCCCTTTCATACATTGTATCCAATCCACTCCTCCCCCCTTCATACATTGTATCCAATCCGCTCCTCTCCCCTCCATACATTGTCTCCAATCCGCTCCTCCCCCCTCCATACATTGTCTCCAATCCGCTCCTCCCCCCTCCATACATTGTCTCCAATCCGCTCCTCCCCCCTCCATACATTGTCTCCAATCCGCTCTTCCCCCTCCCCCCTCCATAGATTGTCTCCAATCCGCTCTTCCCCCTCCCCCCTCCATAGATTGTCTTTAATCCGCTCCTCCCCCTCCCCCCTCCCCCCTCCATAGATTGTCTCCAATCTGCTCCTCCCCCTCCATACATTGGATCCAAACACTACAATCTCCCCCGATACATTGTGTCCACCCCTCTGATCACACCGACCAATCAGGTGATGGACGCACAAACCTCACCTCCTCGGGGCTGTTCTCCTCTCTGCCGGGAGGTGGCGCTCTCCACTATGTCCTGTGACGTCACCAGACGCTCTCCCTTCTCCTGTCAGATCTCTCCATGTACTTTATCCGGGAGATCTCCGTCCGTCTCCTCCCCGTGTCCGGATTCCCTCCGCTACTCTGCCCACTTCCCGGAAAATAACCCAATATACTCTTCACTCCTTCACCGACCAATCAGATCCGTCATAGCCCGCCTCTCTACTCATGTATCCTCCTACCTTTACCCCACCCCTTGTCTCCTTTTATGTGACAAAGTGGGAGGATCCTGGAGTATACTAGTATATGTGCTAAGTGCAGGGGGGATTCACATTGTCTGTCTGTCTGTCTGTACTCCTCTCCCCTCCATGTCTGACCTTTTTACTCCTCTCCATACCTCCCCTCCATTCCACCCCCATGTCTGACCCCCTGTACTCCTCTCCATACTGTCCCATGCCTGACCCCTGTACTTCTCTCCATACCGCCCCATGTCTGACCCCTTTTGAGTACCAGTATTGTGTATATATTGATAGATAGATGAGCACAATAGTGTATTTTTTTTTTCTATTATAAACATGACTATTTGACCCCATCTCAGTCCCCTACTCCCCCCAACTTGCATCACCCCCCCTCCAGACCACTTCATACATCCAGCTGACTGACATAATTCAGACCCTTGTCTGCCCAACATCACTCCCTGGTCACCCCACAGACTACCATTAAATGAATCCTTCTCCATTCTGCCACTGTCATACCCTCCGCACACAGAAGGGATAGAAGGACTGCGAGAGAGGACCGACATAGAGGGGAGATGAGACTGGAGGAGGAGGACATAGAATGATGGAGGAGAAGATGGAATGAGGAAGATGGGACTGGAGGAGGATGTGGGATGGAAGAGGACATAGACTGATGGAGGAGGAGGACATAGAATGATGGAGGAGATGGGATGGGGAAGATGGGACTGGAGGAGAACATAAAATGATGGAGGAGGACATAGAATGATGGAGGAGATGGGGATGGGGAAGATGGGACTGGAGGAGGATGTGGGATGGAGGAGGAGGACATAGAATGATGGAGGATGGGATGGCGAAGATGGGACTGGAGGAGGATGTGGGATGGAGGATGAGGACATGGGATGGAGGAGAAGATGGGACTGCAGAAGGAGGAGGATGTGGGATGGAGGAAATGGAGAAGGAAGAGGACATCGGGGTGGAGAGGATGAAACTGGAGGAGATGGGACTGGAAAAACAAGATATGGGATGGTGACGATGGGACTGCAGAAGAAGAATGTGGGATGGAGGAGATGGGACTGGAGAAGGAAGAGGACTTGGGATGGGGGGGAGATGGGACTGGAGGAGGAGCACATGGGGAGGAGGACTTGGGATGGAGGAGGAAAAGTACATGGGATGGCGCTGATGGTACTGCAACAGGAGGAGGATATGGGATGGAGGAGCAGCAGTACATAGGATGGAGGATATGGGAGTGGAGGATATATTAGGTTGTAAGAGTATTAAAATAAAAGTTGGTGCACTGTAGAGGTTGACCGATATATCGGCCGATATTTTGCGTTTTTTACTTAATCGGCATCGGCCGATTGTGCTGATAAAGGCCGATTATAACTTCAGCACAACTTGCAAATGACTTCTGTAATAGAAGTCAATGCAAGTTGCCTGAAGTCTTCTGTGGAGAGACTTCTCTCCTCTCTGGGCAGCCTGCTAAGTCTGATAAAAGAACCTGAAGAGATACAATGTTTCTTCTTATCAATGAGCTGAACTCCATGTGCAGGGGAGTTCCCAGTTTAACCATTTAAAGACTAAATCTTTTCTGACACTTGTTGCTTACAAGTAAAAATCCTGTATTTTCTGCTAGAAAATCACTTGGAACCCCCAAAATATATTTTCTCCCTTCGCCTTTCAGGACAGCACCTTGGCGAGAGCGTAGCTCCACCTCTTAGACAGGAAACACTGCGTGACAACGCCCCTTTAAAAAGCAGCTGCTTCCACCATGCCATCAGTTTTAGTGTTTCCTCCGCCATGGTGGAAGCACTGCTTGGGGAACCAGAGGGGCTGCGCTCTCTCCAAGGAGAGGGTTTTGGCAGGACCTCCACGTTTGGGTACTCAGACCAACCCAGCTCCTTCCCTTACGTGAGGAGGGTGCTCCGGTGTCCCTTCCTTCTCCGGCTCACAGGAGTAATGGTCTGCCGGAAGTTTTCCACCCGGGGTGTTCGGGGGGCCGCGGTTGTGCTCAGTAAGAGCGTCCATGCCAGGCCTCTGCATGGCGGCGCCGAATCCCGGACAGCAGGTGATGTCAGTTCCGGTGGGCGGATACTTCCGGCGGGGCGTAGCAGCGATTGGTTCCTGCTGCTGGAACGCAGGAGGAAGGGGCGGGTCCTCTGGCCGGGACTTCCTTTTGTTTGGCACATGGAGCCTAGTACACAGTGCAGCAGCTGCGGATTGCACTATGGAGACAGCGGAATCGTCAGCAGCAATGGCGGATGCAGGCGCCCAGGTTCCCGGCCAGGCCCAGGTAGGAGAGGTGCGGTGGCACCTCTTTCCTTTTATATCACTGGGTGTTTTATCTTTGATGTGGTTATTCAAAACCTGCTGCTGTCTGCTATGGGGTAACAGTTTCCATTAGCAGTTCAGCAAAGGAGTGAGACTCTGGGCACTTAGGGTGTTGGCTGGAGGTACTACTTTTTTCTGAAGCCTTAGTTCTAAAGGACCTGGGTTTTTCTTGTTTCTCTGTTTCAGAAAGCTACTGCCAAATCAGAGAGAACAGGGAGAAAGTGCCCCTCATGCAAAAATCCTTTAAGGGACTCTTGGCCCAAACCACTGTGCAAATCCTGCATTGTGGATTTAGTAAAAGAAGAATCCTCACAAGAGTGCAAAGAGCTCTTATCTTCTGTGAGGAAGGAGTTAGCAGAGGCCCTAGGGACAGTGCGTTCCCTTGTAAAGCACGGCCAGAG
Source organism: Lithobates clamitans (assembly GCA_037952925.1). Classification (NCBI taxonomy): domain Eukaryota; kingdom Metazoa; phylum Chordata; class Amphibia; order Anura; family Ranidae; genus Lithobates; species Lithobates clamitans. The sequence continues at coordinate 299,200 of JBBGZY010002891.1, read as the reverse complement.
TTCCAGCCAAGAGCAGAGTTCTCACTCCAGTTTCCCTCAGTCCACTTCCAGACAGGTGGAAAGTGAGTCGGAGGAGGAAAGGGAAAGCATTCCACCCTCAACCATTGATTCTGAGGAGGAGGAGGTGGAAGAAGAGTCAAGATCATCTAGATATAAGCTGTCACTTGAGGAGGTGGATGAATTACTCAAGGCAATTTATACTACCCTGGAGATCCAGGAAGAAAAGGCTCAGCTGTCTGTGCATGACAAGATGTACCTGGGGCTGGAGGAAATTAAACACAGGGTGTTCCCTGTGCATAAAGTGTTAACAGACACTATTAAAAAGGAATGGAAGAACCCAGAGAGAGGACAGTTTTTTTCTAAAACCCTCAAAAGGAGGTTTCCTTTTGAGGAGAATGAGGAACTATTGTGGAATAAAAAACCAAAAATAGACGCTGCCTTTTCTCAAGTATCTAGGAAGACTGATTTAGCTTTTGAGGACATGGGTATTCTCAAAGATGCTATGGATAAGAGGGCAGATGGGCTACTGAAGAAAGCCTGGGACTCATCTCTAGCTAATCTTAAGCCAGCAATGGCGGCTACGGTTGTGGCTAGGAATCTGGAGTGCTGGTTAGAGCAACTTAAAAATCATGTTGTGGCAGGTACCTCCAGAAAAGACTTATTGGAGTCCTTCCCTACCCTGCTTAAGGCAGTAAAATATATGGCAGATGCCTCTGCAGAATCTATCAGGATGTCAGCCAGGTCCTCTGCGCTTGTTAACTCAGCAAGAAGAGCACTCTGGCTAAAGACCTGGTCAGGGGATTCAGCTTCTAAAGTAAAACTGTGCGGAATTCCCTTTTCAGGAGACCTGATGTTTGGGCCAGAACTAGAGACTGTCCTTGACAGGACAGCAGACAAGAAGAAAGCTTTCCCACAGAAGAAGAAAACGGTACAGCAGAGGAAAAATTTTCGTCCTTTTCGACAAACCGATAAGGAAAAGGACCACACACAGAAGAGACCCTGGTCTTCTCAGAGAGGAAGAGGTAGAGGTGGGGTACTCTTTAGAACCCCAGAACAAACCCCTAAAAAACAATGACCATCTAGTAGGGGGGAGACTACAGGACTTCTTACCAATCTGGGAAAAAACAACAAAGAGTCCTTTTGTTCTGGGGTTAATCAAAAAGGGTTATCAATTGGAATTCTCACAAAGCCCCCCAAGTCGGTTTTACATCACAAACCTGCCAAAGGATCGGGAAAAGGCTCTGGCCATGAAGTCTCTGTTACAGGAACTGATGCAACAGAAGGTCATTTCCCAGGTTCCGAAAGATCAAGAGGGGAAGGGGTTTTACTCCCACATTTTTATGGTCAAAAAGCCATCAGGAAAGTTCCGCCTGATTCTCAATTTAAAGGTTCTAAATCGATCCATAAAATACAAAAAATTCAGGATGGATACGATTTTCTCAGTAAGGAACTTGCTAACCCCCAAATGTCATATGGCTTCCATCGATTTGAGAGATGCCTATCTCCATATACCAATAGCGCCCCCATCACAAAGGTTCCTGCGTCTTGCAGTCAATCTGGGGGGAGGGGAGATTTGGCACCTGCAGTTTCGGGCTCTGCCTTTCGGTCTTTCCTCTTCTCCCAGGGTATTCACAAAAGTGATGGCGGAATCTTTGGAGCCCCTGAGACTGAAGGGGATTTCAATAGTACCCTATTTGGACGATCTGCTACTGTTTGCAGACTCAAGGGGTCAAGTAGAGGTCAACCTACAGACAGTTCAAACACATTTAAGAGGTTTGGGATGGCTTCTCAATCTTCAGAAGTCAAACTTAATTCCATCTCAAAGGGTAAGGTTTCTGGGGTACGAAATAGACTCGATAGAACAGAGAATTTTTCTACCCCAGGAGAAAATAGAGAAGATGCAGTTGACCCTGATAACACTTCAATCCAACGCATGGGGAGCTCACCTGGAAGAAAAAACGGTTCAGGGAGTTTGGACCAAACCAGAAGCAAGAAGATCTTCAAATTGGAGAGAGTTAAAGGCTGTTCACTTAAGCCTCCTCTCCCTCCAGGAATTTCTAGTGAATCAACATGTCCAAATATTGTCAGACAATATGACGACAGTATTATATTTAACAAAGCAAGGGGGCACAAAAAGCAAAACCCTAATGGGTCTAGCGCATCAGATCCTAAGATGGGCAGAGAACAATGTGGCCTCTCTATCAGCAGTCCATCTAAAGGGGACGGAAAACACCTTAGCAGATCTCCTCAGCAGGAAAGAAATAAGGGAAGCAGAGTGGTCTCTCAATCAGGAATTATTCGAAAAGATTTCCAAGAGTTGGGGTCATCCCCAAGTGGACCTCTTTGCAAAAGAGGAAAATGCAAAAATACCAGTCTTCTTCTCTCTTCAGAGACAGGATCAAGCTCTCGGAGTAGATGCGTTAGCTCACAAATGGGACTTCCATCTGTCCTACGCTTTTCCCCCGTTCCAACTGATACCAAAGGTGTTAGCCAAATTCAGATTGGAGTCCACGGAGCTAATATTAATAGCTCCTTATTGGCCAAAAAGACCCTGGTTTTCAACCTTGATGAACCTCTCAGTGAAACCTGCTTGGAGATTACCAATCAGGACAGACCTGTTGAGTCAGGGCCGAATTCTCCATCCAGATCCAGCTTACCTCAAACTAACAGCTTGGTTTCTGAAGAACAAATCTTAAGACGGAAGGGTTTATCAGAGAGGCTTATTTCTACCCTTCTTGCAAGTAGAAAAAAAGTGACGAGAGACATTTACTTTAAAGTCTGGAAGATCTATAATTCTTGGTGTTCCAGTAAAAACTTTGATTTTCGTACCACATTTTCAGTTTTGGAATTTCTTCAAGAGGGATTGGAGAAGGGGTTAGCAGCAAGTACGCTCAAGACGCAGGTAGCTGCTTTATCAGTTTTTTTGGAAAGAACCCTGTCAGGGGAACCTTTAATAATCAGATTTTTTAGGGCAATGGCAAAAGTAAAGCCTAGACCTGTTGTTAGTTTTCCCAAATGGGATTTATCTTTAGTTCTTCAGGGTCTAACTATGGCACCGTTTGAACCCATAGAAGAAGCATCATTACGTTTCTTGACGTTAAAGACTATTTTATTGGTAGCAGTAACTTCCGCACGTAGAATTAGTGAGTTACAAGCCCTTTCAATTAAAGAGCCCTTCATGAGATGTCTACAGGATAGGGTAGTCTTAAGGACGGATCCAGCATTTCTACCAAAGGTGGCTTCAGTTTTTCACCGTACACAGGAAATCATTCTCCCTACTTTTTGTCCTTTACCTTCGGGAGCAGGAGAAGAAGCTTTCCATACCCTTGATGTCAGGAGGTGCCTGCTTAAATATCTGGAAAGAACAAAGGAAATCAGAAAGTCATCCTCACTCTTTGTTTTAATGGAAGGTACTCACAAAGGAGGTAAAGCTTCCAAAAGCACCCTTGGAAGATGGTTAAAGCAGGCCATCAAAGAGGCATACATATCTTTGGGTCTGGAACCTCCGGAAGGGGTATTACCTCATTCTACTCGAGCAGTGGCGGCATCATGGGCAGAAAGGGCTGGGGCATCTCCTGAGCAAATCTGCAAGGCTGCCACATGGTCCAGTTTTTCGACCTTCATAAGGCACTACCGCTTGGATCTACTATCAGCCTCGGACCAATCATTTGGTAGGAAGGTTTTGCAGGCAGTAGTCCCACCCTGAAGTAAGTTTCTCGGTTATCCTCTCCAAGGTGCTGTCCTGAAAGGCGAAGGGAGAAAACCTTAGTTAGACTTACCGGTGACGGTATTTCTACGAGCCTTTCAGGACAGCAGCCTACTTCCCTCCCTTGGTTATCATATGTAAAGTATAATTATAGGACCTGGTAATTGTCTGATTATATTTTCCAGCATGTCGGAGGATTTCTCGGTAACAACTGATGGCATGGTGGAAGCAGCTGCTTTTTAAAGGGGCGTTGTCACGCAGTGTTTCCTGTCTAAGAGGTGGAGCTACGCTCTCTCCAAGGTGCTGTCCTGAAAGGCTCGTAGAAATACCGTCACCGGTAAGTCTAACTAAGGTTTTTTTTAGCAGAGACCCTAGGGAATAAAATAGCGGTTGTTGCAATATTTTATGTCACACGGTATTTGCGCAGCGGTCCAAAAGTTTTGATTACCTGTTTTTGTGTATTTAATATTTAAGATATAGTTTTTAGATTAAAAAAAAAAAAATTCTACATACAAGTGAACTGATTGGAGGTTTTTTTGTTTAATAAATGTTTAAATGTAAAAAATTTTCTGTATCAGTTATTATTTAAGGCTGCTTTCACACTGGAGCAGGCAGGCGTTGACGGTCAAACACTGCTAATTTTACCGGCATTTTAGTGGCGCTATTCGGCTGCTAGCGAGGCGCTTATAACCCAGCTAGCGGCCGAGGAAGGGGTTAAATGCGCCACTGCCGAAACGCTTTGCAGGTGCTTCGGCAGCGGTGCGCATTCATTTCAATGGGCAGGAGTGGTGGAGGAGGGGTATACACTGCTCCAAAGATGCTGCTTGCAGGACTTTTTTTTTTTTTTTTTTTTTAAACATCCTGCCAGCGCATCGCCTCAGTGTGAAAGCACTCGGGATATCACACTGAGACTGCAGGGGAGCCGTTTTGCAGACACTTTATAGGTGCTATTTTTAGCCGAAAAGCGCCTGAAAAACGCCCCAGTGTGAAAGGGCTCTAACTGTTAGATTTTATGAGATGAAGGGGAAAAAGAAAAAAAATCGGCCTAATATACCAGCCCCCAAAAAATCGGAATCATATATCGGCGTCGGCCAGAGAAAAACCATATCGGTCGACCTCTAGTGCACTGAAGGACTGGTGGGATGGCCAGTGGGTGGATTTGGTGGGACAGCCAGTGGGGGGCCTTGAGGAATATTTGTGGTCAGGCCAGGGGGGGGGCCCAAGACCTAAAGCTGTGTAAGGGGCCCCAAACTTTCTGATGGCTGCCCTGGTGATTACCAATGAAAAATAGTAGAGAAAACTGATAGTGCTTATATAGCATAAAAACCGATGACTGGGTACTCATTTTTCTGGTGCTACCAGCGAACCAGTCTGTAAACAGCAAAGATAAAGTCCGTGTTTGGGAATCGCCTCTCCAATTCGCACAAGCCCCGCCAGCACTTCTCATGGAAATTACTAGCTCCGCACTAGTTCCTAGTGCCGCGATCGTCCGTGACCCTCCTCAACGCGTGTCGATTCAGGGTCTTTTATCTTCCTCAGGGGGATTTCTATAGGAAGAGCGGGCTATCGATCTATTTATACAGATGGGCACCATTTTCTTTTAGTCTACAAGAAAATGGCGCCCATCTGTATTGATAGCCCGTCCCCCAAAATATTCAGCACCAGCCGCCACTGCTGGAGACCATACAGCAAAGAACTAATGCAGGGTTCAGGTTTAACCACTTCTGGACTGCCCACCGTGAATATACGTCGCTACTTTGACATTAAATACTGGTATTTTTTAAAACGACAGGCGGTCTGCTTTAAAAGTGGTCTCAGAGACGGATTCGCTGCAAGATCATTTTTATTGGCGGTGGGAGAGGTGCCCCCTCCCCTCCCGCCATTTCCCGGTATTCTCTGCTGCTTACCGGAGCTGTTGGTAGCGGTGGAAAAGTTTTGATTGATATTTTTTTTTTGTTTTTTTTTTTTTGTTTTTTTTACCACTTCCGGACCGCCACACGCCAATATATGTTTGGTGTTTGAAGTGGGATATCTTTGTTATGGCAGCAGCTAGCTACCATAACCCCAGTATCCTCTTCTTCAGCCAGCGGTCTGGGTTCCAAAAATGATGGTCTCTGCGGCGGATTCACCGCAAGATCACTTTTATCACTCTCCTGTGCCCTCCGCCACTTGCCGGAGCCTTCGGCAGAGGCGATCGGGTCCTTCTGGTGGCTGGGTATGGAGATGAGTGAGGGGAAGATGGCCCACACCTGTCTCCATACCATAGCAAGATTGCATTTTAGTGTAAATGAGATCTGAGGTTTTTTTTTTTTTTTTTTTCTTTTTTGACCCCAGATCTCATATTTAAGAGGACCTGTCATCCTGTCATGCATTTTTTTTTTTTTCTATTACAAGGGATATTTACATTCCTTGTAATAGGAATAAAAGTAACACTATTTTTTTTATTTTTTTTTAAAGAACAGTGTAAAAAATAAAGGTGAGAAATTTTTTTAAACACGCCCCGTCCCACGTGCAGAAGTGAAAACTGCTCAAACCACACATGTGAGGTATCGCTGCGATCGTTAGAGCGAGAGCAATAATTCTAGCCCTAGACCTCCTCTAACTCAAAACATGCAACCTGTACAATTTTATTAAATGTCACCTTTGGAGATTTTTAAGGGTAAAAGTTTCTCGCCATTCCACGAGCGGACACAATTTTGAAGCGTGACATGTTTGGTATCAATTTACTCGGCGTAACATTATCGTTCACAACATAAAAAAAATTGGGCTAACTTTACTGCTGTCTTAGTGGTTTGTTTGTTTTTTTTTTTAATTAAAAAGTGTATTTTTTCCAAAAGTGCGCTTGTATGACCGCTGCACAAATACGAGTGCGCAGGTATGTAGGCTCATTATAAGAAAGGCATAGCTCAGACAGCCAGTTCAGGTTTTGAGCTCCTAAACAGACAAAATGGGTATAATCTGTAATTTTCCTGATTGCAGATCCGGTCCTTCTCGCTGATAGATGACAATAGGACGCTGATTATCCCCAGTGTGCAGAGAGACGACGCCGAGAGGAGATTCCGGGTCAGGATCACAAACCCGGTCAGTGAGGAGATCCGGGAATACCGGCTGGAAATGGAAGGTAAGAGGAGCAAAGACAACATTTCGAATAATAAAAAAAAAAAAAAAATATTTTGATTAATAAAAAAAAGTACATGGGTGCAGGAGGGAGTTAAAAGCTGTACAGGCTTATTATAAATAAAACAATATCTGATAGTGAAGTAGCCTCCGCTCCTCCGGAATGACAACCACAATACAGTGTGCAGGAATGTAAAGATTTCTAGTAACAGAAGCCATGGAAGCTCACTCTGGAAACAAGGCTTGAGAAAGAAAGTGATCCTTTGAAATGCGTTGGTGCCACCTAGTGGCCATTCCTTAATCACACACAGCTGCCTCTATCCACACACACTAAGAGGTTTCCTGAGTGAGATTAAATCAGCACAGCTCCAACCAGAGTTTATTCTTCAGCAGCAAAGTCACTTGAAGATAAGATGAGATTTATTGTCATTGTAGAAAACAAATTCACAATGAAATTATATTTCTACTCCACACATTATTTATACATCACAATTATCAACCATGCATTTACCACACAGGATTTAATTATACCAAAAAAAATATATGTATGTGTGTGTCCCTGTATTATAAAAGTATAAAGTGTCCTCATATTAAAAACTAAACAACACAATAAAACGAGACTTTGTGACCTCTTTCATTTCATTAATGTATCGACAGCCTTAACCCTGGGGAAGAAGCTCGCTTCAAAGTGATTGTAAAGGTTTAAATTTTTTTAACCACTTGCCGATCGGGCCAGACCTGAAAGATGGCTACAGCACGGTCGGCTTATTCTGGGTGGGTGTCCATGGACGTCCTCCCAGAATCTTGCTCCCGTGCGCCCCCTGGGAACATCCATGACCGCCGGGTCCGGGAGACCCGGCACAGCATGGATTACAGCCGTATACCAAATGACAGATCGATCACTTGTAAACAAACTGGCGTCATGTCATGATGCCGGTACCTCCCTCCCCTCTCTGTACCGATCTGTACAGTCCGAGGGGAGAGATCATTTGCAGCAGCGATGTGGGCTGGATCTGTAGTGCCCATACTCTGCAATAAATTTTAACAAACAGATATATATATATATATAATTTTTTTTTTTTTTTTTATTTATAGCGCAAAAAATAAAAAACCCAGCGGTGATTAAATACCACCAAAAGAGGGCGTGGTCTGGAGCTGCATGGGGTAGGACGCGTGGTGTGAGTGCTCCGCTCGAGACATATCCTAAAAAGCGATCCTTGGGGCTATATTCCCTGCCGAAAGACGCCTGTATCACCCGGATCACCTGCCCAACTAGAGACCAGCATGTCTCCTCCAAAGCGCTCCGGAGCGGCGGCGAAACTGGCTCAATATCGTCATGACGATCGAGACACGGGTGAGGAAGATGGTGCCGCTTAGTCTCCTGCATCTGATGACCAGGCCTCTGGAGACACAGCCAGAGTGCTGGAGACTATAGCTCTCTGTCAATCCACCCTTACCTCCAGGATCGAGGAGGTGAAAATTGACATCTCCCTGATCCGACAGGATGTCCACAAGCTCCGTGAGAGGGTGACAGAGGCCGAGCGCCGCGTTGATCACGTGGAGGAGGGCCTGTGTCAGACTTACCCATACCAGACTGACGAACCCGATGTAGCAGGGGATGGCCTCCCGTACGTATCTGGTTCCCGGCCCCTGATAGAGTACACAGAAGGCACAGGAGCACAGAATGGTATGAGAGCCTGGCGGGTGGTTTGCAGGAATAAGGCCCAGGATCCTGACACAAGCTGGCAGGTTGTAATAGGTAGGCTGGAGATCCGGTCACTAGCAAAGTTGGCAGCAGGCGGTCAGCACGGTACAAAGGGAGCAGGCAGATGCAAGGTCCAGGTCACAGGCAGGTTTTGGCAACAGGCAATCAGCACGGTACAAGGGGTCAGGCAGGTTCAACGTCAGAGGCAGGCCGGGGTCAATTTGCAGGCGGATAGCAGAGAGAGAGAGTCCAGTAAACAAGCCGGATCACAGGGAGATCAGAGCAATACACAGGAAACAGGAAGTTCGGAAACAGGAAGCTGATGATCGGACAGCACTGAGCACAGCATCCCATCAGCTTAAATAGGCAACCGGCACCCTCCAGAGTGCCCAGCAAGTGTCCTGAACCGAGAACCTCTCTGACAATGCCCCCTCCTTAAGGGCAGCCTCCGGATGCCCAGCCGGGCCAGTCTTTCCGCATGGGTGTTCCGAAAATTCCTCAAGAGTTCTTCAGCGTGTAAGTTACCCTCCGGCTCCCAAGAATTATCTTCTGGTCCGTACCCCCTCCACTTGATTAAATATTGGATTTGGTTTTGTCTCTTCCTGCAATCCAAAATTGCCTCCACCTCAAACTCTTCCTCGTTGTCGATAATTATGGGTTCAGGCGGGCCAGTATTGCGACCCAAGAAGGAATTGGGGGTAACGGGTTTAAGTAGAGACACATGAAAGACCGGATGGATCTTCAGTGAGTTGGGTAAGTCCAGCTCACAGGTCACATCATTGATCTTCCTCTTGACTGAAAAGGGACCCATAAACCTGGGACCTAACTTCCTCGAGGGACAGGCCATCCTTACATTACTGGTAGACAGCCAGACCTGGTTGCCAGGTTCCAACAACAATTGTCCTCGCTTCTTCTTGTCATACATCTTCTTATTGTACTCTTGGGTTTTAGCCATGGTTTCCTGCAATAATTTGTTGTTACTGATGAAGAAGTTTATAGTTTCAGAGACAGCAGGAATCGCACATTCAGGTAAGGAGCTGGTTAAAAAGGATGGGTGAAAACCATAGTTTGCAAAAAATGGTGTTTGCTTGATGGCCGAATGCACAGAGTTATTGTAGGCAAACTCGGCAATAGGCAGAAGAGAGACCCAGTCATTTTGTGAGAAAGCAGAAAAACATTGGAGATACTGTTCTAGAGTCTGATTAGTTCTCTCCGTCTGCCCATTTGTCTGGGGGTGGTAGGCCGATGAGAATGCCAATTCTATCTCGAGATCTGCAGAGAGCTTTCCAAAACTGGAAGTAAACTGTACCCCCCGATCAGATACTATACTTGAGGGGACTCCGTGTAGACGTACAATTTCCTTAATGAATATTTTTGCAGTTTCCAAAGCTGATGGGGTACCCTTCATGGGTAGGAAGTGGACCATTTTGGAGAGTCTGTCTACAATGACAAAGATGGTGGAGTAGCCTTCTGCCAGCGGGAGCTCAACAATGAAGTCCATCGCGATCATTTTCCATGGCACTTCTGGCACGGGTAAGGGTCTTAATAGACCCCAGGCCTTCGCTCGACTGCTCTTGCTCCGAGCACATGTGATACAAGACTCCACAAAACTCTTGCAGTCGCTTACCAGCTGGGGCCACCAAAAGGTACGTTGTACCAGCTCTGTTGTCTTCAACACACTGAAATGCCCAGCCAATTTGTGGTCTTGACAGAGTTCCAGTACAGAAATCCTCAGATCCTCTGGGACCATGATTTTGTCCTTGTATCGGAACAGGCCGTCTTGCGAGCTTACATCAACTTCCACAGGAGGGGACCAATTCCTTGAGGCCTGTTTAATTCGTAATATGAGATCTCCTTGAAGAAGCAGGAAGTTTCTAGCCAGAAGAATGGTGTCTGGAGGGAAAGGTTCCCTGGAGTCATGGAACATACGAGATAATGCATCTGGTTTGGTGTTTTTGGTACCTGGTCTGTACGTTATGTGGAATTGGAATCTAGAGAAGAACAGAGCCCACCTTGCCTGCCGTGGTCTCAATCTCTTGGCCGACCGCAAGTACTCTAGATTCTTATGGTCCGTGTAGACCAAAATGGGGTGAGCAGCCCCCTCCAATAAGTAGCGCCACTCTTCAAGTGCGGCTTTAATGGCCAGCAACTCCCGATCTCCTACATCATAATTTTTCTCTGCATCAGATAGTTTTCGCGAGAAGAAGGCCACGGGGTGAAGAAGAGCCTTGGCACCTTGCCGCTGAGAAAGCACTGCCCCCACCGCGACCTCCGATGCATCCACTTCAAGGACAAACGGTAAAGCAGGGTCTGGGTGCTTCAGGATAGAAGCGGACGTAAAGAGTTCCTTGAGCCTTCCAAAGGCCGATTGTGCCTGAGGGGACCAACAGAATTGATTTCCCTGTTTTGTCAGTTCCGTGATGGGGGCGATTATAGCAGAAAAGCCCCTTATAAATTTCCGATAAAAATTGTCGAAGCCGATAAAGCGTTGGACCCCTTTTCTATCGGAGGGAGCGGGCCAGTCCAGGATAGCTGCAACCTTTTGAGGGTCCATCTTAACACCATCGGTAGAGATGATTAAGCCAAGGAACTGAATGCTCTGGAGCTCAAATTCACATTTCTCCAATTTGGCATAAAGTCCATGCTGCCTGAGCCGGGTTAACACATTCCTGACATGCCTGCGGTGTTCATCAACTGAGGGGGAGAAGATCAGGATGTCGTCCAGGTATACTATAACGTATAAATCTAGAAGGTCACGAAAAATGTCATTGACAAAATGTTGAAAAGTCGCCGGTTCGTTGCACAGGCCGAAGGGCATGACGAGGTATTCGAAATGTCCGAACCTGGTACGGAAGGCCGTTTTCCACTCGTCTCCCTCCCTGATGCAAATTAAGTTGTAGGCCCCACGGAGATCGAGTTTGGTAAAGATTTTGGCTGAACCCAATCTTTGAAACAGCTCTGGCACGAGAGGTAAGGGATAGCGATTTTTGAATTTTCACTTTATTGAGTTCCCTATAATCGATGCAGGGTCGTAGCGAGTGGTCTTTTTTTTCAACAAAAAAGATGCCGGCTCCGGCTGGTGAGGTAGAAGGGTGGATAAAGCCTCTCTCAAGATTTTCATCGATATACTTTTTGAGGGTAACCAACTCCTGCTCAGTTAAAGGGGTGGAAGGGTTTCTGCCCCTTTCTTACTAAAAACATTGGAGAAGTCTCGGTAAGTGTCAGGAATCGCCTGCTGCGATTCCATGTCGGTGTTCAGACACAAGAGTTGACTGGGTTCCGCAAGAGTTCTGTATAAACAGTGCTGTTGGCAGTAACTGGATGGGAACTTGATTTTTCCAGAAACCCAATCAATGCTGGGGTTATGAGCCTGCAACCAAGGCATTCCAAGAATAATAGAGAAGAGTGGTGAAGAAATGGCATCCAGCCGGAGAAACTCCCGATGACAGGTGTTCAGGATAGCCAGCAGTGGGATGGTTTCTTGAGTGACCGGACCAGAGCTAAGGGTGGACCCATCAGCGAGGTGGACAGCAAGTCCCTGCGACTTTGATTGAAGAGGGATGCAATGATGGGCCGCAAAGGCGAGATCAATGAATCAACTGCAGGCTCCTGAGTCAATGATGGCCGAGGTAAGCAGATCCTGTCCTGGAAGCTGGAGGATAATGGAGAGAGCCAGATGGTTAGCAAGGTTAGGCAAGGCAGGTGCAAACTTAGAAGTAGCTGAAAGAGACTTACGTGTCTTATTTGGGCAAGACCTCACGTAATGACCTGGTTCTCCGCAATACATACATAAGTTATTGACTCGTCGGCGCTGTCGTTCTTCAGAAGTGAGGGACGGGCGGAGAACCCCCAGTTGCATCGGTTCAGAAGTATCAAGGGCTGGAGGCAGCTGGTGCATGAAGACTTTGGCTTACAGAGCTGGTAGCACTTGGGACCTTGGGTAGGACCCAAGTGGGATGGAACTGGCTAACAGACCTCTCGGAACGGTGCTCTCTCAAGCGCCGATCAATCTGCACCGACAGGTTAATGAGATCTTCCAGGGTTTGGGGTATGCCAACCCGTGCTAGTTTGTCCTTGAGTGCATCGGATAACCCCAAACGGAATTGGTAACAGAGGGCTGCGTCGTTCCATTCCGTGTCTGAACTTCACCGCCTAAATTCCAGAACGTAGTCTTCCGCGGGCCTGCGCCCTTGTTGTAGGGCGTGTAAGGCGGATTCAGCGGTAGCTTTTAACTGAGGGTCCTCATATAACTGAGACATGGCGGTAAAGAAACTATCCAGGTTATCCAGACAGATTGATTTTTGCTCCAAAAGGTGGTGGGCTCAGGACTGTGGTTCTCCAGATAGCAGGGAGATGACAAAACCCACCTTGGTTGCTTCCAAAGAAAAGGTGCGTGGTTGCAATGCGAAGTACAATTCGCAAGCGTTGCGAAACGCACGGTACTTATTGCGCTCACCGTTAAATCTTTTGGGAGTAGGGACCCTGGGTTTAGGGGGTAACATAACCACTGAGGGTGCAGGTGAGAGTCCAGCAGAGGAAGCAACTTGTGGGTTCGCAGGTAAGGACAACACCTGAACTCGTTCCTCCAGTCTGGTATAGCCCTCTTGAAGGCTTTTCACCGCCTGTGTGAGACCCGCCAGGTGTCTGCATAATTCATCCATGGGAGAGGTCCCCTGCTCGGGCTCGGACATGGCTGTCCGATACTGTCAGACTAACCCGTACCAGACTGACAAACCCGATGTAGCAGGGGATGGCCTCCTGTACGTATCTGGTTCCAGGCCCCTGATAGAGTACACAGAAGGCACAGGAGCACAGAATCCCATCAGCTTAAATAGGCAACCGGCACCCTCCAGAGTGCCCAGCAAGTGTCCTGAACCGAGAACCTCTCTGACAGCCTGCATCCACTACAGATCACCACTGAACAGCTACAGCATCAATTAAATATGGTTCTCTCTAAGCAAGATGAAATGGAGAACCGCCTCAGGAGATGCAATCTCTGTTTTGTTGGTCTCCCTGAGAGGGCTGAGGGTGCTGACCCCCCCCCCACCTACTTGGAAAATCTGCTTATCAAGACCTTTGGCAGAGAGGCCTTCTCTTCCACGTTTGTTGTGGAGCGCGCCCTTCGCCTTGCTGCAAAACCTCCACCCACAGGCGCCCCGCCGAGAACTTTTATTGCAAAGTTTTTAAATTACCGAGATCGGGATGCGATCCTTCGACTCACACGTGTAAGAGGAAACTTTCCCCTGGGCAACCTGACCGTGGCGGTATATCCGGATTTCTCCGCAGAGGTACAAAAGAAAAGAGCGCGCTTTACGGAGGCAAAGCGACAGCTCCGTATCCACCACCTAACATACGCAATGCTTTTCCCTGCACGCCTTCGTGTGGTGTGTGACGGCAAGGCCCAATTCTACGAAAACCCACAGGATGTCCTCTCCTGGCTAGAGCGGCATGATGCACCCAATCCAGGCCCCGCATAACCCTTCATCGCACATGTACAGCAGCCTCCGGTTACTTGAAGCTAATTGATCGTCGCACACAATTTGCCTGACCTACTCTGATGCCCGCGGAAACTGTGAGTTGGGACCCTCTGCACTGAAACATTCTGCTTTGCCTTATTTAATGTTCCCAGCTGAAATCAACAGCCCCCTCGCTCCTTATTCCACCGTATCAATTGACATTGCTGTTTCACCGCCAACAAGTCCAATTTATTAGTCTCGGGCGGCCCTCTTGCACCGGCAATCCAGGACACTGACTGCCTCTCCTGCTTTGCCGTGCGCTTTTCAGCTGGACTAACAGCTCTGGTTCGCCCTCTTAGGCACGCAGTGTCTCAGTGCAGGGTATGGTTATTACGCACTCTTTTCTGTACTCAGTTGCGGATGGGGGGCTCCTCACTCTTGCCTCGTAGCTTCTGGTTAACTAGTGTACTTGTATATTATGTAAGCAGCTGTATTGAGATGTGGATCTTATTTTGTACTGTTTGCTGCTCCCTGAGGATCCGACTGCACCCACCAACTCACCCCTATATGACATGGTTGCACTAAAAATTCTAACTTGGAATGTTCGGGGCCTTGGTGAAAGGGCTAAACGAACAGCAGTACTATCACATCTCAAATCCCAACGAGCAGATATTTCTATCCTGGTCGAAACCCACCTCACAGGTCAAAAACAGCTCTGTCTTAAACCATGGGTGGGTTGGTTATACCAGGCCCCACACACTTCCAACTCCCGCGGGATTGCAATCCTTGTAGCCAAAAAGGTGCAATTCCAGCTCCACACTCTGCAGTCGGATCCCCAGGGCAGGACGTTGTTTTTGCATGCTACAGTTGGAGGCCTGGAGATTCTTCTAATGGCCTTCTACATCTCCCCCCCCCCCCCCCCCATTTCAATTTGCCATGTTACAGCAGGGTGTTGCCTTCATGTCTCATTACCCCTCAGTGCCGGCAGTCTGGGCGGGGGACTTCAATATGGTCATAAACCCACACATAGATAGACTAAGTCCTGGTAATCCTCCCCCCTCGGTGCCCAATATCACCAGATTCGGTAAATTCCTCGCAGAATTTGCCCTCACTGACACCTGGCGACACACGCACCCCTCAAAATCGCGTTTCACACCCTCACGATCATCCATGTCCCATATAGATTATATTCTCATTACCCCCCCTCTACTCCCTCGCCTCCTAGATGTAGGCTTTGTAGCCAGAGCACTCTCTGATCACTCCCCATATTGGATCAAACTTTGGCTGCCGTCTCCCCCTGCTGCCAGGATATGGAGATTATACCCATTTTGGCTTACCATTCTCCCCGACCTGGATGTTATCCAGCGCGAATGGGGACACTATTTTCGTGTTAACGACGGTACTGCCCAGGTTGGCTCCATATGGGAAGCCTTCAAAACACACGCCCGCATTATTCTCTTTATGCGCATCAACCGCCATAAGGCCACCTCCAAGCAGCTTCTTCATCAAGCAGAGGAACACCTCAATACCCTAGAGCAAGCTTTTCAGGATAACCCAACTGCTGCTAATGCCTCTCTTGTGCATATGCATTCCAGACTCACAAAACAACTCCACTTCTAAAAGGCCAAGCAAGGTATTTTCTTCAGTAAACAACGTTTCTTCGAACACGGCGAGCGAGCTGGTAAGCTTCTCGCATATATGGCCCACTTAGATCACAAACCCCCAGTAGTGATATCTCTTCAGTCGCCCTCCCGGATCATAATTTCCGATCCCGATCAGGGGGCTGAGGAGTTTAGGTCCTTTTATTCCGCCCTCTATTCTTCCACATCCCAAAAATCCCCAGCAGAACTCTCAGACCTCTTACAAGATATAGATTTCCCCACACTATCGTCCCCACAGATTGCTCAATTGGAAACACCAATTACCACGGAATGCATCTCAGAAGCAATCGCTCTACTCCCCACATCCAAGGCACCCGGCTCTGATGGACTCCCCCTCGAGTTCTACAAACAATTTGGTGAGATTTTAATTCCCAAGCTCTGTAAACTATATGCGCACATCTTCAATACTAACACTCTTCCAAACTCCATGAGCGAAGCCCTTATTGTCCTTATACCTAAACCGGGTAAAGATCCACTTCTCCCCGAGTCGTACAGACCTATATTCCTTCTCCAACTAGACTTCAAAATACTAGCAAAGATCTTGGCCATACACCTTAATAAGGTAATCTCTAGCTTAATATACCCCGATCAAACCGGCTTCATGCCAGATAAAAAAACGGCCTTTAATTTGAGATGACTCCACATGAATCTCCAAGCTCAACACACAGACATAGTCACCAGAGTAGTGGTTAGCTTGGACGCTGATAAAGCGTTCAACTCAGTAGAGTGGAACTATTTATGGGAATGCCTTAAAAGATTTGGCTTTGGCCCAAAATTCATAAAATGGCTCCAGCTCCTACACCAGGCCCCTAAAGCGCGCATACAGGTAAATGGCAGAATCTCCCCCTCCTTCTCATTATCCCGAGGTACGCGCCAGGGCTGCCCAATCTCGCCTATGCTCTATGCCCTTGCTGTAGAACCCCTAGCGATAGCTCTTCGGTGTCATCCAGATATCAGGGGACTCCGCTGCGGTCAGATGACGGAAGTAATAAGTCTATACGCCGACGACATGCTCCTTTACCTCTCCGACTCTGGGCCCTCACTCCAAACCGCCCTTCGTATCATCACAGACTTTGGGGCATTCTCTGGGCTTCAGATAAACTGGACTAGGTCCCAAATCCTTCCACTAGATATGGGCGCCCCTACGGCCGATCAGGCCGCTCTCCCCCTGGTCAGGGCAAGTCCCATTAAATATTTGGGTATCCACATATCCCGATCTCTCTCTGACTTCATCGCCCTTAACATTGAACCACTTTTCAATATGCTAAAAATCAAGACACAGACATGGTCCAGACTCCCCCTAGGGGCCATGGGCCGAATCAGCCTGGTAAAAATGATCCTTCTCCCTAAGCTACTATATATCTTTTGGCAAGCCCCACTATCCCTTCCTGTGCGTATATTCAAATCAATGGAAGCTATCCTCAACTGCTTCATATGGGGCTCATCCCGTCACAAATTATCAATGAAGGTTTTGAAGTGCCCAACTGAACTAGGAGGCACAGCACTCCCTGATCTTTTCACGTCCTACATAGCATCTCAACTCTCTTTTCCATTTCAATCACACAGACAGAACCCGCTACTCCCAAATGGTCTGCTCACAGCTCCACGGCCAGATATTTCATCCCTTCCAAATCTTATTCTGCACTCCCCGGGGGTTATGTCATGGCAGAGACAAAAGGCATATGTTGTCACATCATTGCAAGGTCTGGCAAACCGCTATGCGACTAGGTCAAGCACCCTCTCCTCACTCCCACACCCCCCTATGGGATAACCCCACTCTACCGGAACTTGCTACAATTCCCGATCACGATCTATGGGTTACCAAAGGTGTGATATATCTGTCACAAGTTGTGACTAACGGGTTGGTTAAAGCATTTCAAACACTAAAAGACATCTTTGCCCTATCAAACCATATGTTCTTTCGTTACCTCCAATTGCGACACGCACTTAACACACAGCTTGGTGGCCCCATCCCTGCCCTCGAGATCCCACTATTGGTGGATATAGTCCTGGGAGAAGACCCCAAAAAACTGATTTCCCAAATATACATGTATCTTCTGCGGCCTATTGCCGAGACCACTACACAACAGCTGAGGTCGCGATGGGAATTCGGACCTTGGCGTTCTGACGGACGAGGACTGGGAGGAAGCCCTTGGCAATTGCAGGATTGTTTCCCCAAAACTCTCCGACCATTTATCCCATTTTTATATGTCCTTCACAGATCATACTTGACTCCGGCTCGCATATCCAAATAAACATGACCACAACCCTTGCTGCCAAGACTGCGGCCATCACATGGCCTCCTTCTTTCACTTGATGTGGGACTGCCCATTTAAACAGGGGTTTTGGACACAGGTGGTGAAATTTCTACACGATCGCATGGGCTCCCCACTGTCCCTTTGCCCCCATCAGTGTGTGCTGGGTCTCCTTTCACTCTCTGAGAGTGACAAATATTTAAACATTCTTCTACAGGAGACATTGTTCCTTGCCAGGTTATTGATTGCTAGAGCATGGCTGAGAGGAACCCCCCTTACACTGCGAAAATGGATCAGGGCTGTTAACAATACTCTTCCCTACAAAAAGGTGCTATATACCCATAGGGGCTGCCCCGACAAATACTATAAAATCTGGGACAGATGGCTCGAGGACACCTCCACCTGTGATACCAGAAGTTAAGCTTGCTGCCTCCCTGTGTACAGGGGAAGGGAAGAGATTGTATGACTCCCTCTCAACCCTTTTATTGACCCTCTTCCCTCCCCCCCCTGTACCCAAATAACCTTACTACTCACTATGTTCCAATATATAATTGTCTCCCACCCAGCCCCTGCATCACTACACTGCAGATGCCAGTTGTGTAATGTCATAAATGTAACTCTGTATGTGCATGACAACTTAATTGATTCGTAAATGTAGTGCATGTTGCACTGTTCACCCGTGTGTTCATAAACTTTCTTTTATGCTCAAAAGTTATTTTTGATTAAAAAAAAATACCACCAAAAGAAAGCTCTATTTGTGTGAAAAAAAAGGACAAACATTTCATATGGGTACAGTGTTGCATGACTGAGTAATTGTCATTCAAAGTGTGAGAGACCCCTGAAAGCTGAAAATTTGGTCTGGTTAGGAAGGGGGTTTAAGTGCCCAGTGGTCAGGTGATTAAATAACAAACATGTCTTACTCACCTCTGCTGTGCAGCTCGTTTTTCACAGAGTGGCCCCGAACCTCCTCTTCTGGGGTCCCTTGGCGGCTGTCTCGGCCCCTCCCTGCCTCAGATAACCCCCTTTGGAAGCGATTTCCCAAGGGGGTTAACTTGTGGGCACGCACCCTAGTCCAGCATTTGCATCCATAGACACGAATGCCGGACTCAGCCCTGCATGAGTGTGCCCAGGAGGGACAGGTGCAGCATCCAGCTCCAATGCAGGCAGCCTGTCAAGTTCTATGGCAGGTTGCAGCTAGATGAGGCTGAGTGTTTTACCGAGTGGTACTGACATTTAGTGTCCTGTCCGTTTTTTAAGGACAAAGTTCCAGAATGTGGAAAACATGTATTCCAGAACCCTGTCCCAAAATAGATGGAAACATCAGTACCGCTCTGTACAGCATCCAGCTGCAGCCTACCATACACTTTATCAGGCTGCCTTCAGCAGGTCTGGATGTTGCTCCTCTCCTTCCCATGCATTGCACACTAATGCTGGATGGCCCCATGTGCGAGGGGCCCTATAGTTACATGTATTAGTAGCCGACAGTGTAGAAAATATCTTGTGCTGTTCTGGACTCCCATATGTACATGTAGTATTATATAACTGGACTGGTCATGACCAAAACTGAACCTAAAGGACTAAGATTGTGCACAATATTCCTACCTAGGGCAGGTCCATACATTGGGGTAATAACCTGAACTGTATAGATTGAACATGGGGGGTCTTATATTCATGTGTGACACAGAATGGTAACATTGTTTTTCTCTATTCTCCTCTGCTTCAGGGATATTACAGGTCAGTTATAAAGCTTGTATATAATTACACGGTTCTATTTCTATACATTGCATTATCACAATCTGAATAATATTTCACAAAATGGTTAATGTGAACTTTATTCTCTGACAGATTCTCATTCAAATTTCCGAACATTACCAGGACCTCCCATTGCCACTGGTATAAATATCCGTGTTCTGGTGAGTAATATTTTATATAATAGTTCTCTAAATGGTATCACTAGACGGCTATTATCTATACCAGCAATATCTTCACAATAGCATGCAGAGATTGAAATGACATCATTATGGCTTCAGATCAATATGTATGTATTTGTACATTTTGACACTGATGGTTTTATGTATTTAAACAAATTCTATAAAGTCCATCAAAAGCTAAACCATTTTTTGGGGGGACAGAGGAGGGAAGGTTGGGGATATCCAACAGGTTTGCTTTGTTTTCATTTTGGAGGTTAAAGTAAAGTATTCATATTGCCCTTCAAACCTGAGGAAGGGAGTGCCCAGAGCACCTATGCTGGGCACTGCCACCTATAATGTTTACTTGCTGTCACAGTAAAGTTGTGTTGTATCCTCTGAGCAGCTCTCACTGTGCTGTACAGGGCAGGAAGGAGGCAGTGGCACAAGATAAACCCCACCGCTGCTGTGGATGGGGGGGGGGGGGGGGTTTGAGGTGGACAGGGAGGTGAATATTTTGTGAGCACAGACTGTAGTATATGTTGCTGTGTACACAGTGAGTAGGCTCAAGCTTTCAGCCCCTCCCGCTATTAATGCAATTGTTCAGTGCACTTCCAAAAAGTTCCCTATATTGATGGCTATTTAGTGACAGGTTCTCTTTAATGAGACATCAGTCTTTCCTTGTCCTCTGTAATGACGGGAAAATTAATAACTTTACACAAAGTTCACTATATGGACCACTTGTGTATTTATACATTGTGATCATATTCTCCTTTATGTATTTAGTTATTGTGATCATATCCCCCCTTAGGTATTTATACATGGTGATCATATCCCCCCTTAGGTATTTATACATGGTGATCATATCCCCCCTTAGGTATTCATACATGGCGATAATATCCCCCTTAGGTATTCATACATGGTGATCATATCCCCCTTAGGTATTCATACATGGTGGTCATATCAGTTTAGACATTAATGGCTGTGTGTTGAGTTATTTTGAGGGGACAGCAAATTTACACTGTTATACAAGCTGTACACTCACTACTTTACATTGTAGCAAAGTGTCATTTCTTCAGTGTTGTCACATGAAAAGATAGAAGAAATTTACAAAAATGTGAGTGAGGGGTGTACTTACTTCTGTGAGATAGGTAGGTGGGTAAAGGTGATTCTGAGCAGCATAGTTGTTAAGTTATCATCTTATGATGGAGACACAAGACATATATTTTGGGAAATGCTGACCTCGGGTATATGACTAAGCACCAGTAAGGGGTGTGAAACGCATCAGCTAATTCATCCACTGTCCTTGATTGCTGTATGGACTGATTTTATTTGATAAAGAAATTTTTTACTAGAGTGCAGCTGTCTGGATTTCCTCTATTGCATGGGTAATAAATACAATGGGGGGAAAATAATGATTTGATCCCCTGGAGATTGTGTAAGTTTGCCCACTTAGAAATTATAGACCCTTCATTTCTTTGTATCATAGGTGTATTTTAAATGATAGAAACTGAATATTAACCATAAAGAGAAAAAAACGCATAAAACAAATGCTAAAATGTAAGATACAGTTCAGTGAGTAAAATAAGTATTTGAGCCTCAAGAAAAACATGACTCAGTAATTGGTGGAGAAACCCTTGTTGGTGAGCACAGAGGTCAGACGTTTCTTGTAGTTGGTGACCAGGTTTGCACACATCTCAGGAGGGATTTTGATCCACTCTTCATTACAGATCTTCTCTAAATCCTTAAGGTTTCTTGGCTGTTGCTTGGCAACACCGTTTCATCTCCCTCCATAAATTTTCTATAGGATTAAGGTCTGGAGACTGGCTAGGCCACTCCATGACCTTAATGTGCTTCTTCTTGAGCTACTTATTTGTTGCCTTGGTGGTATGTTTTGGGTCATTGTCCATGACCCATCTTCAGTGTTCTG
Source organism: Lithobates clamitans (assembly GCA_037952925.1). Lineage (NCBI taxonomy): Eukaryota > Metazoa > Chordata > Amphibia > Anura > Ranidae > Lithobates > Lithobates clamitans. The sequence continues at coordinate 277,463 of JBBGZY010002891.1, read as the reverse complement.
GCTGAGGGAAGAAGGTTCTCATCCAAGATTTTACAATACATGGCCCCGTCCATTGGCCCCTCAATGATGCAAAGTCGGTCTGCACCTTTAGCAGAGAAACAGCCCCAAAGCATCCTGTTTCCACCTCCGTGCTTGACTGTAGGGATGGTGTTCTTAGGGTCATAGTTGGTATTTTTCTTCCTCCAGTCGATTTAATGCCAAAGAGCTCAATTTTGGTCTCATCTGACCACAGCACAACACAAAATGTGCAGGAGATCAAATACCGTATTTATCGGCCTATAACACGCACTTTTTTCCCCTGAAAATCAGGGGAAAATCGTGGGTGCGTGTTATAGGCCGATCCCCGCCGATTTCTGTGTCATCGGAGCGATCGCGGCAATTGCCGCGGTCGCCGCCGACATACACAGCTGTGGGTAGATTCAAAAATGGCGCCGAGACTGCAGGGAGCCGAGATACACATACCCGAGTGTTCTCGGCTTTTTCCGGCGCCGCCGTCACGCCCAGTCCCGCCCCTGGACCTGTGTTATGTCCATCATAGGGCGGGACTGGGCGTGACTGTGAGCGGCGCCGAAAAAAGCCGAGAACACTCGGGTATGTGTATCTCAGCTCCCTGCAGTCTCGGCGCCATTTTTTGAATCTACACCGAGTGCACAAAGCTGCACTGACATGGCTGGACTGGGGCAGACCTGCACTAACGAAGCTGCACTGGGGCAAAGCTTCACTGACAAGGCTGCACTGACACTGAAAAGGCTGCAGATGGACAGATAAGGCTGCATTGATGGGCATTTTAATGTAAGTTTTTTTTTTCCTTAAACTTCCCTCCTAAAAATTTTTTTTCCTTTAAAATTCTCTCCTAAACTTGGGGTGCGTGTTATACGCCGGCGCGTGTTATACGCCGATAAATACGGTAACTATTTTCCCCTGTATGATAGAGATGTATTGCTCCATCACCTGACCTGCAGTTGTTTCTTTTTATATTTCTAGACTTGTTGCAAAGAAGAAAGTAAAGATCTTCCTCTGAGTATCATGGAGGAAGGATATTCACAACCAATCCACAATGAATCCACATCCACCCATGGGATCCATGAAGATCTTCCTCTGAGTATAATGGAGGATGAATATGAGCAACTCAACAACGACACGTCTACATCCACCCATGGAATCCATGAAGATCCTCCTCTGAGTGTCATGGAGGTTGGATATTCACAATCCATTCATAATGAATCCATATCCAGTGCTGGGATCCTTGATCTACATTTGAGTAAAGAGTAAGGGCGGGGGTGGGGGGGGGGGGATAAACCACCAATTAGAAGGGATCCCTGTCTGGAGCGGGGGATGGAAGTGCGCTCCACAAACTCTACTAGGCCATGCGCCCCCCCCCATCTATTTACAGTCATGAATGTAAAACTCGTACCTTTTTTTTTTTTTTTTTTTTTTTTTTTTTTTGTCATGGCTGGTAGACTTCTGGAGGATATGTATTGATACGTTATTTTATCTACTTTTAATATTATGCAATCTGTACATTTTATGATTTGTGTTTAATTTTTGTTTTTAAGGAGACCTTAAAGAGGAACTCCAGACAGAACATTTGTATTTAGTGTGGAGGGTGGGGAAAGCTTAGAACCTCATCCAGGTTGTAAGTGTATGTGCTGGGGGGGGGGATTTTACTCTCACTTCCTGTTCCACTGACCACACAGGAAGTGATGGAAATCAGTCCCAACACAGAGGTGCCAAACCACCCCTACACCACTTTTATAGCTGTGCGTGTCTCACTCTCTCTCCCCAAAAAAATGGCTGGAGGTTTGTTTTTAAAACCAGTTATACAGTAAGTGAGCTTATTTAAGAATCCAAATATCTTCAGCTTTGTGTAAGAAGTCAGAGATCACATCGGGGTTAATTATAGAAAAAAACATTGCTGGACAAATGTCGCAAGCATTCACCCAGCCACCACAAATATTCACTCTAATTTGCCAAATACGTTTATTACCTATAATCGACGGCTCCATCTAGTGGCCATAATGTGGTATTTGGATTGGATTGATGCATTTCAGGAAAATACCACATTGTGACCACTAGATGGAGCTGGCAATCATAGGAAATAAACAAATCAGGCAAATGATGGTGATTATTCGTGATGGTTGGGCAAATGCTTGTGTCATGCATCCAGCATTATTTTTTGTTTTTTATTTTTATTTTTTTAGAACTGGACCCCTTAAAATCTAAAAGTTGCTGCCTTATCTTATACTCCCTATTCCTAAGAGTGCGCTGGGTAAAAATGTGTGTTTTTTATAGATGGATTTAAAAAAAAAAAAATGAACCTACCAAATAATAAAATTGCCAAATCAAACTACTATAAAGAGCAAAACAGGTGAAAAATAATTAATCGGTGCACAATAATGTTACAGTGCAAAATTATTTGTCTGCTGTGAGTGGGCGGAGATATGATGATGTCATCACGCACACCAGGAAGTCCCATGGTTACAGAGCCTAGGAGGGGTGGCTGAGTGCAGGTTCTGATGATGTTACAGCACCTATCTTGTGAGTGAGATGTTTTTATGCTATGGAATGTGTTTTGTTTTTATTTTTTTGTTTATTTTTTTTCTCTGTGGTAAATTGTGAAGGATTATTGACCACAGAGTGGGGGAAAGAAAGCGATGTGTGGGGGGATTTAACCATTTGATTTATGGGGTCAAGTCCTTAAGGTAAGTAAGATGATACTGGAGCGGATCAGCACTTTATGTATTCATCGCGGCACTTTGTGGAAGAAGCACTTTACTGTTACAGTTTGTTATAAGGGATTGTAAATCGATTTATGGGCCTTTTTGTTTTGCATTCTCTGAATTGATTTGGGTGAATTTTGCACTTTCGTTTTTGTCTGGCACTTTATTTGCACGTTATTGTGAACTGATTTTTATTTTTACCTGTTTTGCAGTTTTAGTATGGTAGTTTGTTAGTATTCATTCATTCTTTTTTTTTTTTTTAAATTAAGTGCACTTTATAATCCACATTGATTGGGTAAACTGTTTTACTTGCTCAGCAGCTGTAGTTGGTGTGGTAGGTAGGTGGACAGGATCTGTGGGTTAGCCACTTCCCCTCTGGAACACTTGTTTCCTTTTTCACACACATTAAAAAAAAAAAATCAGCATTTTTGGTTAGAAGATTATTTAAACCCCCCTCAGAATTGTATATATTTTCTGCATACAGAGGCCCTGTAGAATAATTTATTTTTTTTTTTGATAAAAAATATGCCAAGCCTCAACTGCAAAAAGATTACAGTACCTCAAATCACCAGTAGTTGGCACTTTAAATGCATTTACATCTTATTCATTTAGACCCCTTTCACACTGAGGCGCTTTGCAGGCGCTATAACGTTAAAAATAGTGCCTGAAACTGCGGCTCCATTCACTCCTCGGGCTTTCACACTGGAGCGGTGCGCTGGCAGGGCATCAGAAAAAGTCCTGCATGCAGCTTCTTTGGAGCACATTAGGAGCAGTGAACTCACTGCTCCTAAAGCGCCCCTGGCCATTGAAAACAATTGGGCAGTGCTGCTATACCGCTGCAGTGGCGTTTTGCGGGGCGAACTTAACCCCTTTTTGGCTGCTGGTGGGGGTTAAAACCGCCCCACTAGGGGCCCGAATAGCGCTGCTAAAATTACGCTAAAAATAGCACCGCTTTACTGCTGACGCCCGGGGCGGCTCAGTGTGAAAGGGGTCTTGGGGACAAACAGGCATGAATTTTAATGCAGAAGGGACATGCTTTTGCTTCTTCCGCATTTAAGTTATAGTAGCGGCTGGTGCTCAATTCCCGCGCCCACCCAGCCAGCCGAAGCTCAGGCTCTAATCATGTGCTTCCAAAAAAAATAATTGAAATCCATGCGCTCGGAACCATGCATGTAGATTAGAGGCTGGGCGCATGGATTAGGGGGCAGCGCCCCTGCACCCCATGTGAGCGGTTATCACTGATTTACTTACCTGCCTGTCCACGTGCAGCTCACTGTACAAATTTGGCAATGCCAAACCTGAATGAACTCCCATCCATGAGTGAGAGGGACGTCATCTCTCCCAATAATAGCAGCGAGCGATGGAGACCCAGAAGCTGGCCGCCCAAAGATGTCAGTGGCCTGATGGGGAGATCCAGGACAGCGCATTGCTGGATCCGAGGTGAGTATAGTTTCGCTTTAATGGTAAATTAGGGACATAGAATTATCACTCTCACTGTGACGTTTGCGGTGATGCCTAGCAGCATGAATTGCGCAATTGTTTACATAGACATACACACCCAACATGTTTGCTTGTGTTCTGCGTTATCTGTTTTTAAAGAGGAGTTCCACCCAGGGGGGTCGTCAAAAAAAAAAAAAAAAATTAAAAGTCAGCAGCTACAAATACTGCAGCTGCTGACTTTTTTAATTGGACACTTACCTGTCCCTGGGTCCAGCGATGCGGGGGATCGAAGCCCCACTCGTCCCCCCCCTCCGCTCGTCAGCGCCGGCATTTCAACTGTGGGCGCTGGGCTGTGGCTTCACAGCCTGGCACCCACTGCACATGCGCGAGCGGCGCTGCACGCCGTGTTTGGCCGATCAGTCACCTGGGACCTGTAATGGGTCGCAGATGATTGACAGGAGGGAGGGAGCAGAGCGGAGCCCTTCCTGTGCCGAGGGGGAAGTGATGTCACCAGCCCAGGCAAAGGAACAGGCAGACTACGAGGGACCACCTAGCAACAGGCATTTAGAGGTAAGTGAAAAAAAAAATATCCAAATGTTTTTTTTGGTTTTTTTTTTTTAGAATTTTTCCAGGTATTTTTGTTTTTTGGGTGGAACCCCACTTTAAGCAAGGAAAAATACAGCATTATGGCCACTAGATGGCGCTTCCAATCATGTGAGATTATATGAGCTGTGTGGATGTGTCCCATTCCTTCCATACATGACTCCTTAGAGTGAATATTACAATTATTACATGGACCAAATTGTGACTTTCTTCTTGAAAAGGAACCAGTTAAAAAAACGTGATATGCGATGTGTTTTGCACTTTTTTTTTTTTATTGACCGTTCTGATAATCCGCAATCCCTGTCCCAGTATATGTGAGAGATATAAGATATGTGAATGATAAATACAGGATATTTGTGTTGTGTTTTGAGGAATGGTCAGAGAAAAGCTGGATTTTCACTTACATGGAATGAGGAAGATTGTCTATAAAAGTTTTGGAATCTGACATCTTGGCACGACACTTTTTAGGCTCTTTTCTTAATAAACCTTCCACTGGTTTTTCCAACATAATTATATGAAGAGAGCAAAAGACTAAATGTGGGCGTGTCCTCACCATGAAAAAACCATGGGGCCCCTGCTCTGCATTATGGCCAGTAGATGGAGTGGAAAATCATAATAATTTTTTTTTTGTTTCACAAAGTTTTATTGAATGAACATAAAAACATATTACAATGTAATGTTGGTATGAACACGTAAACAAATTACATATAACAAATGGGTTTTAGTACAATTTATATTAAAGTATCAATATTGTTATATACTTTTTCTAGGTATCTCCAGTGATCATCAGCTCCATCTAGTGGCCGTAATGCAGAGTTTTCATAATTTGCTTTATTGTGTAGGAATGAAGAACATTCAACCTACAGCAAAAATAGCCTAAAACATTATATTTTGCCCCAACAGAATGCACATGCAGGACAAAAGCCTCATTATTTTTTTTTTTACATCAATGTGTCCTAAAAGTGCAAAGAAATGTCCCCCAACCTTTCCATTACAAAACTTCTCTAGAAATCCTCTCCATATGCATTTTCTCTGTTGATGGCATAATCTGTAATGTATGTACGGGGTTTCCCAATCATCATCTCAGGGTTCTCATAGTTGCTCGATCTCAGGGTTTATCACAATAAAGCACTTATTAGATGGAATATGTGCAACAATGAGATGTGGAAGATGTAAAGGGCACCTGTCTAATGCCATGGAAGGACTTTGGGTCAGGTAACATTGGAGAATAAGGCAGAATGTTCTTGTGAGTTGCTTTACCTTAAGTGTAACATTTTTTAAATACTTTGACTATAAATTTTTTTAAGAATGTATCTTGTTCCAGACATATCAACATTGGGGGGTTATTTACTAAAACTGGAGAGCGCACAATCTGGTGCAGCTCTGCATAGAAACCAATCAGCTTCCAGGTTTTATTGTCAAAGCTTAATTGAAGTTGGAAGCTGATTGGCTACCATGCACAGCTGCACCAGATTCTGATTGCTCCAGTTTTAGTAAATCTCCTCCGTTGCTTTATTTAAATTGGTACTTTAATCTTCAGGCCTTGTTCACACAGGTGATACAAACTGTTTTACCCCCCCCCTCCCAACCATTCAAAGAAAGCCTAGAAAGGCAGCTGGAGGGGTTCCACACAAGTGACAAGTCTGACAAATTTGAATCCGGTTGCAGCACATATCAAACTTTCCCATTGAAGTCAATGGAACTGCACCACCACAACATGCCAGATGCTTGTCTCATGTGTGCTGCGTGTTGCTTTAATGCAACAAAACAAACATACAAATATTCAGGAGGTGTCGGCATCACCTGGAAGCTACTGATCTACCACCCTCTGATAAGCGATCCACCATGAATCGCTTTTCAGTGGGGAGATAGACAGACATCTGTGTGAACTTGGCATTGGGTTGGTTATATCACCTCTCTCTGGATAAATTGCTGTAATTTTATATCCTTCATGCTGGAAAACTCTAGGAGGTCACACCCATACAGCAATAACATTTTTTATACTTTTTTCTTATTGTGGGATTTCCTTTGTGTTCAGAATCTCATCCATATTTTGGAATAAAGTTTTACAAGCTCCTTGCGGGCAGGGACCGATGTGAATGTATAATATATGTAAAGCGCTGTGTAAATTGACGGCACTTTAGAAGTACTTGTAATGAATCAATAAAGTTTTCACATTCAGGACATTCTTGTCGTCTTCTCTTCATTGCATTAGATAGGAGCCCCAAAATCAAATATTAAAATATATGTAAAGGCAAACTTTTTTTTTTTTTTTTTTGGTGGGCTAGACCCTCTGTCGGGATTGTATTACTGTCTGTGTCCCGGCTGGGGAGAGTCGTCCTATTGGTTTTGGTGACCTTTATCCCTGAGACAAAAACTTAAGGGGAACCCCAAACTCAACAGCTGTCACCAGAACAGGAAGTGAGAAATAAGATATCTGTTCATTGAATTTATTAAAAAAAGTGAAAGGTGCCCCCCCTAATTGAAATTTTAACACCTTAAATAAATTCTGAAATCTCACTGACAGAGGCCTCCTCCCCTCCCCCCTGGGCCATTCAGTAGAAGACGACTACCGCTCACCCAATGTTTAATGTTAAACTTCAGACTGCCAGATGTACATTGATATCACACAGTTATGTGACTGCGATTTGTATTTGTGCTTTGGCCAAATCTTGTGTCCATCTCTGCAGTTCAAGTGAAATAAATGATCCGCAGATCACCTTTTAGAGAGAAGTAATCATTCTTCTGTCTGATGCCCTTCCAACCCATTCCTCTACTCCTAGATTTAAAAGAGAATTCCTACCTAAAACTAGGTTTCAAAATATTTTCTCTCCCCTCCTACCTATCCTACATAGTGGTGGCTGGTGCTCAAAATTTCAAGGGGGGCGGCACACAGACTAACAAACCCCCCCCCCCCCCCGGAGCAACAAACCCACCCCCACGGGAGACAAACGGCGGAGATAGGGAGGACTTCCTGGCCAATAGGGGCTTCCTGATTAGCCAGGAGGAGGATCAGTGTGTGAATAGCAAATATTTATTCGCTACTGCCACACAAGTGGGTGTGCTCAGGGCACAGTCCCCTGCGCCCCGAGCCCACCCTTTTTTGAAGCCTATTAGAGCCTATGGCTCTGATCACGTGCTTCAAACCCCCCCTCCCCCATTAGAATCCATGCGTTTGGCGCCCTGCATATAGATTAGGGGGCTGGATGTATGGATAGGGGGTGGGAGTAAAAAGATCTGTGCACTTCTTTATTTATAGTCCACTCCGATCACATGATCAGAATTGGCTGCTGCAGGGGAGAGGAGGGAGCACCAACAATGGCTGGAACATGAAAACCTATGGATGACATCACAGCTCCCCAAATTCTCAGGCGTTGTCGAGCGCGCTCTCCTCTCCCCTGCAGCCACTGCTCACTAACTCTAGAAACAGGATAGGCAGAAGGGGGAGGGAACATTTTTAGACATAGTTAGTGTTGGGCTGGAATTCTACCTTTTTTAATGTGCATTCAACCCTTGCGGTGCAGGGGCCGGGCCACTGAAAGGGTTGATTTTTTATTTTTTTTCCCAAGAAACCCGGAGGTCAGCTTTCACAAGATGATGAAAAGAAATGATCATGGCTTTGTGATTAGCTAGAAATGTTGAGGTAATACCGTGTCATCGCGACACTTCCTGTCCAATCAAACAATACCCGGGAATCGAGCACCAAGACACCAAGCACAGCGGCATTCAATTTCAGGGCCGATTACCCATATTAATCGCCTGCTATATACGCCGGGTGCCAGGACTATCAAGCACTTTCAAATGTAAGTGTAACTATTTTTATTGTGGACCATATACAGTAAAACTTTGGATTGTGAGCATAATTCGTTCCAGAAACATGCTTGTAATCCAAAGCACTTGTATATCAAAGCATTTTACAGGGTATAAAAGAGAAGAGGCACCTCTAAGTGTAGCAATAAGTTGCTAAATGTTGTACCTTCATTAAATGTTCAGTTTAGTTTTTCTGATTAGCTAATATTTTGTTAATATAAACCGAGCACAAAATATTATTCGGATGTATTTGGTGTATATCGAAATGTTTTACATATCTTGTATAATGTTTTCTGTTTTATATGAAATATTCAATAAAAAATATTGGAAAAAAATAAAAAATCAACCCCTTACTGTATAAACACACACAGTCCATTACAAATTTAGAAGCAGCATATCAACTTATTGCCCATAAATAGGAATTGCAGTATTTTTGGTCTTATTATATACAACATCAACCATTACAAACCAATAGATTATTGAATAAAAATATATATCCTCATATCTAGCGCAGTAATTTTCTTATCACTGTTGCATTTTTGCTATTTAGCAAGTCTTGTTCTGCAGCTGATTTTACAGAGATTAAATTCTACATCCATAGGCGCTAAGGTTTTATACATTTAACAAGACTCTGTCACCAGGGGGCATCATTCCCACCTAAGCAGGAAAGGTGGAAATGCTGCCTGTGCTCCACCAACAATAGTTGCTCCTGCCATGCCCACCCCCCCCCCCAAAAAAAATTAAAAAAATAAAGCCAGTGGCATTGCTATGGGGTGCGAGGGGTGCAGACTGCACCCAGGTGACATCCAGGGCCAGCCACAGGATTGCCACCGCTCACTAACACAGGAGAACGGAGCAGGGAGCAGAGTGAGAACACAGAAGAGAGAGACACAGCAGAGCTGAACAGACAGTGGGAGCTGCCGGAGTTAACTTTCCAAGTTAGCCATCAGGTGATTGGTTGATAGGCGGTCCTAGCAACCAATCACCAGCTTGGTAATATAAAAAACTAACTCCAGCTGCTCCCACTGTCTATTCAGCGCTGCTGTGTCTCTCTTCTGTGTTCTCATTCTGCTCCCTGCTCCGCTCTGCATGCCTGAGTAGGGTAGGAAGTGGCAGAGTTGTGGGGTGTGGGGGCTGTGTAATGTGCAGGGGTCCAGAGGTGTTGGGGCTGTGTAATGTGCAGGGGTCCAGAGGTGTTGGGGCTGTGTAATGTGCAGGGGTCCAGAGGTGTTGGGGCTGTGTAATGTGCAGGGGTCCAGAGGTGTGAGGGCTGTGTAATGTGCAGGGGTCCAGAGGTGTGAGGGCTGTGTAATGTGCAGGGGTCCAGAGGTGCAGGGGGCTGTGAATTGTGCAGGGGTCCAGAGGCATGGGGGCAGTGTAATGTAAAGGGGTCCAGAGGTGTGGGGGGCCTGTGTAATGTGCAGGGGTCTAGAGGTGAGGGGGCTGTGTAATGTCCAGATGTGCGGGCGCTGTGTAATGTAAAGGGGACCGAAGGCATGGGGGGCTGTGTAATGTCCAGGGGTGCGGGGCTGTGTAAAATGCAGGGGTCCAGAGGTGCGGGGGCTGCTTAATGTGCAGGGGTCTAGACTCCCAGACGCATTCTAGGAGAAGAGGAGCTATCACCTCCCAGCCAGATCCTGGAAGAAGAGTTCCTGTCACCTCCCAGCCAGATCCTGGAAGAAGAGGACCTGTCACCTCCCAGCCAGATCATATGAGAAGAGGACCTGTAACCTCCCAGCCAGATCATAGGAGAAGAGGACCTGTCACCTCCCAGCCAGATCATAGGAGAAGAGGACCTGTTACCTCCCAGCCAGATCATAGGAGAAGAGGACCTGTCACCTCCCAGCCAGATCATAGAAGAGGACCTGTCACCTCCCAGGTGGATCCTAGGAGAAGAGGACCTGTCATCTCCCAGGCAGGTCCTAGAAGAAGAGGACCTTTCACCTCCCAGGTGGATCCTAGGAGAAGAGGACTTGTCACCTCCCAGGCGCATTCTAGGAGAAAAGGATCTGTCGCCTCCCAGGCAGATTCTATGAGAAGAGAACCTGTCGCCTCCCAGCTGGATCCTAGGAGAAGAGGACCTGTCGCCTACCAGTTGGATCCTAGGAGAAGAGGACCTGTCACCTCCCAGCCAGATCCTAGAAGAAGAGGACCTGTCGTATCCCAGCTGGATCCTAGGAGAAGAGGACCTGTTGCCTCCCAGCCAGATCCTAGGTGAAGAGGACCTGTCACCTCCCAGCCAGATCCTAGGAGAAGAGGACCTGTCACCTCCCAGGTGGATCCTAGGAGAAGAGGACCTGTCACCTCCCAGGTGCCTTCTAGGAGAAAAGGACCTGTTGCCTTCCAGGCGGATTCTAGAAGAAGAGGACCTGTCGCATCCCAGCCGGATCCTAGAAGAAGAAGACCTGTCGCCTCCCAGCCGGATCCTAGGAGAAGAGGACCTGTCACCTCCCAGCCAGATGCTGGGAGAAGAGGACCTGTCGACTCCCAGCTGGATCCTAGGAGAAGAGGACCTGTCACCTCCCAGCCGGATCCTAGGAGAAGAGGACCTGTCACCTCCCAGGTGGATCCTAGGAGAAGAGGACTTGTCGCCTCCCAGCCGGATCCTAGGAGAAGAGGACCTGTCACCTCCCAGCCGGATCCTAGGAGAAGAGGACCTGTCGCCTCCCATCCGGATCCTAATAGAAGAGGACTTGTCGCCTCCCAGCCGGATCCTAGGAGAAGAGGACCTGTCGCCTCCAAGCCGGATCCTAGGAGAAGAGGACCTGTCGCCTCCCATCCAGATCCTAAGAGAAGAGGACCTGTCACCTCCCAGCCGAATCCTATGTGGAGAGGACCTGGGAGGTGAGATCCTGGGAGAAGAGAACCTGTCACCTCCCATCCAGATCCTAGGAGAAGAGGACCCGGCACCCTGGTAATTGCTCTCTCACCTGGATTCTGTAGTTTCCTCCTCCTGAACCCCCTTCTCAGGTGTCACCATGTACTGTCCTGCAGGGAATTGGGAACCCCAGAGGCCAGCGGGGACACTATAGGATACATCTGGAGGAGACAAGCAGCTGTGCCATTTGAAGGACTAAGAACTGCTGTGCCTCTGAAAAACATTGCACAGTCAGATCTCTTTTCAGAGACCTTTAACACAGGAAAATATTCTGCCTGTTTTTAACCCCTACGATCAGGATCCCCATCTAGGTGGACATGGCGAGGTCCCTCTTTAGCAAATAGGAGGTGCTGCTCATTTTCCGCTGATAAGGATCCAGCTGATTAGGATATCCGTTCAGGTTTCTGGGAGACCCAATTCCCTGGGCTTGGTGAGACCGCCATTGCGGTCATCCCTGCAGGTAAGGAGACTACATGCTCACTTTGGGTGGACACCCTATTTGGATGAAGGCTCTCCACTATCCTTTTCACGGCGATCAGCTCTTTCCACTTTCATGAACATTCTTCAACAATTTCTGCTACCTCTTTGGGACTTTTTTAATAACCCTTTTTTTACATATTTCATGATCATTCTTTTTTTGGAATTCCTTTGATGTTTTGTTATTTCATATTCTGCATCAATGTGCCTTTATAGTTGCGACTCACATCATTGTCACTTATAGGTTTTTTATTCTTATATTTTCCATTTGTTTTCACTAGATTATTTTTCGTTAAATTTTTGCCTATCTTCATTTTCTATTTTTATTTTTTTTAGTTTTCCACTTACACATTTTATTATCACTGTATGATTATTCAATTGACTGCTTGTGTTAATTTTTCTAAATTGTTTTCCTATTTTGATTTATAGGGACATTGCTTTAGTTTTCCACTTACATTTTTCACCACTACTGAATGCTAATTCATCTGGTTTCCATATTTATTTTTTCTGATCAATATTTTCAGTGCTGCACCCATCCCACATTTTACACTGACTTTAGTTTTGTATTGAAGACTTTTTGGTGCTGGCAGCTTTATTTATAATCTATATAGTCTTATTCAATTTTTTATATAGTTTTTCACTTTCAAGCACAGTGTTAACCTTTTTGTTTTTTTTATAATCTGTTTTAACCTCCCCCCAATTACTGCACTACTGGGTGCAGCCATAGGTGTGTACAGGCTATTGCGTTAGATGTTAACCCCTTCCCAGACATTGTCATTAGTACAGTGACAGTGTATAGTATTATCACTGATCACTCTATTAGTGTAACTCGAGATGTCAGCAGCAGTTAGTTCCCACCTAGTGCCAGTTATTATCAGATTACCCGACCCATCATCAAAGTCCCATTATAAGTCGCTGATTGTTGCCATTACTAGTATAAACAATAAAAATTCTGTTATCTATCCTATAGTTTGTAGAAGTATAACTTTTACACAAACCAGTCCACACTTATTGGGATTTTTTTTTAGCTCAAAGACATGCAGCAGAATACATTTTTAACATCTTTTTATTGGATATATTTTATATCAACAAGTAAACATTTTTTTTCAAAAATGTTTGTTTTTTCATTTATAAAATAAAAAATCCAGTGGTGATCAAATACCAACAAAAGAAAGCTCTATTGGTAGGGGAAAAAAACTAAGTACATTTCATTTTGGTACAGCGTTGCATGACCACACAATTGTCAATTAAAATAGTGCAGTGCTGAATACCAAAAAATGGCCTGGTCATGAAGGGGGTAAAACCTTCCGCAGCTCAAGTGGTTAAATAAACCCTTCTCCATGTTAAAATTTATTTTTGATTTTTTTAATGTATTAAAAATGTTTATTACCTCTAGCGGTTGTGGGGGATTTACTGCACCTCCACCACTACCACCTTTTAGCTGTAGAGGCAACGGCTGAGCATATTCACATTCTGCAGTTATACCCACTGTTACTTTTAGCAGGTGTAGCACCCACTGACCGTGACCCATTCATGTAAATGGGGGCACAATGCAAGCACCCTACAACTGTGTAGAGTTAAAGCAGGTGGTTCAGAGGCGTGTCTCAGGAATTAAAGCACGTGTGAATGAGTGCCTACGTATCCCCTCCCCCTCCTGTCCTCACCAACAGAACTGGTTTTAAAAAGCCGTTTGCGTCAGTTGGTGAGAATCTTGTGACGTCATCACGCACCAGCTGGCAGCCTGATAGCTTGTAGCTGTATGTTTGTATGTGCAAACAATGTGTGGAAATATGCCGCCTCTACCTCACATTACTCTGCGCCAAGAACTACTCTGAAATCTACTGTAGTAAACCAGAGCAGCTACTTAAAATGATAAACATATATAAATAAGCAATAAATCATAAACAAAAATGGGTGCCAAGTCTCTGATTTCTTATTGCAGCAGCGCTATGTGTCAGATGTCAGGACACATTCAAATAAGACCAGTGGTAAAGAAGGTTTAGGAAAGTTCAAAAAAGCTGTAGTCTGTGGGTATGAAGAGTTTCTTTCACCAAGAGTAATCACCGCGTGAGGGGGTAACCCCCAGTGAGATTGCACTCACCACAATTCCAGCAAACACAAGCCTTTATGTTGTTGTCTTTGATAGCTTTCCGTCTCCTCTATCCAACCACCAGATGTCGCTAACACTCTCGGTTAATATCGTGTTATATCGTGTTAAACCTTCTTTACCACTGGTCTTATTTGAATGTGTCCTGACATCTGACACATAGCGCTGCTGTATGTTTGTATGTCTCTTCTTTCGTTGTGCATAAAAAAAGAATTTTTGGAATAAAAATACCAATGATTTATCGCACTATGAAGTTCCTCCTTCTTTGTTTTTTAAAAATATCCTAAAAATCTGCTGGAGGAATATCGAGCGGAGCAATTGGGAAGTGTTTAATCCATCTTGCTAACCTTGATGGGGGTGACTGGCTATTTGGATTAGGAGTGGACCGGGTGGAAGTCTACAGCTGATCCTTCCCAGAGTTACTTCCAGGTTTGCGAGCTCCAGTGCTGTGATTCACCGGAGCTGTGATGACGTCACTCCCATGCATGCACGTGGGTGCCGCCGGTCACAGCACAGGGCCCTGTAGAAACAGCACGATCGGCTGTTCCTTCAATGCGCATGCGCCAATGACGTTTTTGGCAGCGTATATAGTAAATATCTCCTAAACGTGTGCAAGTTTAGGAAGTATTTACAGTACCTACAGGTAAGCCTTTTAATAGACTTACCTGTAGGTACAATTAAACAGGAAGACTTTACTTCCTCTTTATGTCCAAGCTTTTTTTGTTATTTTCCTATTTGGAGATGACTTTGAATAATGGGTCCTTCTCTTGGTGTCTGTATTTATCTCTATCCCTTTTGCCACGCTATCCTGTCAATTCACTAACGGTTACCCCATGTGATAACAAGGTCACGTGACTCATTTACATAAGTTATCACATGCAGTAAAAATGGTTAAATTCATACAAAAAAAGATTATGCGGTCTTTAGTGCTAAATGAAAAATGTGTCGGTATATATTGCATAAAAAACACGCGGTAAGCTCTTAACTACTTCAGCCCCGGAAGAATTTACCCCCTTCCTGGCCAGAGCACTTTTTGCGATACGGCACTACGTCGCTTTTACTGACAACTGCGCAGTCGTGCGATGTTGCTCCCAAACAAAGTCCTTTTATTCCCACAAATAGAGATTTCTTTTGGTGGTATTTGATCACCTCTGCGGTTTTTATTTTTTGCGCTATAAACAAAAAAAGAGCGACAATTTTGAAAAAAAAGCAATGTTTTTTACTTTTTGCTATAATAAATATCCCCAAAAAATATATAAAAAAATGTATTTCTCAGTTTAGGTCGATACGTATTCTTCTACATATTTTTGGTAAAAAAAAAATCGCAATAAGCGTATATTAATTGGTTTGCGCAAAAGTTATAGCATCTACAAAATAGGGGATAGATTTATGGTATTTTTATTATTCAATTTTTTTAATTAGTAATGGCGGCGATCTGCGATTTTTTTATCATGACTGCGACATTATGGCCGACACATCGGACACATTTGACACTGTTTTGGGACCATTGTCATTTATACAGCGATCTGTGCTATAAAAATGCATTGATTACTTGTAAATGACACTGGCAGGGAAGAGGTTAACCACTAGGGGGCGATGAAGGGGTTAATTGTGTTCCCTCACTGTGTTCTAACTGTGGGGGGGATGGTCTCACAACAACATGACAGACTCCCGATGACAGGGAGCAGTAGATCCCTGTCGTGTTGCTAGGCAGAACAGGGAAATTCCTTGTTTACATAGGCATCTCCCCGTTCTGCCTCTCCGTGACACAATCGCAGTCCCTCAGCGGACATCAAGTCTGTGGGATCCGCGGGCACAGTCACGGAGTACACAGCACGCGCACCAACCATGCCGCAATTTAAAGGGGACGTACAGTTATGCCGTGCCATTGTGCCGACGTATATTGCCGTGCGCTGGTCGGCAAGGGGTTAAAGTGGTTGTAAAGGCAGAAGGTGCATTCTATGCATTAAGTTAAAAAAAAAAACCTGTGTGCAGCTCCCCCTTAATACTTACCTGAGCCCCCTCTTTCTCTCTCCAGCGATGTCCACGAGTTCCTCGGCCGTCACACAGCAGTGGCACCATTCGATCCTGCTGCTGTCAAAGTCAGTTAGCCAATCAGAAGAGAGAGGGGGCAGGGCCGAACCGGGGCTCCGTGTCTGAAAGGACATAGGAAGCTGTGACTCGCCTCGGGTGCCCCCACAGCAAGCTGCTTGCTTTGGGGGCACCCAACAGGAGGGAGGAGCCAGGAGAGCTGAAGAGGCACCCGAGAAGAGGAGGATCTGGGCTTCCCTGTGCAAATCCACTGTACAGAGCAGGTAAGTATAACATGTTTGAAAGAAACAAGAAGAGAGAAGTGTGGGGTATTTTTTTTATTCCCTAATCATACTTACCTCGGTAAATGCAGCATCAGACCGATGCTGCAGCTGTCCCGCCACGTATCTGCACTGAAAACCTATCCGTCGAACACCACCGATGGCTCAGTTCTCACTCCTCCCTGAGCAGAGCGGTGCCGACTGTCAGTCAGCATAACTTCTGCTTTACTTCTCAGCGCTCATTGGAGGGGTGGGGAGAGGCTGTCTCAGTGGCTCACTGAGACGGCCATCAGTCAAGGCAGCTTTTGGATCCAGACTTGGAAGTCGGGATGACGCGCTGCCCCAACTGATGGCCGTGATGTCAGTGGAGAGCGAATTTCAGACCTCTGTCCACTGAAAACAGGTCACAGGAGTGCAAAACGGATTGAACTCCTGTGACCCAGAGGAGAAGCCCAGCCTAAAAATCTCAGGCTGGACTTCTCCTTTAACCACTTGCTTACTGGGCACTTAAACCCCCCTCCTGTCCAGACCAATTTTCAGCTTTTAGCGTTGATGCACTTTGAATGACGATTGCGCGGTCATACAACACTGTACTCAAATTATAATTTTATCATTTTTTTCCCACAAATAGAGCTTTCTTTTGGTGGTATTTGATCACCTCGGTTTTTAGTTTTTTTAAAAAAATTTTAAAAGATTGAATTTAAAAAAAAAAAAATTTTTTTTTTTTTATATTTTGTTATAAAATTTTGCAAACAGGTAACTTTTCTCCTTCATTGATGTAGGCTGATGAGGTGGCAGTGATGGGCACCGATAGGTGGCAGTGATGGGCACTGATGGGTACTGATGGGTGGCAGTGATGGGCACTGATCGGTTACACTGATGGCAGCACTGCTAGGTGGCAATGATTGGCACCACTGGTGGGCATTGATAGGTGGCACTTGTGGGCATTGATAGGTGGCACTGCTTGCACTGGCAGGTGGCAATTGCAGGTGGCACTTGCAGGCACAGATGAGGCATATGTGCCTCCTTCCTCTTCGGGACTGATGTCCCTTTAACATAAGCCGGTGAACGGCTTTTTTTTCCTTCTCACGCTGTCAGCGTGAGGAGAAAAAAAAAAACAATCAGCTGTCATTGGCTGACAGCTGATCACATTGTAAGGGGCTGGGTTCGGCCCCTTACTCGGATCTGTAATCATCCGAGTCCCCGTGACTCGGTGATCACAGCGTGCGCACCGTGTGCCCTGCAGGGTGCGCGCATGCACAGGGGGTGATGTCCCATGACAGCCTCCCGGAAATTGAGGTCCGCGCTGTGGCCGTCATTCGGCTATGGCCCGGACCTCAAGTGGTTAAAGTCCAACAGAACAGAGTAAAAAAAAATGTAATTTTTAACCATTTCAATACCAGGCACTTTTACCCCCCTTCTGGTGCAAGCCAATTTTCAGCTTTTAGCGCTCTCGCAATTTGAATGGCAATTGCGCTGTCATACAACACTGTACCCTACACTAAATCACCACTTTTTGTAGCTGCTGACTTTTAATAAACAAAAAAGCCTGGAAATCCGCTTTAGGACGGGTTCAGGATCACTGGGTTCAAAAAACATTCAATTGCAATATTGGCAGAACACTAATTGTAAACTCCGTGTTTCCTGGAGGTAACAGGGAGAGGACGGCACATTCAGGACCCTCTAGCAGCAGTTCCAGTCCATATAGAGACATGTGTTTGCCTTCTGGCACTTCGCACAACTAACAGTCCACAGCACGGTCTTTACTCATAGTGTCCGAGGAGCTGTCCACCACCCGGCCTCCACAGGTAGTTCTTCAAGCGGAGGTCCACCCTAAAAAAAAAATTACATAAAAAGGCTCCTAAAAATGTGAATAAAAAAAAATTTTACATACCAGAAATGTCTGTTGCTAGGCAGATCGTCCAAATCTGCCACTTCCTATTCTGCGGTAGTCTTCATTCTTCTCCTCCTTGCGTTGTCTTCTGGGGAATGGGGCGCGCTGTCTTCTCTGACCTGTGTGTGTCCCAGAACACAGCTGGCCATTCACAAAGCGCCGCACGACTAGCGCATGCGCAGTAGGGAATGGGCAGTGAAGTGGTAAGGCTCCACTGCCTGTTTCCCTTAGTTCGAATGGCGATGCCAGGACCCGATCCGATGGATGGAATGGCCTCGGGCAGCCGACATCGCAGGCACCCAGGACAGGTAAGTGTGCTTATTAAAAGTCAGCAGCTACAGTGTTTGTAGCTGCTGACTTTTATTTTATTTTTTTTCAGCTGGAACACGGCTTTCAGTGAGAGAGACAAAAGATCCTTCTCCAGATCAGACAGTGCCCTCTAACAAATAAAAACATTTAGCTCCTGCTGAGGCCCAGACTGCAATCTCTTCTCTCAGCCCCTTCTCTTCCAGGGGCAGCAACCCAACTTGGGGAGGAAAGAACAATCAGCTCAGGCCTCCAGCACATGCATTACCTTCTGCATGCCTCCTTCAAGGGATTGGCTGGAGCACGATAAATATTCAACTGATTATTTTAATCTCCCCCTATGCTCTGGAAGCTTCTTCTAGGAGAAGTAATCTAACTCTCAGCTCAGGAATCCAGGTCAGACCAACACAATCAACAACCACTCCACTCACTACAGAGGAACCAACAAATCACTAGGAAGGTGCTACTACAAGTGTAACTGAATCATTGGGTGTTTGATGCCCATATCATGCCCTCCACACTGCGACATGCCATCATACCCTCCTGCACACACTGCCCCATTCTACACCCTCTATGTTCACTATATATACTACAGTAAAACCTTGGTATGAGAGTAATTTGGTTTGAGAGGTTTTTGCAAGACAGGCAAAAATTTTTAATAAGTTTTGACTTGATATACAAGCGATGTCTTGATATACAAGTAACATCATGTCACAACTGATTATAAAAGAGAAGAGAGGTGCCTCTAAGTGTAGCAATGTGGTTACATTTAATGAAGGTACAACATTTAGCAACATATTGCTACACTTAGAGGCGCCTCTCTTCTCTTTTATACTCTGGAGCTCCTGATGGATTTTGCTTCTAATCCCTTTGTGGAGGCTTCCATTTGTGGAAGGACATTTTATGGTTACACAACCTATCACATTGCTATAATCTTTTTATATGGACTATAAACTGAAGGACTTATGAATAAATGGTTGTGGAACAAATCATTTGAGTTTCCATTGTTTCTTATGGGGAAATTTGCTTTGATATGCAAGTGCTTTGGATTACAAGCATGTTTCTGGAATGAATTATGCTTGTAATCCAAGGTTTTACTGTATTTGCTATCAGTATGTAGACTATTTGTGTATTGGTCATGTATACAATTTAGTATCAGTATTGACAATTTGTGATGCGATGCCCCTAATGGACGGGCTGCCACTGCATATATTTACTATGTACATTATTTATTGTTCCTTTATTGACAATGTATATTTACTATTCCTATACTGTATGCAGTTTCATGCAGATTTTGTAGCGATCATTCCCCCCAATTCCCCCTTCCCTTTATTTTTCTGATTTGATCTCCAGTCTTCCCATCATTCCCTCAATACTCTCCCCCTCACTTTATGAATACAGCTCAGAATCACAGTATCGATCCTCCTCACCCTCCTGTCCATAACCCCTGATTTACAGTATCTCACAAAAGTGAGTACACCCCTCACATTTTTGTAAATCTTTTTTTCTATCTTTTAATGTGACAACACTGAAGAAATGACACTTTGCTACAATGTAAAGTAGTGAGTGTACAGCTTGTATAACAGTGTAAATTTGCTGTCCCCTCAAAATAACTCCACACAGCCATTAATGTCTAAACCGCTGGCAACAAAAGTGAGTACACCCCTAAGTGAAAATGTCCAAATTGGGCCCAAAGTGTCAATATTTTGTGTGGCCACCATTATTTTCCAGCATTGCCTTAACCCTCTTGGGCATGGAGTTCACCAGAGCTTCACAGGTTATCACTGGAGTCCTCTTCCACTCCTCCATGACAACATCACAGAGCTGGTGGATGTTGGAGACCTTGCGCTCCTCCACCTTCCATTGAGGATGCACCACAGATGATCAATAGGGTTTAGGTCTGGAGACATGCTTGGCCAGTCCATCACCTTTACCCTCAGCTTCTTTAGCAAGGCAGTGGTCGTCATGGAGGTGTGTTTGGGTTTGTGATCATGTTAAAATACTGCCCTGTGGCCCAGTCTCTGAAGGGAGGGGATCATGCTCTGCTTCATTATGTCACAGTACATGTTGGTATTCATGGTTCCCTCAATGAACTGTAGCTCCCCAGTGCCGGCAGCACTCATGCAGCCCCAGACCATGACACTCCCACCACCATGCTTGACTGTAGACAAGACACACTTGTCTTTGTCCTCCTCACCTGGTTGCCGCCACACACGCTTGACACCATCTGAACCAAATAAGTTTATCTTGGTCTCATCAGACCACAGGACATGGTTCCAGTAATTCATGTCCTTAGTCTGCTTGTCTTCAGTAAACTGTAAACTTGTCTTCAGTTTACTGTAAACAGTAAACTTCAGTAAACATAATGTTTAGCAAACTTTCATACGTCTATTTCCCAAAGACAACCTCTGGATATGACGCTGAGCACGTGCATTCAACTTCTTTGGTCGATCGCGGCATGTTTTGAGTGGAACCTGTCCTGTTAAACCTCTGTATGGTCTTGGCCACCATGCTGCAGCTCAGTTTCAGGGTCTTGGCAATCTTTTTATAGCCTAGGCCATCTTTGTGTAGAGCAAGAATTATTTTTTTCAGATCCTCAGAGAGTTCTTTGCCATGAGGTACCATGTTGTACTTCCAGTGACCAGTATGAGAGAGTGAGAGCGATAACACCAAATTTAACACACCTGCTTCCCTTTCACACCTGAGACCTTGTAACACTAACAAGTCACATGACACCGGGGAGGGAAAATGGCTAATTGGACAATTTGGACATTTTCACTTAGGGGTGCACTCACTTTTGTTGCCAGCGGTTTAGATATTAATTGCTGTGTGTTGAGTTATTTTGAGGGGACATCAAATTTACACTGTTATACAAGCTGATGGGTTTTACTTCCTCTTTGTTTCCTGCAAAGGTAAAGCATAATGGGCTACTATGCACCGCATTGTAGCCCAGTATGTGTCACTTACCTGAAACTGAAGCCCACAATGTCACCGTTGTCTCCTCTTCCACAAAGCGTCCATCTTCCTTCCGGGTATGGCGGTTCCGGTGCTGTGATTGGCTGGAGCCGCGATGACATCCACCAGTCACGGCACGATCTCCTTTAGAAATGGCACGCTCGCCATTTCTAAAGGAGTCTAAAGTGTGCCTGCGCCATTTTTTGTAAATATCTCCTAAACCGTGGAGGTTTGGTAGATATTTCGAACATCTACAGGTAAATCTTAATCTAGGCTTACCTGTAGGTAAAAGTGATTGTAACGGGTTTACTACCACTTTCAGTGCAGTTGAGGCTGCAGAGAAAGTGACTGGGGAATTTGTGTCCTCAGTCCCTTTCCCTGTCTCAAAGGGGAGATGTCGGGGGTCTGTTTAGGCTACTGATATCTCACCAAAGCCCTCCCCCTCAACAGGGCTGATAAAATAAAAAATAAAATAAAAAAAAAGATTTGTAAAAAATAATTATTTAAAGGTTAAATTGTAAAAATAATTTAAAAAACACTGACGTCGTCCATTCCCCCTCCCCCCCCCCCCAAAAAAAAAAGAAAGCATTGTAAAAAAAAAACCTAAATGACAAAAAAAATATAAATTGTAAAGAAAAAATAAAATAAAAATAAAAAAACTACTGACACTGTCCACTTCTCTACTGACACCATCCACTGCCCCCCCTCCCCAAAAAAAATAGAGAAAGCATTGTAAAAAATAAAAACAACTAAAAAATATATACATTGTAAAAAATAAAATTGTAAAAAAATAATAATAAAAATATAAAAACTACTGACACCGTCCAGCCATAACCGTCCACAGCGACCCCCACCCGAAACCAAAGCACTATGAAAAATATTGTTAAAAATAAAATTGTAAAAAATAATATAAAATAAATTAATAAAAATAAAAAAAACTACTGACACTGCCCTCACAAAATCATTGTAAAAAAATACAGAAATAAAATGATAAAAAATAAAATAAGCAAAAAAAATTGACACTGTCTATTGCTCTACTGACACCATCCTGCACATACTATGCACCACCATATACTCCACACTCTTCTCCTTAGCTGGTCATTATATTAGTGTCACTGTTGATGTCAGTGTCAGTCAGTTAAGCCGGCCATAGATGATTAGAATCTTGCCTGGTTTAGCAGGGACCGGCTAAGATTTGAACCAACTATGGGTAGGCTGATTGTACCCAAGTGATAGATCGACTTGGGTACAATCAGCCTGTCCGATTGTTACATGTGATTTTTTTTTGAAGCGAGTTTGGGGGAGGGGCCATGGGTGGGGCTGAAGGGGGCCCGCCAGGCTGTATGGGGCCCCATGAATTCTATCAGCGGCCCTGCCGGAGCAGCTTCGGGAAAAGTTTATATATAATGATTTTTTCTATATAGGGCTAGATAGGTTAGTGTTAGATCGTAGATGTCTGTAGATGTGGAGATTTTAGTGTTAGGGTGGACTTACACTTTAACATGCGTGCAAAAATTATAAAATTGTTTTAAAAAAGGTAAAACCAGGTTGATCCTGTGATCAGAGACATGTGGGATCACATGATGACATTCTGTCCCCCCCCCTCACCCTGTACTCTATTTATTTACTATCAAATATATAAATAGATACATTGTATTTCATCTAATACTGTGTACAGCCAATCAGAACACAGAGACACAACAGACCGCGCCCACCACTGCACACGGCTCATAGGACTGGACTACATACATGGGATTGACATATAGCTTGCCGATTGGTTGCGTATATAGGAGGTGTCAGAGGAGAGAGAGTGCGGAGATGATGGTTACATTGTATGTTAGAGCACAGAGAGGAGCTGGGGACCTGCACAGGACTGTGACCGAGCGGGTAGCAGAGATGTGGGATGAGAAGAGCGGGGAGTGTCTGGAGATTTAATCTGACACTGGAGAGAAAACACACCGGAGGAACCGACTGACTTCCACTTCCCAGAGCTGTGTGTGTGTGCTGCCACCTAATGGAGGAATAGGGGGAACTACAGTCCTGATTATATTTGTTTCTGGAGCTCTGTGTTTGTGCTGCCACCTAATGGAGAAATAGGGGGAACTGCAGTTCTGATTATATTTGTTTCTGGAGCTCTGTGTTTGTGCTGCCACCTAATGGAGGGATAGGAGGAACTGCAGTTCTGATTATATTTCAGTTTCTGGAGCTCTGTGTGTGTGCGCTGCCACCTAATGGAGGAAAAGGGGGAACTGCAGTTCTGATTATATTTCAGTTTCCGGAGCTCTGTGTGTGTGCTGCCACCTAATGGAGGAATAGGGGGAACTGCAGTTCTGATTATATTTCAGTTTCTGGAGCTGTGTATGTGTGCTGCCACCTAATGGAGGAAAAGGGGAACTGCAGTTCTGATTATATTTCAGTTTCTGGAGCTGTGTGTGTGTGCTGCCACCTAATAGAGGAATAGGGGGAACTGCAGTTCTGATTATATTTCAGTTTCTGGAGCTGTGTGTGTGTGTGCTGCCACCTAATAGAGGAATAGGGGAACTGCAGTTCTGATTATATTTTAGTTTCTGGAGCTGTGTGTGTGTGCTGCCACCTAATAGAGGAATAGGGGGAACTGCAGTTCTGATTATATTTCAGTTTCTGGAGCTGTGTGTGTGTGTGCTGCCACCTAATAGAGGAATAGGGGAACTGCAGTTCTGATTATATTTCAGTTTCTGGAGCTGTGTATGTGTGCTGCCACCTAATGGAGGAAAAGGGGAACTGCAGTTCTGATTATATTTCAGTTTCTGGAGCTGTGTGTGTGTGCTGCCACCTAATAGAGGAATAGGGGGAACTGCAGTTCTGATTATATTTCAGTTTCTGGAGCTGTGTGTGTGTGTGCTGCCACCTAATAGAGGAATAGGGGAACTGCAGTTCTGATTATATTTCAGTTTCTGGAGCTGTGTGTGTGTGTGTGCTGCCACCTAATAGAGGAAGAAGGAATTGCAGTCCCGTTCTGTTGTTGGATCGGTGAAGGTATTCTAGGATTTATCTGATGTTTCTGGTTTACAATCTTCCCCATTTGCTGCAAGTCACCCAAGAAATATTAGTGGTTGCTGTTATTGCAGCTGTGCATGGCAATCAAATCAGCTTCTGTCTTCAGCTTGTTCAATTAAGCTTTGAAAATGTTATATAGGAGCTGATTGGTTGCCATGCACAGCTGCTCTGGCCTTAGTAACCCCCCCAGCAGTGGGGGAACTTACAGGGTCACACTTGTGCTTGGGCCCTGGTGTTCCACCACTGTGGGGGGCCCTGGGCCCATCCCCCAGCATAACCTGGCTTAGGTACTCTGTGCTTATTCCTGGAGCTCAGTGCTGGAACAAGTTCTTCCCCCAGTCTCCACAACCCCCCCTTCCCCCAGTCTGCACAATTACCCCCCCAGTATGCACAATTACCCCCACAGTCTGCACAACCCCCCCCTTCCCCCAGTCTGCACAATCCCCCCTCCTCCAGTCTGCACAGCCCCCCTTACCCCAGTCTGCACAATTACCCCCCTTCCCCCAGTCTGCACAACCCCCCTTACCCCAGTCTGCAAAATTACCCCCCCCCCAGTGTGTACAATCCCCCCTTCCCCAGTCTGCACAATTACCCCCTCCCCATCTGAACAACCCCCCTTCCCCCCATCTACTCAACCACCCCCTTCCCCCAGTCTGCACAATTACCCCCCCCCAGTCTGCACAACCCCCCTTCCCCCAGTCTGCACAATTACCCCCCCCAATCTCCACAACTCCCCCTTCCCCCAGTCTGCACAATTACCCCCCCAGTATGCACAATTACCCCCACATTCTGCACAACCCCCCTTCCCCCAGTCTGCACAATCCCCCCTCCCCCAGTCTGCACAACCCCCCCTTACCCCAGTCTGCACAATTACCCCCCTTACTTCAGTCTGCACAATTACCCCCCTTACTTCAGTCTGCACAATTACCCCCTTACTTCAGTCTGCACAATTATCCCCCTTACTTCAGTCTGCACAATTACCCCCCTTACTTTAGTCTGCACAATTACCCCCTTACCCCAGTCTGCACAGTTACCCACCCAGTCTGCACAACCCCCCTTACCCCAGTATGCACAATTACCCCCCAGGCTGCACAATTACCCCCCTTCCCCCAGTCTGCACAACCCCCTTACCCCAGTCTGCACAATTACCCCCCAGTCTGTACAATCCCCCCTTCCCCAGTCTGCACAATTACCCCCTCCCCGTCTGCACAATTACCCCCTCCCCATCTGCTCAACCCCCTTCCCCCTGTCTGCACAATTACCTCCTCCCCAGTTTGCAGGGGGAGTAAGAAATGAGTGAGAAGTAGAGGCAAAGCAAATAGAATTAGGGAGTGAGAGGGAGTTGTGCAGATAGCTCACGTAGCTTCCCCCTCTGGTTAGTCTCCATAGGAGTCCATGCAAAAAGGCTGGAGTGTGGGCAGGGTTTGGGCAGAAATAAATGGGAGGAGGAATGTTGGATTGGATAGGCGGCCGAGTGGGGGAGGAGCTAGTAAGACAGTGGTGACGGGCGACAAGCAGATACAGCCCGACAGGGCCGACCAGAGGCGGGTGCATGGGGTGCAGTGCACCCCGGCGCCTGCAGAGGTGGGGGCGCCAAAGTGCCAGAATACTCCCTTCCATCCTCCCTATCCTTGTTTTTTTCACACACAAACACACAAGTCGGGCTGTATCTGCTTTTCTTATCTGTATCTGTTTGGCACTAGACAACGACCCAACTGCCTGCCTATTACATCTCAGTCCGCTATCCAAATGGAAGTACCGTCACTCTCTAATGAGACACCTCATCATTGCAGCCACATCCCAGTCCTTTGGAAATCTGTGTCACCTCCTACAGTGTGTCATTGGATTAATTTGGTTAATGATATTATGTATATGGAGGACCTTACTGCCTCTTTGAGGCAACAAGAGGCCGGAATTCACAAGACTTGGTTTTACTGGACCCAATTCATTTTCTCTGACATGTTTCAAGGTTTACATGGCTCCAGCTCCAGGGAGGAGACCCTTATTATCATTTTTAGCTCTCCTCTCCCTTTCCCCCCTTTTTTATTTCTTTCTTCTGCACCTTCTTTCTGCCTTCATCTTGCTAACTCCTATCTTTCTTCAAAACTGGATGGAGTACATTGTTCCCCCGCCAACATCTCCTGATTACTTTGCATCTATAGCAGTACTTTATTTGTGGTAAGTTTACAGTGTCTGGTCCTCTTGAAGTGAGTACCGTTTGTTTCCCTGGCTTTCTGAAGAACTGTCACATTATGTTTTGTACTGTATACACTGTAATGATACAGGGTTCTTTACTGTAAGAGTGGCAAGGATGTGGAATTCCCTTCCACAGGCGGTGGTCTCAGCGGGGAGCATAGGTAGCTTCAAGAAACTATTAGATAAGCACCTGATTGACCGCAACATACAGGGATATACAATGTAATACTGACACATCACACATAGGTTGGACTTGTGTCTTTTTTCAACCTCGCCTACTATGTAACTATGTAACCAGTTTTGCTGATTGAAAGTATGCCTTGCTGTACTGTGTGTTTGTTTGGTCACTATAAAGAGTTTATAAAAATAAAAAATCTCCAAGTACTGTTGCCAATTTCAGAAAGGGGTGGAATCCTCAGAAACACGTTGCCTGATTACTCTGAGAGTCTTACCTGTGCTCCAGTCCTGAGTAGTGGTGTGGAGTCAGTCTGTGGAGTGAGATGTTCTTATTGCTCTAATGCTGGATTTGTCTTTGACAGCTGGCCGGTGCTAAGCTCTGGATCTCCTCTGGGCTCCTTTGTAGTTTTGTGATGTCCCATTTGGAGCTTTTGCACCATCCCCTCATTATCACATGACCCTGTGCTGTATTAGTGACACATTCTCAATCTAAGTGATGGATGGATTCCAAATGTACCCATTCAGAAGTCTACAAACCACAATGTAAGTGGATATTGTTTTTTATTTATATTAAAACTTCTTTTATTTATTTATTTATTTTATTTTTTACTGACACCCTCCTGCGCTCTCTACTCTTCCATTATTTATTTATCTGTGCAAATTGGATCGTCTCCCAAGATCAGTTTTTTTTTTTTTTTTTTGATGCTGCGGTCAGTGATATGTGCGCTCTCTGATTGAAGACATCTCTTCTCCTACTCTGTCTATACAGTCCTGGCCAGCCATTAAGTATTGATTCTCTGTTTGGACACACACACATAAATATATATATATAATATATCATATGGAAGTCCAAAATAACATATTTTACCCTCCGTGTTTTTATATACATAAGTATTGAACACGTCACCATTTTTCTAAAGGTTCTATTGACATGAAATTTTCACCACATTTCAGTGACAACCCATGTAATTCATTCCAGAAAACAAATACGTTCACAAATAAAGTTCTGTGTAATAAAATGGAATGACGCAGGGAAAAAGTATTGAACACACTAACTGAGATTTATTTAAAAGAGAAGTAAAGGAATTTTTTTTCCTGATTAAAGGAGAAGTCCAGGCTGAGCTCGTTTGGCTGGGCTTCTCCTCTGGGTCACAGGAGTACAATTTAGTTTTGCATTCCTGTGACCCGTTTTCAGCAGAGTGTGGTCTGAAGTCCCCTCTCCGCTGACGACACTGGAATCAGTCCAGGCACCGCGTCATTATGACAATGGAAGTCTGGATCCACCTGGACTGACGCCCATCTCTGCCTCTCAGTGAGCCGCTGTGAGCCTGAGATAGCTGCTCCCCTCCCCACCCCCTCCACAGCTCAGCACTCCAGGGGGGGGGGCAGAGCGGAGAGCCGCTGACTGACAGTCAGCAGCTCTCTTCTTGGGGAGCTGTGAGAACCGAGCCATCACCAGTATTCGATCGCTCGGTTCTCAGTGAAGAGGCGCAGGGGGAATGATGCTGCATCCACCAAGGTAAGTATGATGAGGGGAAAAAAAAAACAAATAAAACATAATTCTCTTTTAATACTTACCTAGGTGGATGCAGTATCAGTCCGATGCTGCATCTGTCCCCCGCTGTCTCTAAACTGAGAACCGAGTGATTGAACACTGCCGATCACTCAGATTTCAGAGCTCCGTGAGCAGAGAGCTTCAGATTGTCAGTCACAGCTCTCTGCTCTTTCCCCTCCTCATTGGTGCGCTGACATGTGGAGGGGTGGAGCGGCCGGCTCAGGCTCTCAGTGGCTCGCTGAGAGGCTGAGCAGGGTGTCAGTCCAGGCACCTGGTGGATCCAGACTCCATGGTTGGGATGATGCGGTGCCTAGACTGACATTGGTGATGTCAGCAGAGAACAGACTTCAGTCTGCTCTCTGCTGAAAACAGTCACAGGAGTGCAAAATGAACTCCTGTGACCCATAGAAGCCCAGCCAAACAAGCTTTGGTTATGAGTTGGTTATGCACAAAGTGGCCCTGAGCCTCCTCTTCTGGGCTCCCTCCGCGGCCCTCCTGGCTCCTCCTCTCGAGTGCTCCATAGGAGAAGCACTCTCCCTCGGGACACTCGTGTGAGCATGCTCCCATATCCTGCTGCTGTGTCCATTGACACAGACAGCAGGACTCGGCCCCGCCCCTAGCTCCCGCATCATTGGTTTAAATGACAGCAGCGGGAGCCAATGGCTGTGCTGCTATCAATCTATCCAATCAGGACATGAGACACCGACCTGAGCTGGTGTGGTCGTTCCTGTCATGGGAATTACGGGGCTCAGGTAAGTAAAAGGGGGGCTCGGGGGGCTGCTGCATGATTGGAAGTTTTTCACCTCAATGCATAGAATGCAAACCTTGAGGGTTTACAACCCCTTTAAGGCATTCATTTGGTCAAATCAATACATTTTGCAAATCATTTGGAAGTACAAACTCTGAAGCAAGCTGTTTTTTTAATATCTTAATTTCTGCATTGGCTCCAGAGCTTTGCCAACACCCCTACATAGAAGGTCAGTCAGCCAGGAGAAACCTGAGGAACCCCTAGAACCTCTGGAGGAACCCTGGCTGAGAATGGCGAGACTAGAGATTTTTCTATGGGTTATTTGTACAGGAAGACTGCAGAGAAAGGAGACCAACAACCAAGTTCTGAATTTTATTTGATTTGTTCTGTGTTAGTGACACACTAATAATAATCAAAATAAAATGTATACAATATGTATAAAAGAACACATAGAAAAATATAGTTTACTTCTGGCCCAAAATTGTGGCAATGACTGATATAAATCTGATACAAATATTAAAAAGTGAATTAAAATAAAAGTGCAATTTACTTTTGACTTCAAATGAGACCAATCTTCTCTCTTCTATGTAGAGGAGAAGAGTACCTGTCCTCCATAGAGGAAGGGAGGCTCAGAGATGTGATCACATTCTGGACAGATAATAGATCTTCATTGTATATAGACAGGTACACTTTACACATTCCATGTCTCATTATTGCACATTTTCGATTTGCTAAGTACTTTATCCTGAGATAATTCAATGCTAACGGGATAATTGTGAGAACCGGTATTCACAGATGATACAGATTATACAGTTGGGAGAACTGATATTGTATATGCATATAGTAAAGTTTAGCAATATATACAGACAGTACAGATTATACCATCAGAAGAACCAGAACATACACATCATATAAATTATACTATTTACAACATAAAGTGAATGTTTCTCTGAGTTTCTTTACATCTTATTTTTTTAATATATATATTGTATATGTCCAGCCTCAGCCTCAGTGCTCAATGCAATATTCACCTCTGGAATTGTCCCCTGTAGAACCTCATCATTACCACAAGATGTCCTCAGTCTTCCAGGTTGAGTGATATCCAGTGTGACTAGATCTGCTGGAAGACTGAGGAAAGGCTGTGAGTGCAGAGCGCTATGATCCCACCCCCTGTGCACATCCCCTCCCCCCACTCACTGTATAATATTGCAGAGAGAGCAATCAGTGCCACATTCTGCATCATCCAGGACTGCCCACCCTGGGAGAAGACCAGAGAGGACATGAACCCAGCGTGCCACAGGACTGGCCAGAAGACATCAGGAAAAGGTCATTAAGAAATGTTAAAAACACACATATATACGGGGGGGAGGGGGGTCAAGGAGCACGGATTTGGACTTATAATTATTTTTGCAGACAACTAGCCTAGGTATCTGAATCTGTCTGGATATCACCCTCTGAATAGCAACATTCAGACTAGAAAGCGAGGGGCAACAGTATGAGCCAATCAGGGCTCTGCTGCTTGCACATGTGCTGAGAGGAGGAGAGGGCAGAGTTGATGAGTTATTCTGTGTTGCTGTCCCTTCACCATCCAATCAGCATGCTGTAGGCAGGAGGTGACATCACTGTATTCTATAGCTGTAAACATCACCTGTCCGGCTCTGATGTGTGAATCACAAAAGTGTCCAGACAGAATTATAAATCCTTTGATGTGGATTTTACCTGATTATTTAGCAGTTTGACTGGATTTCAGCTTAGTATAAATGGCAACAGTAATTTCCTCCAACAATATTGTGGATTAATATGACCCGGCAATGTTCAAATACATTCCAACACAAGATATATAGCCAGGAAATGCCAACAATCACCCGGCAGTGTTGTCACCGGAATAAGAAGTCCATATCAATGTTTTGCTCATCTGGGAGGTCTAAACAGATGACAATACAGATTACCAATCAGTAGAAAATCCTGAGAAATGTAGGAAATAGATTTTTCCTGCTGGCAATGTTATTCTGCACACTGACTGTAGTATATGCAGAGTGCAGTGTATAGTCCGGGGATCTCACAGATGCCTGGAATGGAGTCGGATGCTGAGATCATATAACTCCAGTGTACGTCCAATGGGAGAAGGAAGAAGATGGCAGCTCTGGAAGAGGAGGGGAAGGGTGTGGCAGGGATGGAGTGGATGTGGGGGGCTCAGACCTCTCATCATTGGAGGAGAGCACACCCACAGGTAAGTGCTGTCAATACTTCATATTAAGGCAAATGCTGGCGGACGTTATTCAGGGTATAACCCCCTTTTAATGTGCAAGTAAAGGCTTTTTTTTACCACAGGGCTGGACCCCAAGTCAAAATTTTTATTGCTGTGTCCCCACTATGGAGACTCTTTATCTCTATTTGTCTTGGTGACAGAACATAATGAGAAGTCCAAAAGTGAGAAAATATCCTTCATTGGTCTCTGTGACAACTTTCTAAGACTCATTTCCTGTTGCACCCCAAGGCAGGAAAATGAAGGGAAATTGCTGCATTGGGACAGAAGACAAAACATAACTTGATGAGGTTAACACTCTTCTCTACTCTACTTCTCAAAAAAATGGCTGCACATCCAATTTGAAAGGGGACCTATTCTCAGGAATCTTTAGATGGCCACTATATAATGGAGGTGACGCCTACATAAAGGCAGCTCTTCTAGACTCCGCCCCTGAGGACCACATGAGTGTCAGAGGTAGGAGTGGGCGGAGTATACAGTTGATGATGTCACACATCTGATAGGTACCTATGAGGAGAGGAGTGTTCAGGCACTGAAGGCTCAATCACACCTGAGTGCACAGAAAACACATGCATCGCATGCAGGTTAATGTGTGTTGACATTCATCTCTCTGCACACTGACCTGCACGTTTTTTAAAATGCAGTTTGACTTCATTCGACACATCAAGGGTCAAGATACTCACTTTTTGTTTGTAATTTGACAAGAATGTTACATTTATGTAGATTTTTGTGTGTAGCGCTGCATCAATTGCAGTGTGGTGTGAAGGGCTCATAGACAGCAATTGTTTTTAGAGTGTCCTTGTATTGATCGATACATCTGGTGTGAACGTTCCCTCATATGTGAGGAAGTGCTCCACTGCTTCTAATCAAGAATTATATGATAAAGGTCTTTTTTTAAAGATTGCTAACAAGTCTCTGTTAGATGGCCAAATTTTAGACTCTGGATCATGGAGAAAATTGGATCATGCACTGCTGGTTTCTTTGCCTTCCTCTGGATCAACTGTGAGTATAGGATTGTGTATAAAGAGTTGTGTATTTTTGTTTCCCTTTTATTGGTTGAACTGGATGGACTTTTGTCTTTTTTCAGCCAGACTAACTATGTAACTATGTAGATAGTGAGCTGCTCTACATGGAGTAGGGGGCCCCCATTTCTTTCAATTGATGAAAATTTGTGTCAGGTGGGAATCCAATCTTATTGGTGGGTATGGATCCATTCTGGATGGGTGGCACAGATATGACCTCTGCCAGTGGCACTTCTTGAGGGACACCATTGGTGGGTATGGATCCATTCTGGATGGGTGGCACTGATCTGTCCTCTACCAGTGGCTCATCTTCAGAGACACCATTCCTCTTCAAAGCTCTTTTTCTGCAGTAAATCTGGAAATATAAATCACACAAAATTGCAGAGACTATCACCAACATACAGCATTGGGACTGTTCTCTCTCTAGTTTATTCCCACCCTCC
The DNA here is from genome assembly GCA_037952925.1 of Lithobates clamitans. Taxonomy (NCBI): domain Eukaryota; kingdom Metazoa; phylum Chordata; class Amphibia; order Anura; family Ranidae; genus Lithobates; species Lithobates clamitans. Next base: position 244,518 of record JBBGZY010002891.1, on the reverse strand, counting down.
ATCATCCAATAGTCCATTCTCCCATGTGATATGGCTGCCCTGGGTCAGAATTCCCCGCACTCTGCTCAGCATTATGTATCCATCACAACTTTACCAACTGCTGTCTGTGCTATCAAAGTGTATCTAAACCCCCATACAAAATGGTAATATAATGCAGCTTATCAGTCCTTAGATGTGGTGAATGCATTCATTTTCTGTTATTTCCCTCTATTTTCACCTGCTTGGTAATTATATAAATAACACACTTCCACCCTAGGCTACTTTCCTGAACTGGACTACAAACAGATCTACACATCCATTACATGGGGGAGAGGAATTCATAGTAGAAGCTTGGAAGAAATAGGACACTAAATATATGGCAGGATCAGAAGCTATTATTTGTACTTGCTGATGTTCTTAGACTGAAAAAAGAATACAAATGCAGCCACCACATCTGATATTCTTTAAAATTATTCCCCTACACTCACCAACCTTTATCTGTACCAGATGTCACTGCACAGACCTCATCCACACACTAATAATGCATCCACAAGGTGTTCTTCCATGTAAACACAGGAACAAAGCAGCCCCTTTCTAAGTGTAGCAGTTAAGACAGGCGGTGGTCTCAGCGGGGAGCATTGATAGCTTCAAGAAACTATTAGATAATCACCTGAATGACCGCAACATACAGGGATATACAATGTAATACTGACACATAATCACACACATAGGTTGGACTTGATGGACTTGTATCTTTTTTCAACCTCGCCTACTATGTAACTATGACATTTAATGAATTAAAATCATAATGGGAACACTCACAAACAAGCGAAATAAAACAGCATAGATATCGGTGTCATCCGCGTCGTCCCGGGAACTGCCTGGTGTCGCTGGCTGGAATGTCCGTGTGTCTGTCCTTTATCCGGTTACACTGGTGGAGCCCAGCGCTCCTGGAAAGCTGGGACAGGGATCGGCAATGCACAGGAACACGGCAGGGTGTCATCACTTCCAGGTACAGGGTCCCAGCTTTCCGGGAGCGCTGGGCTCCACCAGTGTAACCGGATAAAGGACAGACACACGGACATTCCAGCCAGTGACACCAGGCAGTTCCCGGGACGGTGCGGATGACACCGATATCTATGCTGTTTTATATCGCTTGTTTGTGAGTGTTCCCATTATGATTTTAATTCATAAAATGAATTAACTGCTACACTTAGAAGGCGCTGCTTTGTTCCTGTTTTTATGTTCCAGAGTTTCTTCTAGCTGTAAGCTGGCAGCCTTCTTAGGATAAGCATTTCTAATAGTCTTACATGGACTATATGTCATGGACTTAAATAAGATCCCTGAGCTGGTTATAGCAGACATTGACTTAAAGTGGAGTTCCACCCAAAAGTGGAACTTCCACTCATCAAATTCCTCCCCCCCTCCGGTGACATAGTTGGCACCTTTCAGGGGGGAGGGGGGTACAGATACCCGTATATTACAGGTATCTGTACCCACTTCCGGCATAGATAGCCGCAGAATCTGCGGTTATTTACGCCACTTCCTGCTCCCTCCCCGCTGCCTGCTGGGAAACACACGGGTCCCAGAGGCAGCAGGGACCATCCGTATTGCGCTGCGCATCTCGCTCATGCGCAGTAGGGAACTGGGAAGTGAAGCCGCACAGCTTCACTTCCTGATTCCCTTACTGAAGATGGAGGCGGCAGCACCCGAGGACGGAGAGACGCTTCGGCCTCGGGTGCCGACATCGCGGGCGCCCTGGACAGGTAAGTGTCCATGTTTTAAAAGTCAGCAGCTGCAGTATTTGTAGCTGCTGACTTTTAAAAAAAAAATTTTCGGCGGCGCTCCGCTTTAAGCATGAATATAAAACTAGAATGGATAAAGAGTAATGGAAGAAGTGGAGTATTTACTTTCCTGGAACAATTTCCTCTTTGGGTTTCCTCCAGTGCTGCTTACACAGTTAAGTCAATTCATAATGTCAACACAGTGTGGCGCTGTGGACGTTGATATGAATCAGGGCGAGGGCACTGATTACCCAAGTATTACCACATTTTTCAAAATAAATGGACTATACTGGCACAATGACTCTGATACCAAATGATTTAAAAACCTTTTTAACATTTTTTTATTGAATACAAAAACATTTCCTTTCAAAGCAGGATCCATACAATAAAGTATTCAACGTCTTGCTGGCTACCACTATCAGCCCCTAGTAAATAATACTAGAACGGTTCTTCAATGTTTGAAACTTCTATATGCAGGTAGTGCATATACTGTACACATCCATATATCTCTATATACAAGTACCACAATTCTAAGGTGCAGGTAAGTGACGACTATAGGGATGATTATTGAGTCCAGCCAAAATTTAGGACTTACTCAACATGTTGTGCTTTTTCAGGAGCTTAACAGTTAAAACATATTGAAAGACTAAATAGAATAAAGTTACAGTAATCAATGACATTTCAAAGGTAAGTATATATCATTTCTTTTTAGTCCATATGTTTCTAATAGCATTTGGCTGTATCATACCTACTCTGCGTGATTCAACGTTCATAAAAAATAGATGAGGTGAGGAAGTTATGCGGGTAGCCTTCCCAGATCTCCAAGGGGGGCAATTGCGTGGGCACACCTAGGGTAGGAGGGGTAGCTGATGTAACATCATTGTTTGGTTGGATACAATGCTTTACCATAGGTGGTTACTTACATAGGTCATCAGTAATGTCTCATGGCAAGTGGGGCTGCACAACTAGAAGCCAGACTGTATTAGGAGGATTGCCCTGTGAGTATTAAAGAATTTTATCATTGGTAAACAGCCAGGGGTATATAGATATCTACACTACAATATGATACAATGAAGAATGGTTGATGTTACATCACCTACCCCTCCTACCCTAGGTGTGCCCATGCATTTGCCCCCTTGGGGATCCGGGAACGCTACCCACATAACTTCCTCACCTCATCTATTTTGTATGAATGTTGAATCACGCAGAGTGAGTATGAAACAGCAAAATGCTATTAAAAACATATAAACTAAAAAGAAATGATATACACTTACCTTTAAAATGTCATTGATTACTGTAACTTTATTCTATTTAGATTTACAATATGTTTTAACTGTTAACCTTCTGAAGAAGGGCAACCGCCGTGAAACATGTCGAGCAAGACCTAAATTTTGGTCACTTACCTGCAGCTTAGAATTGTGGTACTTGTATATATTGATATATGGATGTCTATATGTAATACACATAGAAGTTTCAAACATCGAAGAACCTTTTATAGTATTATTTACTAGGGGTTGATAGTGGTAGCCAGCAAGACGTTGTATACTTTATTGTATGGATTCTGTTTTGAAAGGAAATGTTTTTGTATTCATTAAAAAAATGTTAAAAAGGTTTTTAAACCATTTGATATCGGAGTCATTGTGCCAGTATAGTCCATTTATTTTGAAAAATGTTGTAATACACAGTTATCAGTATTCGGTTCAGTTTGGCTAATCTCCTCCTTCAGCAAAGATCATGTGACCAGCACCTGAAACAGAACTTTGTAAGAGGAACATTAAAGCATCCAAAACTGGAACTTCCGCTTATTTGCTTCTCCCCCTCCTTCCGTTACCACATTTGGCACCTTTCTGGGGGGGAACGGGTACCCGTTTTTGACAGGTACCCCTTCCCCACTTCCAGGGATAATGCCACAATTGGAAGTTCGGCCCCCCCTCCTCCTTCCTCCACCGCCAGGCCAATTAGAAAGCGCATTGCTTCGCCCATGCTCAGTAGGGAACCATCTGTGATGCTGAAAGGCTTCACTGCCGGTTTCCCTTGGTGAAGATTGGGTTGGCAGCACCCGACAGCCGTTCTGAAGATCGGCGGGTTGCCAACATTGCGGGCTCCCTGGACAGGTAAGTGTCCATATATTAAAAGTCAGCAGCTACAGTATTTGTAGCTGCTGACTTTTTTTTTCCCCAGGCTGGAACACCTCTCTAACCAACCCGGGCTCTCAACTCCCCTTCAGAAGAAATCACATGATCAAAAAGTTAGGCTACACTGTAGGGAGTCTAAAGCAGCATTCTCTACAGGAGCAACAAGTATTTTAGAGCCAACATTGCTCTTTATGCATTCCAGAAACAATTAACATAACTTTCAGTATAGATCAAAGGTCTCCAAACTGAATGTGGCCCTTTGCTTGCTTTTATCTGGCCCTTGGGGAATTATTCCTTCCATTGATACCAGGCACCATTTCTTCCACTGACACCAGAAATAAGGAACTAATTATACCACTGACATGAATGATGATGCACTATTCCTCCCACTGACACCAATTATGGGGTAATATTCCTCACACTAAAACCAATGATGGGGCACTCTTCCTCCCATTGACACCAACAAAGGGGGAATGTTCCACTGACACCAGAGATAGGGAACTAATTCTCCCACTGATGGGGCATTATTCCTCCTACTGACACCAATGATATGGCATTATTCCTCCCACTGACACCAATGATGGGGCACCATTACTCCTACTAGCCCTTGGGGAACTATTCCTTCCATTGATACTAATCACTATTTCTTCCACTGACACCAGAAATAGGGAACTATTTATCCCACTGACACCAATGATGAAGCACTATTCCCCCCACTGACATCAATGATGGGGAACTATTCCTCCCACCGACACCAATGATGGGGCACTATTCCTCCCACTGACACCAATGGTGGGGCACTATTCCTCCCACTGACACCAATGATGGGGCACAATTCCTCCCACTGACACCAATGGTGGGGCACTATTCCTCTCACTGACACCAAGATTGGCACTATTCCTCTCACTGCCACCAAGATTGGCACTATTCCTCTCACTGACACCAATGATGGGGCACTATTCCTCCCACTGACACCAATGATGGGGCACTATTCCTCCCACTGACACAAATGATGGGGCACTATTCCTCCCACTGACACCAATTATGGGGCACTGTTCCTCCCACTGACACCAATGATAGGGCACTGTTCCTCCCACTGACACCAACAAAGGGGGAAATGTTCCACTGACACCAGAAATGGGAAACTAATTCTACCACTGATGGAGCATTATTCCTCCTACTGACACCAATGATATTGCATTATTCCTCCCACTGACCCCAATGATGGGGCACCATTACTCCTACTGACACCAATGATATGGCATTATTCCTCCCACTGACACCAATGATTCTAATTTGTTTTACTCCCACTGAACACCAAACCTATGGCATGGTTTACTCCCACCGATCCCGGTGCATTTTCTACTCCTGCTGGCAACAGTCAGGCCCCCCTAAAGTTTGAGGGGCAGTAAACTGGCCCCTTGTTTAAAAAATTTGAAGACCCCTGGTATAGATCCATGTTAAATCAACAGGGTCTCTCTAGTGGAATAATCCAATCACAGAAAGGAAAGATGTAAGCATTACTCACCAGAGACAACAAAATCACAATAATCACAACCAGCACAGAAATGAAAAGTATTTGGAATCTTCTATAATCTGATGTAAGATCTGTCAGAAAATAAATACGTTTAGAACACATCTCTGTGTGAAAGATTACGTGTGATCAATATACAATGTATCCATTCTACAGTCTGCTTTGTTATATTACAATATATACACATTAGCAAACTTCTGCTTTATTATACATAAACCTGCATACTGACACCATACTGTATACTTTATATACACATATACAGTATCCCAAAGAAAAATTACATCTCCTTTATTCCTCCAGTAATTGCCCCTCTCACCTCTGACCTCCAGCCAATACTCCCGGATCTCCTCACTGACCGGGTTTGTGATCCTGACCCAGAATCTCCTCTTGGCATCGTCTCTCTGCACACCGGGGATAATCAGTGTCCTATTGTCATCTATCAGCCGGTATCTTTCAGGGAGAGGCTCCCCGTCCACCTCCCAGGTCACAGCACTCTCTTCTCCAGAGAACTGGACGCTCACAGCCATCTTTTCACCGAGCCGGCTGCCATTACTGGTGATGTTGGAGATAATAACTGGATCTGGAATGATCAAGAGGAGGACAGTCATCATCAGTCAAAGGTCACCAATACAGAGCCCCAGAGCCAATCCTGGGTGGGTGCGCTGGGTGCATTGCACCCAGGTGCTGAATAACAGAGTTCTCCCCTCCCTTCTTCCAGGGCCAGACTGGCCTACCAGGATACTGGGAAATTTCCAGGTAGGCCTTCTGCCCTTGTCTCCTCCTCTTGTTTGTAACACACAGTGGGAGCGTGTGATAGTAGATGGAACACTAATTGAATCAGTTTTCCGCCTATCACACGAGCTGGTCTAGGGGGGCAGGACCTTGTTACAGTGCTGCCGACAACACACAGACCCAGCTCCATGACACACAGTGGGAGATGCCCGCTGTGTGTTTGATCCAGGGCAGGCTATGGTGAGTCTGCGATTATGGGCACAGTGAGGCCACATTGATGGGCACAGCGAGGCTGCAATTATGGGCAAAGTGAGGCTGCGATTATGGGCACAGTGAGGCTGCATTGATGGGCACAGTGAGGCTGTGATTATGGGCACAGTGAGACTGCATTCATGGGTACAGTGAAGCTGCATTGATGGGTACAGTGTAGCTGCATTGATGGGCACAGTGAGGCTGCATTGATGGGCACAGTGAGGATGAATTGATGGGCACAGTGAGGATGCATTGATGGGCACAGTGAGACTGCATTATTGGGCACAGAGAAGCCGTGATGATGGGCACAGAGAAGCCGTGATGATGGGCACAGGGAGGCTGCGATGATGGGCACAGTGAGGCCGCATTGATGGGCACAGTGAGGCTGCGATTGTGGGCACAGTGAGACTATATTGATGGGCACAGTGATGCTGTGATGATGGGCACAGTAAGATTGCATTGATGGCCACAGTGAGGCCGCATTGTTGGGCACAGTGTGACCACATTGATGGGCACAGTGAGGCTGTGATGATGAGCACAATGGGGCCCCATTGATGGGCACAGTGAGGCCCCATTGATGGGCACAGTGGGGCTGCATTGATGGGCACAGTGGGGCTGCATTCATGGACACAGTGAGGCTGCATTGATTGGCACAGTGAGGCTGTGATTAATGGCACAGTAAGGCTGCATTGATGGGCACAGTGAGGCTGCATTTGGTGGGCACTGGTAAGCTGCATTTGATGGGTACTGGTAAGCTGCAATTGATAGGCACTGATGAGACTGCATTTAATGCATTGATCTCTTGTATCATTTCCGCAGTCTCTGACCATCTCCTGTACCATGTCTGCAGTCTCTGACCGTCTCCTGTACCATGTCTGCAGTCTTTGATCGTCTGCTGCACCACGTCTGCAGTCTCTGACCGTGTGCTGTATCATGTCTGCAGTCATTGACCATCTCCTGTATCATGTCTGCAGTCTTTTACCAGCTCCTGTACCATGTCCGCAGTCTCTGACCTTCTCCTGTATCATGTCTGCAGTCTCTAACCATTTCCTGTATCATGTCTGCAGTATGTCTGGGGGCTCTTTCTAAAAGAAGCCCTCTCTGTGTCGATCAGAGAGGCCCCCCTCCAGGTCCCAAAAGTACTCTGCTTCTCTTCCTGTATTTTGTTTATTGTTAAGAGATCATTTGACGATCCCAGGGTAATGAAGATCCTTAGGGGGAGCATCTCTGTGTTTGAGTCATTGCCATAGAAACATTTGTAAAGGGGAGGAGTTGTCTCCTCGCACCTAGATTAGAAACCCTCCTTTCTGGACTTACGGAGGCAAATGTGCTTCCGGAGTCTATGGAGGAGGTTATCATTGTTCTAATTCCTAAACCCGGTAAAGACTTTCAGGAATGTGCGTCTTATAGACCCATATCACTACTCAATGTGGACGCAAAAATATTGGCAAAGATACTGGCCACCCGACTATCCTCGGTAATATCAACACTAATTCATGCTGACCAGACCAGGTTTATGCCAGGCAAAGGCCCAGACATAAACATTAGGTGTCCCTTCCTAAACTTGTCCCTGACTCACGACAATGCTGGATCCCGGGTTATTGCCTCCCTTGATGCCAAAAAGGCATTTGATTCGGTGGAGTGGGGATACCTGTGGGGGGTGCTGCAACAATTTGGCTTTGGCCCAAAGTTTATACACTGGGTACAACTGCTTTACAGAGCACCAATGGCTAGGGTGCGCACTAATGACGGGATATCTGAATCCTTCCCGCTGCAGAGAGATACCCACCAGGGGTGTCACTTATCCCCCAGTCTGTTTGCTCTGGCACTAGAGCCCCTGGCGATTTTAGTCAGGGAGTCTTTGGAGGTCCGGGGGTTGCAGATTGGTAATCTGGAGGAAAAGATATCCCTCTATGCAGATGACGCCCTACTGTATGTATCTAAATGATGCAGGAGCATCCCTGTCTGCTGCCCTAGAGATATATGACAAATTTGGTTCCCTATCAGGCATACGGATAAATTGGATCAAATCAGTCCTTTTTCCTCTGGACACTTAGGCCACTGCCGCGGCTAGCCCCTCATCACTGCAATGGGTTTCAGAGTTTAAATACCTTGGTGTGAAAGTGACTAGAGACACTGCCCAGTACTATGCTCTTAATATATTCCCCCTTCTCCGCCTCTTGAGGGAGAGATGTCAAGTCTGGTCAGGACTTCCACTGAAATTAATAGGCTGTATAAACATCCAAAAGATGATTATTTTACCAAAAGTTCATCTATCTTTTTCAGAACAGCCCGGTATGGATACCGGCATCTTTTTTTGGGAGGTGGATAGATGTATTAATTCCTTTATATGGAATGGATCCATCCCAAGACTGGCGAAATCCACGTTGTGCCTATCGACACACCTGGGGACCTGATTCCCAAGCATGACTTTCTTGATGCATACTCACATGTTTTGATCTACTGTGTGTTCTGCTGATGGAAATTGAACGTGTGGTATGTGTCATAACAAATTACTGTAATATATGTCATCTACTCCACAAATGTATGTAATTTTATACTGTATTAATACTCTTAATAAAGCACTCCTGATTGTTTAAAAAAAAAAGGGGGAGGGTTTGTAAGATGACCATGCCCATGTGGGGGCGCCAGAAATATTTCTGCACACAGGCACCTGTGACCCTAGGATCGGCCTGCAGAGCCCAGATACATGGAATAGAGTGCTAGCTCTTATTGTCTACTTATACTGAGCAGTAGGGATGGGCCGAACACCCCCCCCCCCCATTTGGTTCACACTAGAACATCTCAAACAGCCAAAAAAGTTCTAGCGAACATGCAAACCCTATTAAAGTCTATCGGACACTAACATGAAAAATAAAAAGTCCTAATTTTAAAGACTTATATGCAAGTTATTGCCATAAAGAGTGTTTGGGGAACCCAGAGGACATGTATAAATGCAAAAAAAAGTTTTTAAAACAATTATTTTTAAAGAAGCAGTGATTTTCCCTTGCGCTCTCATACAGTACCTGGACAGGCAGACCCCAATAACCCCCTGCAATGGGTAACTTGAATTAAGTACCTGGGACTCCAAATTACAAACTCAGTGACAGATTTCATTAGACTAAATGTTTCCCCGTTGCTGGTTATTATATCTAAGGAATTCCATACCTGGAAAAATCTCCCCTTGTCCCTCATTGGGAAGATAAACCTGATTAAAATGAAGATCCTATCCTTACCATTATACACCCTCAGGAATTCTCCAGTGTGGATCCCAAAGTCGATTTTCAAGTCAGTAGACAGTGCAATTTCCTCCTTCTTGTGGCAAGGAGGCATCCCCCACCTTAAATTAGCCATCCTTCAACAGCCATGGGGGGAAGGGGGCCTCACGGTACCTAACTTCCACAAATACTTCCTAGTTGGTTAATTGACGGTGGCTCATCGTTGGTTGACTACTCCTCCAGATGATGCCTCAGTGTCTGGAGGCCCCCCTGTGTGGACTCGTATGAGGTGCTGTCTCACCTTCTTTACAAGGGTCTGAGGGCTCCCTATCCCCTGACATCCTCCATGCACTTGGTAATAAAGGCATGAGGGCTAGTCAATGCAAGTTTTCCCCCCAATCTCCCCCTATAGAGAAATCCTAATTTATTAAATTTTTTGATTACCCAGACCCAATAGTCTGGACTAAATCCGGAATTAAAATATTACACCACATTGTAGCGAACGGTACCCTAATAATATTTGATGAATTGAAACTACTTATGACTTACCAAATTTACTAATTTTTTTAGATACATTCAATTGAGACACACTTTTTGTTTCCCAATTTGGCAGAGAGCCTCTTGACCTTGAGCCAAGCATCTAGAATTATTGACACAAAGCGATTATTTATCAAAACCGGTCTGCAGCTTATATAAGGACCTCTTCCAGGAAACAACCAAATTGATGGATCCCTGCAGACGGGCTTGGGAAGCTGTAGCCCCGGGGTTGGACAGGGATGACTGGGATGATATGTGGGTAACTGCATTTCACCACCTGGTTTCTACCAGAGACCGATTAATCCATTATAAATGCATGCATAGAATTTATCTAACCCCGGCTAGACTGGCTAAAATGTTTGGGAATCTTTGGCTTCTACCAGGGCTATACAGACTCTTCTTACCCTATTGCTATTCTATGCTAAAAAGCGGATTATCCTTTCATGGAAAAGCTCCTTGACTCCAACTTTGGAGTCCTGGAAGGCATTGGTCAACAAGGAGGTACCCTTTTACAAAGCTACTTATTTGAGCAGGTTTGGGGGGGGGGGGGTAGATGGCTTCTATGGATACGGTATCTGATTAATTGCAGGAAAGTTATTGCTACTGATCCTTGGTATAATATAAAAAGAAGGGAGGTGAATATAATTGAGGTACTGGAGGGCTATTAGTTAACCAACAATTGATGTGCTGATCACTCTGGGATGGGGAAATGTTTTCTCCTTACCAGCTCTTCATTTCTACTGATGGGGGAGGGGGGAGGTGAGGGGACCACATTACTGACAGTATCCGGTAAGACAGCGCAGGGTGTCATACAGTTTGGGCACTGCGTTATCATGCGTCTACCTCCATCTGTGGGTTCAAGTAATGATTGTATCTGTCTAGGCAAAAGGTTCTGTTGCTTTGGGGGGGTATTTAGGTATTGTCTTTTAGTTTTTTTCTATGTTTCCCTTTCTTTTACCGGTAAATGTACACCGGTAAGTGTATTGTGGCCGATGGTTGATGGCCACAATCGGTGGCCCGTTGTATGTATGCTACAAACCAAATAAAAATAATTTACGAAAAAAAGGAGCAGTGATTTTAATGATGCTTAAAGTGAAACAATAAAAATGACATATTCCTTTCAATATTGTGCCTCGGGGGTTCCCTTAGTCTGCCTGTAAAGTGGTGCATATGTACGATGTATAGAACATGCTGCAGCAATAATGACATTTCTAAAGGAAAAAATGTCAATTAAACTTGCTCGCGGCTGTAATGTATTGCCGGCTCCCAGCAAAACAAAAAGAAAAAAACTAAAAAAAAAAAAAAAAACTATGTGGAATCCCCCTAGTTCATACCAGGCCCAAAAGTGTCAAAAAGTAAGAAACACAGGAAACAGTTTTTGACAAGTCCTTTATAAAAAATAAAAAAAAATAGTGTCCCTTGATGTAATCCAACATCACTCATGTTGTCCGCTGGACCTGAAAAATAGAATTAAAAAAAAACAACGCTCCGCCTTCTGGGAGGCCACCAACCGTCTGCTTCCTCTCTGCTTTGACAGCTCTTGTGTAGGCAAGGGGGAGCCGGGCCACCCGGTTATGTCATCCAGCGGCACCACCCCTTTCTGATGTCAAGTGACATTAGAAGGAGCTGTGTTACCGGGTGACGTAGTCGGATGGTCCTGCCCCTTGCCTATATAAAAGCTGTCAAAACAGCGAGGAGGCAGACAGCCGGTGGCCTCCCAGAAGGTGGAGAGCTTTTTGTGGGTTTTTTCAGGTTCAGCAGTCGGTGTGACTGACGATGGATTACATTGAGGAACCCTATTTTTTCTTTTTTAATTAAGGACTTGTCAAAAAATGTTTCCTGTGGTTATTACTTTTTGACACTTTTTTGGTGAATGGGTAGGGGCACAATGTACCTGATACTCATTCACATAAATGGGGGGCCGGATCTGGGGCCCCCCCTTGTTAAAGGGGGCTTCCAGATTTCTGATAGGCCCCCGTCCGCAGACCCCGACAACCACAGCCCATTGTTGTCAGGAAGAGGTCCTTGTCCCCATTAACATGGGGGGCACCCCAAACCTCCCTTCCCATGTTGAGGGCAAGCGGCCTGGTATGATTCAGGAGGGGGAGCACTCTACTCTACTCTCTCTCTACTATAACACACTACATATGGCCGCCATTGGAAGCAGACTTATATAGTGTGGGGCGTGGACTTAGCCCCTTAAGCCATGATTGGCCAAAGGCACCCTGCCTTTGGCCAAGCATGGCTATGACTGTACATGGCGCAGTGATTGGCCAAAGCATACATGTCAGGTACATGCTTTGGCCAATGAGCAGCCATCAATGCACTGTGATCTCGCAGTCCCGCGAGCGCTCCATTTATTCTATGAACACTCCTATAGTTACATAGTAGGTGAGGTTGAAAAAAGACACAAGTCCATGAAGTCCAACCTATGTGTGTGATTATATGTCAGAATTACATTGTATATCCCTGTATGTTGCGGTCGTTGAGCTGCTTATCGAATCGTTTTTTTAAACTATCAATGCCCCCCACTGAGACCACCGCCTGTGGAAGAGAATTCCACATCCTTGCTGCTCTTACAGTAAAGAACCCTCTACGTAGTTTAAGGTTAAACCTCTTTTCTTCTAATTTTAATGAGTGGCCATGAGTCTTGTTAAACTCACTTCTGCAAAAAAGTTTTATCCCTATTGTGGGATCACCAGTACGGTATTTATATATTGAAATCATATCCCCTCTCAAGTCTCTCTTCTCCAGAGAGAATAAGTTCAGTGCTCGCAACCTTTCCTCATAACTAATATCCTCCAGACCCTTTATTAGCTTCGTTGCCCTTCTTTGTACTCGCTCCATTTCCAGTACATCCTTCCTGAGGACTGGTGCCCAGAACTTGACAGCATACTCCAGGTGCGGCCGGACCAGAGTCTTGTAGAGCAGGAGAATTATCGTTTTATCTCTGGAGTTAATCCCCTTTTTAATGCATGCCAATATTCTGTTTGCTTTGTTAGCAGAAGCTTGGCATTGCATGTCATTGCTGAGCCCATCATCTACTAGGACCCCCAGGTCCTTTTTCATCCTAGATAACCCCAGAGGTTCTCCCCCCAGTGTATAGATTGCATTCATATTTTTGCCACCCAATTGCATTATTTTAAATTTTTCTACATTGAACCTGATTTGCCATGTAGTTGCCCACCCCATTAATTTGTTCAGATCTTTTTGCAAGGTTTCCACATCTTGTGGAGAAGTTATTGCCCTGCTTAGCTTAGTATCGCCTGCAAATACAGAGATTAGCTGTTTATCCCATCCTCCAGGTCGTTTATGAACAAATTAAACAGGATTGGTCCCAGCACAGAACCCTGGGGAACCCCACTACCCACCCCTAACCATTCTGAGTACTCCCCATTTATCACCACCCTCTGAACACGCCCTTGCAGCCAGTTTTCAATCCATGTACTCACCCTATGGTCCATGGTGATTTATTAATGTTAAGTTTCCCAAGTCTAATTTTAATTCTGTCCTCTGTTAACCATGGAGGTGCTTCATGTGATGTGTCATGAGGATAAACACTGCAGTTTTGGTTACCAAAGGCCCCCGATTCCCTCGGAGGAGAAGAATAAATTCAATACCTTCGCCAGCTCCCCTTTTGTAACCAGATGTCCTTCCTCAGTCTTTATGGGGCCAATATGGTCTGTCTTCCCTTTTTTACTGTTTACATACTTAAAGAATTTCTTGGGATTTTTTTTGCTCTCCTCTGCTATGTGTCTTTCGTGTTCTATCTTAGCTGCCCTAATTGCACCCTTACATTTCTTGTTGCATTCTTTATAAGTCTGAATGCTGATGATGATCCCTCAACCTTGTATTTTTGAAGGCCTTCTCCTTTGCTTTTATGTGCATTTTTACATTGGAGTTAAGCCATCCAGGACTTTTGTTCGCTCTTTTAAAATGTATTACCCAATGGGATGCACTGGCTAAAGCCCTTATTTAATATGCTCTTAAAGCAAACCCATTTCTCCTCCGTGTTCTTTGTTCCTAAGATTTTATCCCAATTCATGCCTTCTAACAAGGTTTGTAGTTTAGGGAAGTTGGCTCTTTTGAAATTCGGTGTCTTTGTATTCCCCTTACGTTTCCTATTTGTGTGATCGCTGTTTCCTAAATTGCCCCTTATTTCCACATACGTGATCAGGGCTGCATTGTTGGTAATCAGTGGATCCAGTAATGTTTTATTTCTAGTTGGTGTGTCTACCATCTGAACCATGAAATTGTCCTGCAAGACAATTAGGAACTGGCGAGCCTTAGATGAATGCGACTTATGTTCGATTTGAACATCAGGCTGATCCCTACTGAGTAGGACAGATGGGAAGATGTCAGTGGGGAATACTGGAAACCTGTTACATGAAGAACTCCTTTCCACTCCTCACTCATCCTGTATAATAGACACTTTTTTCCCCCATAGAGTACAATACAGTGTGGAAAGAAGTGTGATGCAGTATATGGACTCTTACCCAATACACGGATCTCCGTAGAGGATATTACATATCCTGGAGCACAGTAACACCAGATCTTATACACACAGGAGTCCTCCTTCCTGGCATGTGTCAGCTTCCAGCAGCCGCTCCCTGTGTCCAGTTGGAGTCTGGAGTTATAAGATTTGGTGAAGTTGTGATAACAGTGATTTTCTAGCAATGTCCTCTCCTCCTCTCCACATACTCTGTACAATTCCAGAGTCACTTCATAATTGTGAGTACACTTCATATTACAGTCAGTGATGTCTGATCCGCTCTGTACATACATCGTTCCTGATGACACCGATATGATCATCATACACAGGAGACCTGGGAGGAGAAGACAGATCAGAAATGTGAGCAGAACTTTCATAGTGTCCCTAAACTCCAACTGCAATCTCTGGTATAACGAATATGAACAGAGTCCCAGCAGAGAAGGAGGAACATGAACATAAACACAACGATCGTCCAAAAGCCTCATCCGCTCCAGTTCTTTGTGTGTCCATTTCTATTGATGTCATTGTCATGGCCAGCTGAGGACTATTTAACACTGATGGAAGATCTGAAGACTTTGGGAGATGGTGGGACGAAAAAAAAATTAGGAGCCATTTACATAATCAAAAAGCAAAAAAATTCCTAGCTCACTTACCAGCCAGCCTGCAACGAACCGAATTATCCTGTCCAACAGTTCACGTTAAAACAAGGGGTTTAGTTTGCACACATATGCAAATACATGCGTGATCTGCAGAGCCACGTCATGACAACCCAGTGTATTGCAGTCCTAACTCTATAAATTTTAAGAGCCTCCAAATTTGGAGCAATATATAATAATGGATAGATTGAGGACAGATATGCCTGGAGGGAGCGCACCCCTCCTTAAAGGTATAGGAATGTACTGGACACCCAGAAAAATTTATAGTTAGGACTGCAGATAGACTGGGGTGCCATGAAGTGGTGTCTGCAGCTTACTCATGTATTTGCAAATCTGTGCAAACTAAAGCCCTTTTTGTAACATGAACTGTTGGACGGGACAATCTGGTTTGTTGCAGGCTGGTTGGTAAGTGAGCTGGGAAATTTTTGTTTGTTGTTTTTTGACATGCGTCGCCCTTCCATGTGCTCCTTGCTGCAAAGGCCAGTTACAGATTGGGGTGGTTGCCATTTGTTTGTTCCATTTACATGATCATCGTCCTCTGAAGGTGGATTGCGTTTCAGAGGGCATTTGACAGGTGGTGAGAAGGCATTATGTCCCCTCCTCACAGTCAGTGTTACTCCCTCAAAACTTGCACCACCATGCCACAAACACGTATATTGCACATGGCTGCAGTGTGGCCCCATTCAGTTAAATGAGTTGCATTTGGCAGACGTCGCTACCTGCCCAATGTGACAGACTGTTTATTTTTTCCCATAACAAACCATCACAGTCATGGCTGGTGCATACCCCTGTCCAGCCTTTGCATCTTAAAAGGGAGTAGTTGTATCTGGTAAAACCACTGCTTAACCACATGATTTTATTGCTCCCCCAATTACAAGTGTAAATGAGTCCTTACAGATGTATGATGGGGAATCGAGAGACAGTTCCAGTAAATGAAGACCTCATCCTATGACCAGAGCGGTGATCACACAATCCAGATATACTGTAGTACTCAAGACAAAAGGGTTGAGAACGGGCCTGGAAGTAGATTATCTCTGTAGCCCACCATGTGAGTTCAGATCTATAACAGCCTCCTAAGAAGTCCCCAGAAGTGCTCAGAGACCCTCCAGGACAACTCCAGATGTGCTCATATGTCTTCATATGTACAGCCCAATAGCCACCATTATACCTGGAGAAGAGAGTGGAAAGAGGAGAAGAACCAGAAGAACTCAATACAAGGCTAGAAGGACAGAGGAGATGATGTGGAGATGGAAGGATGAACAGAAGAGGGATGATACATAGGAGATGGCAACCAGGGAGGAATGGAAGAGAGGTGAGGTACAGGCAGCTAATAAAACAGGAGGAGGATTAACTGGGGGAAAACCTCATAAACAGAGACTGTACAATGTAGGTGATACTTGGGACAACGAGACCTTGAAGGCAGTGGCAGCTGGTGAAGTTTTAGGATGGGGTGGTATCAGTCCCTGCCCTTCCTTTTTGACCCCTCCCACTTCTCATAAGCCCCACCCCTTATGAAATCCACCCACTCCGTCCCCTGTATTCCACGTGCTTCCACACATATGCCGCGTACAGTATACACGGTCGGATTTTTCGACAACAAATGTTAGAACGTGTGTAGGCTCCATCGGAGATTTTTTGTCGGAATTTCTGACAACAAAAATTTGAGAGCTGGTTCTCAAATTTTTCAAAAACGAAATCTGTTGTCGGAAATTCCAATCGTGTGTACACAATTGCGATGCACAAAATTCCACGCATGCTCAGAATCAAGCAGAAGAGCCGCACTGGCTATTGAAGTTTCTTTTTTCTCGGCTCGTCATAAGTGTTGTACGTCAGCCCGTTCTTGACAAACGGAATTTCTGACAACATTTGTGCGACCGTGTGTATGAAAGACAAGTTTGAGCCAACATCCGTCGGAAATAAATCCCAGGATTTTGTTGTCAGAATGTCCGTTCGTGTGTAAGTGGCAATAGTGTCAGGAGTATACAGATCAGCATCACAGGATAGAGTATACAGCCCCAGAATCACAGGACAGAGTATATAGCTCAGCCTCACAGAACAGGGTATACAGCTCAGCATTACAGATCAGGGTATATAACTCAGCCTCACAGATCAGGGTATATAACTCAGGCTCACAGATTCACAGTTTGTGTATATCTGTGTAGTGTATACAGCTATACACACACACACACACCTTTTTCCTTCCTGTATATAGAGAGTCTCTATATACAGGAAGCAGGGCCGGTGCAAGGTTTGTGATGGATGTCATACAGCATTGAACATTTAAGCTGTGCTGAACTGCCGCTAAACAGCAGTGCATAATGATGGGGCATGGTTATGCATTCCCTTCTTCCCATTACTGGCTGGCCCAGCATAGAGGACACAGAATTAGGGGACGGAAGACAGGCGTTTTAAAATTCCAAATCCCCAATAGTGGCTGCAGATTGATATTTTTCTGCCTCCCCCATCCTGGTTCCCTGATTAGCCCCATTATTATGTGTATTGTATTCATTTATTACTACGTACATCTCTATATGTTGTGTGTGCATAGCTCCCAACTGTCCCTGATTTGAAGCAATGTCGCTCTGTCCCTCTTTCCTCCCCATTTGTCCCTCATTTTGGTCTGTTCTATATGGTTGTATATAAAATGAACTATTTATCTTTCAAAAAGTGTTTCCCAGTGCTAAACGTTTCATCCAAATTCTAAATTGCTGCATTTGTAAAATTTAAAAGCCAATATAAAGGAATAGTAGCGTTTAAAAAAAATCCCCTAATAAACCTCTTTTTTGGTTAATTCTCCTTTAAGAGGGTGTGGCAGGGGGCGTGTCCTATGCTTACATATGTTTGCTAGTAGGTGTCCCTCATTCCCATCACAAAAATGTTGGGAGGCGTGTGTGTGCGTGATTAAAAGGCCACATTCTCCTCCCCCTCTGCAACTTCAGTTTAGAGGGGGAGTTCAGAGGGTGATAATAAATGGGGAGTACTCGGAATGGTCAGGGGTGGAAAGTGGGGTCCCCCAGGGTTCTGTGCTGGGACCAATCCCATTAAAATTTATTTATAAACGACCTGGAGGATGGGGTAAACATTTCAATCTCTGTATTTGCGGACGATACTAAGCTAAGCTTAAAAAAGGGAACAACTCCAGAGATAAAACGATAATTCTCCCGCTCTACAAGACTCTGGTCTGGCCGCACCTGGAGTATGCTGTCCAGTTCTGGGCACCAGTCCCCAGGAAGGATATACTGGAAATGGATCGAGTACAAAGAAGGGCAACAGAGCTAATAAAAGGTAGATTTGTGTCACCGGCGCAAATATTGATCCACAATAATAATGAGATTAAATTTACATTTAAATTGTGATCTGCTGCGGTTAAAATATCCTATATAATATATAGGGAAAATGTATGTGTATGAAAGTGTAAGAGCCGGTTCACACGGGGGCGACTTGTCAGGCGACCTAGCCACCTGACAAGTCACCTCCCGTTCTGTACAATGGAACCGTTCTAATCAGAGCGACACAAGTCGCTCCGACTTAGAAGAAAGGTTCCTGTACTACTTTGGGGGCGACTTGCATAGACTTATATACAGAAGTCGTCTTGCAAGTCGACCCAGCAGTCGTGTGCAGGTCGCCTCGGTGAGGCGACCTGCAAGTCGTGCCGCATCTAGTGTGAACCGGCACTAACTGCGCTGATCCAAAAGGTGCCATTACAATATAACCACTGAAACGGTGCCTCTAAACTGGCACTGAGTCTTTCCAGGTAGGTGTCGTCACTTCCGGTCGCAGCCGAGACCAGGAGTACTGTGCTCTGTGCTGTTTATCCTGATTTTAAATGTAAGTTACTACGTTGTGGTTAATAAAACGGTGTTGAATACTACACAATGGGTTTACTCCTTTTTATTGCATGCCTCTCACCCTACCTGCCGTGCTTGAAGCCCCTCACCAGAGACCCGCCAAGTGCTGTGACGATCAGAGGGGATCGATCGACCGCTGGTTCTCATCTGCTTCCAGACTGCAGGCTCAACTTGACCTGTAGGGGTCTTTACTAGAGGTGAGAGGCTGGGGGAAACGTGTGGGGCACCACGGATTGCTGATAATTGGAGGAATGTGAAACAGATCATTTTCTGCACTTGCACTTTTTGTTCTTTGCACGAACTGTTATATGAAGATTTACTTCACTCACGTTGGAATTTTATTGCACTTGTTGGCTTATGCACTTTTGTCTATTTTTGTAGCGTTTTTTCACTATTTTGCACTTTATGCGATTTTTTTCATTTTATTCAACTTTTTCACTTTATGCGATTTTTTTTTTCCAATTTTTTTTGTGTGATTTCTTTCACTCTTATGCACTTTTAGAGTAGTATTGGACTTATGCATTCATATTGGATCTTTTTTGCACTTTATGCAATTTTATTAATTATGTGCAAATCTTTTCACTTTATGCCACCTTTTTTTGTTTTTTGTGATTTTTTTCATCTTTATGCACTTTTAGAGTATTATTGGACTTATGCACTCTTATTGGATTCTTTTATCACTTTGATTTTGTTAGTGTATTGATTGTCATTATCGTTATGCTTAATCACATTATTTATGATCTTTTCATGCACTTCAGTTAGCGCCACATATCTTTTATAATCATACTGAGTCTTTCCAGCTGCTTATTTTAGAGTTCAGCTCCGCCGCGTTCATTTACCGGAATCAGATGTGAATTGGAGCACAATATACACATTGAATATATATGAGAAACGGAAGTGGACTTTGGGGATTTTTGAAAAATATATATGATGTTCTGGGGTTGTAATATTTTGTTCATGATATTTTGCACATGATAATTTGCACTTTATATTGATTCATTGGCACGTTGCACTTTGTAGTTTACAGTTTTATTGCATAGGTTGTATATAAAGTATAGCTACTGTTTCAGTGGTTATATTGTAATAGCACCTTATGGATCAGCGCAGTTACACTTTCATACACATAAGCTAATAAAGGGTCTGGAGGATATTAGTTATTAGGAAAGGTTGTGAGCACTGAACTTATTCTCTCTGGAGAAGAGAGACTTGAGAGGGGATATGATTTCAATTTACAAATACTGTACTGGTGACCCCACAATAGGGATAAAACTTTTCCACGGAAGGGAGTTTAACAAGACACGTGGCCACTCATTAAAATTAGAAAAAAAGAGGTTTAACCTTAAAATACGTAGAGGGTTCTTTACTGTAAGAGAGGCAAAGATGTGGAATTCCCTTCCACAGGCGGTGGTCTCAGCCGAGGGCATCAATAGTTTCAAAAAAATATTAGATAAGCACCTGAACGACCACAACATACAGGGATATACAATGTAATACGGACACATAATCACACACATAGGGTGGACTTGATGGACTTGTGTCTTTTTTCAACCTCGCCTACTATGTAGCTTAACACTTTGCCACCTGACAAGCATAGGACACACATTCTCTATCAGAGTGGTTCTCAACCTGGGGGTCAGGACCCCCTCGGGGGTCAAATGATGATTTGCCAGGGGTCAGGGGCTGTTCCTGAAGCCCACACCACTCTCCCAGCCTTTTTGCAGCTGCCTAGCAGGGCTGTCCCTGGAGCCTGCGGCTGCCCATCCAGCATCTTTGCAGCCACCCATTCAGTTCACGGAATGGCTGGGGGACAGAGACTAGAGGTCAGCTGACAGGTGAGGAATGTGAAGTGGGAGGGGCTGGAGGAGACCCTATCTCCTGATTTTGGCATAGGTGTCACTGCAACGAGACACGACAAAGCTGGAAACACAGTGAAGCCGGAGACACAGTGAGTAGCACTACCTGTGATTAGAGTTGCCATTAAAAGTCCCCACTACAGTTCTCAGATCAGCAGATGACCTTGATCAAGAACACATAAGTTGGCTGATCAGAACTCCCCACCAGCGCTGCCACTCATCCCAACTCCCCCCAGCATTGCCACTCATCCCAACTCCCTGCCAACACTGCCACTCATCCCAACTCCCCGCCAGCGCTGCCACTCATCCCAACTCCCCCCCCACCAAGGAGTAAGAGAAGGAATAAAAATAGAGAATACATGGAAGGGAGAGGAAAGGAGGGGGAGGAACAAAGAAAAAAGGGAGAGAAAAAAATAAGAGAAAGAACAAGACAGTTATAGAGTGGGATGGGGGAAAATACAAGACATTAGGATAGCAAGAGATAAAAGGGAAAGAAAGGAGAACAAAGAGAAAGAGTGGTACATCCTAAAATGTACCATTATGGGTTTTAATACTGTACGAGACCGTCTGGTATGGATTTTTGGGGGTAACCCCGCGCCATTTTTTAAAACATTTTTGGTGCGGAGTTCCCCTTAATATCCATACCAGACCCGAAGGGCCTGGTAATGGAAATTTGGGGGAACCCCGCACTTTTTTTTTTTCAATGACTTTCAGTTACTTTTATGTGTATTTGGCACCATTGTTCAAATCCTGCCCCTGGTCTCCATAGACAGACAGAAATTGGAGTTTCTATTTCCATAGTGTAAGGATAGGCAGTGAACACCAGCCGATCCTGGTATATATGGGCCTTATGTACAAATGTCAGGTTAGTAATGGTGGAATGCTTTCCCTGTCCTGTAAAGCTTGCAATCTAATATGGAGGCAGGAAATGACACTTGTGAAGAAGCCGTGGGTGATCTATAGTCAGGACTATACATATAAAAACATATGTCTCGGTGTTCTCCGGATTCCTGAACACTTCACAATCCTCCACACTTCTCCTCACACTTCAGCCTGTGCAAATCAGCTCCATGTAACACCTAACAGTCCCCCAACCATGGGAGAGTTCACATTACACTAAAGGGGGGAAACACAGCACAGCAATGTGTAAGGTAGACTTCTGGTGAGGGCAAAGGTCAGCAAAGACTAAATAAGGCCGGCCCATGTGGTCACAGTAACTGGCCAAGTTAAAAAAAAAAAAAAAAGAGATCCATGTATGTACAGGACGATGATAACGTGAGCTGTGCACTGTGCAGCTTCTACTGCTGACCATCATCCTCACAGTGTACTGTGTACAATGTATGTGAGTGGAATCAGCAGATCTTACATCATACAGCAGTGATGGCGAACCTCGGCACCCCAGATGTTTTAGAACTACATTTCCCATGATCCTCATGCACTCTGCAGTGTAGGTGAGCATCATGGGAAATGTAGTTCTAAAACATCTGGGGTGCCAAGGATCTCCATCACTGTCATACAGCGTCCTGTTCCTCAGCTCCAGGTGAATGCTTTTTTCATGTCCTTCATGTTGCCCAGTCTGCAGTGTTCGCTGTCTGAGTGGAGACTGGAGAGTCAGTGAGAGGCGAGCAGGGAAGTGTGTGTGGAGGGGTGTGGAGGGGTGGATTGTGGCTGTCAGAGTGTGTCAGCCAGGAGAGGAGAGAGAGACTGAGTCCCACGGCACACTTAAATTAGCCTTACCTTGCCCGGAATCATGCCGCTCAGCTTCCTAATCCACCACAGTCCACGGCACAGTGAGCCAGGAAACCGGAAGTGCTGCAAAAAGCCAATAAAAATAAAAGCACAGGGGGCCAGAGACAAATGATTGGAGAGTGGGAGTGTTTGTGGGTGCATGGCTTGCACCCTGAACACTCCCTGAACACCGGCAAATCAGCTTCCCAGCTTACAATCAGCTCACTGCAAGCTAGGAAGCTTCCCATAGACCGCTGTGCGTCCGGCGCCTGGTCACTCTTAAAGTGACCACTTTTTTTTGTGAATAGCTGGGGGGGGATGCACCCATGTGCCCCCTATGGACGGGCTGCCACTGGTCCCTGACATCACACAACCCATATTTGTAATCCACAAGGTATTGCTTTGATGGGACTTCACCAGTAATATCTGGGATCTGGCTTACGGATGGCTACGCTGTCCAGATTTTCTTTACGGCCGAAGCCCCAGACATTTAGCACTGAAAGGTATTTCCCCTTTTCAAAAACTTGACACAAAGGGAAACTAGAGTAACTTCAGAAGAGCAACCTTTACTCCACAATTACACATTTATAATTCCCCAAGAGGGATGACTTAGCATCTCCATAGCAATTGCCAGTAGTACCCAAGGTCAGGCAAGATCCAGGTTTCTCTTTTGGCATTCACCGTAGTAATAAACATTTACAGTCCCTTTGTGAAACTAACATTATTAACTTCAAATCAATGAATAGACTCGGAATAAGCAACAGTGAGGTCTCCAACCCCCAATTCTTTCCATGTTTCGGTAGTAACAACTTTGCTTACACAATTCTTAAGACGGTGGAACTTTTGTAACTCCATCTGCAGGGAACATTTCCTCCCTTACAATGAGAGACAATACGGAATGCAGTCTTTAAAGTTCAGCCTATATTAGCTACCTTCGGTTCACACAGGGGCGGCACGACTTGCAGGTCGCCTCACCGAGGCGACCTGCACACGACTGCCACGGCGACTTGCAAAACGACTTCTGTATAGAATGTCTATGCAAGTTGCCCCAAGTCGCCCCCAAAGTAGTACAGGAACCTTTTTCTAAGTCGGAGCGACTTGCGTCGCTCTGATTAGAACGGTTCCATTGTACAGAACGGGAGGCGACTTGTCAGGCAACTAGGTCACCTGACAAGTCATCCCTGTGTGAACCGAGTCTAAAGAGGAGTTCCACCCAGGGGGGCCCATGAAAAAAAAAATATATATAAAAATAATACTGCAGCTGCTGACTTTTAATTGGACACTTACCTGTCCCTGGGTCCAGCGATGCGGGGGATCGAAGCCCCGCTCGTCTCCCCCTCCGTTCAGCGGCGCCGGCATTGCAACTGTGGGCACCGGGCTGTGGCTTCACAGCCTTCCACCCACTGCACATGCGCGAGCGGCGCCGCGCGCCGTGATTGGCCGCTCAGTCACCTGGGACCTGTAATAGGTCCCAGATGATTGACAGGAGTGAGGGAGCAGAGCGGAGCCCTTCCTGTGCCGAGGGGGAAGTGATGTCACCAGCCCAGGCACTGGAAGGGGCAGACTACGAGGGACCACCTAGCAACAGGCATTTAGAGGTAAGTTAAAAAAAAAAATATCCAAATGTTTTTTGTTTTTTTGTTTTTAGGATTTTTTATGTATTTTTGTTTTTTTGGGTGGAACCCCACTTTAAATCATTGTTACTTTATCCCTTGTAGCCTTTTCTGATTCCTTATCTGGGATTCCATGGACAGGATACAAAGGTTTCAATCCCGAATTCAGATCCTTGCAGTGAGGACATTCGGTGCTGAGCATGTTATTAATATTAAAAAGTGTATACTACGCTGTGATTCCGCAACCCAGCAGCCAGCAGGGCTGTAGACAAAAAAGCTAAGTATGTAAAGTATAATAAGTGCAGCACTAAGGTTGCAGGAAAAAGGAAGGTGAGAAAGTTATATGTAATATGAACATATATGTGACATAATAGTATAGAATTATATGTGATACAAACATGTAATGCCCCGTACACACGAGCGGACTTTACGGCAGACTTTGTCCTGCGGACCTTTCGATGGACTTTCCGAATGAACGGACTTGCCTACACACGATCAACCAATGTCAGACGGATTCATACATGATGACGTACGACCGGACTAAAACAAGGAAGTTCATAGCCAGTAGCCAATAGCTGCCCTAGCGTCAGTATTTGTCCGTTGGACTAGCATACAGACGAGCGGACTTTTCGACCGGACTCGAGTCCGTCGGACAGATTTGAAAAACATGTTTCATTTCTAGGTCCGTCAAACTTTTGAGAAAAAAAAAGTCCGCTGGAGCCCACACACGATCGAATTGTCTGACGGACTCTGGTTCGCCGGACCAAGTATGCCGGAAAGTCCGGTCGTGTGTACGCGGCATAAGTGACATAATAGCACAAACTCCAATCATATTAAATGTGAATAAATTATATAGTGTGCTAATGTAGTGACTGCACTACATCCAAAAGTCCACATTGAGCAGAATAATGAAATACAGTCCAATAAGGTCCTTCCGTCAACATTGCCTTCATGCTTTTACATGCTTTATACATTTCTACCAAATGTGAGTGTTGGATTAGTATTTTTAATAAAATCAGCACTTTTTTAAACGGTATCACGCTATGTCAGCTCCCTTTCTCTAATACATGATACCCTTCCTGTGACAATAAGTTTCCACGTTTCTTGAAACTCCTGAAGCCTTCAGTTAACATCCAATGACCGTTTAACCACTTCAATACCGGGCACTTATACACCTTCCTGCCCAGGCCAATTTTCAACTTTCAGCGCTGTCGCAATTTGAATGAAAATTGTGCAGTCATACAACACTGTACTCAAACAATTTTTTTATCATTTTGTTCCCACAAATAGAGCTTTCTTTTGGTGTGGTATTTGATCACCTCTGCGGTTTTTATTTTTTTGTGCAACAAATAAAAAAAGACCGAAAATTTTGAAAAAAAAACAGGTTTTTCTTTTTTTCTGTTAAAAATTTTTGTAAGTACGTTTTCTTCTTCAATGATGGGCACTAATATGGCTGCACTGACGGGCACTGATATGGTGGCACTGATGAGGTGACACCAATGAGGTGGCACTGATGGGCACTG
This sequence comes from Lithobates clamitans, assembly GCA_037952925.1. Taxonomy (NCBI): domain Eukaryota; kingdom Metazoa; phylum Chordata; class Amphibia; order Anura; family Ranidae; genus Lithobates; species Lithobates clamitans. Next base: position 218,634 of record JBBGZY010002891.1, on the reverse strand, counting down.
ATAGGCGGCACTGATGGGCACTCATAGGTGGCACTGGTATGCGGCACTGATGGGTACTTATGGGTGGCACTGATGGGTACTTATGGGTGGCACTGATAGGTGGGCACTGATTGACACTAATGGGTGGCACTGATGACACTGATTGGTGGCACTGATGCCCCTAAGGGTGGCATTGCTGGGCATCACTGCAATATAATGGTGCCAATTAGTGCCCATTTGTGGGCACTGATTGGGCACTGACTGGGCACATGTGGATGGCCATGGGGTACATACCTTGTTATCCACATGTTGCCCCCTTCCCTGGTGGTCCAGTGTGGTCATCTGAGGGGGGGCTGCGCTGATAAACAATCAGCACAGACCCCCCTGTCAGGAGAGCCGCCGATCGTCTCTCCTCTACTCGCATCTGTCAGACGCGAGTGAGGAAAAGCCGATCAACAGCTCTTCCTATTAACATCGTGATCAGCCGTGATTGGACATGGCTGATCACGTGCTAAAGAGCCTCTTTACCAAGATCGGTGGAGCGGTATGTCAGATTGACACACAGCTCCACCGATCCCCATGAAGCGTGCCCCCGCGGGCGTGCGGCAGCATGTTATCCGTCATACGACGCCCAGTCAGGATAACTGAACCACTGCCCAGCCATCATCTGCTATGGGCCGGGCGGGAAGTGATTAAGGTTGACCGACTGACCGAGTTCCAGGACCTGTCCCCCATTGGGTGGTTTGAATCCAACAGGCCTTGTTGACTTGGGTGGTATATGCCACGCCAAGTCAATACCATCTGGTAAGCCTCCTCCCTCTTTCACGGTGGTGGTGTTTGCTTCTATTTCCTCACTTAAAGGTTCTCAGTAATGTCAGGAATTATTCCCATGTGCATTGGATCACAAACTTAATTGGACTGCCTTTCATCATTCTGCTTAATGTAGACTTTTGAGTGTGGTGCTGAGCATGTTGCCGCAGTAGCGGGTGATTTCAGGAAACCAACTCTCCTGGCAATCCTTGGCCATACCCGTCATTAATTCCTCATCACCCTCACTCCACTTTTCATTACCCAGCAAAGAACTAAAATCAGGATCAAGCAGCCCAGCAAGCAGGATGTCTGGTTCTGTAATGTTAGAACACTCTTGGTCCGGGACATAGTTAGCTACTACTGACGCTGTCACACGTGCCCCAAGGGTACCTTCTTTAGCGACCGCTAATGCCACTTTCCTCTCAGCCACACCAAATTCATTCTTCACTGGCTTACCCGATTCTGGTATTTTCTTCTCTGGCGGTTCAGACAAGGAAAGTAGCTGAGCCTGACCTTGACCTCTAGGAACGATCGGCGGGCTAGGTCCAGGGGAAGTCACAGATACAACGCTAATAGTTTCTTGATCAATTTAGGTGATGTCTCGTGAGCTCTGGACGTCACTCCTAGCGGGGATAGCAACATCTCTGTTTGGTCCATCTGCAAAATCCTCGGAGGCTGTGTAGTAGATACGACCTCAAACAGGTGCTTTCCACAGCATCCACACATAATCCAAGGCCTCAAGTGGGGGGGTCAGACAAGAACACTTCTCACAGATCAGCCCCAGCACCTCGTAACCTTTGACTGTATACAGGGCGAGTTGACCCTCTGGTGCATACCGCACTCCGGTGTCGGTCAGAACACTCTTCGACCGACTCCAACTGAGATCCATTTCTGAAAGGTACATCGCCCAATCTGCCATCGTGCTCCAGAATTACCCCATCTTCTTCACTAACCCGCAATTAGACACACATGGTGGCACTTATACTCCTCTGCAGAGCGGAAGCTCCCCCCCCCCCGCCAACGGATTGGTGCAAATGTTTCTTGGGAGCTGTGGGGCCCGCCTTCTTGTTGCTGCAGCGCGCCAAAACTGTAATGGAGTTCATTTTTAGGCCTTTTTTAACCCTTACAGTGCTGACGGGAAGTGTCAAAAGACCAGGCTGATTCTTTCCCATGAGCAATGAAACTTGATGGTTCTTCCCCACATTGATGGTACACACAACACAATCTATATAAGAAGGTGTTGCCACCTTCCCATGGAGCCAGGTGAAGACCCAATGGAGCTAAAGCCGGTTGCTATGGGCGACTGCTGCAAAGACAACACCTTAGCCCCACATTGTGCGCCAAATGTAGCAGAGTCTTTATTCTCTTCCAGTCTAATGAGAACCTTAAAGGCCAAAGATAGCTGACATCCTTCAATATGTAGTGGGTTGTGAGGCATAGTGGGTGCAAAGGTAGTAAAAGTAATTGGGCGCCAGACACTTCTTGGATGCAAAAGAGGTTTTATTTCTTTAACAGTCCTTTTTATATTTTGCAAGGAAAAGAGGATTAGGGCAAGGACACCTTTGAACAGTTGCAATTTCAAATAGCAGACTCTGAGACTTCAATAGGAGGACAGCCGTACAGGGAAAGGCCCCAGCAAGGTGCCACTTCTTCACATGCAGTGAGGAAGATACCACCGCAAAAGCCTTGAGGAGCTCAGGGAGCTCCTGGTCTCTCACTGGACCCTCTGATTCATGAACTGAATCCCTGAGCTCCTCAAGGCTTTTGCGGTGGTATCTTCCTCAAGCGTCGCCCTCGCTTCCCTGCTGGGTCCCTAGCTTGGCACTTCAGTTACCGCTCAAGCTTTACCCCTGCTGACCGGCTCGGTCCCTAGCTTGACTCACAAGGCTACTCTGCAAGTGTCACCTCCGCTGGTTGGGTCCCTGACTTGATCTCTGCCTGAAGTTTCCTGATTCTACATTGTGCCCGTTTGGTGAGAATGTTGCTCTGATACTTGCTCCAATTACTTACTGTGGTCCCTGGTAAAGGTGGTTGGTCCCTTAGTGGCAACAGCTTCCCTTTTACCTTCGACCATGACAGGTTCTCTGGCCGACAGAACTGGCACTTCTGGTTGGATTGCCAATCCCAACCCTGCGCTACCCTCAGACAGCCTGGCAGCCTCATGCACCCAGGACAGGCCCAATCTCTGGCATAGCAGCCTGGGGCAGGCAACAAACTTCCACCCAGACAGCAGTCCGGGTGGCACAGAACATAGATCACCCAACTCCACCCAAATATATAGGCTCTCCCGGCAGGCCAAGGGATTCAAGAAAACCCCTGCCAATTGGCTGACCTTGAATTGTCCTCCTCAATCTAATACCTCCAAGTGCCTGGCCACCTGGTGGTAGAAGAGAAAATTACAACAAGGCCAAGCTTAGGGAGAAATGAATGGATCCCTAGCAATTAACTACAGTAGCTACTCCTGACAAGGAATTTGGTGAGGAGCTCCCTGACTAAACCCCAGGGCACTACACATAGAATGTATTAAGGTAAAAATCCTTGAGACCTTACAACCCCTTTAAGACCCAATCGTGTCTCAGATTGCCGTATTGCTGCCAACCTTCTCCTGCCACTGGTGGGTAGGTCCTCCTGCAGGGGATTGTACAACCTATGTTGTAGGTAGGTCCTCCTGCAGGGGATTGTACAATATATGCTGTAGGTAGGTCCTCCTGCAGAGGTTTGTATGTGGGTTCCTTTGCAGAGGATTGCACCATATGTGTTGTGTAGTTTATGTAGACAGGTCCTCTTGCAAGATATTGTTCAATATATATTGTATTTAGATCTTCCTGCAGGGCATTATATGATATATATTGTATGTAGGTCCTCCTGCAGGGCATTATATGATATATATATATATATTGTATGTAGGTCCTCCTGCAGGGCATTATATGATATATATATATATATTGTATGTAGGTCCTCCTGCAGGACATTATATGATATATATATATATATTGTATGTAGGTCCTCCTGCAGGACATTATACCATATATTGTATATAAGTCCTCCTGCAGGACATTATATGATATATATTATATAATGCCCTGCAGGAGGACCTACATACAATATATATCCTATAATGACCTGCAGGAGGACCTACATAGAAAACATTTGTCAGGTAATTCTCTTCTGTTAGCCCAGTCAGGACATCGCAGACTAATGCCCCGTACACACGGTCGGACTTTCTGACGGAATATGTGCGATCGGAGCTTGTTGTCGGAAATTCCGACCGTGTGTGGGCTCCATCGGACTTTTTCCATCGGAATTTCTGACACACAAAGTTTGAGAGCAGGCTATAAAATTTTCCGACAACAAAATCTGATCCTTTAAATTCCGATCGTGTGTACACAAATCCGACGCACAAAGTGCCACGCATGCTCAGAATAAATTAAGAGACGAAAGCTATTGGCTATTGCCCCGTTTATAGTCCCGACATACGTGTTTTACGTCACCGCGTTCAGAACGATCGGATTTTCCTACAACTTTGTGTGACCGTGTGTATGCAAGACAAGTTTGAGCCAACATCCGTCGGAAAAATCCATGGATTTTGTTGTCGGAATGTCCGATCAATGTCCGACCGTGTGTATGGGGCAATACAATTAAAGGTATACCTGTAGGACAATTTATACGAGTGAAGAATCTGCAGAGATGATTTGGATTTTGAACGTGAGGCAGCATCCCTGTTCCAACGTTTTCTGGAGAGAGGATATCCATGGTGGATGATTGATAGGGCTCTGACTATTGCTAGAAGTAAGAACTGGGGGGGGATCTTATCAGGAGGGAATTACAGACTAGGGATTGTCATCTCGACAGAATGACTTTATCTACTCCGTATAGTAATGAATTTAGAGAAATTAGAGATATAATCACTAAACATCTTCCTGTTTTATATGCGGATGAAACTTGCCCCAATATTCTGTGGGGGGGAAACAATATAGTGTCCTGCAGATCCCCTTCCCTGAGTCGCACCTTGTCCCCTAGTTTCTTCTATAAGAAAACTATTAAGTCGGCCACATGGCTGCATTTTAAGTGCAACGGGATGTCCCTGCTGTGGCCATATTACTGGTGGTGACCACAGTGCTGTGTTTTGGCCTAGGCCAACAAGGCCCAGGCCTAGGGCGGCAGTTTGCGGGGGGGCGGCAAAAAAGCCACCCCCCCACCAAAACGGCATCCGCGCCCTTCTGCCACACAGCAGGGCACATCAGCAGAGTAAAGCTCAGCAGTGCAGAGGTGTCGCGGCTGCAGATGGGGCCAGAAAGCAGTTAAAGCAGGAGCCGTCAAGCTGCCCCCGTAAAGCTGTGATTCTCTCTCTCCGATTGGTCCTCTGCTGTGGCCAATCATGGGGAGGGAAACAGCGGTCAGGAAGCTGGGCGGCGGCACAGCAAAACCAATTAGAGCTGCTCTCTCTCTTTCTTATCTCTTCTCCCTTCGACTGACAGAAAGGGGAGGGGGGGCGAGCGGGGGAGTTCCCTGGCAAATGGAGCAGCAGCGCTGTGACAGTGAGAGGAGAGATGCAGGCTGTCTGTGTATCTCCCCCGCTCACCCCCCTCCCCTTTCTGTCAGCCTAAGGGAGAAGAGAGAGAGAGCGGCTCTAATTGGTTTTGCCGTGCCGCCGCCCAGCTTTCTGACCACTGTTTCCCTCCCCATGATTGGCCACAGCAGAGGGCCAATCAGAAGACTCTGGGGGCATCATGGGAAAAGTAGTCCCTGAAGAGTGGCAGCCCCTGTGTGTCCACAGATATGCTACAGCCCCCAGCATGCATGCACTCTGCTGGGGGGTGTTACAGGAGGAGAAAAAGAGTACTGTGCTGGGGGAAGCCAGATAGGGAGCCACACTGTACCCGCACCACCAGAGCCACACTGTACCTGCACTACTAGAGCCACGCTGTACCCTCACCACCAGAGAGCCACGCTGTACCTGCACCACCAGAGAGCCACGCTGTACCCGCACCACCAGAGAGCCACGCTGTACCCGCACCACCAGAGAGCCACGCTGTACCCACACCACCAGAGAGCCACGCTGTACACGCACCACCAGAGAGCCACGCTGTACCCGCACCACCAGAGAGCCACGCTGTACCCTCACCACCAGAGAGCCACGCTGTACCTGCACCACCAGAGAGCCACGCTGTACCCGCACCACCAGAGAGCCACGCTGTACCCGCACCACCAGAGAGCCACGCTGTACCCACACCACCAGAGAGCCACGCTGTACACGCACCACCAGAGAGCCACGCTGTACCCGCACCACCAGAGAGCCACGCTGTACACGCAACACCAGAGAGCCACGCTGTACACGCAACACCAGAGAGCCACGCTGTACACGCACCACCAGAGAGCCACGCTGTACACCCACCACCAGAGAGCCACGCTGTACACGCAACACCAGAGAGCCACGCTGTACACGCAACACCAGAGAGCCACGCTGTACACGCAACACCAGAGAGCCACGCTGTACACGCACCACCAGAGAGCCACGCTGTACACCCACCACCAGAGAGCCACGCTGTACATGCACCACCAGAGAGCCACGCTGTACCCGCACCACAAGAGCCATGCTGTACCCGCACCACCAGAGCCACGCTGTACACGCACCACCAGAGAGCCACGCTGGTGCACCACCAGAGAGCCACGCTGTACCCGCACCACAAGAGCCATGCTGTACCCGCACCACCAGAGAGCCACGCTGTACACGCAACACCAGAGAGCCACGCTGTACACGCACCACCAGAGAGCCACGCTGTACACCCACCACCAGAGAGCCACGCTGTACATGCACCACCAGAGAGCCACGCTGTACCCGCACCACAAGAGCCATGCTGTACCCGCACCACCAGAGCCACGCTGTACACGCACCACCAGAGAGCCACGCTGGTGCACCACCAGAGAGCCACGCTGTACCCGCACCACAAGAGCCATGCTGTACCCGCACCACCAGAGCCACGCTGTACCCGCACCAACAGGGAGCCACGCTGTACCCGCACCTAAAGAGAGCCACGCTGTACCCGCACCACCAGAGAGCCACGCTGTACCCGCACCACCAGAGCCACGCTGTACATGCACCACCAGAGAGCCAGGCTGTACCTGCACCACCAAAGAGAGCCACGCTGTACCCGCACCACCAGAGGAGGAGAAAGATGAAGCCACTGCCAGGGTAGAGACATGCTACACTACTGACTAGAGTCGGCCCGGGCAACCCAGAGTGAGCGAACGTCCAGCTGGAGGGATCACTGTTGCGGTTTCATCGGATCTGGTAAGAGGGCCTGTTGGCCATTATCCGATACTGTTCCCAGGGACTGAGCCATTAGGAAGTGCCTAACCTGATATCCACTAGGCCAACCCTAGTGACGCCACTGTCCCAGAGCCCACAAGTTCCGGCACTGAGTTTCGGTAACTGGCCAGACAGGGATGCACCAGCGTGGGCACCCAGGACATCTGCTGCCCGGAGTCCCACAAGCGGCGATGGGCTTTCTGTGGCAGCTGACACCTCTCTCCCCACTGTCAGCCACACACACTCCTCAGCTCCTCCTCCCTTCTCCTTCTCGGCTCCAATGTTCTAGTGTACACAGCCTGTAGGAGGAGGAGCCACAGAGGAGGGACACAACTTCAGTGCATGAGCCTCCCAAAGCACCCAGCACATATCCCCTTACCCCCCAAATGAAAAGATGCCGCATCCCTCTCTGTCCTCCTCCTGTGGTGTCCCTCTGTCCTCCCATGAAGATGACAGGGCGGATCTTAAAAAGGAAGGGGTGTGGCCTTGACAGGAAGGGGTGGGTCACAGTTAAATTAGGGGGTGCGCGAGCGTAGTCAGGCCTAGGGCAGCACAAAACCTAAATACACCACTGGGTGACCAGTTCATCTCATCAAAGACACATAAGGAATATAAAATTTTTATAATTGTAATACTAGCAATGTTGTCTATTTGTTGACTTGCGATTTATGCCACATTCAGTATGTCGGTAGAACAACTAGAAGTCTACGTGATCACTTTTATGAGCACCTATATAGTGTAATGAAAATTCTATCAACAAATGTGGCTAAACATTTTAATTAATGCCATAATGGTAATATTACAGCCATACATGTGTACTTGTCATTGTAGCCTGTCATCAGATGGAGAGCCCCCTCCCCCAGTACCAGTGCTGTACCCCCTGTCATCAGATGGAGAGCCCCTCCCCCCAGTACCAGTGCTGTACCCCCTGTCAGTGTAAGGAGAGCCCCTCCCCTGGTACCAGTGCTGTGCCCCCTGTCAGTGTATGAAGAGCCCCTCCCCCAATACCAGTGCTGTACCCCCTGTCAGTGTATGAAGAGCCCCTCCCCCCAGTACCAGTGCTGTACCCCCTGTCAGTGTATGGAGAGCCCCCTCCCCCCCAGTACCAGTGCTGTGCCCCCTGTCAGTGTATGGAGAGCCCCCTCCCCCCCAGTACCAGTGCTGTACCCCCTGTCAGTGTATGAAGAGCCCCTCCCCCCAGTACCAGTGCTGTACCCCCTGTCAGTGTATGGAGAGCCCCCTCCCCCCAGTACCAGTGCTGTACCCCCTGTCAGTGTATGGAGAGCCCCCTCCCCCCAGTACCAGTGCTGTACCCCCTGTCAGTGTATGGAGAGCCCCTCCCCCAGTACCAGTGCTGTACCCCCTGTCAGTGTATGGAGAGCCCCCTCCCCCAGTACCAGTGCTGTACCCCCTGTCAGTGTATGGAGAGCCCCCCAGTACCAGTGCTGTACCCCCTGTCAGTGTATGGAGAGCCCCCTCCCCCAGTACCAGTGCTGTACCCCCTGGCAGTGTATGGAGAGCCCCTCCCCCCAGTGCCAGTGCTGTACCCCCTGGCAGTGTATGGAGAGCCCCCCAGTACCAGTGCTGTACCCCCTGTCAGTGTATGGAGAGCCCCTCCCCACAGTACCAGTGCTATACCCCCTGTCAGTATATGGAGTGCCCCTCCCCCCAGTACCAGTGCTGTACCTCCTGTCAGTGTATGGAGAGCCCCCCCCCCCCAGTACCGGTGCTATACCCCCTGTCACTGTATGGAGAGCCTCTCCTCCCAGTACCAGTGCTGTACCCCCTGTCAGTGTATGGAGAGCCCCTCCTCCCAGTACCAGTGCTGTACCCCCTGTCAGTATATGGAGTGCCCCTCCCCCCAGTACCAGTGCTGTACCTCCTGTCAGTGTATGGAGAGCCCCCCCCCCCAGTACCGGTGCTATACCCCCTGTCACTGTATGGAGAGCCTCTCCTCCCAGTACCAGTGCTGTACCCCCTGTCAGTGTATGGAGAGCCCCTCCCCCAGTACCAGTGCTGTACCCCCTGTCAGTGTATGGAGAGCCCCTCCTCCCAGTACCAGTGCTGTACCCCCTGTCAGTGTATGGAGAGCCCCCCAGTACCAGTGCTGTACCCCCTGTCAGTGTATGGAGAGCCCCTCCCCCAGTACCAGTGCCGTACCCCCTGTCAGTGTATGGAGAGCCCCCAATACCAGTGCTGTACCCCCTGTCAGTGTATGGAGAGCCCCCCAGTACCAGTGCTGTACCCCCTGTCAGTGTATGGAGAGCCCCTCCCCCAGTACCAGTGCTGTACCCCCTGTCAGTGTATGGAGAGCCCCCTCCCCCCAGTACCAGTGCTGTACCTCCTGTCAGTGTATGGAGAGCCCCTCCTCCAGTACCAGTGCTGTACCCCCTGTCAGTGTATGGAGAGCCACCTCCCCCAGTACCAGTGCTGTACCCCCTGTCAGTGTATGGAGAGCCCCCTCCCCCAATACCAGTGCTGTACCCCCTGTCAGTGTATGGAGAGCCCCCTCCCCCCAGTACCAGTGCTGTACCTCCTGTCAGTGTATGGAGAGCCCCTCCTCCCAGTACCAGTGCTGTACCCCCTGTCAGTGTATGGAGAGCCCCCTCCCCCAATACCAGTGCTGTACCCCCTGTCAGTGTATGGAGAGCCCCTTCCCCCCAGTACCAGTGCTGTACCCCCTGTCAGTGTATGGAGAGCCCCTCCCCCAGTACCAGTGCCGTACCCCCTGTCAGTGTATGGAGAGCCCCCAATACCAGTGCTGTACCCCCTGTCAGTGTATGGAGAGCCCCCCAGTACCAGTGCTGTACCCCCTGTCAGTGTATGGAGAGCCCCTCCCCCAGTACCAGTGCTGTACCCCCTGTCAGTGTATGGAGAGCCCCCTCCCCCCAGTACCAGTGCTGTACCTCCTGTCAGTGTATGGAGAGCCCCCCCCCCCAGTACCGGTGCTATACCCCCTGTCAGTATATGGAGAGCCCCTCCCCCAGTACCAGTGCTGTACCCCCTGTCAGTGTATGGAGAGCCTCTCCTCCCAGTACCAGTGCTGTACCCCCTGTCAGTATATGGAGAGCCCCTCCCCCAGTACCAGTGCTGTACCCCCTGTCAGTGTATGGAGAGCCCCCTCCCCCCAGTACCAGTGCTGTACCCCCTGTCAGTGTATGGAGAGCCCCCTCCCCCCAGTACCAGTGCTTTACCCCCTGTCAGTGTATGAAGAGCCCCTCCAATAGTACCAGTGCTGTACCCCCTGTCAGTGTATGGAGAGCCCCCCAGTACCAGTGCTGTACCCCCTGTCAGTGTATGGAGAGCCCCTCCCCCCAGTACCAGTGCTGTACCCCCTGTCAGTGTATGGAGAGCCCCTCCCCCCAGTACCAGTGCTGTACCTCCTGTCAGTGTATGGAGAGCCCCCCCCAGTACCGGTGCTATACCCCCTGTCAGTGTATGGAGAGCCCCTCCTCCCAGTACCAGTGCTGTACCCCCTGTCAGTGTATGGAGAGCCCCTCCTCCCAGTACCAGTGCTGTACCCCCTGTCAGTGTATGGAGAGCCCCCTCCCCCCCAGTACCAGTGCTGTACCCCCTGTCAGTGTATGGAGAGCCCCTCCCCCAGTACCAGTGCTGTACCCCCTGTCAGGTGGGCTGTATGGGGCCCCATGATTTCTAACAGCAGCTCTTACTAAACATATCACACAGAATAAATCCATCCTGCAGGGCTCAATCACATATCACTGGGTGGGGTCTGAATTGGCGGATGAAGCAGTGACCAATCAGAGGGCAGCCAGTGGGAGATCTCCAGGTCCAGCATGCAGAACAGACAGCAGGACCCGGATCCGGCACAGAGGTACCGGGCTTTCCTCATCGGTGGTCCGGCTGGCGAAGCAGAGATCAGAAAGGATAAGCCGGTCCTCAGATAAAAACACTTAGGAGGTGCCGAGTGATCCTAGCAGGGCCGGGTATTATTAGTACTATACGGGGTTTATTTGGTGCCAACTGTGTGCCGCATTTAAGGATATAGACAATACAGCAACAATTCTAGAGGGTTAGGAGGGCCCTGGTCCTGGGAGCTTACAATCTAATAGGGAGGGGCAGGGAAGGCTTCCCTGAGGAGAGGAGTTTTCGGGGATCACCTGAAAGTGGACAGAGTAGGAGTCAGCCAGATTGGGGGTAGGGAGTTCCAGAGGATGGGAGAAGCTCTAGAGAAGTCCTGAAGACAAGCATGGGAGGAGGAGGTGGAGACAAGCATGGGAAGAGGAGGAGGAGAAAAGCATGGGAAGAGGAGGAGGAGGAGACAAGCATGGGAAGAGGAGGAGGAGGAGACAAGCATGGGAAGAGGAGGAGGAGACAAGCATGGGAGGAGGAGGAGACAAGCATGGGAAGAGGAGGAGACAAGCATGGGAGGAGGAGGTGGAGACAAGCATGGGAAGAGGAGGAGGAGAAAAGCATGGGAAGAGGAGGAGGAGGAGACAAGCATGGGAAGAGGAGGAGGAGGAGACAAGCATGGGAAGAGGAGGAGGAGACAAGCATGGGAGGAGGAGGAGACAAGCATGGGAAGAGGAGGAGACAAGCATGGGAAGAGGAGGAGGAGACAAGCATGGGAAGAGGAGGAGGAGACAAGCATGGGAAGAGGAGGAGGAGACAAGCATGGGAAGAGGAGGAGGAGACAAGCATGGGAGGAGGAGGAGACAAGCATGGGAAGAGGAGGAGACAAGCATGGGAGGAGGAGGAGACAAGCATGGGAGGAGGAGGAGACAAGCATGGGAAGAGGAGGAGGAGACAAGCATGGGAAGAGGAGGAGGAGACAAGCATGGGAAGAGGAGGAGGAGACAAGCATGGGAAGAGGGGGAGGAGACAAGCATGGGAAGAGGAGGAGACAAGCATGGGAAGAGGAGGAGGAGACAAGCATGGGAAGAGGAGGAGGAGACAAGCATGGGAAGAGGAGGAGGAGACAAGCATGGGAAGAGGAGGAGGAGACAAGCATGGGAAGAGGAGGAGACGACAAGCATGGGAAGAGGAGGAGGAGACAAGCATGTGAGGAGGAGGAGAGAAGGGAAGAGAAGACAGCGGCCATCTGACAGCAAGAAGAGATGTCACTCGTTCCTATGTGTCTGTTCATATCTGATGAAGACGCTTCTATGTCACCCCTTATCAGTAATACTGGAAGGCACTTTTCTGAGGTCCAGAGGGAGGTGAAGGTCCTCTGTGTACAGCAGGAATGTGCAGTCAGGTGAGGCAGAGAACATTTAAAAAAAAAAAGAAAAGAAAAATGATATATAAAACTCACTTCTTGACAGAGGCACTGAGCTCAATGGACAAAAAGCAGAGTGCCTCCCAAAAGTGGAACTTCCATTCATTGTACTCCTCCCCCCTCGGGTGCCACATTTGGCACCTTTCGGGGGGATGGGGGACAGGATACCCGTCTTTCACAGGTGTGATGTTCCCACTTCCAGGAGCCTCAGCTGCGGGTATTGATGTCACCGCTGGGCTCCCTCCTCCTTCCCCCGGCCGCCGGGCCAGTATGAGAGAGGAGCGGCACCTTGCGCATGTGCAGTAGGGTTCCCTGTGTGAAGCTGTAAGGCTACACTGATTCCCTTACTCGCAATGGCGGCAGCACCCGACAGCTGATGGAAACATCATCTGCGGTGTGGACATCGCTGGACTCCAGGACAGGTAAGTATCCTGATATTAAAAGCCAGCAGCTGCTGTATGTGTACAGTATATGTACAGTATGTGTGCAGTATATTATTATTATTATTATACGAGATTTATATAGCGCCAACAGTTTACTCAGCGCTTTACAATGTAGAGGGGGGGCAGCACAATTACAGTACAGTTCAATACAAAAGGTACAGGATGGCCCTGCTCATACAGCTTACATTCTAAAGGGAGGGGGTGGTGGTACAAAAGGTAATAGCTGCAGAGAATGATTTGATGGGGGGGCTCAGGGACAGTTGTTAGGTGGGTGTGGGATAGGCTTCCCTGAATAAATGAGTTTTCAGGGATCTCCTAAAGGTGGACAGGGTAGGGGCTGATCGGACAGTATATGTACAGTATGTATACAGTATCATAGTTGCCAACATTGTAAAAAAAAATGTGGGACACTTTTGTGGCTGTAGGCGGAGCTGTACAATAATTAGGGGGTGGGGCATTCGTTTGTAGGCGTGGTTTAGTAAAAATATTCACCACTGTGAAAAATGGGCGTGGTTTATGCCTCGTGGTGGGCGTGACTTAAATGGGCGTGGCTCAAGAGGGTGTGGTTGGAGTCTGAGATGAATGAGAGATGGAGAGGGAAAGGGGGAGAGGGGGAAATGACGGGACAGCAGGCCCAGATCCTACACAATAAAAATATGTGTATTCTAGAAAGTTTAACAATCAGCAGATAAAGATACTCCAAACACCTGGTGTTAGCACTTCAATCATCCCGGCACCATGGTTGTTATGGTGTCAGGATGATTGAAGTGAAGTATTTCTATTATTACATTGTAATATAAAATTAAATCATTCAACTCACCATAATGCAGAATCAGTGGGAGCCCGAGTGTGTCACCTGCCACCAGCCATCCGTCCTTGCATCAGGTGTCCCCAGCAGAGCCCCCCTCACACCAGGAGTCCCCAGCAGAGCCCCCCCTCACACCAGGAGTCCCCAGCAGAGCCCCCCCTCACACCAGGAGTCCCCAGCAGAGCCCCCCTCACACCAGGAGTCCCCAGCAGAGCCCCCCCTCACACCAGGAGTCCCCAGCAGAGCCCCCCCTCACACCAGGAGTCCCCAGCAGAGCCCCCCTCACACCAGGAGTCCCCAGCAGAGCCCCCCCTCACACCAGGAGTCCTCAGCGGAGCCCCCCCTCACACCAGGAGTCCCCAGCGGAGCCTCCCCTCACACCAGGAGTCCCCAGCGGAGCCCCCCCTCACATCAGGTGTCCCCGGCAGAGCCCCCCCTCACATCAGGTGTCCCCAGCGGAGCCCCCCCTCACATCAGGTGTCCCCGGCAGAGCCCCCCCTCACATCAGGTGTCCCCGGCGGAGCCCCCCCTCACATCAGGTGTCCCCGGCGGAGCCCCCTCTCACATCAGGTGTCTCCGGCGGAGCTCCCCCTCACATCAGGTATCTCCGGCGGAGCCCCCTCTCACATCAGGTGTCCCCGGCGGACCCCCCCTCACATCAGGTGTCCCCGGCGGAGCCCCCCTCACATCAGGTGTCCCCGGCGGAGCCCCCCTCACATCAGGTGTCCCCGGCGGAGCCCCCCTCACATCAGGTGTCCCCGGCGGAGCTCCCTCTCACTTTAGGTGTCCCCGGCAGAGCCCCCCTCACATCAGGTGTCCCCGGCAGAGCCCCCCTTCACATTAGGTGTCCCCGGCAGAGCCCCCCCTCACATCAGGTGTCCCCGGCAGAGCCCCCCCTCACATCAGGTGTCCCCGGCGGAGCCCCCCTTCACATCAGGTGTCCCCGGCAGAGCCCCCCCTCACATCAGGTGTCCCCGGCAGAGCCCCCCTCACATCAGGTGTCCCCGGCAGAGCCCCCCTCACATCAGGTGTCCCCGGCAGAGCCCCCCTCACATCAGGTGTCCCCGGCAGAGCCCCCCTCACATCAGGTGTCCCCGGCAGAGCCCCCCTCACATCAGGTGTCCCCGGCAGAGCCCCCCCTCACATCAGGTGTCCCCGGCGGAGCCCCCCCTCACATCAGGTGTCCCCGGCAGAGCCCCCCTCACATCAGGTGTCCCCGGCGGAGCCCCCCCTCACATCAGGTGTCCCCGGCGGAGCCCCCCCTCACATCAGGTGTCCCCGGCGGAGCCCCCCCTCACATCAGGTGTCCCCGGCGGAGCCCCCCCTCACATCAGGTGTCCCCGGCAGAGCCCCCCTCACATCAGGTGTCCCCGGCAGAGCCCCCCCTCACATCAGGTGTCCCCGGCAGAGCCCCCCTCACATCAGGTGTCCCCGGCAGAGCCCCCCTCACATCAGGTGTCCCCGGCAGAGCCCCCCTCACATCAGGTGTCCCCGGCGGAGCCCCCCTCACGTCAGGTGTCCCCGGCGGAGCCCCCCCTCACATCAGGTGTCCCCGGCGGAGCCCCCCCTCACATCAGGTGTCCCCGGCGGAGCCCCCCCTCACATCAGGTGTCCCCGGCGGAGCCCCCCCTCACATCAGGTGTCCCCGGCAGAGCCCCCCTCACATCAGGTGTCCCCGGCAGAGCCCCCCCTCACATCAGGTGTCCCCGGCAGAGCCCCCCTCACATCAGGTGTCCCCGGCAGAGCCCCCCTCACATCAGGTGTCCCCGGCAGAGCCCCCCTCACATCAGGTGTCCCCGGCGGAGCCCCCCTCACGTCAGGTGTCCCCGGCGGAGCCCCCCCTCACATCAGGTGTCCCCGGCGGAGCCCCCCCTCACATCAGGTGTCCCCGGCGGAGCCCCCCCTCACATCAGGTGTCCCCGGCGGAGCCCCCCCTCACATCAGGTGTCCCCGGCGGAGCCCCCCCTCACATCAGGTGTCCCCGGCGGAGCCCCCCTCACATCAGGTGTCCCCGGCGGAGCCCCCCTCACATCAGGTGTCCCCGGCGGAGCCCCCCCTCACATCAGGTGTCCCTGGCGGAGCCCCCCCTCACATCAGGTTCCCCGGTGGAGCCCCCCGTCACATCAGGTGTCCCTGGCGGAGCCCCCCCTCACATCAGGTGTCCCTGGTGGAGCCCCCCCCTCACATCAGGTGTCCCTGGCGGAGCCCCGCCTCACATCCGGTGTCCCTGGCTGAGACCCCCCTCACATCAGGTGTCCCTGGCGGAGCCCCCCTCACATCAGGTGTCCCTGGCGGAGCCCCCCCTCACATCAGGTGTCCCTGGCGGAGCCCCCCCTCACATCAGGTGTCCCTGGCGGAGCCCCCCCTCACATCAGGTGTCCCTGGCGGAGCCCCCCTCACATCAGGTGTCCCCCAGTGGAGCTCCCCTTACATCAGGTGTGTCCCAAGTGGAGCCCCCTTACAAATTCCCACAGCGGTGCGCCCCCCTCCCCTACCTCAGAGGTGTCCGCCGGTCTTTTTGAATACCCCATGACAAAATCCCCGCCCCTTTCCCTGGCAGCGGGGCGGGGGTAGGCGGAGTGAGGCGGGGCGGAGCGGGACGGAGGGTGGGCGGAGTGAGCTCCGTCTAGCCTCCCCCAGCCGTCTTCCTGAGCTTCTTCAAGATGGCGGCCGGCGGAGACGGCCGCAGACCTCTAGCGGCGGCGGCGGGAAAAATCAAAAACCGGATTTTTCGGGACATTTCCCGGGACACAAAAAATTCGGGAATGGATTGTAAATCCCGGGAATGTCCCGGGAAATCCGGGACAGTTGGCAACTATGCAGTATGTGTGCAGTATACAGTATGTGTACAGTATGTGTACAGTATGTGTGCAGTATACAGTATGTGTACAGTATGTGTACAGTATGTGTGCAGTATACAGTATGTGTACAGTATGTGTACAGTATGTGTGCCGTATACAGTGTGTGTACAGTATGTGTGCAGTATACAGTATGTGTACAGTATGTGTACAGTATGTGTGCAGTATACAGTGTGTGTACAGTATGTGTGCAGTATACAGTATGTGTACAGTATGTGTACAGTATGTGTGCAGTATACAGTGTGTGTACAGTATGTGTGCAGTATGTGTGCAGTATACAGTATGTGTGCAGTATGTGTACAGTATGTGTGCAGTATACAGTGTGTGTACAGTATGTGTGCAGTATACAGTATGTGTACAGTATGTGTGCAGTATACAGTATGTGTACAGTATGTGTGCAGTATACAGTATGTGTGCAGTATGTGTGCAGTATACAGTATGTGTTCAGTATGTGTACAGTAGGTGTGCAGTATACAGTGTGTATACAGTATGTGTGCAGTGTGTGCAGTATACAGTATGTGTGCAGTGTACAGTATGTGTGCAGTATACAGTATGTGTGCAGTATACAGTGTGTATACAGTATGTGTACAGTATGTGTGCAGTATACAGTATGTGTGCAGTATGTGTGCAGTGTACAGTATGTGTGCAGTATACAGTATGTGTGCAGTATACAGTATGTGTGCAGTATACAGTATGTGTGCAGTGTACAGTATGTGTGCAGTATACAGTATGTGTGCAGTGTACAGTATGTGTGCAGTATACAGTATGTGTGCAGTATGTGTGCAGTATACAGTATGTGTGCAGTATGTGTGCAGTGTACAGTATGCGTGCAGTGTACAGTATGTGTGCAGTATGTGTGCAGTATACAGTGTGTGTACAGTATGTGTGCAGTATACAGTATGTGTGCAGTATGTGTGCAGTATACAGTATGTGTGCAGTATACAGTATGTGTTCAGTATGTGTACAGTATGTGTGCAGTATACAGTGTGTATACAGTATGTGTGCAGTGTGTGCAGTATACAGTATGTGTGCAGTGTACAGTATGTGTGCAGTATACAGTATGTGTGCAGTATGTGTGCAGTGTACAGTATGTGTGCAGTATACAGTATGTGTGCAGTATACAGTATGTGTGCAGTGTACAGTATGTGTGCAGTATACAGTATGTGTGCAGTATGTGTGCAGTATACAGTATGTGTGCAGTATACAGTATGTGTGCAGTATGTGTGCAGTGTACAGTATGTGTGCAGTATACAGTATGTGTGCAGTATACAGTATGTGTGCAGTATGTGTGCAGTATACAGTATGTGTGCAGTATACAGTATGTGTGCAGTATGTGTGCAGTATACAGTATGTGTGCAGTATACAGTATGTGTGCAGTATGTGTGCAGTGTACAGTATGTGTGCAGTATACAGTATGTGTGCAGTATGTGTGCAGTATACAGTATGTGTGCAGTATACAGTATGTGTGCAGTATGTGTGCAGTGTACAGTATGTGTGCAGTATACAGTATGTGTGCAGTATACAGTATGTGTGCAGTGTACAGTATGTGTGCAGTGTACAGTATGTGTACAGTATGTGTGCAGTATGTGTGCAGTGTACAGTATGTGTGCAGTGTACAGTATGTGTGCAGTATACAGTATGTGTGCAGTATACAGTATGTGTGCAGTGTACAGTATGTGTGCAGTGTACAGTATGTGTGCAGTATGTGTGCAGTATACAGTATGTGTGCAGTATGTGTGCAGTGTACAGTATGTGTGCAGTATACAGTATGTGTGCAGTATGTGTGCAGTGTGCAGTATGTGTGCAGTGTACAGTATGTGTGCAGTGTGCAGTATGTGTGCAGTATGTGTGCAGTGTACAGTATGTGTGCAGTATGTGTGCAGTATACAGTATGTGTGCAGTGTGCAGTATGTGTACAGTATGTGTACAGTATGTGTGCAGTATACAGTATGTGTGCAGTATGTGTGCAGTATACAGTATGTGTGCAGTATACAGTATGTGTGCAGTATGTGTGCAGTGTGCAGTATGTGTGCAGTGTACAGTATGTGTGCAGTGTGCAGTATGTGTGCAGTATGTGTGCAGTGTACAGTATGTGTGCAGTATGTGTGCAGTATACAGTATGTGTGCAGTGTGCAGTATGTGTGCAGTATGTGTGCAGTGTACAGTATGTGTGCAGTATACAGTATGTGTGCAGTATACAGTATGTGTGCAGTATGTGTGCAGAGTGTGCAGTGTACAGTATGTGTGCAGTATACAGTATGTGTGCAGTGTACAGTATGTGTGCAGAGTGTGCAGTATACAGTATGTGTGCAGTGTACAGTATGTGTGCAGTATACAGTATGTGTGCAGTATACAGTGTGTGTACAGTATGTGTGCAGTATGTGTGCAGAGTGTGCAGTGTACAGTATGTGTGCAGTATGTGTGCAGAGTGTGCAGTGTACAGTATGTGTGCAGTATACAGTATGTGTACAGTATGTGTGCAGTATACAGTGTGTGTACAGTATGTGTGCAGTATACAGTATGTGTACAGTATGTGTGCAGTATACAGTGTGTGTACAGTATGTGTGCAGTATACAGTATGTGTACAGTATGTGTGCAGTATACAATATGTGTGCAGTGTACAGTATGTGTGCAGTATACAGTGTGTGTACAGTATGTGTGCAGTATACAGTATGTGTGCAGTATGTGTGCAGTATACAGTATGTGTGCAGTATGTGTGCAGTGTACAGTATGTGTGCAGTATACAGTATGTGTGCAGTATACAGTATGTGTACAGTATGTGTGCAGTATGTGTGCAGTGTACAGTATGTGTGCAGTGTGCAGTATGTGTGCAGTGTGCAGTATGTGTGCAGTATGTGTGCAGTGTACAGTATGTGTGCAGTATGTGTGCAGTATACAGTATGTGTGCAGTATACAGTATGTGTGCAGTATGTGTGCAGTGTACAGTATGTGTGCAGTATGTGTGCAGTATACAGTATGTGTGCAGTATACAGTATGTGTGCAGTATGTGTGCAGTATGTGTGCAGTGTACAGTATGTGTGCAGTATGTGTGCAGAGTGTGCAGTGTACAGTATGTGTGCAGTATACAGTATGTGTGCAGTGTGCAGTATGTGTGCAGTATACAGTATGTGTGCAGTGTACAGTATGTGTGCAGAGTGTGCAGTGTACAGTATGTGTGCAGTATACAGTGTGTGTACAGTATGTGTGCAGTATACAGTATGTGTACAGTATGTGTGCAGTATACAGTATGTGTACAGTATGTGTGCAGTATACAGTATGTGTACAGTATGTGTGCAGTATACAGTGTGTGTACAGTATGTGTGCAGTATACAGTGTGTGTACAGTATGTGTGCAGTATACAGTATGTGTACAGTATGTGTGCAGTATACAGTATGTGTGCAGTATACAGTATGTGTACAGTATGTGTGCAGTATACAGTATGTGTGCAGTATACAGTATGTGTGCAGTATACAGTATGTGTACAGTATGTGTGCAGTGTACAGTATGTGTACAGTATGTGTGCAGTATACAGTATGTGTACAGTATGTGTGCAGTGTACAGTATGTGTGCAGTATACAGTATGTGTACAGTATGTGTGCAGTATACAGTATGTGTACAGTATGTGTGCAGTGTACAGTATGTGTGCAGTATACAGTATGTGTGCAGTATACAGTGTGTGTACAGTATGTGTGCAGTATACAGTATGTGCAGCTGCTGGCTTTCCATTTTCGCAGCAGTGGGCAGGCCTTCATTTTAAGGCCCCTTTCACACTGGGGGGGCATCGGCAGTAAAGCGCCGCTATTGTAAGCGACGCTTTACCGTCGGTATTTGGCCGCTAGCGGGGGTAAAAGCGGTTTTACCCCCGCGGTTTTACCCCCGCTAGTGGCCGAGAAAGGGTTAAAAACCACCGCAAAGCGCCTCTGCAGAGGTGCTTTGCCAGCAGTATAGGACTTTTTTTCCCGTCCTGCCAGCGCACCGCTCCAGTGTGAAAGGGGCCTAAGAAGGAGAATGAGAATCTTCTGCTGCTGAAAAGGTACAAGTTAAATCATATATTATTATTTGTATATTATAAACAGTATACAATAATTATTTGTATAATACTTATGGTAATTAACCCCTTGCCACCCAGACCAATTCTGACACTTCTCTCCTACATGTAATAATCATCATTTTTTTTGCTAGAAAATTACTCAGAACCCCCAAAACATTATATATATATTATTAGCCGACACCCTAGGGAATAAAATGGTGCTCATTGCAACTTTTCATGTTACACTTTATTTGCGCAGCAATTTTTCAAACACATTTTTTTTTTTTGGAAAGAAACTGTTTCATGAATAAAAATAAATAAATAAAGTTAGCCCCATGTTTTTGTATACTATGAACGATGATCTTATGCTGAGTAAATAGATACCTGACATGTCACGCTTTACAATTGCGCACACTTGTGGAATGGCGCCAAATTTCAGTACTTATAAGTCTCAATAGGAGACGCTATAACATTTTTCACATGTTCCATGTTTAGAGTTACAGAGAAGATCTAGTGCTGGAATTATTGATCTCACTCTAATGATCGCAGTGTATGTAACCTGTGTGTATCTGGATCTGATACCAACCACTCCCCTCACCAGACACTCCCCTCACCAGACACTCCCCTCACCAGACACTCCCCTCACCAGACACTCCCCTCACCGCACCTCCCTGGTGTACAGATCAGAGCCGGTGTTCTGCTGAGAAAGTTCCGCTCGGTGGATAAGGACCCCCAGCGCCTGCGCAGTAGGATCCGGCGGAAATAGCCGAAGCGGAATAGCTGAAAATCAGCTGTACACGGCGCCTGTAAGAGGGCCCCTCGCGGGCTCGCTTCGCTCGCCATGCTTTGGGCACGGCCTCGCTCCGCTCGGCACTTTTAGATTCCCCCTCTAGGTCCACTTGGATGGTAGGGAAGGAACCTGGACCCAGAGCGCAGGCGCCGTGTACAGCTGATTGAGCGTTTGAGCTTCGGCTATCTCCGGCGGCTGACAGTAGTACGTACTGCGCAGTACAGGGGGGAACTTATCCGCCGAGGGAACATTCTCGGCAAGACACCGGGTAGATCTCAATCATAAGGCTGCTGAGCCAATGAAGAGTGAGAAGAACCCGATAGAGTTAGGAGTTTCCTTCCTGCTGCAGCAATCTGACCCACATGTGGTGCTCACTTCTCTCTATACAGGGGGTTCAAAAAAGAGATTATGTCCACTAAATGTGTGTGTGTGTGTGTGTGTGTGTGTGTGTGTGTGTGTGTGTATATATATATATATACACACACAGGACTCCTCATTCATAAAATAAAAACATTTGGGCTGTTGCAGTCATTTCTATATAAAAAAAAGGCTTATTGTGTGTGAAGATGATAAAACTGTTCTGGTAGATAAGGGGTTAAAAACAGTTTCCTCCTGTGATCAGAACTTGATTTGTTGTAGCCGTATTAGTGCAATTGTGCAATTGGAGCACGGGACGCTGCCACAGACAAACAGCAGGAGATGAGCTCGGCACTCGTAGTTACTACACACTGCAGCATTGTTTTAAATGTTTTAAATGTAAGTTGATTGGACTTGTTTTATTAACCACTTCAGCCCCGGAAGGATTTACCCCCTTCCTGACCAGAGCACTTTTTACAATTCGGCACTGCGTCGCTTTAACTGCTAATTGCGCGGTCATGCAATGCTCTACCCAAACGAAATTTGCGTCCTTTTCTTCCCACAAATAGAGCTTTCTTTTGATGGTATTTGATCACCTCTGCCGTTTTTATTTTTTGCGCTATAAACGGAAAAAGACTGAAAATTTTGAAAAAAAATGATATTTTCTACTTTTTGTTATAAAAAAAATCCAATAAACTAAATTTTAGTCATACATTTAGGCCAAAATGTATTCGGCCACATGTCTTTGGTAAAAAAAATGTCAATAAGCGTATATTTATTGGTTTGCGCAAAAGTTATAGCGTCTACAAACTAGGGTACATTTTCTGGAATTTACACAGCTTTTAGTTTATGACTGCCTATGTCATTTCTTGAGGTGCTAAAATGGCAGGGCAGTACAAACCCCCCCCAAATGACCCCATTTTGGAAAGTAGACACCCCAAGGAAATTGCTGAGAGGCATGTTGAGCCCATTGAATATTTATTTTTTTTGTCCCAAGTGGTTGAATAATGACAAAAAAAAAAAAAAATTTACAAAAAGTTGTCACTAAATGATATATTGCTCACACAGGCCATGGGCATATGTGGAATTGCACCCCAAAATACATTCAGCTGCTTCTCCTGAGTACGGGGATACCACATGTGTGGCACTTTTTGGGAGCCTAGCCGCGTACGGGGCCCCGAAACCCCAGCACCACCTTCAGGATTTCTAAGGGCATACATTTTTGATTTCACTCCTCACTGCCTATCACAGTTTTGAAGGCCATAAAATGCCCAGATGGCACAAACCCCCCCCAAATGACCCCATTTTGGAAAGTAGACACCCCAAGGAAATTGCTGAGAGGCATGTTGAGCCCATTGAATATTTTTTTTTTTTGTCCCAAGTGATTGAATAATGACAAAAAAAAAAAAAAATTTACAAAAAGTTGTCACTAAATGATATATTGCTCACACAGGCCATGGGCATATGTGGAATTGCACCCCAAAATACATTCAGCTGCTTCTCCTGAGTACGGGGATACCACATGTGTGGCACTTTTTGGGAGCCTAGCCGCGTACGGGGCCCCGAAAACCAATCACCGCCTTCAGGATTTCTAAGGGCATACATTTTTGATTTTACTCCTCACTGCCTATCACAGTTTTGAAGGCCATAAAATGCCCAGATGGCACAAACCCCCCCCCAAATGACCCCATTTTGGAAAGTAGACACCCCAAGCTATTTGCTGAGAGGCATGGTGAATATTTTGCAGCTCTCATTTGTTTTTGAAAATGAAGAAAGACCAGAAAAAAAATTTTTTTTTTCTTTTTTCAATTTTCAAAACTTTGTGACAAAAAGTGAGGTCTGCAAAATACTCACTATACCTCTCATCAAATAGCTTGGGGTGTCTACTTTCCAAAATGGGGTAATTTGGGGGGGTTTTGTGCCACCTGGGCATTCCATGGCCTCCGAAACTGTGATAGGCAGTGAAGAGTGAAATCAAAAATTTACGGCCTTAGAAAGCCTGAAGGCGGTGCTTGGTTTTCGGGGTCCCGTGCGCGGCTAGGCTCCCAAAAAGTCCCACACATGTGGTATCCCCGTACTCAGGAGAAGCAACAGAATTTATTTTGGGGTGTAATTTCACATATTCCCATGGCATGTTTGAGTAATATATCATTTAGTGACAACTTTGTGCAAAAAAAAAAAAAAAAAAAAAAAAATGTGTCTCTTTCCCGCAACTTGTGTCACAATATAAAATATTCCATGGACTCGACATGCCTCTCAGCAAATAGCTTGGGGTGTCTACTTTCCAAAATGGGGTCATTTGGGGGGGTTTGAACTGTCCTGGCATTTTATGCACAACATTTAGAAGCTTATGTCCCACATCACCCACTCTTCTAACCACTTGAAGACAAAGCCCTTTCTGACACTTTTTGATTACATGAAAAAATGTATTTTTTTTGCAAGAAAATTACTTTGAACCCCCAAACATTATATATTATTTTAAAGCAAATGCCCTACAGATTAAAATGGTGGGTGTTTCATTTTTTTTTTTCACACAGTATTTGCGCAGCGATTTTCAAACGCATTTTTTGTGGAAAAAACACACTTTTTTAAATTTTAATGCACTAAAACACACTATATTGGCCAAATGTTTGATAAAATAAAAAAGATGATCTTAGGCCGAGTACATGGATACCAAACATGACATGCTTTAAAACTGCGCACAAACGTGCAGTGGCAACAAAATTAATACATTTTTAAAAGCCTTTAAAAGCCTTTACAGGTTA
Organism: Lithobates clamitans; assembly: GCA_037952925.1. Taxonomy (NCBI): domain Eukaryota; kingdom Metazoa; phylum Chordata; class Amphibia; order Anura; family Ranidae; genus Lithobates; species Lithobates clamitans. Next base: position 194,245 of record JBBGZY010002891.1, on the reverse strand, counting down.
CCACTTTAGATTTACAGAGGAGGTCTACTGCTAAAATTACTGCCCTCGATCTGACCTTCGCGGTGATACCTCACATGCATGGTGCAATTGCTGTTTACATTTGACGCCAGACCGCCGCTTGCGTTTGCCTTAGCGCGAGAGCAGGGGGGACAGGTGTGCTTTTTATTTATTTTTTTTTTCTTTATTATTTTTTTGCTTTTTTATCTTATTTTTAAACTGTTCCTTTCATTTTTTTTTTTTTTTAAATCATTTTTATTGTTATCTCAGGGAATGTAAATATCCCCTATGATAGCAATAGGTAGTGACAGGTACTCTTTTTTTTAAAAATTGGGGTCTATTAGACCCTAGATCTCTCCTCTGCCCTCAAAGCATCTGACCACACCAAGATCGGTGTGATAAAATGCTTCCCCAATTTCCCAGTGGCGCTGTTTACATCTGGCGAAATCTAAGTCATAAAATGCTCGTAGCTTCCGGTTTCTTAGGCCATAGAGATGTTTGGAGCCACTTTGGCCTCTGATCAGCTCTATGGTCAGCTGGCTGAATCACCGGCTGCATTCTCAGGTTCCCTGTTGAGACAGGAGAGCCAGAGAAAAACACGGAAGACGGTGGGGGGGGGGGCATTCCCTCCCACTGCTTGTAAAAGCAGTCTAGAGGCTAATTAGCCACTAGGATTGCTTTTACATGAAAGCCGACCGCTGGCTAAAAAGAATGATACCAAGATGATACCTAAACCTGCAGGCATCATTCTGGTATAACCACTCAAAGTCGTGAATGGCGTACCTGAAGACAAAAAAATGGTTAACAATAAAGCACAGTAAACGGTAAAGTATAAAAAATTGCATACCTGAAAAGCAAACATGATAAAACATAATAACAATAAAACATTGCAGAATAGAATACAGTAAAAAAGAGCAGAACAATAGAGAGAGAGAACAATAAAACGACAACTATTTTTTTTTATTTTTGTTTGTGTTTTTTTTTTTTTTTTACACTTTTTTTTGTAACTAACTTTTATAACTGTAACCGGTTCCAGGTTTGGGTCTCTCAAAATGCGATGGCATCTTGGGAGACCCTGTGAAAGTGCGCCTAGTCTGTGGAATGCTGTACCCTGCGCTAATACTCAACTAGTGAATGGTAGCGTTCAAAACATTCATCAATGCAAAGACCAGGATTGTCAGGACAGGAGGGACAATAATAGCGGGTGTCACGCCTATATCCGCGCTAGCTGCAGACACGACATCTTTTTTGGGGGCGTTCGTTGGGTAGGGGTACTCGGGAGGACATAAAGAAAATGCCTCTCATGCAGCCGACTGCATTTGGTTGGGGATGTGAATGGGGGAAGTACGGGCGCTGCAGAAGCGGTGGGTTCCCAATTAGGATTGGCGAATGCAGCAGGAAGGGCACTATGGGCACGACGGGCCTGTGTTTGTCTTTTTGGTGGCAGCGGGACACTACTTGTGCTTGCCACCTCACCAGCTTGAACTGCACTTATGGGACTCGCCACGTCACCAAGTGTTACTGCAGTGCTGGTTTGACTACGACCGGGGTGTACTAGGCCGCTGGCGCTTGCCAGTTCACCAAAACGCTACAAAAAAAACTGTTAGCGATCGCAGGGATCAGGCCTGACTCTGCGAACGCTGCAGTTATGCGTTTAGTGTTTTGTAAGTGACAGTGATCGATCGATACTGCACTTGGGTGGGCTGGGCCGGGCCGGGCGGACGGGAAAAACGCAGGTGCTAGCAGGTATCTGTGCTGATCCCGCTAACACTGCGTTTTTGGGAACCCTAAACTGCTGGGGACGCTAGTATAGATCTGATCGGATCAGATATTGATCCGTTCAGATACTATACCACTAAGGGAGGTGTACGCTGCGTGCGTGGGTGTTAGCGGTACTGGCGCTAACCTGACGCTGCCTGGGGCTGGTGCTTGCCAGTTCACCAAAATGCTACCAAAAAAACTGTTAGCGATCGCAGGGATCAGGCCTGACTCTGCGAACGCTGCAGTTATGCGTTTAGTGTTTTGTAAGTGACAGTGATCGATCGATACTGCACTTGGGTGGGCTGGGCCGGGCCGGGCGGAGGGGCAAAACGCAGGTGCTAACAGGTATCTGGGCTGATCCCGCTAACACTGCGTTTTTGGGAACCCTAAACTGCTGGGGACGCTAGTATAGATCTGATCGAATCAGATATTGATGCATTCAGATACTATACCACTAAGGGAGGTGTACGGTGCGTGTACGGTGCGTGCGTGGGTGTTCGCGGTACTGGCGCTAATCTGACGCTGCCTGGGGCAACGCATATCACCGCCGGACGATCAGGGGGCTAAACCTTTATTCGGTAATAAACGGCGGGTGCCCTGACACTATAAAAAAAAAAATAACTAACCAGCGTCACCCGTAACGGTTATACGGTGATCAGTGGTGAAAGGGTTAACTAGGGGGCAATCAAGGGGTTAAAACATTTAATAGATAGTATATGGGGGTCCCTGTCGCTATAAAACACTGACGGCGAACCTAAATATTTACGTCCCTAACTAGCGTCACCAGCGACACTAATACAGCGATCAGAAAAATGATCGCTTAGCGACACTGGCGACAGGGGGTGATCAAGGGGTTAAAACTTTATTAGGGGGGGTACTGGCGCTAATCTGACGCTGCCTGGGGCGACGCATATCACCGCCGGGCGATCAGGGGGCTAAACCTTTATTCGGTAATAAACGGCGGGTGCCCTGACACTATAAAAAAAAAAAAAACTAACCAGCGTCACCCGTAACGGTTATACGGTGATCAGTGGTGAAAGGGTTAACTAGGGGGCAATCAAGGGGTTAAAACATTTATTAGGTAGTATATGGGGGTCCCTGTCGCTATAAAACACTGACGGCGAACCTAAATATTTACGTCCCTAACTACCGTCACCAGCGACACTAATACAGCGATCAGAAAAATGATCGCTTAGCGACACTGGTGAGGGGGGGTGATCAAGGGGTTAAAACTTTATTAGGGGGGGTAAGGGGGGTACCCTAGACCTACAGGGGGGTAATACTAACTGTCCCACCACTGCTAACTGTCACAAACTGACACTATGCAGTAATCAGGAAAAAAAAAAAAAAAAAAAAAAAACCTGCTTGGTGTCAGTTTGTGACAGGGGGGGGGGTGATTGGGGGGGGATCGGGGGGCGATCGGGGGGGGATCGGGGGTGTAATGTATGCCTGGCATGTTCTACTGTGTGTGTTTGTGTTGTGCACTTACTTACATGTCATCTCTCCTCGGCGCTGGAACGGAAACTGACAGCCGAGGAGAGATGACATCACATCCTCTGCCTCTGTGTACTATACAGAGGCAGGGGATGTGTCTCATTGGCTGGGAGCGATCGCGAGGGGGGGGCCACGATCGGATGGTCTCCCCCTCGTCTGTCATCGCTCCCAACCAAATGCCGACCGCAGCTGGCACAGGGGGGGGGTCCGATCGGACCCCCCACCCGCGGGAAGGCAATCACGTACTAGGTACGTGATTTTGCCTGCCCGTGCCGCTCTGCTCACGTATATAGGCGTGAGGCGGTCGGCAAGTGGTTAAATAAATATACCTTTTATATGGGATCACGCTATGTGCGTCTCTTTCCCCCTCACACTGAACATCACTACTCTACTCTACCTGACGAACACTGAGGAGAGAGGCACGAGGACATATTCCAGTTTCCAGGCACGGGGACAGATTCCAGATTGGTGATACCCCTGGAGGCATACGAGCTCAGCGCTCGTGGATTGATGCCCACACTCACCTTATGAAAGTGAGTGCAACCTCCCCCTGTGTGTGTCTTGCCCCCCTCCACTGTGGTCATTGTAGAGTTATTTTACATGCTGTATACTTTCTATTTTTTATATTTCGCTTGGCATGTACATCATTGTCACTGCCTGTATACACGGAACGTCTACACCTGCGGGTCATTTGCAACACAGGCTGTACACCTTATAGCTGTAAGGTAAGCGGCTTGCAAACACGGAGGTGTCCTCACTGAAGATCCCCCTTCCTTTCACGATTGGACTTGTTTTGTGTTTCTCATCACGTGTTTTTGCTTTTTGGACTGGATAATAGAACTAATATTCATGTTTGCCCTAGGGATTTGTCACTTGTAGTTCACCAGGATCTGGCACGTTTTTGCTAATGGGGCACTAGCCCACATATATTTTTCTTGCATTATATACCATATATACTCGAGTATAAGTCGAATTTTTCAGCACATTTTTTTTGTGCTGAAAGTGCCCCCCTCGACTTATACTCAAGTCAAGCACTTTTCTGCAGCAAAAAATTTCATTTTCCGAACCGACTTTGTGGCCCCGTATCTCAGGGCCACTTGGTGCTAGGAACCCCAAATTTGGTGTACAAACCCAGTGGACCTGGTACAACAACATGTCCAAAGATGGAGTTTTTAGCACTAAGTGGCCCCGAGATACGGGGCCCCAAAATCGGTTCGGAAAATGTCATTCTCTGCTGCAGAAAAGTGCTTGACATTTTCTGAACCGACTTTGGGGCCCCGTATCTCAGGGCCACTCAGTGCTAGGAACCCCAAATTTGGTGTGCAAACCCAGCGGAACTTGTGCCATAACATATCCAAATATGGAGTTCTTAGCACCAAGTGGCCCCGAGATATGGGGCCCCAAATCTGGTTTGGAAAATGTCATTCTCTGCTACAAAAAAGTGCTTGACATTTTCTGAACCAATTTTTGGGGCCCTGTATCTCGGGGCCACTTGGTGCTAGAAACCCCAGCTTTGGATATTTTATGGTGCTAGTTCCACTGGGTTTGCACACCCAATTCGGGGTTCTTAGCACTAAGTGGCCCCAAGATACGGGGCCCCAAATTCGGTCAACTGTGTCCATCTGCAGCAATGTCATTTTGGGACCCTTTGCGTTCAGAGACCCCAAATTTTGGCTGCAGCTAGGGGGCAGGCCTGTACTGGCCATAGGGACTACAGGGAGATTCCCAGTGGGCTGATGTCTCAGTGGGCCAGTCAGGTGCAGTCCTGGAGCCGCTCCTGTCTGACAGTGAGTGATCGCAATTTCACTCCTGTCAGGAGGAGAAGCTTCCTTCCCTTAGGCGTTATGCTCCCTCCAGCCTGCAGGGGGAGATAAACCAACGGCAGACTTTCCTTCCTCTCTCCCCTATCACTTGTTATCACATGACTGGAGAGAGGAACGAGAAGCTGCCTTCAAAAACGGTGAGTGCATGTGGGAGGGGGAGGAGAGGGAGGACACTGATGTGAAGGGCTGCTGATGGGGGCTCTCTGGTGGGGACTCTGATGTGAAGGGAGCTGCTGGTGGGGACTCTGATGTGAAGGGAGCTGCTGGTGGGGACTCTGATGTGAAGGGAGTTGCTGGTGGGGACTCTGATATGAAGAGAGCTGCTGGTGGGGACTCTGATGTGAAGTGAGCTGCTGGTGGGGACTCTGATATGAAGAGAGCTGCTGGTGGGGACTCTGATGTGAAGTGAGCTGCTGGTGGGGACTCACTGTGAAGGGAGCTGCTGATTGGGACACTCTGATGTAAGGGGGACGCTGTTGGGGACACTCTGATGTAAGGGGGACTCTGTTGGGGACACTCTGATGTAAGGGGGACGCTGTTGGGGACACTGATGTAAGGGGGATGCTGTTGGGGACACTCTGATGTAAGGGGGACGCTGTTGGGGACACTCTGATGTAAGGGGGATGCTGTTGAGGACACTTTGATGTAAGGGGGACGCTGTTGAGGACACTCTGATGTAAGGGGGAAGCTGTTGGGGACACTCTGATGTAAGGGGGACGCTGTTGGGGACACTCTGATGTAAGGGGGCGCTGTTGGGGACACTCTGATGTAAGGGGGACGCTGTTGAGGACACTTTGATGTAAGGGGGAAGCTGTTGGGGACACTCTGATGTAAGGGGGACACTGTTGGGGACACTCTGATGTAAGGAGGGTGCTGTTGGGGACACTCTGATGTAAGGGGGACGCTGTTGGGGACACTCTGATGTAAGGGGGACGCTGTTGGGGACACTCTGATGTAAGGGGGACGCTGTTGGGGACACTCTGATGTAAGGGGGGCGCTGTTGGGGACACTCTGATGTAAGGGGGGCGCTGTTGGGGACACTCTGATGTAAGGGGGATGCTGTTGGGGACACTCTGATGTAAGGGGGACGCTGTTGGGGACACTCTGATGTAAGGGGGATGCTGTTGGGGACACTCTGATGTAAGGGGGACGCTGTTGGGGACACTCAAAATTAAAGTGGGCCAGTCATGAGGAAGTCCAGGGCCAAATTTTTGTCCCAGTCCAGCCCTGCTAGGGGGCATCTAGGAACCCTTAACTACCGAGTTTGAAGTTCGGGGGACCTATGGCTGCAAATGGGCACAGTGAGGCTGCAAATGGGCATTGTTAACTCTCTTTTCCACTTACAGTAGCTGTGCATTTCTCACCCTCGTCTTATACTCGGGTCAATAAGTTTTTCCCATTTTTTTTTTTGTGGTAAATTAGGGCCTCGACTTATACTCGGAACGACTTATACTCGAGTATATATGGTATATATATATTTTTTGCATTGTGTCATTATTCACCCTATTTGTGTTAGTGTATGCATTTTTGTTTTGCTATGTTCAAGCAGTCACTGTTTCGCGATTACCTTTATATATTAGGCTTTGCCCGCAACATGTCATGTTGATCAGCTACGTTGCACTGCACTGCATCCCCACCATGTTCTTTTAGCATGTAGGATCTATTCATGCATTGGCCCGTTTCTGCTTTTTTAGTTCACTTTGCCACTTTAGTCATCTCTGTAGCTCCCCCCCCCTTCATCACAGCGCAACTACCATCTTCCCCCACTTTTGTCTCATTTGTCCTGCCTTGGATCTGTACTTAGGTGTTGCAGCAGTGTCCTTTTAGCATAGCCCCCCCCCCCCCCCCCCCGACAGCGCAGGAGTTTCCACTTTCACATTGAGCTTCTATCTTCTGCTTCTTCAGTAAAACTCTGAGAATGAAAGCTAGAAGGTGATTGGTTGGTGAGATTTCTCCTTCTCTCCATAGAGAAGTCACACATTGTATATGGGCAGAGCGGGGGATAGAAATCGTACAGATCTCAGGGGGAGAATTTCTATCAATAATCCCCAGTGATCGGAAATCGATCATTTCGATAATTATATTACCCCCCCCCCCACATCACATGGTGTACCCTGGAATATACACTCACCCCAATATACAGAAGTCGGTGGACAGATCATTGCCGGTCAATGTGATGAGATCAACTCTGGTCTCCTTCTCACTACATTCTGTGAGACTGGACTCCACTCACCACAGAAATAGCATGTGGAGCAAACCAATCACAGAAGAAATAGTGCCTTGATGTCAGTATGGAGGGTAACCGCTAACAAAACTCCATCACAGAGCAGGAAAAAAGCACCACTTTCTGCACAGGATGGCGTCTTGCCAAAAATTCCTCAGCAGAACAATGGCCGAGCCACTGTTCTGCCCTCCACTATTGTGTGAGAACCTCCAATGTCCCATCCCAGGATTGGACACCAGATGTCACCTCAATACTGGAGACGCCTACCTGACCGTGTGTACACCTACCTACAGGCCTATGTACACCTACCTATAGTCCTATGTACACCTACCCTTCTCTATACTACCCTACCTACTGTCCTATGTACACCTACCCTTCTCTATACTACCTACTGCTCTATGTACACCTACCCTTCTCTATACTACCTACTGCTCTATGTACACCTACCCTTCTCTATACTACCTACTGCTCTATGTACACCTACCCTTCTCTATACTACCTACTGTACTATGTACACCTACCCTTCTCTATACCAGTGTTTCTCAACTCCAGTCCTCAAGGCACACCAACAGGTCATGTTTTTGGGATTTCCACTATTTTGCACAGGTGATTTGATCAGTTTCACTGCCTTAGTAATTACCATAGCTGTTTCATCTGAGGGAAATCCTGAAAACATGACCTGTTGGTGCGCCTTGAGGACTGGAGTTGAGAAACACTGCTCTATACTACCTACTGCTCTATGTACACCTTCCCTTCTCTATACTACCTACTGCTCTATGTACACCTTCCCTTCTCTATACTACCTACTGCACTATGTACACCTTCCCTTCTCTATACTACCTACTGCCCTATGTACACCTTCCCTTCTATATACTACCTACTACACTATGTACACCAACCCTTCTCTATACTACCTACTGCACTATGTACACCTACCCTTCTCTATACTACCTACTACACTATGTACACCTACCCTTCTCTATACTACACTATGTACACCTACCCTTCTATACTACCTACTGTCCTATGTACACCTACCCTTCTCTATACTACCTACTGCACTATGTACACCTACCCTCCTCTATACTACCTACTACACTATGTACACCTACCCTTCTCTATACTACCTACTGCTCTATGTACACCTACCCTTCTCTATACTACCTACTGTCCTATGTACACCTACCCTCCTCTATACTACCTACTACACTATGTACACCAACCCTTCTCTATACTACCTACTGCACTATGTACACCTACCCTTCTCTATACTACCTACTACACTATGTACACCTACCCTTCTCTATACTACCTACTGTACTATGTACACCTACCCTTCTCTATACTACCTACTGCTCTATGTACACCTACCCTTCTCTATACTACCTACTGTCCTATGTACACCTACCCTCCTCTATACTACCTACTACACTATGTACACCAACCCTTCTCTATACTACCTACTACACTATGTACACCTACCCTTCTCTATACTACCTACTGTCCTATGTACACCTACCCTTCTCTATACTACCTATTACACTATGTACACCTACCCTTCTATACTACCTACTGTCCTATGTACACTTACCCTCCTCTATACTACCTACTACACTATGTACACCTACCCTTCTCTATAGTACCTACTGCTCTATGTACACCTACCCTTCTCTATACTACCTACTGTCCTATGTACACCTACCCTCCTCTATACTACCTACTACACTATGTACACCTACCCTTCTCTACACTACCTACTGCTCTATGTACACCTACCCTTCTCTATACTACCTACTGCACTATGTACACCTACCCTTCTCTATACTACCTACTGTACTATGTATACCTACCCTTCTCTATACTACCTACTACACTATGTACACCTACCCTTCTCTATACTACCTACTGCACTATGTACACCAACCCTTCTCTATACTACCTACTGCACTATGTACACCTACCCTTCTCTATACTACCTACTGCACTATGTACACCTACCCTTCTCTATACTACCTACTGCACTATGTACACCTACCCTTCTCTATACTACCTACCACACTATGTCCACCTACCCTTCTCTATACTACACTATGTACACCTACCCTTCTCTATACTACCTACTACACTATGTCCACCTACCCTTCTCTATACTACACTATGCACACCTACCCTTCTCTATACTACCTACTGTCCTATTTACACCTACCCTTCTCTATACTACCTACTACACTATGTACACCTACCCTTCTCTATACTACCTATTACACTATGTACACCTACCCTTCTCTATACTACCTACTACACTATGTACACCTACCCTTCTCTATACTACCTACTGTCCTATGTACACCTATCCTTCTCTATACTACCTATTACACTATGTACACCTACCCTTCTCTATACTACCTACTGTCCTATATACAACTACCCTTCTCTATACTACCTACTCCACTATGTACACCTACCCTTCTCTATACTACCTATTATACTATGTACACCTACCCTTCTCTATACTACCTACTACACTATGTACACCTACCCTTCACTATATTACACTGTGTACACCTACCCTTTTCTATACTACCTACTACACTAAGTACACCTACCCTTCTCTATACTACCTACTACACCTACCCTTCTCTATACTACCTACTGCACTATGTACACCTACCCTTCTCTATATTACACTATGTACACCTACCCTTCTCTATACTACCTACTGTACTATGTACACCTACCCTTCTCTATATTACACTATGTACACCTACCCTTCTCTATACTACCTACTACACTATGTACACCTACCCTTCTTTATACTACCTACTGCACTATGTACACCTATACTATGTACACCTACCCTTCTCTATACTACCTACTACACTATGTACACCTACCCTTCTCTATATTACACTATGTACACCTACCCTTCTCTATACTACACTATGCACACCTACCCTTCTCTATACTACTACACTATGTACACCTACCCTTCTCTATACTACTACACTATGTACACCTACCCTTCTCTATACTACCTACTACTCTATGTACACCTACCCTTCTCTATACTTTTCTATACTTGAGTCCCACTCAAAAATGGAACTTCCGCTTTAAGTGATGGTGACCCCCTGACATGCCACATTTGACATGTCATTTTTTTGGGGACGTGGGGGGGCTTTTACCCTCTTTTTAGAGTCATCCAGCTCCCACTTCCTCCCGGCACTCTGCAGCGCCATTAGTTCATTTCTCCCCTCTCCCTCCCTGCAATCTTCTGGGACACATCATAGGTCCCAGAAGATTGCCTGGCCAATCGCAGCATGCATGCGCAGTGCGTTATGGTTGTGAAGCCACAGCCGGGCGCCCACAGTTACAATGCTGGCACCGCAGGGAGGAGGGGGAGAGGAGCGAGGCTTTGTTCGCCCGCATCGCTGGACCGTGGGACAGGTGAGTGTCTGATTATTACAAGTTATCAGCTACACTTTTAGTAGCTGCTGACTTTTAAATGGGTGGAACTCCGCTTTAATAGTAAAAGTCCATAGTAAACCATGCGCTGAAAATTTCCTTGTGATAAGTGCTCCAAACTTAAAGGTAAGTGCCACACTTAGGTGCTCCCCCTTTGGTAATACCCTCACCTTGGGGCGTGTGACCGCAAACCTAAGTTTGATCCAACACACTTACGAGCCACCCCTGGGCTATGTGGGAATTGAGCTGCTCAGGTATCCTGGATCACCCTAGAGTGGTATCCTCATAATTATAGAAAAAGAGCTGGATAGTTTGATACCATTTTTTAAAATCCTTTATTTAAAAAACCACAACAAGTGGGTACTCACATGTAACAAGTGCTTAGAGCGCACCAAACTAAACAGGCAATCACAGTGTATCTTTAGGGCTATCGTTCTATTCCGCAGCAGCTGATACCAAACACTGTCCTGTCCCCTCCCCTATGCCTATCGACACAGGGAATCATGTGTCTTCCTCAGGGGGATTGCTATTGAACGGCTGGCTCAGCAAAAGTTAATAGGTAATCGGCGGCAATTTTAGTGTAGTTCAAAAGCCCCATGATTGAAGACATATTCAATCAGATAAAGGTCCTTAACTACTAATCTATACTATTACTCAGAACGGTGTTTGAACGGATCGGTATCCTTGCAGATCATGTTCACAAATACCATAAATGCATCACATACAGAGCATAATTAATAGGCAAGTACAATGATAATAAATGAAAAGTAAAAACAATATGAGTAGTTCCCACCATACAAACATGTGAGGGTTCAATTAATTAACATATAAAGTCACTAACAAATATTAGCAGATAAATAATATTCGGCTAATGCATACTGGTAAGCCATATCGCTGGTCCCTATAGGTATAAATGTAAATATATAACCCACTTATGAATGTGAGGCTGTGAATAATCATTCACCATGGAATGTAAACTACATCCCAAATGTAACAAAGTAAACAAACCCTGCCCACTGTTACATAGGAATAATGCCAAAAGGGAACCAAATCCCATGAATAACCCATATATCCCCAAACAAAGGGTGACAAGATGTCACCCCATGGACCACAACCCCTCCTAAAGGGTAAATAAATATAATATTAAATAAAAAAAAAGCTATAATAATAGGGAACCTGCTACTCTGTTAGCAGACCCCTATGATAAGGTACCGCTAGGTGGCTGCCCTAAATGGCCACCATATTAAACCCCCCAAAATAGAGACTCTAACCCTCATATTGGGTGAGCGCTAAATCAACCCTAATAATTAAAAGTATGTTTCAAATGGAAATACAGCGCTGTCTGAAAGGCCATTCTAATAAAATCTTAAAACAACCATTAGGTCCTGCTGCAGCTTAAACGTGAGATACACACAATGGATTCATTTTCAGAGGAAAAAGCCGCGCATTGTGAGACCATAAAAATGATGATATCTATCCACATGTATTAAATATCCCTATCAAATAGGGGACATTATTTACTCCCAATCCATATATAACTTCATAGACCTATAGTAAAATGATAAACCACTTGCATCACAATGTTTGAGCATGAATGCATTAGAAATCATCTACGTGATATGGTCAAACATTGTCCCTGGAAAAATTCATTTCAACAAAGATTCTCTAAACAAATATTGCCGCTGTTCGCAAAGTATTCAAATTTTTATGAAATTAGTCCCGGAAGCAACGGGTGAACATCCGAGACCCGGGCCAGCTCGAGTTACTTTTAGGGCTCTTTCACACGGGGCGGATCAGTGATGATCCGCCCCATGAACATCCGCTCTGCTCAGTGGGGATCGCTCCGCCGATCCCCGCTGAGCAGGAAGATGACAGGTCTGTCGCTGCTCACTGTGCAGCAACGGACCTATCAGAGCGCCGCTCTCCCCTATGGGGGGATCGGATGATGACGGACCGTAGTGTCCATCGTCACCCGATCCAATCCGAAAACGGATGGAAAGGTAGGGTCTTCCTCCGTTACACTTTTTCGGATCGGAGCGGGTCGGATGTCAGCGGACATGTCACCGCTGACATCCGCTATTCCATAGGGATACATGTATGTCCGTTTTTCATCCGAAAACAGAAGGATGAAAAACGGACATACGGATCGTCCGTGTGAAAGAGCCCTAAGACTTAAAAGAGATCAGTGCAGCTGGCAAGCGGCAGTTATTTCCCAGGTGGAGGAACCTTTCTATCCCAATTCACTTTTTCTGCTGTGTTTTCCTGTTTTAAGTCACAAATCAACTAGTGAAGGAAAGGCATTTCATAAAAATGTGAATACTTCGCAATCAGCAGCAATATTTGTTTAGAGAATCTTTGTAGAAATGAATTTTTCCAGGGAAATTTTTTGACCATATCACGTAGATGATTTCTAATGCATTCATGCTCAAACATTGTGATGCAAGTGGTTTATCATTTTACTATAGGTCTATGAAGTTATACATGGATTGGGAGTAAATATGTCCCCTATTTGATAGAGATATTTAATACATGTGGATAGATATCATCATTTATATGGTCTCACAATGCGCGGCTTTTTCCTCTGAAATTACAAGTATATACAAATAAAATTTACCATGATAATAAAATATTCACTATCTAACAACCTATACAGACAGTTCCTGAGTTACGAACGGGTTAGGGACTGCCAGTTTGTTCTTAAGTCGGAAGCGCATGCGCACAATGGCAGACGTCATTTTCCAATGTTCTGTCAAGTAGCCGCGCATGCACACACATCGTCTGATGTTTTCCAAGGTGCCCATCGTCGAAAAGTGGACGCACATGCTCAGAACGTCATGCCGCCTCTTGTTCATAAGTAGGAGTCGTTCTCAAGTCGGAGGTTCGTAACTCGGGGACCTCCTGTACATTGAATATGGGCCTATCATAAATAAGGTCTCCCCTTATGTGAAATTCAAAAAATCTAATGGGTGTTATCAGAGGATATTACCGGTCACTAAGAAAACATCTAAGGTCAAACTCTTTATTTAGCCCCCCCCAGCATTAGAGACCCCATCTGGTGAATCCACCACGATTACCTCTTACTAATCTCCCTAATGTAGTTACTATATTAGTGTAGTTACTCTATTGATGACAGCTGGGGACTACTGACCACTGATGGGAGATCTGCAGACTTGGGGAAATGGAGGGAAAAAAATTAGGATCCATTTACACAATCAAACAAAAAATTCCTAAATCACTTGCCAGCCAACCTGCAATGAACCAAATTATTGTGTCTAACAGTTCACATTAAAACAAGGGGTTTAGTTTGCACACATTTGCAAATACATGTGTGATCTGCAGAGTCACGTCATGGCACCCCATAGTACTGCAGTCCTAACTCTATAAATTTTGAGTGCTTCCAAAGTTGGAACAATATATAATAATGGATAGATTAAGAGCAGGTATGCCTGGTGGGAGCGCACCCCTACTTAAAAGGTACAGGGACACACTGTACACCCAGCAAATTTATAGAGTTAGAGCTGAATTACACTGGGGTGCCCTGATGTGGTCTCTGCAGATTACTTATGTATTTTCATGTTTGCAAACTAAATCTCTTGTGTGAACTGTTGGACGGGACAATTCAGTTTGTTGCAGGCTGGTTGGTAAGTGAGCTGGGAATTTGTTTTTGTTTTTTTTACATGCATTACACTTCCATGTGCTCCTTGCTGCAAAGGCCAGTTACAGATTGGGTTGGTTGCCATTTGTTTGTCCCAATGTCATCACACAGAATAATTGTACAAAACTGGATTAGATTTGGAAGGCAAACCAAGGTAGGGAGCAGGAAGAGAACAGTCCTAGAAATTAACAAGAGAAAAGTGGTCAAGGAAGCCGACACATTGAGGACTCCGGTGCTAACCAATAATACAGGTGGGTGTAACCACAAAATAAACTGCCAGTAAAAAGAAAAAAAAAATAGTGGAAAGAGACATCAATTTATAAGCTACCGAGTCATACAAAAATCTAAAAAGGTTTTATTGAAAAACGTATAAAATGTATTCAGAACAAGGATACAGAACATACATATATGAAAAAGCACCATCGGTCCCATCAGTCCCCTACATCCCCAAACACCCAATCAAAAGAAAAGTACTAATAAAACTAAAAGAACCCCATATCCCACCACCAAAAAAGTTTTTCCATGCAGCAGGAAAGAAGGAAAGATCCTAAAAGCAAAAATCAGAAAGTCACAATGGAGACACAGGTGATGACCCCGCAGAAAAACCACACAAAGTGGAGAGAGAGTCTAAGAGCAATCCATAGGGAGCGCATGAATATACAAACCTCATGAAAACTATGATAATTCACAATAGGTATGTAGCAATAACTCACGGTGGAGCTGCTGATTTAAAGCGGGCTGTTACCGTCACCTTGTTACCTGTAATTTCACCAATACCGGGGCTAGGGGTCCCCGTTGAGCTTACTATCAGACAATGTAGGCACCAGTCACTTGAGTACTTTTCCAATGCTTTAATGGGAGATAACTGGAAGAAGTAGCAGGAAAGAGGTAGAAGGAGAGTTGCAGGGAAGTTCAAATACCTTTTCTTGGCGTAGCATCAAGGAATTTAAATCTTTAGAATGAATGTATCCTCATCTTAGGATTAAATCTCTGCCCGCCCGGATAGGTCTCTTTCACTAACCCAGCAGCCGGAACGCAGCACGAACAAAAGTCTCTGCCACAGACTTAAATGAAACAAACTCATATGATCCTCTGCCACAGGATGTAGTAGTTTTTTGATGAACAGTAAACACAGTACCAGAACCTTTAAGCCGACCCAGCAGTACTTGTGCGGTAGATTCGTTTAAGATGTGTCCTGCAATCGAGTCACCAGGCCCTTAAGACCAGCCTTGCATGGTCCCTTCCAAGATGGGTCCTCCCCTGGATCTTTCCGATTGTCCGGCTTCTTCCCGCAGGACAGACAGCACAGGACCATCCCAGCTATAGCAGGCCCCAGACAGGCTTCTGGGTCCACCCGCAAGGCTGCAGCAACGCAACCCTCCAGGCCGGAGGGCTACGAGATAGAACTCACTGACACATACCTCTAGGCCAGGAGGGCCACGAGGCAAAAAGACTCCCCGAAACATGGCATCTGTCCCATAAATACCCTCTCCCAGAATGCAACTCGGAGGACCACCTCCACCGAGTTATCTCCGGGATTGAAGAGCACTCATACACTTCAGCATGTTGCTTTCCAACATTGACCTATGGTGACATCGACACCCACAGGCACAATGTGGAACTGCACGCAACACAACCAAACTGGAAGAGGGGCCAAATCTAACATTAAATTGAATCTGAACTATGTACAGAACAGATGACCCACTAAATTTACCTATAAGCGGTAGATTGAAAAATCTACCAGCGCTACAGGTAATAAATCAATCACTTATGTTCAGGATATCAATAAATAATAAGGAGAATATTAGTTTTTATTGCTCTGCAGGAGAAAAGCTCTATATATATATATATTTATACACAGAACAGTTTGTCTGGATTGATCCATCTAATTGCAACAAGTTAACTCCGTTCAGGAGGCGTCTCCCATGTATTGTTCAGCTGGATGGATAAATCTATTTATAAATCCACAATACATGTGAAGGGTCTATTTTAGCCCTCTGTATGGGATTCATCTTCTGCCAGCTGCTTTCATCCAGACCTTTCCTCCTGTACTACAATCATCATCTGATTTGCTTTACATTTAACTTCTTGTTTTCAGGGACCGGTGCTCTGTCTTTGAAAGTTCTACAATTGCAGCAGCTGAAATTGTTCTATGATTAAGTAAATATTCTCCTGATTATTGATATCCAGAGCATCTGAGCGATTGATTTATTATCTATTGTGAATTATTATAGTTGTTATGAGGTTTGTATATTCTTGCGCTCCCTATGGATTGTTCTCAGGATCTCCACTTTGTGTGTTTTTTTTCTGCGGGGTCATCACTTGTGTCTCCATTGTGACATTCTTATTATGATCTTGTATTCTTCCCGGCTGCATGGAGGAAGTTTTTTTGGTGGTGGGGTATGTGGTTCTCCATTATTTTACTTTTGTTTGGGTGTTTTGGGAGGGAGGAGAGGACTGAGGGGAATACAGAGTTTTTCATGTATTTGTTCTGGATACATATTTTATACATTTTTCAATAAAAATATTTTTATATTTGTGGATCTGGTGACTCGGTAGGTTATAAGTTAGTGTCTTTTCACTATTCTTTTCTTTTTATTGGCAGGAAGAGAAAAATTTGTTAACTCCCATCTAGTATTCCATCAGTATGTGCAGAGGGAAGGAGTCCGTCTCAGGAGTCCCCAACCTTTTTGGCACCCGACACCGACTTCAATCATCCCGACACCATGACTTCAATCATCCCGACACCATGACTTCAATGTGTCACTTGTCATTGTAGCCATCAGATGAGAGCCCCTCCCCCCAGTACCAGTGCTGTACCCCCTGTCAGTGTATGGAGAGCCCCTCCCCCCAGTACCAGTGCTGTACCCCCTGTCAGTGTATGGAGAGCCTTTCCCCCCAGTACCAGTGCTGTACCCCCTGTCAGTGTATGGAGAGCCCCTCCCCCCAGTACCAGTGCTGTACCCCCTGTCAGTGTATGGAGAGCCCCCTCCCCCCAGTACCAGTGCTGTACCCCCTGTCAGTGTATGGAGAGCCCCTCCCCCCAGTACCAGTGCTGTACCCCCTGTCAGTGTATGGAGAGCCCCCTCCCCCAGTACCAGTGCTGTACCCCCTGTCAGTGTGATCAGTGCTATACCCCCAGTACCAGTGCTGTATCTCCATCCCCACCCCCGCTCTCCGCCCCCCATAGTAAACTGTGTTTGCTATGCTTCAGTTTGTGAATGAACAGGAAGCCGCTCAGCACAGAGCACTTCCTATTCATTCTCTGTGCAGTGCAGCTGAGGCTGCAGAGGAAGAGATTGGGAATTGATATCCTCATTTCCTTTCTCTGTCTTTAAGAGCCCTTGCACACTGGGGTGGTTTGCAGGCGCTATTGCGCTAATAATAGCGCCTGCAAACCGACCCGAAAGTGCCGCTGCTTTGTCTCCAGTGTGAAAGCCCCGAGGGCTTTCACACTGGAGCGGTGCGCTGGCAGGACGGGAAAAAAAGTCCTGTTAGCAGCATCTGAAGGAGCGGAGTGTATACCGCTCCTTCACCGCTCCTGCCCATTGGGCATGGCGCGGCTATACTGCCTCTGCAGAAGCACTTTGCGGTGGTTTTTAACCCTTTCTCGGCTGCTAGTAGGGGGTAAAACTGCCCCGATAGCGGCCGAATACCGACGGTAAAATGCCGCTAATAATAGCGGTGTTTTACCGCCGACGCCGCCCCCGCCCCAGTGTGAAAGGGCCCTAAAAGTGAAGACATTAGAGATTAGACCCCTGATATTTCACTAAAGCCCCCAACAGGGCTTTAAAAAAAAAATCAAACAACCGAAAGAAAATATGAATAAAAAAACCCTTAAAAAAAAAGAACAAAAAAAAAAGTTTTAAAATTCTAAAAATAAAGATAGATTAGGGCAGCCCTCAAAATTTCAACTTGTCTGCTCACATTTGTCGAGTGTAATTATGAGCAGTGAGTATGGTCAGGGCTGTGCTGTCCAGGAATGTATATCCAGTGCCTCCCCCCGCCGTGCACAGAGGAGCACAGAGGGGCATTTCAGAAGGGAAGGAGCAGTCCACCGCCTGGGACCGCCCCTCTCCACTCCCCTCCTGCCACTTGTCCCCGCCCCCTGCACAGGCTCACATAGAGGGGCATTTCAGAAGGAGCAGTCCGCCGCATGGGACCGCCCCTCTCCACCTCCCTCCTGCTGCTCAACCCCGCCCCCTGCACAGGTTCGCACAGAGGGGCATTTCAGGAGGAGCAGTCCGCCGCCTGGGACCGCCCCTCTCCACCTCTCTCCTGCCGCTCGACCCCACCCCCACACAGGCTCGCACAGAGGGGCATTTCAGGAGGAGCAGTCTGCCGCCTGGGACGGCCCCTCTCCACCTCCCTTCTGCTGCACATCTAAGGAGTGGGGCGGTTCATGTCATCAAGGCAGTCCTAGGTGGGCAGGCTCAAACCCTCTCGGTCCGCCCTCAGTGTTTAGACGATGTCAGTGTGCTGTGATTGAAAGCAGCACATGGAGGTGTTGAATTGGGAATTGAACAAGACGTGTGCTGGGAGGAAAGGGGGGGCTATTCAGAGGCATAGGTGTAATAAATGGGGGGGTAGAATTGGAGGCATAGGTCTGAATCATACTTATACCTGCAATGCCACCCCCCAATCTATCATACCAATGCATTGCATTGAGGCTGCATTGATGGTCACTGGTGAGGCTGCATTGATGGTCACTGGTGAGGCTGCATTGATGGCCACTGGTGAGGCTGCATTGATGGCCACTGGTGAGGCTGCATTGATGGCCACTGGTGAGGCTGCATTGATGGCCACTGGTGAGGCTGCATTGATGGCCACTGATCAAGTTGTTGTTAATATTTATTTGTGTAACTTAATTCTGCATAAATCATTTAACAGTGTCATTTCATGAGATAATTTATGAGGGCCTGTTTCGGGCTTTTTTTAGGGGTTAGGTGGGGCAACTGGTGGTTAGTAACTCTTAAGGCCTGGCTAGCAACTCAGGACCTAAAATTTTGAGCCCTGGATTAAAGACTCATTCACATGTGCTTTGTTCTCTGAAGAGTGGTCAGTATTTGGATCACTCTTCAGAGAGCATCTGACAGGTGGAGGAGATATATCGCCTGCACAAAGTAATAAACCACTGATTCACACTGTACAGAGCATAACGCCCGTGTGAATGACCCCCAAGATCTCATCCACACAAAGAGCTTCATTTATTAACTCCATACAGTTCTATCTTTTAGATTTAGCAGGAATTGTGTTTTTCATTATTAACCACTTAACAACCGGCCCATAGCCAAATGACGGCTACAGGGCGGTTGTTTAACTCTGGGAGGGCGTCCAGGGACGTCCTCCCAGAATTCAGCTCTCGTGCGCCCCCTAGGGCGCGCACTCGAGAGCATCCGTGACCGCCGGGTCCAGAGGACCCGGCGCATCACAGATCCCGGTAAATGGCCGCGATCACATGTAAACAAACCGGCGTCATCTGATGACGCCGGTTCCTCTCCTCCCCCTCTCCTCCCCTCCTGTGTACCGATCGGTACACTGTGGAGGAGAGGGGGATGGATGGATGGCTGCAGCGTTGTGGGCTGCATCTGTAGTGCCCACAGCGCTGCACAGAGACATCCAGCCATCCATCCATCCATGCTCAGCCATCCCTCACTGCTCTGCAGTGCCCCACAATACTCTGCCATACCCTGCAATGCCCCTAAATACACCGCAATACTCTGCCATACCCTGCAATGCCCCTAAATATACCGCAATACTCTGCCATACCCTGCAATGCCCCTAAATACACCGCAATACTCTGCCATACCCTGCAATGCCCCTAAATACACCGCAATACTCTGCCATACCCTGCAATGCCCCGAAATACCCCACAATACTCTGCCATACCCTGCAATGCCCCGAAATACCACGCAATACTCTGCCATACCCTGCAATGCCCCGCAATACTCTGCCATACCCTGCAATGCCCTGAAATACTCTGCCATACCCTGCAATACCCCGCAATACTCTGCCATACCCTGCAATGCCCCGAAATACCCCGCAATGCCCCAAAATACTCTGCCATACCCTGCAATACCCCGCAATACTCTGCCATACCCTGCAATGGCCCGAAATACACCGCAATACTCTGCCATACCCTGCAATACCCCGCAATACTCTGCAATACCCAGCCATACTCTGCAATACTCAGTGATACCCAGCCATACTCTGCCATACCCAGCCATGCTCTGCAATACCCCGCAAAAATCTGCAATACTCTGCCATAACCCGCAATACTCTGCCATACTCTGCAATACCCAGCCATGCTCAGCCATACCTAGCCTCTGTATGTGGCCAGGCTGTGGAAGTCTCACACATGTGGTATCCCCGTACTCAGGAGGAGTAGGAGAATCTATTTTGGGGGGTCATTTTTGGTATGTACATGCTATGTGTTAGAAATATTGTATAAATGGACAACTTTGTGTTAAAAAAAAAAAGAAGCGTTTTAACCACTTCCCGCCTGCCGTCATACAACGTCCTTGACTTTGTGCGGGGATATCTGAATGATGGGTGCAGCTACAGGCATCATTCAGATATCAGCTTTTTCAGCCGGCGATTCCCTACACCATAAGAAGGATCATAGCGGCTGTTACACTGCTTGATCATTCTTACGGGAGGCGAGAGGGGACGTCCCCCCCTCCCGCCGCCCTCCGGTGCTTCTACCGACTCACCGCTACGATCGAAGCCAGGATCTTTTTTTTTTTTTTTATTTTATTTCAGGCACAGCCTAGAGGTGAGATGTGGGGTCTTATTGACCTCATATCTCACTGTAAAGAGGACCTGTCATGCCATATTCCTATTTCAAGGGATGTTTACATTCCTTGTAATAGAAATAAAAGTGATCAAAAAAATGTTTTTGGGGAAAAAAGTGTCAAACTAAAATAAATAAAGTAAAATGAACAATAAAAAAAAAAAAAAAAAAAATTTTAAAGCGCCCCTGTCCGTGTGCTCGCATGCAGAAGCGAACGCATACGTAAGTCCCGCCCACATATGAAAATGGTGTTCAAACCACACATGTGAGGTATCGCTGCGATCGGTAGAGCGAGAGCAATAATTCTGGCTCTAGACCTCCTCTGTAACTCAAAATTTGTAACCAGGAAAAAATTTTAAAGCGTCGCCTATGGGGATTTCTAAGTAGCGAAGTTTGGCGCCATTCCACGAGCGTATGCAATTTTGAAAGGTGACATGTTAGGTATCTATTTACTCAGTGTAACTTCATCTTTCATATTATGCAAAAACATTGGGCTAACCTTACTGTTTTGGGTTTTTTTTAGCAAAAAACTGTTTTTTTTCCAAAAAAAATGCGTTCAAAAAATTGCTGCACAAATATCGTGATAAAAAGTTGCAATGACCGCTATTGTATTCTCTAGGGTCTTTGCTAAAAAAAACATATATAATGTTTTGGGGTTCTATGTAATTTTCTAGCAAATAAATGATGATTTTTACATGTAGGAGAGAAATGTCAGAATTGGCCTGGGTGCTCCAGAACGCCTGAAGGTGCTCCCCTGCATGTTGGGCCTCTGTATGTGGCCATGCTGTGTAAAAGTCTCACATATGTGGTATCGCCGTACTCGGGAGTAATAGCAGAATGTTATTTGGGGTGTAATTTGTGGTATGCATATGCTGTGTGTGAGAAATAACCTGCTAATATGACAATTTTGTGAAAAAAAAAAGAAAAAAAAACAAACTTGATTTTGCAAAGAATTGTGGGAAA
The DNA here is from genome assembly GCA_037952925.1 of Lithobates clamitans. Classification (NCBI taxonomy): domain Eukaryota; kingdom Metazoa; phylum Chordata; class Amphibia; order Anura; family Ranidae; genus Lithobates; species Lithobates clamitans. The sequence continues at coordinate 172,073 of JBBGZY010002891.1, read as the reverse complement.
AAATGACAACTTCAAAAAACTCACCATGCATCTTTCTAAATACCTTGGAATGTCTTCTTTCTAAAAAGGGGTCATTTGGGGGGTATTTGTACTTTTCTGGCATGTTAGGGTCTCAAGAAATGAGATAGGCCATCAGTACTTCAGGTGTGGTCAATTTTCAGATATTGGCACCATAGCTTGTGGACTCTATAACTTTCACAAAGACCAAATAATATACACTAATTTGGGTTATTTTTACCAAAGATATGTAGCGGTATAAATTTTGGCCAAAATATATGAAGAAAAATTACTAATTTTCAAAATTTTATAACAGAAACGAACATAAATGTATTTTTTTTACAGATTTTTCGGTCTTTTTTCTTTTATAGCGCAAAAAATAAAGAACCCAATGGTGATTAAATACCACCAAAAGAAAGCTCTATTTGTGTGAAAAAAAGGACAAAAATTTCATATAGATACAGTGTTGCATGACTGAGTAATTGTCATTCAAAATGTGAGAGCACCAAAAGCTGAAAATTGGTCTGGTTATTAAGGGGGTTTAAGTGCCCAGTGGTCAAGTGGTTAATAATAATTTTACTGTATTTTAAGCAAAAATATAACTTGAATTTTTATTTTTTGGGGGGGCGCTGACAGGTGGAGAGGAGATCAGAAAGGATAAACCAGGTCTTCACGGCTCAGACAAAAACACTAATGCCCCGTACACACGGTCAAGTTTTCCGACGGAAAATGTGTGATAGGACCTTGTTGTTGGAAATTCCGACCGTGTGTGGGCTCCATCACACATTTTCCATCGGATTTTCCGACACAAAGTTTGAGAGCAGGATATAAAATTTTCTGACAACAAAATCTGTTGTTGGAATTTTCGATGGTGTGTACACAAATCCGATGGACAAAGTGCCACGCATGCTCACAATAAATAAAGAGATGAATGCTATTGGCTACTGCCCCGTTTATAATCCCGACGTACGTGTTTTACGTCACCGCGTACAGAATGATCGGATTTTCCGACAACTTTGTGTCACCGTGTGTATGCAAGACAAGTTTGAGCCAACATCGGTTGGAAAAAATCCTAGGATTTTGTTGTCAGAATGTCCGATCAATGTCCGACCGTGTGTACGGGGAATTAGGCTGGGCTCACACCTTTGCGAATTGGATGTGGATTTCCCTGCATCCAATTCACGTCAGGAGATTGTGATCGATTCTCTATGGAGCCGGTTCACATACCCTGTTTCCCCTAAAATAAGACCTAGCGCGATTGTCTGAGATGGCTGCGATATAAGCCCTACCCTCCAAATAAGCCCTACCCTGTTTTACCGAAAATAAGCCCTACCCTGAAAATAAGACCTACAAGGACTTTAACTAGGGCTTATTTGGGGGGTAGGGCTTATATTGAAGCCATCACCGACAATCACGCTAGGTCTTATTTTAGGGGAAACAGGGTATCTCCGGAGTGATTTGTAGAGGAGTCCTGTGTATCTTCTGGTCTGTTTCATGTCTGAATTCAGCCAAAATTTCGGGCAGAAATCAGACCTGAAATAGTGGAGGGGGAGCACCGGACCCCCCGCTGTGAGCCGCTCCGTGCTTCAATGTGACCCCGGCCTTAGGAGGTGATCCTAGCAGGGCCGGGTATTATTATTATTATTATACAGGATTTATACGGCGCAGTTTGTGCAGCACTTTACAATATAAGAGAGACAATACAATTCAATAGAAGAGGGTTAGGAGGGCCTCGCTCCTGGGAGCTTACAATCTAATAGGGAGGGGCTGGTGGAAGAAAACGGAAAATTGTATACTCACCTTTCCGTAATTTTCCTTTCCTGTCGCATCTCATGGCAGCATACACCTATGGGTTGTGGCTCCGCCCCCGCAACCTGATAGGACCGCGTAGCTATTAAAGTCTGAGAGAGCCCCTGCCCCAGCATTCTCCGTGTATATATACCTCACCTCAGATGGGTGGGCATTTGTATGCTGCCATGAGATGCGACAGGAAAGGAAAATTACGGAAAGGTGAGTATACAATTTTCCGTTTTCCTGTCGCATCATGGCAGCATACACCTATGGGGAATAACTCGTAAACTGGGTGGGTATGAGCAAAAGATAAGTTTTTTTATTTAGAAGGTATTGAGGAGTTAGCCTGAATAATTGCTCTCCCAAATTCTACCGTGGACAATCTAGCGGAGTCCACTTTATAATGAGAGATAAAAGTGGTTTTCGAAGACCAAATGGCTGCTTTGCAGATGGTTTCGGCTGATACCCTGCAGTAGGCCACCCAGGAGGTCGCCATTGCCCTTGTGGAGTGCGCCCTTAAGCCCTCAGGTACTCGTGCATTGTTAGATGCGTAAGCTCTCTTAATGATCTTCACCAACCATGCTGCGATGGTGCGAGAGGTTGCTGCTTTTCCTCTTCTAAACCCATGAGGAATGACCAGTAGGTCCTCTGTCTTCCTTAAATTGCTGGTTGCCAGGAGGTAGGCCTGGATATTAGACTTTATGTCAAGCGGATGTGGATCACCCTGTTCTGTGGATAGGGTGGGGAGACATAGTTCTTGGTTAAAGTGGAAAGATGATGACACTTTCGGGATGAAGCGATCCGATGGTTTTAAGACTACTTTGTCTGGATAGAACATCAAGTATGGTTCCTTAGCCTGTAAGGCCTGAATTTCCGATACCCTTTTAGCTGATGTAATTGCTATTAGGAAAGTGACTTTGAGAGTTAGGTCCCACAGGGAGACATTCTCTAACGGAAAAAATGGCTCATGGGATAAGGCTTCCAACACTACTGAAAGATCCCATGTCGGGAAGGAAGGTTTCCTAGGTGGTCTCAGCTTTAGGCAAGCCTTCTGAAATTGGATGATGAGAGGTTCTTGAGCCCATTTCACTCCTGTCATAGCGGATAGGGCTGATACATGTACCTTCAGGGTACTAGACCTAAGACCTTTATCTAGACCTAACTGGAGAAACTCGAGGATCTGAGGAACTGATGGACATGCCGGGTTCCAGGATTGCTGTTGTGCGACTAAGAGAAAACTCTCCCAGACCCTTTTATAGGTTTTATTGGTCGTGGATTTTCTGGCCTGGAGGAGAGTGTCTATCACCTTCTGGGAGCAACCTTGGACTAAGAACCTAGTCCTTTCAATCTCCATGCTGTTAGATGCAGCCTCTCCGGAAATGGGTGAAGGAGTTGCCCCTGCGACAGTATATCCGCTGTCATTGGGAGTGTCAGTGGTTCTGCTGTGCTCAATTGGAGGAGCGTCGTAAACCATGGTCATCTCGGCCAAAATGGGAGGACTGCTAGCACTGTGGCTTTCGACCTCTTGAGTCTGAGTAAGAATCTCGGAATGAGTGGTGTTGGCGGAAATATGTACCCCAAACGGAAGTTCCAGTCGTGTTGTAGGCAATCCGTGCCTTCTGCCGATGGGAAAGGAATTCTGGCTAGATATCTCTGGCATTTCGTGTTGACCGGTGTTGCCGCCAGGTCTATATCCGGTATCCCCCAGGTCTGGGTTATGAGGGTAAAGGCTTGGTGACTTAAGGCCCACTCGTTGTTTGATACAAAGGTCCGACTTAGAGAGTCGGCTAGTTGATTTTGGACTCCTGGGACATACGCTGCCGTTAATCCCGACAGGTTCAGCTGTGCCCACTCGAAGACTGGACGGACTTCCCGCATCATGGAGCGACTCCTGGTGCCCCCCTGCCTGTTGATATAGGCAACTGCCACTCTGTTGCCCAATTTTAGCAGGACCTCTTTCCCCCTGAGGAGGGGGCTGAAGGCTAACAGAGCTTGGAAAGCTGCTTTCATCTCCAATATATTTGAAACCACGTTCTGTGTTCTGAATGTCCAAAGGCCCTGGACTGCGTGATGGCGGTAGTGTGCCCCCCAGCCCTTCAGGCTGGCGTCTGAAGTGATTATTTCCTGAGGAAGAGGGACTATATGCCTGCATCTCTTCAGATTGTTCAATCTGGTCCACCACCAGAGTGATTGTTTTATTTCTTTCTGGACTATGATCGGCTGAGACAATGATACCCCGTTCCATTGTTTTAACAATGATGCTTGCAGAGGTCTGGTGTTCCATTGGGCCCATTGTACCATTGGGATGGTTGCTGAGAATGACCCCAGTATGCTGAGGTACTCCCGGGCTGGTAGTGTGGTAGAGGCTAATAACTTTCTTGCCTTCTGAATGAGGCTGGGAATTTTTTCCTGCGGAAGTTCCACCGTATTGAGACGGGTGTCTAGTTCCGCCCCCAGGAATATCATTCTCTGAGTGGGCTGCAGATTGCTTTTCCCCCAGTTTATGATCCAGCCGAAGTTTTGTAGGGTGGTAATCAGAATGGATCGATGCAGTAGAAGAGAATCCTGATTGTCTGCTAGCAAAAGGATGTCGTCCAGGTAATGATGGACCCTCAATCCTTGTTCTCTTAGTAAGGCTATTACTGGCAGTAAGATTTTTGTGAATGTCCTTGGAGCGGTGGAGATCCCGAACAGGAGGCTTCGGAATTGAAAATGATGTAGACCTACCGCAAAGCGGAGAAATTTTTGGAATGAGATGTGAATGGGGACGTGCAGATAGGCGTCTTGTAAATCGACGGAAAGCATCCAATCCCCGATATTCATGGCCCGAAGAATTGACTGGAGGCTCTCCATTTTGAATGTCTCGACTAAGATTGAGCGATTGAGATTCTTTAGATCTAAGACAGGGCGTAGATCCCCCGATTTCTTCTTCACCAGAAACAACGGGGAGTAGAATCCCGTTGACCTCTGGGATATTGGAACCTCCACTATGGCTTCCTTTTGTAACAGGTCTTGGACGTACTTTGTCAGTAGCATCCTTTTTTCCCAAGATGCAGGTAATCTGGTTACAGAGAATTGGTCTCTTGGAGCCCGTGTCTTGAATTTCCATTTGTGGCCGAACTGGACAGTGTCTATCGTCCATGGGTCCTTTATTGTATCCGCCCAGACCTGCTTGAAACTCATGAGTCTGGCCCCCACTAAAGCTGGTTGGGCGGACGCACCTTCAAAAAGACTTTTGTTCCCCTGACACAGGGGTCTTAGACTTTTGGAGCTTGAGGAATGATGACTGGGGATTCTTCCAGTTCCTTCTATACTCTTTTCCGGGCCTGTAGGATCTTGCCTCTCTGTATTTATCTGGCAGATTTCTTCTAGAAACCGGTGGTCTCTGCTGCCTGGGCCTCCTATCTGAAGGGATGAGTCCCGATTTTCCCCCGTGACTTTAGAAATAGCCACGTCCAGTTTTTCTCCAAAAAGGTTTACGCCATCAAAGGGTATTTTACACCAATTGGATTTTGAGGAGGGATCTGCCGACCAGGGTTTTAACCAGAGCGCCCTTCTGGCCATTACTGAGCTTAACATTGCTCTTGAAGTGGTTTTAATTATATCCACAGAGGCTTCTGCGACAAAGTCGCCTGCAAGACTAAGTTCTTGGAGTGCTGAGATAACTTTCTCCTGCTCTATTCCTTCCGATACCAGCTTCTCGGCCATCGTGGACCAGCTTGAGATAGCCTTACCGACGGCAGCCAGTGCTATTGCTGGCCTGCAAGCGCCACCTGCCGAGAGGTAGGTTCTCTTAAGATCCAGATCGATCTTTCTATCCAGGACGTCTTTGAATGTGACTGCATCCTCTATTGGAAGTGTTACGTGCCTGGCGAGGCGCATTAGGGAGGAGTCGACCACTGGAGGAGATATTAGTGGGTTGACGTTAGGCTCTTTAGGTGGATAGAGTTTTGATAATCTGTTGCTGAGGCCAGTTTTTTTCTCTGGCTTTTGCCACTCATCCTTAATTAGATCCTCAAGTTCCTCAATGAACGGGAAGTTCTCTGGGTCTTTTTTAAGATTTGGAAAGTATTTCCTCACTTTTTGAGGAGTTTCTTTTTCTTCCACCCAGTCGATCGCCTCTTTTACTGACTTCACGAATGGGTCGATCAATGAGAAGTCAAAGCCGGTGGATGCCTCTAGATCATCAGTGTCAGAGAGAGGGTCTGACGTCTTTGATGATGATGGGGCAGTGGATGAGGTACTTTGTATAGGTCTGCTGGCTTCTGGCTCTGCGACTTGTGGTGATGGATCAATTGGTTCTCTTGCCTCTGTTTCTCTGTCCTTAGTTGCCTCAATGAAGCATGTGCGACAGGCCAGTTTGTCTGGAAGTGCTGTAGCACCGCAAATCCAGCAGGAGTTCCCGGGTGGACGGGAAGGCTGGGTGACAGGAGATTTCCTGCGCGCAGGGGATTTTTTGTGGTGGGAGCGACTATGCCTTGATCTTGATCGGCTTCTCCTGCGACTTGATCTGCTCCTCCTGCGACTTGAGCGGCTTCTGCGACTTGAGCGACTTCTGCCGCGCTCCTTCTTGAAGGCTCCCCTCGTCTTGAATGTGACGATCTGGAAGACCTGGTGGGGCTGTTCAATTTAAACAGCATTAGTGAGGGCTCTCTTTTTCCTTCTCTTCATACTTACCCATCATCCCCTCTTACCTAGTAGGCTGGCGATGGTCTACCTGGGCAACGGTCTCCATGAAAGGTGATGAATCAACCTATAATTATATAGGTGGCTTAGCATGCATGGGATAGCAGATAGTAAACAAGCAAAGAAAAAAGCCATCATAGATCTTACCTGGGCGTGGAGATAGCAAGAGAGAGACAGGGTAGAACAGCTGGGTAGAGTAGCAAAAGAAATCCGGTCAAAATTCCCCCTTACAGGCTCAGGAGAGAAGAGACAAGAAAATGCTGACATTACAGCATTTTTAAACTTGCCGCCGTCCTGGGGTGATGACGTCACGCTCGAGCATGCTCAGATGCGCTCTGAGGCCTCCAACGCCATTTTGGAAGCTGGAAAGTGGGATGTCCTGACAAGCTGGAGCTATGGAGACAGACAGGAGGGGAAGTTACCCACAGGTGCACAGAAAGGAGCTGGAGACCGCTGCGATCCATAAACCTGTTTAAGGTTTGTAATGTATTGTAACATACCCCTGAGACCATCAGAGTGGGGTTCCTTCCATTGAGCTCATTTAGAGGCTGTACAGGATAGGACTTCCACCCAGGAGAGGCTAGAACCTGGCTGGGGCGAATGTTTTAGGTAAGGGATGCATGTTTTCGGTCCTTGACAGGTGAGGAATAAAAGGAGAATGCTGGGGCAGGGGCTCTCTCAGACTTTAATAGCTACGCGGTCCTATCAGGTTGCGGGGGCGGAGCCACAACCCATAGGTGTATGCTGCCATGATGCGACAGGAAAAGGTAATACCTGTGAGGGATGTACTGATGGGAGAAATAGAAGATTCGGTTATTAGTTGAAGGCGGGATAGACCTCCCTGAAGAGAGGAGTTTTCAGGGATCTCCTGACAGTGGACAGAGTAGGAGACAATTTGACAGATTGGGGAAAGGAGTTCCTACATCAGTGTTTCTCATCTCCAGTCCTCAAGGTGCCCCAACAGGTCATGTTTTCAGGATTTCCCTCAGATGAAACGGTTGTGGTAATTACTTAGGCAGTGAAGCTGATCAAATCACCTGTGCAAAATAATGGAAATCCTGAAAACATGACCTGTTGGGGATCCACTGGAGTTTAGAAACCCTGTCCTAGAGGATGGGAGAGGCTCTGGAGATGAGCACAGGAAGAGGAGAGGAGGGAAGAGAAGACCGCGGCCATCTGACAGCAAGAAGAGATGTCACTTGTCTCTATGTGTCTGTTCATGTCTGATGAAGATACTACTTTACATTGTAGCAAAGTGTCATTTCTTCAGTGTTGTCACATGAAAAGATAGAAGAAAAGATTTACAAAAATGTGAGGGGTGTACTCACTTTTGTGAGATACTTTATGTATGTATGTATGTATGTGTATATATATATATATATATATATATATATATATATATATATATATATATATATATATATACACATATATATATACACACACACACACACTCATTTAGTGGACATAATCTCTTTTTGAACCCCCTGTATAGAGAGGAGTGATCACCACATGTGGATCAGATTGCTGCAGCAGGAAGGAGACTCCTAACTCTATCGGGTTCTTCTCACTCTTCATTGGCTCAGCAGCCTTATGATTGGAATCTGATCTGTACACAGAGGACTTTCATCTCCCTCTGGACAGAAAAGTGTCTTCCAGCATTACTGATAAAGAGTGACACAGAGGTGTATATGGGGGGGTAGAATGCTCGGTGTATATGGGGGGTAGAATGCTCGGTGTATATATGGGGGGGTAGAATGCTCGGTGTATATGGGGGGGTAGAATGCTCGGTGTATATGGGGGGGTAGAATGCTCGGTGTATATGGGGGGTAGAATGCTCGGTGTATATGGGGGGTAGAATGCTCGGTGTATATGGGGGGTAGAATGCTCGGTGTATATGGTGGGGTTAGAATGCTCGGTGTATATGGGGGTAGAATGCTCGGTGTATATGGGGGGTAGAATGCTCGGTGTATATGGGGGGTAGAATGCTCGGTGTATATGGGGGGTAGAATGCTCGGTGTATATGGTGGGGTTAGAATGCTCGGTGTATATGGGGGTAGAATGCTCGGTGTATATGGGGGGTAGAATGCTCGGTGTATATGGGGGAGGGTAGAATGCTCGGTGTATATGGGGGAGGGTAGAATGCTCGGTGTATATGGGGGGGTAGAATGCTCGGTGTATATGGGGAGTAGAATGCTCGGTGTATATGGGGGGGGTAGAATGCTCGGTGTATATGGGGGGGTAGAATGCTCGGTGTATATGGGGAGGGTAGAATGCTCGGTGTATATGGGGGGGGTAGAATGCTCGGTGTATATGGGGGGAGTAGAATGCTCGGTGTATATGGGGGGTAGAATGCTCGGTGTATATGGGGGGTAGAATGCTCGGTGTATATGGGGGAGGGTAGAATGCTCGGTGTATATGGGGGGGTAGAATGCTCGGTGTATATGGGGGGGTAGAATGCTCGGTGTACATGGGGGGTAGAATGCTCGGTGTATATGGGGGGGTAGAATGCTCTGTGTATATGGGGGGGTAGAATGCTCGGTATATATGGGGGGGGTAGAATGCTCGGTGTATATGGGGGGGTAGAATGCTCGTATATATGGGGGGGTACAATGCTCGGTGTATATGGGGGGTAGAATGCTCGGTGTATATGGGGGGTAGAATGCTCGGGGTATATTGGGGTGTAGAATGCTCGGTGTATATGGGGGGGTAGAATGCTCGGTGTATATGGGGGGTAGAATGCTCGGTGTATATGGGGGGGTAGAATGCTCGGTGTATATGGGGGTGTAGAATGCTCGGTGTATATGGGGGGTAGAATGCTCGGTGTATATGGGGGGTAGAATGCTCGGTGTATATTGGGGGGGTAGAATGCTCGGTGTATATGGGGGGTAGAATGCTCGGTGTATATGGGGGGGTAGAATGCTCGGTGTATATGGGGGGTAGAATGCTCGGTGTATATTGGGGGGGTAGAATGCTCGGTGTAAATGGGGGGTAGAATGCTCGGTGTATATGGGGGGGTAGAATGCTCGGTGTATATGGGGGGGGTAGAATGCTCGGTGTATATGGGGGGAGGGTAGAATGCTCGGTGTATATGGGGGGGTAGAATGCTCGGTGTATATGGGGGTGTAGAATGCTCAGTGTATATGGGGGGGTAGAATGCTCGGTGTATATGGGGGGAGGGTAGAATGCTCGGTGTATATGGGGGGGTAGAATGCTCGGTGTATATGGGGGGTGTAGAATGCTCGGTGTATATGGGGGGAGGGTAGAATGCTCGGTGTATATGGGGGGTGTAGAATGCTCGGTGTATATGGGGGGAGGGTAGAATGCTCGGTGTATATGGGGGGGTAGAATGCTCGGTGTATATGGGGGTGTAGAATGCTCGGTGTATATGGGGGGGTAGAATGCTCGGTGTATATGGGGGGGTAGAATGCTCGGTGTATATGGGGGTGTAGAATGCTCGGTGTATATGGGGGGGTAGAATGCTCGGTGTATATGGGGGGTGTAGAATGCTCGGTGTATATGGGGGTGTAGAATGCTCGGTGTATATGGGGGTGTAGAATGCTCGGTGTATATGGGGGGGTAGAATGCTCGGTGTATATGGGGGGAGGGTAGAATGCTCGGTGTATATGGGGGGGTAGAATGCTCGGTGTATATGGGGGGTGTAGAATGCTCGGTGTATATGGGGGGAGGGTAGAATGCTCGGTGTATATGGGGGGAGGGTAGAATGCTCGGTGTATATGGGGGGTGTAGAATGCTCGGTGTATATGGGGGGAGGGTAGAATGCTCGGTGTATATGGGGGGGTAGAATGCTCGGTGTATATGGGGGTGTAGAATGCTCGGTGTATATGGGGGGGTAGAATGCTCTGTGTATATGGGGGGTAGAATGCTCGGTGTATATGGGGGGGTAGAATGCTCTGTGTATATGGGGGGTAGAATGCTCGGTGTATATGGGGGGGGTAGAATGCTCGGTGTATATGGGGGGGTAGAATGCTCAGTGTATATGGGGGGGTAGAATGCTCAGTGTATATGGGAGGGTAGAATGCTCGGTGTATATGGGGGGTAGAATGCTCGGTGTATATGGGGGGGGTAGAATGATTGGTGTATATGGGGGGGTAGAATGCTCAGTGTATATGGGGGGGTAGAATGTTCGGTGTATATATTGGGGGGGGATGCTCGGTGTATATGGGGGGTAGAATGCTCGGTGTATATGGGGGAGTAGAATGCTCGGTGTATATGGGGGAGTAGAATGCTCGGTGTATATAGGGGGTAGAATGCTTGTGTATATGGGAGGTAGAATGCTCGGTGTATATGGGGGGGTAGAATGCTCGGTGTATATGGGGGGTAGAATGCTCGGTGTATATGGGGGGGTAGAATGCTCGGTGTATATGGGAGGGTAGAATGCTCGGTGTATATGGGAGGGTAGAATGCTCAGTGTATATGGGAGGGTAGAATGCTCGGTGTATATGGGGGGTAGAATGCTCGGTGTATATGGGGGGGGTAGAATGATTGGTGTATATGGGGGGGTAGAATGCTCAGTGTATATGGGGGGGTAGAATGTTCGGTGTATATATTGGGGGGGGATGCTCGGTGTATATGGGGGGTAGAATGCTCGGTGTATATGGGGGAGTAGAATGCTCGGTGTATATGGGGGAGTAGAATGCTCGGTGTATATAGGGGGTAGAATGCTTGTGTATATGGGAGGTAGAATGCTCGGTGTATATGGGGGGGTAGAATGCTCGGTGTATATGGGGGGTAGAATGCTCGGTGTATATGGGGGGGTAGAATGCTCGGTGTATATGGGAGGGTAGAATGCTCGGTGTATATGGGAGGGTAGAATGCTCGGTGTATATGGGGGGGGGTAGAATGATCAGTGTATATGGGAGGGTAGAATGCTCGGTGTATATGGGGGGGGGGTAGAATGCTCGGTGTATATGGGGGGGTAGAATGCTCGGTGTATATGGGGAGGGTAGAATGCTCGGTGTATATGGGGAGTAGAATGCTCGGTGTATATGGGGGGGTAGAATGCTCGGTGTATATGGGGGGGTAGAATGCTCGGTGTATATGGGGGGGTAGAATGCTCGGTGTATATGGGGGGGTAGAATGCTCGGTGTATATGGGGGGGTAGAATGCTCTGTGTATATGGGGGGTAGAATGCTCGGTGTATATGGGGGGGGTAGAATGCTCGGTGTATATGGGGGGGTAGAATGCTCAGTGTATATGGGGGGGTAGAATGCTCAGTGTATATGGGAGGGTAGAATGCTCGGTGTATATGGGGGGTAGAATGCTCGGTGTATATGGGGGGGGTAGAATGATTGGTGTATATGGGGGGGTAGAATGCTCAGTGTATATGGGGGGGTAGAATGTTCGGTGTATATATTGGGGGGGGATGCTCGGTGTATATGGGGGGTAGAATGCTCGGTGTATATGGGGGAGTAGAATGCTCGGTGTATATGGGGGAGTAGAATGCTCGGTGTATATAGGGGTAGAATGCTTGTGTATATGGGAGGTAGAATGCTCGGTGTATATGGGGGGGTAGAATGCTCGGTGTATATGGGGGGGTAGAATGCTCGGTGTATATGGGGAGGGTAGAATGCTCGGTGTATATGGGGGGGTAGAATGCTCGGTGTATATGGGGGGGTAGAATGCTCGGTGTATATGGGGGGGAGTAGAATGCTCGGTATATATGGGGGGTAGAATGCTCGGTGTATATGGGGGGGGTAGAATGCTCGGTGTATATGGGGGGTAGAATGCTCGGTGTATATGGGGGGTAGAATGCTCGGTGTATATGGGGGGGTAGAATGCTCAGTGTATATGGGGGGTAGAATGCTCGGTGTATATGGGGGGGTAGAATGCTCGGTGTATATGGGGGGTGTAGAATGCTCCGTGTATATGGGGGGGTAGAATGCTCGGTGTATATGGGGGAGTAGAATGCTCGGTGTATATGGGGGAGTAGAATGCTCGGTGCATATGGGGGGAGTAGAATGCTCGGTGTATATGGGGGGGTAGAATGCTCGGTGTATATGGGGGGGTAGAATGCTCGGTATATATGGGGGGTAGAATGCTCGGTGTATATGGGGGGGAGTAGAATGCTCGGTATATATGGGGGGTAGAATGCTCGGTGTATATGGGGGGTAGAATGCTCGGTGTATATGGGGGGTGTAGAATGCTCGGTGTATATAGGGGGGTAGAATGCTCGGTGTATATGGGGGGGGTAGAATGCTCGGTGTATATATTGGGGGGGGATGCTCGGTGTATATGGGGGGGTAGAATGCTCGGTGTATATGGGGGGGTAGAATGCTCGGTGTATATGGGGGGGTAGAATGCTCGGTGTATATGGGGGAGTAGAATGCTCGGTGTATATGGGGGAGTAGAATGCTCGGTGGATATGGGGGGAGTAGAATGCTCGGTGTATTAGGGGGGGTAGAATGCTCGGTGTATATGGGGGGGTAGAATGCTCGGTGTATATGGGGGGTAGAATGCTCGGTGTATATGGGGGAGTAGAATGCTCGGTGCATATGGGGTGAGTAGAATGCTTGGTGTATTAGGGGGGGTAGAATGCTCGGTGTATATGGGGGGGTAGAATGCTCGGTGTATATGGGGGAGTAGAATGCTCGGTGCATATGGGGGGAGTAGAATGCTCGGTGTATTAGGGGGGGTAGAATGCTCGGTGTATATGGGGGGGTAGAATGCTCGGTGTATATGGGGGGTAGAATGCTCGGTGTATATGGGGGGTAGAATGCTCGGTGTATATGGGGGGGTAGAATGCTCGGTGTATATGGGGGGGGTAGAATGCTCGGTGTATATGGGGGGGGTAGAATGCTCGGTGTATATGGGGGGGTAGAATGCTCGGTGTATATGGGGGGGGTAGAATGCTCGGTGTATATATTGGGGGGGGATGCTCGGTGTATATGGGGGGTAGAATGCTCGGTGTATATGGGGGAGTAGAATGCTCGGTGCATATGGGGGGAGTAGAATGCTCGGTGTATATGGGGGGGGGGGGGTAGAATGCTCGGTGTATATGGTGGGTGTTGAATGCTCGGTGTATATGGGGGGGTAGAATAAAAGCTTATTGCATTTTTTTTTATGTAGAAGAATACGATTGGCCTAAACTGAGGAAAAAAATGTTTTTTTTTATATATTTTTGGGGGATATTTATTATAGCAAAAAGTAAAAAATATTGCTTTTTTTTTTCAAAAAAATGCTCCGTTTTTGTTTATAGCGCAAAAAATAAAATCCGCAGAGATAATCAAATACCACCAAAAGAAAGCTCTATTTGTTGGAAAAAGGATGTCAATTTTGCTTGGGTACAACGACGCACGACCGTGCAAATGTCAGTTAAAGCAACACAGTGCCGAATCGCATAAAGTTCTCTGGTCAGGACGGGGGTAAAATCTTCTGGGGCTGATCGGTTAAAGGCATGAAACTTCTTTTTTTTTTTTTCACAAAAAAAATGCATTTGAAAAATTGCTGTGCAAATACCGTGCGCGATAAAAAGTTGCAACAAAAGCCATTGTATTCTCTGGGGTCTCTGCTATAAAAACATATATAATGTTTGGGGTTCTATGTAAATTTTCTAGCAAAAAAAAAAGATGATTTTTACATGTAGGAGAGAAATGTCAGAATTGGCCTGGGTGGGAAGGGGTTAACATGTGTGAAAATTATAGAATTGTTCTGGTAGATAAGGGGTTAAAAACAGTTTCCTCCTATGATCAGGAAATGTGGGATCACGTGATGTAACTCCCATCCCTCCCCCTCCCTGTAAACTCCTCTCTATATATTTCCTATCAGAACACGGAGACACGCCCACCACTTTGCACACGGCTCATAGGACTGAACAACATACAAGGACGGGGTGCTGATTATTGAATAGATCGGCCTGGCAGAGGGGAGGCGATGTACAATGGAGAGAGGAGTTCTAGTGTACAGAGAGGAGCCGGAGATCTGTAGGGAGATGTGGGGTGAGAAGAGCGGGGAGTGTCCGGAGATTTCATCTCATACCGGAGAGAAAACACACCGGAGGAACCGACTGACATTCCATTTTCTGCCACCCTATGGAGGAAGAGGGAACTGCAGTCCCTGGAGCTGTGTGTGCTGCCACCCTATGGAGGAAGAGGGAACTGCAGTCCCTGGAGCTGTGTGTGCTGCCACCCTATGGAGGAAGAGGGAACTGCAGTCCCTGGAGGTGTGTGTGCTGCCACCCTATGGAGGAAGAGGGAACTGCAGTCCCTGGAGCTGTGTGTGCTGCCACCCTATGGAGGAAGAGGGAACTGCAGTACCGGGTCTGTATACAGAGCCCCGATCACTAGGATCGTACAGACGGTGATCGGTCAGACTTCTCTCCTCTGTTGTCGGATCGGTGAAGGTATTCCAGGATTTATCTGATGTTTCTGGTTTATGATCTTCCCCAAGAAATCTTATTGGGGGAGGAATTCCTATAACTGAAACAGTTTGTTGTATTGCTGAGCCAATCAATGTATGTCTTCCCTTCATCCAATCACTTGTGATGTTCTGCCCTCTTCAGGACAGACAGTGAACTGCCGCGCTCTGTGCTCTGGATTCTTCCCGTTATATTTCTCAGAGATTACTGACTACAAAACTCTTCATTCTCTGGGATTCGGTGTGTGAGAATGGCCTCTGCTACCACTAGGCGGCCGCCTAGGGTACACTGTTGCCTCGGGGCGCCCGGCCGCTGGTTCCCTACTCTCCGTCTCCACGCTATGTAAGTATTTTGGTGCTGTATTATAAATACTTCTGTAATAAATGTTATAACCTCTAGTGGGCACTGCTGGGATAAAGTAAGCACATCTAGGGGGGTGCAGGGGATGCCTCTGCTGGATGTTACTCTGACAGCCGCTCTGTAGAGTCATTATAGAGGAGCAGCACTGGAGGACGTGTCCTGATGGAACGGAGGAAAACCTCCCCTGTGTGTCTCTATGATCCGAGATCTCTACTGCAGCCACATGCTCCATCTAGTGCCACCTCCTGTCACACCGATGCTCAGGCAAAGGGGTGGAGCCAGGGGGGGGCAGCAAAATGAGGTTTTGCCTGGGGTGTGAAAAATCCTTACACCAGCCCAAGTAAGAAAAGTCCTTTCCTCTAAGAGCCTTTTCACACTAGTGCACTTTGCAGGTGCTACAGCGCTAAAAATAGCCCTGAAAGAGCCGCTGCTGTCTCTCCAATTTGAAAGCCCCGAGGGCCTTCACACTGGAGCGGTGCGCTGGCAGGACGCTAAAAAAAAAGTGCTACTAGCAGCATCTTTGGAGCGATATGTATACCGCTCCTTCGCTGCTCCTGCCCATTGAAATGAATGGGCAAGGCGGCTATACCACCAGCATGGCGCTGCTGCAAATTTACTTTACTTTTAATTTACTTTGTTCTCAATTGAAACATCACCGCTGTATAGACGATCTTCACATCCACCAATCATTTCTTCTCGGTGTAATATGCCAATGTTTGTTCCCTATTATTCACAATATCATTGTTTTCTTGTGATTTGATATTGTTATTCTCATACACTTATAATGTACCTACACCTTATACCAATAAAAGTTATTTGGAAGAAGAAAACTCGGCTTATCCACCGCTATATTACTAGAACTTCCATCCCCGATATTATACAATGAGGAATGTTAGAGGTCCAGTTCTGGGTGTTTTCTACCAGAGGGGGGAAGGGAGTGTATATAACCGGAGACATCATAGATTTCCCCCAACCCCCCCATATACACGAGCATTCTACCCCCCCATATACACCGAGTATTCTACCCCCCCAATATATACACCGAGTATTCTAAACCCCCACATATACACCGAACATTCTACCCCCCCCCATATACACCGAGCATTCTACCCCCCACATATACACCGAGCATTTTACCCCCCCCATATACACCGAGCATTCTACCCCCCCCATATACACCGAGCATTCTACCCTCCCATATACACGAGCATTCTACTCCCCCCATATACACCGAGCGTTCTACCCCCCCATATACACCGAGCGTTCTACCCCCCCATATACACCGAGCATTCTACACCCCCCATATACACCGAGCGTTCTACCCCCCCACATATACACTGAACATTCTACCCCCACATATACACCGAACATTCTACCCCCCGTATACACCGAGTATTCTACCCCCCCAATATATACACCGAGTGTTCTACCCCCCCATATACACCGAGCATTCTACCCCCTATATACACCGAGCATTCTACCCCCCCATATACACCGAGCATTCTACCCCCCCATATACACCGAGCATTCTACCCCCCCCCCATATACACCGAGCATTCTACCCCCCCATATACACCGAGCATTCTACCCCCCCCATATACACCGAGCATTCTACCCCCCCATATACACCGAGCATTCTACCCCCCCATATACACCGAGCATTCTACCCCCCCCATATACACCAAGCGTTCTACCCCCCCCATATACACCAAGCGTTCTACCCCCCCCCCCCACATATACACCGAGCATTCTACACCCCCCATATACACCAAGAATTCTACCCCCCATATACACCGAGAGTTCTACCCCCCCATATACACCGAGCATTCTACCCCCCCATATACACCGAGCATTCTACCCCCCCATATACACCGAGCATTCTACCCCCCCATATACACCGAGCATTCTACCCCCCCATATACACCGAGCATTCTACCCCCCCATATACACTGAGCATTCTACCCCCCCCATATACACCGAGCATTCTACACCCCCTATATACACCGAGCATTCTACCTCCCATATACACCGAGCATTCTACCCCCCCCATATACACCGAGAATTCTACCCCCCCCATATACCCCGCTGTCATGGCTCTGCCCCCCGGGATGTGCACTCACCTCCATACACAGGAGAAATGGATGGACAGATCATGTCTCGGTGGGTCGGTGATGTACTCGGTGTCCGGGCTGTACACTGATCTCTGCACTCACTGATCAACTATTCCTGACTGATCTCAGATTACTAGCATGTGTGTTATGTATATACAGTACAGAGAGGAGTCCTCCTCCTCATCTCCTCCTCCTTCTTCCTATTGTCATCTAGGTTAACCGCTTCAATACCAGGCCAATTCTGACACTTTGCTCCTACATGTAAAAATCATCATTTTTTGCTAGAAAATTACACAGAACCCCCAAACATCATATATTTTTTTTTAGCAAAGACCCTAGAGAATACAATGGCGGTTGTTGCAACTTTTTATCTCACACAGTATTTGCGCAGGTATTTTTCGAACGCGTTTTTTTGGGGAAGAAAACTGTTTTGTGTTTAAAACAAAAAAACAGTAAAGTTAGCCCAATGTTTTTGCATTTTGTGAAAGATGAAGTTACGCTGAGTAAATAGATACCTAACATGTCACACTTCAAAATTGCACACGCTCGTGGAATGGCGCCAATGTTCGGTACTTAAAAATCCCCATAGGCGACGCTTGAAATTTTTTTACTGGTTACATGTTTTGAGTTACAGAGGAGGTCTAGGGCCAAAATTATTGCTCTCGCCCCAACATTCGCGGCGATACCTCACATGTATGGTTTGAACACCGTTTTCATATGTGGGCGGGACTTACGTATGCGTTCGCTTCTGCGTGCAAGCACACGGGGACAGCGGCGCTTTAAAAAATTTTTATTTATTTTTTTTATTGTTAATTATATTTTTAATTTTTTTTTTGACACTTTTTTGAAAAAAAAAAAAGTATCACTTTTATTCCTATTACAAGGAATGTAAACATCCCATGTAATAGGGCATGATCAGTCCTCTTTACAGTGAGATATGAGGTCAATAAGACCCCACATCTCACCTCTAGGCTGGGAAGCCTGAAATAAAAAAAATAAAAAAATAAGACGATCGCCGCTTCCCAGCCACTATGATTGTTCCTATGGTGTAAAGATTTGCTGGCTGAAACCGGAAATATCTGAAATGATATCTGTAACTACAGGCATCATTCAGATATACCCGCCCAAAGGCCAGGACATCATATGACGCCCTTGGTATTGAATTGGTTTTAAGTGCAGTAAAAGACACATTAACTAACCATTTCCTTCCTTCCTCTTCAGTGTACAGCACCAAAGAACATATCACTGACTAAACAACAAACAGAAGAGAGAATAATGACTGTATGAAGCAGATCACCTCACACAACGTCTCATTTCTTTCTGTGTAATAGATATCAGGGATGGAGACTCATCACTTCTACAATCAGGTTGTTTTGGGTCACATCATTATATTGACTGACTAGAATTCCATCACTTTCCACACTGAGGATCTTTACCGCCAACACCTCAGTGTGAAGAGTAGGGATGAGCCGAACACCCCCCGGTTCGGTTCGCACCAGAACCCGCGAACGGACCGAAAGTTCGCACGAACGTTAGAACCCCATTGACGTCTATGGTACTCGAACGTTCGAAATCAAAAGTGCTCATTTTAAAGGCTAATTTGCATGGTATTGTCCTAAAAAGGGTTTGGGGACCCGGGTCCTACCCCAGGGGACATGTATCAATGCAAAAAAAACTTTTAAAAACGGCCGTTTTTTCGGGAGCAGTGATTTTAATGATGCTTAAAGTAAAAAAAAAAAAAGTGAAATATTCCTTTAAATATCGTACCTGGGGGGTGTCTATAGTATGCCTGTAAAGTGACGCCTGTTTCCCGTGTTTAGAACAGTCCCTGCACCAAATGTCATTTTTAAAGGAAAAAAATCTCATTTAAAACTGCTTGCGGGTTTAATGTAATGTCGGGTCCTGGCAATATGGATGAAAATCAGTGAGACAAACGGCATGGGTACCCCCCAGTCCATTACCAGGCCCTTTGGGTCTTGTATGGATATTAAGGGGAACCCCGCACCCAAATTAAAATAAGGAAAGGTGTGGGGCCACCAGGCCCTATATACTCTGAACAGCAGTATACAGGCAGTGCAAACAAGACAGGGACTGTAGGTTTGTTGTTAAGTAGAATCTGTTTGTAATTTTGAACATTTTTAACGTGTTTAGCTCCAGCCAAAAAATCTTTTCTAAGCTTTTTGGAAAACATAGGGAAGGGTTATCACCCCTGTGACATTTGTTTTGCTGTCTTTCCTCCACTTCAGAAGATTTCACCTCACTTTTTTGTCCCAATGAAAAATGTTTTTTGAAAATTTGGGTTTTTTTGTGGAACAAGGATTGGAAAGCATCAGTGGAAAGGAGAAATTGTTTTCCCATATTAACTCTTACAGGAGAGAATTTCCCTTCCTAGGGGTAGATTTCATCTCACTTCCTGTTGTCTCCTTCCGTTTGCAAGTAGGAGTCGTTTGTAAGTTAGATGTTTGAAAGTAGGGTCCTGCCCTATATACTCAGCAGAAATTTGGGCCTTAGGTGTTGCTGTGGCCACAACACTGTAAGCCCTCACAGGGCCCTGCTGTGAAATATTAGATCAAGAATTGTAATTACATGCCCCTGTTGAACAGGAGCTGAAAAATTAGGCCTTAGGCACTGGTGCTGGTGCCACAACACTGCAACCCCTCACAGACACTCTAGTTGGAATGCAGGAACGAGCCCTGCTGCAAAGTATTACATCAAAAATTGTAATTACACGCCCCTGTTAAACAGGGGCTAAAAAATTGTGCCTTAGGCACTGGTGGTGGCGCCCAGAACCAAAAATGTTCTTACAAGCTATCAGCGTGATGATTGAGAAGGAAGAGGATAATTTCTCAGGGATAGTCACTCAGCATCAGCATAGGCAGTCTTTGAAGGGATCTGAGATTTCAAAAAAAATTATTCGGTTACATCAGCATCAGGTGCTTGGTAGCTGGTGGTGATCCAAGACTGATTCATTTTTATGAAGGTCAGCCGATCGACCGAGTCGGTGGACAGACGCACCCTGTGATCGGTTACCACGCCTCCAGCAGCACTGAATGTGCGTTCCGAAAGAACGCTGGATGCAGGACAGGCCAGTAGCTCAATTGCATACTGTGCAAGCTCTGGCCAGTGATCCATCCTCAAGACCCAGTAACCCAGAGGATTTTCAGTGGGAAAGGTGTCCAAGTCTGATCTTGCCCCTAGGTATTCCTGCACCATGTAAAACAGACGCTGGCGATGGTTGCTGGAACCGATCATACCTTGGGGCTGCGGACCAAAAAATTGTCTGAACGCATCGGTCAGACGGCCACCTTCTCCACCGCTCCTTCTTTGACTGACCGAAGCCTCAGCAACACGTTGTCCAGAAACAGGAGTTTGTAACCTCCCAGTCTCTGGGAACGCGTTGCACAGACCTTTCTGCAAGGCCTCCCGAAGATGTTTCATCCTCTGCTCCCTCTGCGATGGCAAGATAAGGTCCGCAACTTTACCCTTGTAACGTGGATCAAGGAGGGTTGCCAGCCAGTATTGGTCCTTCTCCTTGATACCACGAATACGAGGATCCTTACGCAGGCTTTGCAGGATCAGGGAGGCCATGCAGCGTAGGTTTGCTGAGGCATTCGGTCCGGAGTCCTCTGGGTCACTAAGGACAACAACGTCCGCAGCCACCTCCTCCCAGCCACGTACAAGTCCATGTGTTCCTTGGGACTGATCCCTTAAAGACTGCTGCTGATGCTGAGTGCCAGGCTCCACCTCCATACTGACACAATCTTCCTCCTCCTCCTCTTCCTGTGTGATCGGCGGGCACGCAGGAACACTGTCTGGATAAAGGGGGCCTTGAGAGCTAAGGAAGTCCTCCTCTTCCTGCCTCTGTTCTGCCTCAAGTGCCCTGTCCATTATTCCACGCAGCGTGTGCTCCAACAGGTGGACAAGGGGGACAGTGTCACTGATGCATGCACTGTCAGTGCTCACCATCCTCGTGGCCTCCTCGAATGGTGACAGGACAGTGCATGCATCCCTGATCATGGCCCACTGGCGTGGGGAAAAAAAACCAAGCTCCCCTGACCCTGTCCTGGTGCCATAGTCGCACAGCTACTCATTGATGGCCCTCTGCTGCGTGTGCAGCCGCTGCAGCATGACCAACGTTAAGTTCCACCTGGTGGGCATGTCACAGATTAGGCGGTTCTTGGGCAGGTTAAACTCCTTTTTGGAGGTCCGTCAGCCGAGCACTGGCATTATATGAGCGGCGGAAATGCACACAGACTTTCCTGGCCTGCCTCAGGACATCCTGTAAGCCCGGGTACCTGCCCAAGAACCGCTGCACCACCAAGTTAAGGACGTGAGCCAAACAGGGCACATGGGTCATTTGTCCCTGTCGGAGGGCAGAGAGGAGGTTGGTGCCATTGTCGCAAACCACCATTCCTGCCTTAAGTTGGCGTGGCGTCAACCACCTCTGAACCTGCCCCTGCAGAGCTGACAGAACCTCTGCCCCAGTGTGGCTCCTGTCCCCCAAGCACACCAGCTCAAGCACCGCATGGCATCTTTTGGCCGGCGTACTTGCTTAGCCCCTTGACCGCCTACGGAGCACCGCTGGTTCTGAGGAAAAGGCCATGGAGGAAGAAGAAGAGGAGGGGGTGGAGGAGAGAGGTGTGTCACAATCAGCATTTTGGAGGCGTGGTGGCGGAACAACCTCCAACACTACTGCACCTTGTCCTGCATCCTTCCCAGCTGCCAGCAGAGTCACCCAATGCGCCGTGAAACTTGGGTAACGTCCCTGTCCGTGCCTGCTGGACCATGAGTCAGCGGTAATATGCACCTTACCGCTGACCGCCCTGTCCAGCGAGGCATGGACATTGCCTTCCACATGCTGGTAGAGAGCCGGAATCGCCTTCCGTGAGAAAAAGTGGCGTTTGGGTACCTGCCACTGAGGAACCGCACATTCCACAAGCTCACGGAAGGGGGCAGAGTCTACCAACTGAAAAGGCAGCAGTTGAAGTGCTAGCAATTTTGCCAAGCTAGCATTCAACCGCTGGGCATGTGGATGGCTGGGAGCAAATTTCTTTCGGCGGTGCAGCAGCTGGGGCAGGGAAATTTGCCTGGTACAATCTGACGTCGGTGTACCAAAAGCAGATTGCCCACAAGTACTTGGCTGTGACACACCTAATTCTACACCTTCATTCCTCTCACTGCAGGTCTCAGAGAGGACTGAAGGTCTAGTGGGGTTGAAAATCTCAGCTGATGAGGAGCAAGGAGAGATCCTCTTTGTTCTTTGGTGTGGGTCTTTTAGATACGCTTGCCAACGAACTGCATGGCAGGTCAACATATGTCTGGTCAAGCATGTGGTACCCAAGCGGGAGATGTTTTGGCCACGCGAGATACGCTTGAGACATATGTTGCAAATAGCAGCGGTGCGATCTGATGCACTCGTCTCAAAAAAGCCCACACCAAAGAACTTTTTGAATAACGCGCAGAGACTGCAGCGCCCTGCACATGTGGAGCTTTGGGGTGTGATGCAGTCAATGTGCTGCCCTTAGGCTGGCCCCTGGAGGGCATCCTGCCTCGTTGGTGATGTGCCGCCTCCTCCTCCTCTCTCCTATCAGGCACCCACGTTGAGTCAGTGACCTCATCATCCCCTCCCCCCTCATCACTGGAGCAAACCTGGCAGTATGCTGCAGCAGGGGGAGCATGACTGCCAGATTGCTGTCCTTCTTGGGCACCCCCTCTGTCCGTGCTCATGTTACTGCCTTCATCGAGCTCAGTATCATCATCAGAGCCTTCCAAACGCTGGGCATCCTCCTGGAGCATGTACCCAACACTGTGGTCAAACAGTTCGAGGGAATCCTCAGGAGGACATGGTGGAGCTAGGGAAGGAGTCACTGATGACATTGAGCTGAGGGAAGTGGCCGCTGCTTTGCCAGACAAAGCACCCTGGGCATGGGTGAGAGAGGATGAGGAGGATGAGGACGGCTTGGTCATCCACTCGACCAAGTCTTCCGCATGTTGCGGCTCAACACGGCCAGCTGCCGAAAAAAAGGCCAAGCGTGTCCCATGGCCACGTGCTGATGAGGATGCACCGTCTCCACGACCAGCACTAGACACAGAGCCTGCTTGCCCTCTCTTATTGGCTTGTGACTGTCTGCCTCTCCTTCTTGGCCTTCCAGACATACTAATGGCCTGTAGCTGCACTAAGCTGGGATAGAACACCTGTAATTTTCTTCAGGTAGCTTTATATACTGTAACCAGACAAGCCTGCCTGTCAGTAGGAAGATAACAGGAATGGATCTAGCTGAACACTGTGAGCAGGACGCACTGTACTAAATGTAAATAGTCTAGCTGCCTGACCGTGGTACTAATAGGATCAAATAGAACACCTGTAATTTTCTTCAGGTAGCTTTATATACTGTAACCAGACAAGCCTGCCTGTCAGTAGAAAGATAACAGGAACGGATCTAGCTGAACACTGTGAGCAGGACGCACTGTACTAAATGTAAATAGTCTAGCTGCCTGACCGTGGTACTAATAGGATCAAATAGAACACCTGTAATTTTCTTCAGGTAGCTTTATATACTGTAACCAGACAAGCCTGCCTGTCAGTAGGAAGATAACAGGAACGGATCTAGCTGAACACTGTGAGCAGGACGCACTGCACTAAATGTAAATAGTCTAGAAGATAACAGGAACGGATCTAGCTGAACACTGTGAGCAGGACGCACTGCACTAAATGTAAATAGTCTAGAAGATAACAGGAACGGATCTAGCTGAACACTGTGAGCAGGACGCACTGCACTAAATGTAAATAGTCTAGAAGATAACAGGAACGGATCTAGCTGAACACTGTGAGCAGGATGCACTGCACTAAATGTAAATAGCAGGAACGGATCTAGCTGAACACTGTGAGCAGGACGCACTGCACTAAATGTAAATAGCAGGAACGGATCTAGCTGAACACTGTGAGCAGGACGCACTGCACTAAATGTAAATAGCAGGAACGGATCTAGCTGAACACTGTGAGCAGGACGCACTGCACTAAATGTAAATAGTCTAGAAGATAACAGGAACGGATCTAGCTGAACACTGTGAGCAGGACGCACTGCACTAAATGTAAATAGCAGGAACGGATCTAGCTGAACACTGTGAGCAGGACGCACTGCACTAAATGTAAATAGTCTAGAAGATAACAGGAACGGATCTAGCTGAACACTGTGAGCAGGACGCACTGCACTAAATGTAAATAGCAGGAACGGATCTAGCTGAACACTGAGCAGGACGCACTGCACTAAATGTAAATAGCAGGAACGGATCTAGCTGAACACTGTGAGCAGGACGCACTGCACTAAATGTAAATAGCAGGAACGGATCTAGCTGAACACTGTGAGCAGGACGCACTGCACTAAATGTAAATGGCAGGAACGGATCTAGCTGAACACTGTGAGCAGGACGCACTGCACTAAATGTAAATAGCAGGAACGGATCTAGCTGAACACTGTGAGCAGGACGCACTGCACTAAATGTAAATAGTCTAGAAGATAACAGGAACGGATCTAGCTGAACACTGTGAGCAGGACGCACTGCACTAAATGTAAATAGCAGGAACGGATCTAGCTGAACACTGTGAGCAGGACGCACTGCACTAAATGTAAATAGCAGGAACGGATCTAGCTGAACACTGTGAGCAGGACGCACTGCACTAAATGTAAATAGCAGGAACGGATCTAGCTGAACACTGTGAGCAGGACGCACTGCACTAAATGTAAATAGCAGGAACGGATATAGCTGAACACTGTGAGCAGGACGCACTGCACTAAATGTAAATAACAGGAACGGATCTAGCTGAACACTGTGAGCAGGACGCACTGCACTAAATGTAAATAGTCTAGAAGATAACAGGAACGGATCTAGCTGAACACTGTGAGCAGGACGCACTGCACTAAATGTAAATAGTCTAGATAGAAGATAACAGGAACGGATCTAGCTAAACTGAATACAGTGTATATATATATATATGCAACACCTGGGATGCATATATATACACAATACACTGTAAGTGCAGCTAACTGACTGACTGTTCTGCCTAATCTATCTAACTCAAATCAAATGACACTGTCTGTCTCTCTCTCTATCTCTCAGCACACTGGAACACACACTACACAGGGCCGCCGTGCAGGCGGCCTTATATAGTGTGGGGTGTGTACTAAATCCCCTGAGCCATAATTGGCCAAAGCCACCCTGGCTTTGGCCAATTACAGCTCTCTCTACTGACGGCGCTGTGATTGGCCAAGCATGCGGGTCATAGTGCATGCTTGGCCAATCATCAGCCAGCAATGCACTGCGATGCCGCAGTGAATTATGGGCCGTGACGCGCCACACGAATTTGGCGCGAACGGCCCATATCGTTCGCAATTCGACGGACGGTCGAACAGCCGATGTTCGAGTCGAACATGGGTTCGACTCGAACACGAAGCTCATCCCTAGTCCCAAACCCTAAAAACCACCTTTGTCAGTGAATGTGTATTTATATCTAATACTCTATAGTGTGGAGGATTCCAAATCAAGTGTCCTAAGTGTGCCTTGCTCAAACTATTCTCTATATTCACCCATCTTTTCTGTATATTCTCTCTAAACCACTCTATCGCTCTTGACACCAGTGTTGCCCTATAATAACCCTGAATATCAGGCATCGCCAAACCCCCTTTTCTTTTTTCCTGTTTTAGAATATCGAAAGACACTCTAGCCCTTCTGTTTTTCCAAACAGCTCTCATGATGATTGATTTCAGTTTTCTAAAATAGTACTGAGGAATATTCAATGGGAGCATCTGTAGTTTATAGGTGATTTTAGGTAATAATATCATCTTTATGGCGTTGATACGTCCAACCCATTAAAATGGTTTAGTTGTTATCCTTTTGCTCTCAGTTTTTATTTCATCTAATAGTGGAATAAAGTTTAATTTATAAATCTTCCCTAATGAATTAGCCAGTTTTATACCCAAATAGTCTATTTCTTTTTTCCATATAAATTTAAATTCCTTTTTCAGCTTACTTTCCTCCCTCTTACCCAAGTTGATATTCAGGATTTCCGATTTTGCCGAGTTTATTTTGAAGTTTGATACTTCTCCATACTGACTCATGACTCTAAGGATGTTTGGCATTGTAATTCTGGGGTTGGTTATGAAGAGCAGAACATCGTCGGCAAAAGCCGCGATCTTATGCTCCTCATCCCCAACCCTTATACCCCAAATATCCGGATCTGCCCTAATCACTGACAATAATGGCTCCAAGGAAAGGACGAAGAGCAGGGGGGACAAGGGACACCCCTGTCTCGTTCCGTTCTCCATTTCAAAAACCTCTGAAGGGGAGCCGTTGATTTTTATCAAGGCCGTAGGATGGTTATACAGAGCACGTATCCTATTAATCATATTTGGACCCAATCCCATAAATTTCAGAGTTTGGAACATGAACCCCCAGTCTACTCTGTCAAACGCTTTCTCCGCGTCTATGGACAAGAGTAGACCTGGGGGTCCACTGTCCCTAATATACTGCAGCAAGAGGAGTGCCCGCACGCCATTGTCTCGCCCTTCTCTTTTCGGGGTGAACCCCACTTGATCTGGATGTATCAAATCACTGAGGATCTCTTTTAACCGATTTGCTAAGACTCTGGCATATAGCTTTACATCAGTGTTGATCAGCGATATTGGCCTATAGCTAGAGCATATTGTAGGATTTTTTCCTTCTTTTGGGATAACCGTGATCTCCGCTCTAAGCGCTTCTCTACTCAGATCAAAGTCTCTGCCCAGCCCATTCATATATTCACAGAGTCTAGGGGTTAGTATTTCTTTAAATTTTTTATAATACATACTGGTGAATCCATCGGGACCCGGGCTTTTGCCTGAAGCTGATTCGGATAGTGCTCTGTTGATTTCTTCTATCGTTATCGGGCTTTCTAAGATGTCTTTATCGTTCTAATTAATCTTCAGGAGGTTAGCTTTATTCAAAAATTCTACTATTTTCCTATCCTTTGCTCCTTCTTGCCTTGTATTTTTAGCCACTGAGTATAGATCATTGTAATATTCCCTGAAGGATTTCCCTATTTCTTTTGTTGTATGGAGCATTTCTCCTTTACTGTTTTGAATTTTTTCTATATAGTTTCTGGCTTTTTTCTTTCTTATTATTTTAGCTAGTAGTCTACTGCTCTTATTCCGACTCTGATAGCTTTCTTTTGCCGCCTTGTAAAATGCCTTTTTTGTTTCTAGATCTATATGATCCTTTAGTTCCTCCCTTTTTTGAACCAATTTTTGATAGACCCTCTTCCCTTGACCCGAGCCTTTCTTGTGTTCTTGCTCCAAATTGTATATTTCTTCAGTTAGTTTTTTAATTTGCTCCTTTTGTTTCCCTTTTCCTCATTGCCCCCATCTTCATTATTATCCCCCTTATGTAGGCCTTGTGGGCCTCCCACAGGGATGACCCTGAGATCTCTGCTGTATCATTTATTGAAAAGTATTGTTTTAATTCCTGTTCTATTTTCTTTACATTTGATACTTCTTGTAAAAGATCTTCGTCTAATCTCCAGGTTACTGGGGTTCTCTGATTTTCTGAAACATACAATCCCATACTAACTGGGCGTGGTCTGATAGGGTAATAACCTCTATCTTAGATTCCGCAACTCTTTCCAACAATGAATGTTCAGTCAGTATATAATCAATCCTGGAGTACGTCCCGTGCGCAGAGGAGTAGAACGAGAAATCCTTCTTATTTGGATTCATAATCCTCCATACATCCACCAGCTGATATGAATGGGGCGGCACAGTGGCGCAGTGGGTATCACTCTCGCCCAGCAGTAAGAAGGGTCGCTGGTTCGAATCCCGACCACGACACTACCTGCCTGGAGTTTGCATGTTCTCCCTGTGTCTGCGTGGGTTTCCTCCGGGTACTCCGGTTTCCTCCCACACTCCAAAGACATGCTGGTAGGTTAATTGGATCCTGTCTAAATCGGCCCTAGTATAGGTATGAATGTGAGTTAGGGACCTTAGATTGTAAGCTCCTTGAGGGTATAGGGACTGATGTGAATGTATAATATATATATATATGTAAAGCGCTGCGTAAATTGACGGCGCTATATAAGTACCTGAAATAAATAAATAAATAAATGAAGCTTCTGTTTTAGTTTCTTCAACCTCTCGTTCATTGTCCCCTGCGCACGCGACGTACTGTCTACCTCTGGAGCCATACACATATTGAAATCTCCCATCATAATCAGGCCACCTTCTTTAAACTCCATTAGTTTTTTTAAGATTCTCCCTAGAAAACCACTCGGCTCTTTATTTGGTGCATAAATATTTGTCAGCGTAACCCTCCATCCCTCCAGGGAACCTTTCAGGAATATATATCTTCCTCCCTGATCTATTAGCCTCTCTTCGACCTTAAAATTTATCCCTCTTGCTATCCCTATTGCCACTCCTCTCGCTCTTGATGTCATTGAGTCCCCATAAAACCAGGTTGGATACGTATTGGACCTTATCTTGCTCTTAGAATAACATGTTAGATGGGTTTCTTGGAGGAACACAACCTCAGCTTTATATCTCTCCAATTCCCTTAAAATCTTATATCTCTTTGTAGGCTCGTTAAGACCCTTTACATTGTAAGTCATGAAGTTTAATTTCCTCATCCCCTCACCTTTTTTTTAATTTTTGTTGGATCTGCATTACTGAACTAATCCAAATTCTCTCTTTATTTTCTTCTTCTCTTCCTTTTTCCCTTTTACTTTCTTGTACACCGAGTTCCCCCCTCCCCACCCCCCAGCCACCACCTGGCTCCCCATTCGCCCAGCGCCATGAATACCATGGAGCCTAACGAATCACGTGTTTGAGGTGGGAGCCCGAGTGTGCCCCTTACCCCCTCCTGCATGATGTTTTAAGCAGAGAGGGGTAATCCAGATACCACAGAGAATCCTCCTCCCTCCCGCCACCCCCCTACTCTATTAATCCCCCCTCACCCCGTCCCCCACCACAAATCCCAAATCATCCCTCCACCCAACCCGGCAGGTCCGGTTCTTTCATATCAAGTCTATCACAGAAGTCCTTTAATTCTTCGGGAAACCTCAATCTTGCTGATCTTCCATCTCTAAAGCCCATTAAGCACGCCGGAAACCCCCAACTATATTTTATATTTAATTCTCTCATCTGATCTAATAAGGGCTTCAAAAGCCTTCTCCTTGCGAGGGTTTCGGGAGCGAGATCTGTATAGATTTGGATCTCTGACCCTTCAAATTTTAACGGGGGTTTGCCTCTCATTTTAGATAAAATTGCAGCTTTTGTCTTCATAATACCTAAACCTAATTATTATATCTCTCGGCCTCTGGTGGTCCGAGTTGAATATTCTTCCAACTCGGTGAGTCCTTTCTATTTTAGGGAACTCCATATCCTCCTCTCCTAACAGAGGCCCCAATATTTGGGGGATCACCCTTCTCAGATCTTCTCCTTTATTTTCTGGGACAAAACGGAGTCTTATATTTTGTCTCCTATCTCGGTTTTCCTGATCCTCGATCTTGTATAGGATTGTCTTCTGATTTTGTCTAGAAGTTTTAATTTGTTCTTTGAGGTTCATTATCTCCTTTTCCAATTCCTCCGTTTTTTTTCCCGTTGTTTCTACCCTTTCCAACAGGCTTCCCAGGTCTGCTCTCACCAGGCCTATTTCTAGTTTTATTGAGATCTTAAGGTTTTTGAGCATGTCCCTCATTTCTTCCTTTGAAAGCATTAGGGCACTTGTTCTTCTCTCTTCCACCCGACTGAAATCCCCTTCACTTTCCATTATTGAATTTTCCTTTGACTGGATCATTTTGTCCCCGTTTTATCTGGGGTTCCCCCTCTTCCTTCTGTCTTTGATCCTCCTTGGGCCCCTTGCTCCCCTCCTTTTGGGCTCCCCCCTTGGGACATGAACTGTTTTATTGAGCTTCCAGCTGTCCTATCCTTCGGCGTTTTAGGTGCCCCCCCTTTTTTAGTTACCGCTTTATTCATTCCTCCCTTCTTCCTCTGACCTCCTGTTGATTTCCCCAGGATTGACTGAACTTCCTCCCTCCTCTTGTATGTAAGGATCCTTCAGGAGTGTTAGCTCAGATGATTATTTTTCTGAGTCCTGCTACGGGCTGCTTTTCGCCTTTGTACTATTAGCTCGTTTGATCAAGAGGGGTAAAACACCTCTTTGGACAGGACCCAGGCCCTCTACACACATGTACCTCTGGGATGCCTCAGTCTTATCTGACCCACTCTGAGACCTTCTGCCTTGAAACCCTTTTTACAAATTTAAAACAGGCTTCATTGCTCACCCAGGCTGAGAAACTCCAACATAACAATAACCTCATTCAATTGACTTCTGTCCCCGTTATATCCGGCAGTGTTTTAGCAGAGTATTACTAATGACATCCAAGCTGAGAAGTTCAAACCAAGAAATAAATTCAGCCACCGTCCTCCTTCATTAACTTCTGTCACCGTTATATCAGGCTGTGTAGCAGATTTTTTTTTTTTCTTATAGGGTCAAAGCTGCAGATTTCAAGCATAACAATAACTTCAGCTACTATCCTCTTTCAATAACTTCTATCATCGCTATAACAGGCAGTATAGTAGAGTCTTATAGCATCGAAGCTGAGGGTTTCAAGCAAATACAATGGTTTCAGCTACCATCCTCAATCATTAACTTCTATCACCATTATATCGGGCAGTATAGTAAAGTATCACCAATACATAGAGAGGGAGATTAAAGACAGAGCTGTTCCTACGTTACCGATACCGGACTCGGCGGAGATCCAGGGAGGTCTCACGTTGTCTGATGAGTGATGTGGGGCTGCAGAGGGGGAGCCGGGGGGAGGGGGGGGGACGCCGTCAGATCCTCCCTTCCTCTCCGTCTGTTTTAAATCCACAGCCGCCTTCCATGTACCGGCAGCTGCGCATGGAGCTTCTACTCCCCTTCCCCTGTTGGAGTCTGGGGTCCAGAGCGGCAGCGCTCGTAGTGGCATTCGGGGATCTTCCTCTCCCCTCTATCCTGCGGACATATTCCTTCCTTCCTGTGTGGTGGCTGGATAGGGCGCGCTCTGGGGATCCTAGGAGAGTCTGCTTCTCTGTCTGGCACTCTCACCTCCCTCCCTCTGTGATGCGCACTACGTCATCATGCCTGAGTACCATTCATATCTGTGCAACTTCAAGTCGCAGCTACTTCAAAGTAGTCCCTGCACTACTTTTGTCCCACTTTGATGCGACTTGAGGTCCATAGCCCTCAAGATTACACAGGTATTTTTTCAAGTTGCATCAAAATCACGGCAAAAAATTGTGGCAAAAATCGCACGACTTTCAGATCGCAATAGTGGAAACCTAGTCTGAGGCTAGGTTTCCACTGTTGTGACCCTAAAGTTGCACGATTTACAGTGCGACTTTGCAATGCGTTTTTTTATGCGATGTCATGCAACCGGTGAGAACCATGTGAGAACAAGTCGCACC
Source organism: Lithobates clamitans (assembly GCA_037952925.1). Taxonomy (NCBI): domain Eukaryota; kingdom Metazoa; phylum Chordata; class Amphibia; order Anura; family Ranidae; genus Lithobates; species Lithobates clamitans. The sequence goes on along the minus strand of JBBGZY010002891.1, from coordinate 140,280 downwards.
GAAGTTGGAACAAAGTAGTGCAAAAACCTTTTTTGGAGTCACTGCAACTTGAGTTGCACCAATTAGAACAGGGACCATTGAAATACATGGGTTTTGACTTGTCATGCAACTTGACATGTGTCAAGTCGCACAACAACTCGCAGTAGTGGAAACAGAACCTTACACAGCTATTTGTGCTTCACTAAAATTGATGACGATGGCTAATCTGACAAATTATGGTCTGACACAACAATAGGCTTGTGCTCTGAGCCAAATAAATCAAAGTAAACTTCCCCAGGACCAGGGCCGTCTTTAACCACTTCAATACCCAGCCATAATCATATGACGTCCTGGGATTCCCAGCCGTCTAGGGGGCGCGCGCCCGCCGTGTTACTCGGACCCGGTGCGTGTGCCCGGCGGCCGCGATGTCCGCCGGGCACCCGCGATTGCCCGTTAACCGGGCCGGCATGTGGATCTGTGTGTGTAAACACACAGATCCACAGCCTGTCAGCTCTGAGGAGAGCGATCTGTGTTCCCAGAATGGAGGAACACTGATCGGTCTCCTCCCCTTGTACGTCCCCTCCCCCTACAGTTAGAAGCATTCCCTAGGAAACATACTTAACCCCTCCCCGCCCCCTAGTGGTTAACCCCTTCACTGCCTGTCACATTTACACAGTAATCAATGCAATTTTATAGCACTGATCGCTGTATAAATGTGAATGGTCCCAAAAATGTGTCAAAAGTGTCCGATGTGTCCGCCATAATGTCGCAGTCACGAAAAAAAAAATTGCGATCGCCGCTAAAAAAATAAATATATATTTTTTTTAAATGCCATAAATCTATCCCGTATTTTGTAGACGCTATAACTTTTGCGCAAACCAATCAATATACGCTTATTGCGATTTTTATTTTTTTTATTTTTACCAAAAATATGTAGAAGAATACGTATCGGCCAAAACTGAGGAAAAAATTAGTTTTTTTAAAAAAAAATTGGGATATTTATTATAGCAAAAAGTAAAAAATATTGTGGTTTTTTTTTTTCAAAATTGTCGCTCTTCTTTTGTTTATAGCGCAAAAAATAAAAACCGCAGAGGCGATCAAATACCACCAAAAGAAAGCTCTATTTGTGGTGAAAAATGGACGTCAATCTTTTTTGGGTACAACGTCGCACGACCGCGCAATTGACGTTTAAAGTGCGACAGCGCTGAAAACTAAAAATTGGCCTGGGAAGGAAGGGGATGAAATTACCCTGTATTGAACCGGTTAATATTGATTGGGCCCTGGGCAAACATTTTCTTGGGGGGCCCCCCTCCATTCTGAGACATACAAAAAATAGCAGGTAGACTCCAAATCAGTTTACTGCAGCAGATCACGCAGCGGTTGCAATTGGTTGCCAGAGGTTACAGCCTATCCCTACCACTCACTGGCTGGTTGCTAGAAGTTACAACACAATTTCTGCTTGCCGCTTGGTTGCTAGAGGTTACTGCACATTATTAGCGCTCACTGATTGGTTGCTAGGGGTTACAGGATAAATAGGATTGGTCCCAGCACAGAACCCTCGGGGACCCCACTACCCACCCCTGACCATTCCGAGTACTCCCCATTTATCACCACCCTCTGAACTCTCCCTTGTAGCCAGTTTTCAATCCATGTACTCACCCTATGGTCTATGCCAACAGACCTTATTTTGTACAGTAAACATTTATGGGGACTGTCAAATGCTTTTGCAAAATCCAGATACACCACGTCTACGGGCCTTCCTTTATCTAGATGGAAACTCACCTCCTCATAGAAGGTTAATAGATTGGTTTGGCAAGAACAATTCTTCATGAATCAATGTTGATTACTGCTAATGATACTGTTCTCATTACTAAAATCTTGTATATAGTCCCTTATCGCCCCCTCCAAGAGTTTACATACTATTGATGCTCGGCTAACTGGTCTGTAAATCCCAGGGATGTATTTTGGGCTCTTTTTATATATTGGTGCTACATTGGCTTTTCTCCAGTCACCTGGTACCATTCCAGTCAGTAGACTGTCAGTAAAAATTAGGAACAATTGTAGAGCTGGGGGATTTTCTCCCAAAATGAAATCTGATTTTTTTTTTTTAAACTCGATTCACGATTTGAATAATCAAGGGGTTTTTTTTGTTTTGTTGTTTTTTTCCTTTTGATGGACATCGCGCCGGTCCTGAGGAGCTGCAGGCAGGAGTTTTTAGGCGAAGCCGCAGCTCACCTAAAAACTCCTCCTGCCCGCAGCTCCTCAGGACCGGCGCGGTGTCAGCAACGGTCCTGGTGAAAAAAAATCGATTTGCTAAAAATTTGAATCGATTTGACCACTCAACTTGATTCAAGATTCAAATCGATTTTTTTTCCCCAGCCCTAAACAATGGTCTGGCAATTACTTGACTGAGTTCCCTAAGTACCCTCGGATGCAAGCCATCTGGTCCCGGTGATTTATCAATGTTAAGTTTCCCCAAGTCTCATTTTAATTCTGTCCTCTGTTAACCATGGAGGTGCTTCCTGTGATGTGTCCTGAGGATAAACACTGCAGTTTTGGTTACTGAAGCCCCCCGATTCCCTCGTGAAGACTGAGGAGAAGAATAAATTCAATACCTACGCCAGCTCCCCATTCTTTGTAACCAGATGTCCTTCCTCATTCTTTATGGGGCCAATATGGTATGTCCTCCCTTTTTTTACTGTTTAAATACTTAAAGAATTTCTTGGGATTCTTTTTGCTCTCCTCCGCTATGTGTCTTTCATGTTGCACCCTTACATTTCTTGTTGCATTCTTCATAAAGTCTGAATGCTGATGATGATCCCTCAACCTTGTATTTTTTGAAGGCCTTCTCTTTTGCTTTTATATGCATTTTTACATTGGAGTTAAGCCATCCAGGACCTTTGTTTGTGCTTCTAAATGTATTAACTAATGGGATGCATTGGCTAATGCCTTTATTTAATATGCTCTTAAAGCAAACCCATCTCTCCTCCGTGTTCTTTGTTCCTAAGATTTTATCCCAATAGTTTAGGGAAGTTGGCTCTTTTGAAATTCAGTGTCTTTGTATTCCCCTGTTTCCTATTTGTGTGATTTTATACTGAAACCGATTGATCTGTGATCGCTGTTTCCTAAATTGCCCCGTATTTCCACATCCGTGATCAGGTCTGTATTGGTAATCAGTAGATCTGGTAAGGCTTTATTTCTAGTTGGTGCGTCTACCATCTGACCCATAAAATTGTCCTGCAAGACATTAAGGAACTGGTGAGCCTTAGATAAATGCGCGGTTCCCTCCGCCCAGTCTATGTCTGGATAATTAAAATCCCCCATTATGATAACACTTCCCATTATTGCTGCTAATCCAAATTGTGATAGGAGATCCGTCTCCACTTCCTCCCTCAGGTTAGGGGGCCTATAGCATACTCCCAGTATTATTTTCCCCTTAGCTTCATCTCTTTTCGAGCTCTACCCATAAGGATTCCACCTCCTCCCTAGCTCCCTTAGTGATGTCATCTCTCACATTCACTTGTATATTATTCTTGATATATAGGCATACCCCTCCCCCTTTTTTACCCTCTCTATCCCTGTGATAAAGAGTATACCCTTGAATGGTTGCCAGCCAATCATGAGAGGTCTCTGAAATTCCCACAAAATCCAAATCCTCCTTGTACAACAGTATCTCTAGTTCACCCATCTTGTCCTCCAGGCTCCTGACATTGGTGAATGTGCCACGTAGTTTAGACCGGTCACATACTATCCTCTTATTGGGTGTTCTGAGATATATACACACCCAGCGGTTTTCTGGCCAGTGTGTTGATGTCACAGGTCTTTTTCCTCTTCTCTGGCAGCAGTGGTGGGTGGTCTCCTTACTCCTACATCTAATGAAAGGACTGTAATGAGTGGCGTTTAGTGCGGTAGCTTAGTGAGCACAGGCTGTCATTCTGAAGTCCCTCCCAGGGGGTGTGTCCATGAAAGCCCAGGCACACAGGAAGTTGGTTGAGTGACAGCCACAAGAAGACGAATATCTAGTGGTGGAAAAGCAGTACTGCAGGAGAGGGCCGGAATTGAATGCCTGGAGCCACTTTACCTTAAAGTGTCCCCGCCATGACCTTCATCCTGCGCATGCACACTGCAGCCCTATTCATCACTATAGGCAGAACTGTACTTGTGGCAGCCTCCCAAATCGCTCAAATAGACTGTAAGTCATAGGACTGTAAATGACCCAGTGCCCCCGGGGGAGTGGGGGTTACAGTAATATTCCACACAAGCCCCTGATCTGCAGTTTAATTTTTTTTATATTTATTTACAGGTGAATTGCAAAAAGAAAAAAAAAGCTCTTCTGAGTATTATGGAGGTTTGATATGTATAACCCATCCACAATGAATCCACCTCCACTGGTGAGAATGGATCCATGCCTGGAGCGGAGGATGGGACTGTGGCCAGCGCTGGGATTGGATCCTTCCATTCCCGTTCAAGAGAAAGAAGCCCCCAGCACATACAGATCTTCTTAAGATGTCACCCGGTCCCCTCATCCCTGGAAAATACTTACCATGCCAGCTATGATGTGCAATATTACTGTCTACTTTACTTTTAAAATAAATAATTAGTATTCTTTTAAATTTTACTTTTTGTATCCACTAATAGGTCAAGCCTGAAGTGTATCTAAAGCCAAACATTTGTTAGATTTGGATGGGACCACTCGGATATTCTTGCCATCTGTCCCCACTGAGGAGATTATATATTCAGGTGATCAGCATCAGAAAGTGATGGGAGAATATAAAAAATATATTGAGCTGGCACCAGAACAAGTGTCCCATTGGAAAATGTGCCTCTTATACCTGTTCTGGTGCCAACTGTCTAAAGCTGGCCATACATGGTTCTATTTTCTTTCACTCAGGTGGAAGAAGGAAAATGTTGTACATAAAACACCTTCCTACGACATTTTCCAACATGTCACTAAGACCCCATACACACTATTGGATTTTCTGCAGATTTTTGTCTTCAGTTTTACCAAAACCATGTAGTGTAAGGGCCTGGCTGATTGCATACAAATTGAAACTCTTAAGCCGCGTACACACGGTCGGACATTTCGTCTACAAAAGTCCAACGGACGCTGACGGACTAAAGCTGACTGGTAATCCGATCGTGTGTGGGCTTCTCCGGACTTTCAACGTACTTTTTTAGCCTCAAATACATCGTACTTTAGATTTGAAACATGCTTCAAATCTTTACGTCGTAACTACGACGGACCCCGAAATCCGCTCGTCTGTGTGCTAGTCCGACGGACAAAAACCCACGCTAGGGCAGCTATTGGCTACTGGCTATGAACTTCCTTATTTTAGTCTGGTGTACGTCATCATGTACGAATCCATCGGACTTTTGTGTGGTCGTGTGTAGGCAAGTCCGTTCGTTAGAAAGTCTGCCACAAGTCCGCCGCAAGTCTGCCGAAAGTCCTCCGGAAGTCTGTTGGACAGGCTGTCGGACTTTTGTAGCTGAAAAGTCCGACCGTGTGTACGCGGCATTAAGGTTTGAACTCATATGTTTGTGGTAAATCTGAAGACAAAAATCTGCAGACAATTGAATAGTGTGTATGGGGCTTTAGGCCCCTTTCACACTAGAGGTCCAATTGGGTCTGTTTTTTCAGGTAGACCCTATCAGACTCTTCACTCTCTTCTATGGAGCAGGAGGGTGGGAGTTCACAACTGCCTACATCCTATTCAGCTGGATCAGATAGCAGTTGGATGTAAACAGGCAGGTGGTCCGCTTATATCCAACCGCCCATAGAGGACCGCAGGCTGTGTCCGTTCCACATGAGCGAACATGGACCACTCATCTGCCTGCTCATGGGGGGGGATCATCAAACAGATACCCTGCTAAGCAAGTGGGTCCCCCCCATGAACACTGATGATACTTGCGGTTCATTCACTCTCAGAACGAATAATGCTGCTGATACCACTTTGGAAGCGATTGTACGATAATCAGATCATTAGTACAGAGCTTTCCAGAGCCCATCATGACAGTTCATCTGATATGACAAGCACAAAAATGTATCGTATGATACCAGATTGTACGATTGTTTAATCAGTACAGTTGTCATCTGAAAAATAAATACACTACATCACTTCTGATTTTTTTTTTTTATTCAGTTTTACGAGAATTTTCATGACAAAGTTGTAGAGGAGTGAAAGTGACAAAGTTGTAGAGATATCTCACACACTGAAAATTGCACTCAAGAAAGAGCCGACACTAGCTTAGGTGCAAACTGGAACTCTTTATTATACGTTCACAAATTTATGCAACATAAAATCAGATAAGAGCTTGATCACATTATCCTAAACATTAAAACAGTAATATCAGTACATCCAATAGTGATCTAATCAACAGCAAATTAACCAGCGAGCTAATAGCTAGGCCCCTAGACAAGCCTTGATTAGTCAGGGAGTGCCCACCCCAGCAACAGATCTCATTAACCAGCTTTCCTTTCACATCCATCTCAGAGTTTCAAGTTGGCAGAGACCATCATGGCTTCCTTGACTGTTAAATGTGGTAACATGTCATCCTTCATTACTGTATATAACAGGGCAGCTTCCTCAAATGCCAGGGCCCATAGTCAGTAGACAAGATGCTACCCTGATAGATCATAATATACATGTGTGTAGCGAGTACAGCTTCACTGACTGTTTGGATTTTAAAGAGACGCTCCACCTCACCTATTCTAGGCGAGGAGACCATCCCTTTGATATTCACCCTAGGCTTCATGTACACGGGACGTTTTTCAATCTCTCCTGAACGATTTAACTTGACAGCTGGAAACCGGCATCTAAAAACACCCATTTAGCCGCGTTTGCATCTAGAAGTCTTTAAAAAAAAAATTAAATTACAGATGTTTTTTCATTGTAAAAAAAAAAATTAAACGAAACGCTGCTAAACGCAAGTTATTGCGTTTAGCAATGTTTACAAGCCGTTACAGGCATTTGACATTTCAAATGCCTCTGAACATCCGTTTGAACCCATTTTTTTTTTTGCGTTCCAAAAAAAGCTCCTAAACTTAACTGCCTAGAAATGACTAAACGACCGTGTACATGTACTGATAAGATAACAGTTCAGGGGCAGCTGAAAAAATGCCCAACAGCTCCTAAACGTCCATTTACCAGCAGCAGTGTACATGAGGCCTTACCACTGCTGAGCCTTCCTCCATGGCAGTACCCAATGCTTTCAATTATATGGACGATGGATTTCCCTGTGACCACGCTGGAGGCTGGCAGCCAATCGCTAGGCTCGACCACTGTCAAACGAAGGGTTCGATGTCTATGATCCCTTGGGGTCCAACACCAGGGATTTTAGTGTCAGCTGCTACAGAGCTAAGAGCAGCAAGGGGAGTGCATGGTAAGGTAGTAGGTTTCATGTTGGGGGGCTTTACAAAAAACATGTCCACTTTGCCCTGAGCTGGCAAGATGACATTGTCTACTTAGGAGGAAAATACATAGGCTGCCATTGCTGACTATTCCTCTGACAATGCCTCCATTATGTGGATCCTCTGGCTTCAATAGTTTGTTTGTCACTGACCTTAAGTTATGCAGCCAGTGAATGAAGAAGTCCTGATATTTGGGGCTCATAATATATTAAAACCCAGCAAAAGCCAGCCAATCAGTAATGGAGGTCTGCGTATTTCTCACGATAGGTTTCTTTTTGGGCTCAATGCACACTTCTACGACTTGCCATGTGACTTTGGACATCAAATTCACATAAGTCACACCCATGTTTTCCAATGAGTACTGTTCATATCTAAGCGACTTCAGGAGTAGTTCATTCACAACTTTGGGCTGACTTTCATATGACTTGAGGGCCATAGACTTCAATGTTAACCCTCAAAACCTGTTTTACATGCAACAGTTGTCCATTATCACTGGTCAAAGCCAAAGTCGCACCCATCCAAAGTTGCAGCAAAGTTGTACAAGTGTGAATGGAGCCTAAAAGACAGACTCCATAACATTGGGATCCCTTTCATCCAGCTTTATCATAGCTCCAGGCTGCCCTGCACCATCAAGATACTACAGCGCCCCCCCAACTGAAGGCCCAGAGAGGGAGTTGGAACTCAGGTCTCACCAGCCAGGGGGTCTTGAGGAGTTCACCCCCTACAAGATTTAGGGGTCAAGATCCTGGAAAACAGAAAAGGCTCACAGAACTACTCAGAAAAGTCAAAGCCAGGCATCCCCAGCAGATCTACATCCAGAGAGGGAGCACTGACCCAATGGTCACACAGTCAGGATAAAACAAAGTGTTGCCTCTGGGTGGTAGGAAACAGTCTAAACTGAGGAGGTGGAGTTTTCACTGTTCTTATTGTGTTTCCTGTAGGGGAAAGAACCAATCATCTCTCAGGTTGCCATTTTGGAACATAGGAGACCGTAGCAAAAGTGTCCCATTGAAAACATTTCCATTTACTTCCTGTCTCATAGTTAATCCAAGAAGTGAGTGGGGGAATCCCTGGTTGTCACTCAAGCTAGTGTTCCCCATTGGAAGATATCCACTCTATTCCTGTTCTGGGGACAAAATTTGGGATTTTCTTCTACTTGCACTTTTTGTGATAACAGGACTCAGGGCTCATGTACACACACTAGGTTGACTGCCAGCTGCGGAAAAATGTGGCAAAATTGCACCACAATTTAGCTGCATTGTGTGGCCAGTCAAAATGTTCCTATCCTGAATGTGATTCTTCTGCATTCAGGAGAGGGTGGTTGAACCTCACCTAACTGCAGCAGCTTCTAAACTCTTGTAAAAGCCTGTGTGTGCATGGACAAATGCTTTTATGGAGTATAAAACCTGCTAGTGTACATGAAGCCTAATAGAGAAGGTGAATCTCCTAATCAGGGACAGAGACCATAGAAACCTGTTCTAATCCACCTCCACTCCAAAAGAAAAAAAAACACATGTTTTGCCTTTATTTAAAACTTTAAAGAACCAATACCTGGGTCTTCGCTATCCAAGTCTACTCTTAAAAATTTGTGAAAGTATCAAGGCCCAAAGAAAGATTCCGAACACCTCAAAAAAAAAAAGGAAAAGTTAATATACTAAATTGATCTAGTTATTGGTGCTCACCAGGATTGGCAAGGTTAAAAAAATAAATAAAAAAATGTGAGTTTTGCCTCTACCAGTGCATCGTTGGGCAGACTGTACAAATTAAGGCAATTCAATGCCACTGTTACCAGCAAAGGTCATACCAAGAGCAAGGTCTGATACTCCGGGAGATCTCAAAGAATGCCAAGCTAACATCTAAGGAATGAAGGACCTCTCTTGCATTGGCGAGTGTCAGGGTTAATGAGCCTATTAATCAGGAGAATACTGAACCACAATGGTGGTATGGTAGACCTGTCATTGTCAAAGCCTCAAGTTTCTGTCCACCTACTGTTTGCTAAAGACCACATGCATAAGTCAGAAGACTAAACATGGTGGTGACAGCTTTATGCAGTTCCAGACTGGGATAAACAGGCCTGTGTATTCCAGACTGAGCAGCCAATTTCTCTGGGAGGGGGGGTCTGATGACTGTACACTCATGGAGCCAATCCCCGGCACTGCAACACAAAAGGTACTGACAGAGGGGACTGCACCGCAGTGATTACATTGCACTCCCTACACCACAGTGACCCCCCCCCCGCACAGTCCCACCTCCAGCAGGGCAGAGGAATGTCCCTAGGTTTCCCCCAGCAGACCCGGTTCACATAAACAAGTGAGTGACCACCTGCTTGTCAACATGAAGACTCCCACTCTCCAGCTCCTCCTGTGATGCCCCCCCCTCAACAGGGCAACACAACCGATGGGGTGGGAGAGGAGACACAGTCTTGACCACACAGCGGGAGGAGTATGGTGACTGCAGCCTGTCGCATGGCCCGGTCTCCAACATAACACTCTTGCCAGGACATGTGGCCAAGAGCCTGGTGTGCCCCATGACCAGTCTGGGCCTGGCATCATGTTTGCAGGAAAGTGTCAAAGTATCTGTTTATAACTGATGGCGAACCTTGGCATCCCAGATGTTTTGGAACTACATTTCCCATGATGCTCATGTACTCTGCAGTGTAGTTGAGCATCATGGAAAATGTAGTTCCAAAATATCTGGGGTGCCAAGGTTCTCCACCACTGGTCTATAAGCTGGATTTCTAGATAAGGTGTGCCATGCAGCAAGACAATGACTCAAACACCACATGATACCCTACCTAAGAATGACTATAAAAAAAGTTAAAGTTTAGGAATGGTCACGTTTCAGTCCTGCTCTAAATCTTATAGTATGCTTTTTTTTTGGTTTGCATTCCAATTCCAATGTTGTTGAAGGCCCTGAAGTGTTCAGATCATGTGAGGAGACATCCATCCTGGCTGAAATTGTACTGTAAAAGGAGAAAGGGGCAAAACTTCTTCCAGCCGATGTGCAGAACTGATAAACTGCTGGAAACCTTTAGTTGCAGGTCTTGCTCTTAAGGGCACATCACTTACTGAAACCAAAACCTCCATGTAAAGTGCCTGGCAGGAGTATTTTCTTCAATACAGGAAGTGAAAAAGCATTTTGTTGACTCCATTGTTTAATACGTCCAAAAAAAAATAAGTCCATCATATGGGTGGAGAAGGGGGCAGCTGTCCTCAGAGCTCTGTAAAAGGTAAAACACAAAGGGGAAGACAGGGCGCATCACCTAAGTGTAGGATTAAAAGACAAGATTACAAAAAAGGTAAAATCACTCACAAGCAGTGTTCATTTTGGCAGAAAATTTTGATTCCGTTTTAGTCTTAGTCTTAGGATTAAAATGGCATTTTAGTTTTAGTCCCATTTTAGTCTTCTGCAATTGTTTTAGTCGTATTTAGTCAACTAAATCCCCAGTACATTTTGTAAGACCTTTTAGTCAACTGTTTTAGTCGTCTGAAATCTAATGGGTGTAATTCAATTGTAATGCATTAGTTAACATTTCTCTACAATTTCCAAACTCATTATATACTGCTGGAGTGAAAAATCAAATATGTTATTATTTATGGTATTGAGGTATGAACAGGCACTACAGACCAGTGTTAATTTTGAAGTCAAATTTCAATTTAGTTTTAGGCTATGTTTCCACTAGTGCGACTTTTCATGCGACTTGGGAGTGAAAAGTCGCATGACAAATAGTACCCCATGATTTCCAATGAGTACCGTTCATATCTGTGCGACTTCAAGTCGCAGCGACTTCAAAGTAGTCCCTGCACTACTTTGGTCCCACTTTGATGCGACTTGAGGTCCATAGACACAGGCATTGCTTCAAATTGCGGTAAAAAGTTGCGGTAAAATTGCGGTAAAAAATTGCGACAAAATCGCGCGACTTTGGGGACGCAATAGTGGAAACATAGCCTAAGTCTTAGTCTTTTGACTAAAATTCCATTTTAGTTTTAGTCTTTTGACTGAAATGCCATTTTAGTTTTAGTCGTATTTTAGTCATATCAGTTGTTTTATTAACACTGCTCGCAAGAGATATAATAAAACATGCCCATCAGATGTATAGGGAATAGGCCTATTGAATTTAGCCGCTCCCCGCCTCCGATGACATCACTTCCTCTGTGCATTCCACACTGGTTTACCTGGACTTCCTAGTGGCCATAGGATGCTGCACATTACTCCTCCATCTGCAGCGGTTCCCTGGCAAGGTGTGGTGTCCAAAAGGACGGATCCTAGCAGCTTCCCCATACATCTGATGGGCATGTTTTATATCTGTCTTGTGATTTTACCTTTGTAGTAAATCTTGTCTTTTAATACTACACTTTAGGTGGCGCTTCTTATTTTCCCCTTTGTGTAAAACAAACATTTTATTTATATTAACCACTTAGGGACCGGAAGGATTTACCACCCTATTGACCAGGCCATATTTTGCAATACGGCACTGCGTCGCTTTAACTAGCAATTGCGCGGTCGTGCGATGTTGTACCTAAACAAAATTGATATCTTTTTTCCCCACAAATAGAGATTTTTTTTTGGTGGTATTTGATCACCTCTGCGGTTTTTATATTTTGCACTATAAACAAAAAAAGGCAGACAAATTTTAGAAAAAAAACAAAAACAAAATTTTTTATCTTTTGCTATATTAAATATCCAACGAAATAAATAAATGTATTCAGTTCAGGCCCATATATTCTTCTACATATTTTTTGTTAAAATCACAATAAGTGTATCCTGATTGTAGACGCTATAACTTTTGTGCAAACCAAACTATGGAATAGATTTATTGCATAATTTATGTTCTTACTAGTAATGGCGGTGATCAGCGATTTTTAGTGGGACTGCAACATTGCGGCAGACAGATCGGACACTTTTTTGAGACCAGTGACATTTATACAGCGATTAGTGCTATAAAAATGCACCGATTACAGTACAACTGACACTGGCAGGGAAGGGGTTAAGTGTTCCCTGGGGGGTGTTTCTAACTGTCACTCGGAGTACAGAGAGATCGCTGTTCCTAATCACTAGGAACCGACTATCACTCTACTCCCCTGACAGAACGGGGATCTGTTTGTTTACATTGACAGATCCCTGTTCTTGCATTGCGGGTGGCCGGCGGACATGACATCCATGCGCATGACCTCCCCCGCCGTGCAGCGGGCGCACGCTTGTTATAGCTGTTAAAGGAGCCGACGTAAAGCTACAACGATTTGCAGGAAGGAGCCGACCTGCCACAGTATGATGGTGGCTGGTCTGCAAGCAGTAAAAAAAAAAAAAATTGTAATAAAACTTTAGCTACACGCTTCACCTCTGCAATTTTTATCTTTTGCGCAACAAATAAAAAAAGACCGAAAATTTTGAAAAAAATAAAGTTTTTCTTTGTTTCTGTTTTGAAATTTGTAAATAAGTATGTTTTCTTCTTCAATGATGGGCACGATGTTCTCTGGGCTCTCCCCTGCCATCAGGGACCAGGAGAAAGAATCGGCTGCCGCCGGATGACAAGCATCTCTATGACCGTTGAAGGCCCGGGCGTGACGTTATGACGTCCCTGTCCCCGGTAGCTCGCGCTCAGAAGCGAACGCACACGTTAGTCCCGCCCACATATGTAAACGCCGTTCAAACCACCCATGTGAGGTATCGCCGCGTGTGTTAGAGCGCAAGCAACAATTCTAGCCCTAGACCTCCTCTGTAACCTGTAAAACATTTTAAAGCGCCGCCTATGGAGATTTTTAAGTACCGAAGTTTGGCGTCATTCCATGAGTGTGCGCAATTTTAAACCGTGACATGTCTATTTACTCAGCGTAACATCTTTCACATTATTAAAAAAAAAAAATTGGGCTAACTTTACTATTATTTTTTTAAATCATGAAACTTTTTTTTCCAAAAAAAAAAAAACACTTTTGAAAAATTGTTGCGCAAATACCGTGCAAAAAGTTGCAATGACTGCCATTTTATTCCCTAGGGTGTCTGCTAAAAAAAATATATATAATGTTTGGGGGTTCTGAGTAATTTTCTAGCAAAAAAAAATATGATTTTTACATGTAGGAGAGGAGTGCCAGAAAAGGCCCGGTATTGAAGTGGTTAACTTTATTGTTAGTTTTATACAAAAAGTGAAGAGCTCCACACTACAAACATGAAAGTAAATATGAAAACAGCAAAATACTACAATAATGCAAATAAAAATAAGTCCTAAATAAAGTCCCAAATGCCACACACGATAAAAAAAAAAACACACACACCAAGAAAAATTCTGTACAAAAAAAAAAAAACACACACCACGAACACTTCCGTACAATAACCACACCAACGTTGCAGTAAACCACAGTTCCTTACTTTGCTTATGACTAATCACGGTACTCTCTGGCAAAATGTTATACCTAATCTGTCATTCTGAGTATATTGTGGTTAACACACACATGCGATTTGGGTTTCTTATCCTGAGTGTTATTTTAGCTTTGAATGTTAAATAAACCCAACAATTTACATTACGAAGCCCCTTTTTTGGGGATTTACACGTTCTGTACATTGCTGAGGACCAAAAATCTGGAAATGATCTCTGGATGCTGTCCACAGGCTGTATGAAGAAGTCCTCATTGACCTCCTTTTCATGAATGAGGTCGGTGGTACAAGGTGAGGAGACATCGATCGGTGGTACAAGGTGAGGAGACATCGATCGGTGGTACAAGGTGAGGAGACATCGATCGGTGGTACAAGGTGAGGAGACATCGATCGGTGGTACAAGGTGAGGAGACATCGATCGGTGGTACAAGGTGAGAAGACATCGATCGGTGGTACAAGGCGAGGAGACGGTCGGTGGTACAAGGTCAGGAGACATCGATCGGTGGTACAAGGCGAGGAGACGGTCGGTGGTACAAGGTGAGGAGACATCGATCGGTGGTTCAAGGTGAGGAGACATCGATCGGTGGTACAAGGCGAGGAGACATCGATCGGTGGTACAAGGTGAGGAGACATCGATCGGTGGGGGTCACGGTTGGTTCTCCAGGGTGTTTTACACACATTTGTATTCCCTGAATTGCTGAAGATCACTGACTGTCTTGTATAAAGATATAAAATTGGACTGTATATGACTCTCACTTCACATTTGTGGCATTTGGAACTTTATCTAGGACTTTTCTTTTCACATTGTTGTATTTTACACTTTCATGTTTGGAGCTTTTCTCCAGATTACGATTCCTTAGAGCAAAAACTACACTGTATATGAGGACCGCAAACCAAAAGTGTCATTTAATTCTTTAATATTCAAACCAATCCCCCCATCCATTGATGTCTCCAGGATTTATTTTACTGAGAAATCTTCTAAAAAACCCCTCCTGGCATTTCTGGCTGTGACTGGCATAGCGGGTGCCATGGAGGATGGGGGATGGGGGAGGGAGCCGACACATCCGCTCTCCTCTCCTTCTTGTTGCCGACCCGGAAAACTGATGTCACTTCCGGGACCCCATGTTAGTATGTGCGGGAAAGAATGGAATGCTGTGTTGAATACACGGGAGACATTGGGGGTCTTTTAGATCCCAGATGTCTCATTAAAGAACCTGTCAAAAAAAAAAAAAAAAAAAAAAAGTTTAATAGTAAAAAAATTAAGTCTCTCCCAAGCATTTAAAATCCCCCCAAAATTTGAGGACCCCCACATATACAGCTGTAAACGCACCCATTGAGAGCACCTATGAGTGAAAACGTTGATTGCAATACATATCAGTGATGAGCGAGAGCAACATTTCTATCCCCAAACATCCTCTGTAATGCTAAACTAATGACCTATAGGGGGCCTTTAAAGTGTCGCCTATAGAAGATATAGGGTACGGAAGTTTGACAGCATTTCACAGTTGCATGCAGATTTAAAGGGGATCGTAAAGGCAGAAGTTTTTTTTTATCTTCATGCATTTTATGCATGAAGATAAATAAAAAGACTGTGTGCAGCAGCCCCCCCCCCCCTCATACTTACCTGAGCCTGTCTTTATCCAGTGATGTTGCAGGAGTGTCTAAGTTGCCCAGGACTCCCCTCATTGGCTGATACAGGGGTGGCGATGGGAGACCCGAAGAGGAGGATCCGGGCTACTCTGTGCAAAGCCATTACACAAACATATATTAAAAAAAAGTAAAATAAATTAGAAAAAAAAAAAAATTAAATGCTCTCCGTCCTGACGAGCTCGCGTTCAGAAGCGTACATATACGTGAGTAGCGCCCGCATATGAAAATGGTGTTTAAACCACACATGTAAGGTATCGCCATGATCAGTAGAGCGAGAGCAATAATTCTAGCCCTAGACCTCCTCGGTAACTCAAAACATGCAACCTGTAGAATTTTTTAAATGTCACCTATGAAGATTTTTAAGGGTAAAAGTTTGTCGCCATTCCACGAGCGGGCGCAATTTTAAAGCGTGACATGTTGGGTATCAATTTACTTGGCGTAACATTATCTTTTACAATATAAAAATAAATTGGGCTAACTTTACTGTTGTCTTATTTTTTTAAATTCAAAAATGTGTATTTTTTCCAAAAAAAGTGTGCTTGTAAGACCGCTGCGCAAATACGTTGTGACAGAAAGTATTGCAACGACCGCCATTTTATTCTCTAGGGTGTTAGAAAAAAATTTACAATGTTAGGGGGTTCTAAGTAATTTTCTAGCAAAAAAAACGTTTTTAACTTGTAAACAACAAATCTCAGAAAGAGGCTCGGTCCTTAAGTGGTTAAAAAAATTCTTATTTATTTTACTTTTACACTGTCCTTTTAAAAAAAAATTAAAATTTTGGGTCACTTTTATTTCTATTACAAAGCATGTAACCATCCCTTGTAATAGATTAAAGGCACGAAAGGACCTCTTTAATGTGAGATCTGTGGGGTCAGATCTTACATTTACCCTTAAAGCGGTGTTCCACCCAAAAAATAAATAAATAAAAGCCAGCAGCCACACATACTACACATACTACACATGCATACTGCACCAGGGCCGGCCCTACCATGGGACCCGATGGAGCCATGGTTCCAGGCGGCACATTCAGGGGGCGGCAAATTGCTGCCCGCCAGCCAGCCCGTTCCGCTCGCTCCGCTGCGGATCCCACTGTGAGGATCCACCGAGAAATGTTCTCCATCGGATACTGTCCGCCCTGTACTGCGCAGGCGCAGTGCTTGCGCAGTACGGAGAACAAAGGAGATGCCAAAAGTCTCTGAACATGAACAGCTGTTCATGAGCTCTCCACGGCGCCTGCGCTTCAGAGTACATTGTGCCACATGCTCCTGCTGTTGATGTTTGGAGACTATCGGCGTCTTCTTTGTCCTCCATACTGCGCAAGTGCTGCGCCTGCGCAGTACAGGGTGGACAGTATCCGATGGAGGACCTTTTTCGGCAGAACACTGGGCTCCTCACAGTGGGATCAGCAGCAGTGACAATCCGCAATGTGAGGCAGGTGGCAAGTGACAATCCGCAATGTGTGGCAGGTGGCAAGTGACAATCCGCAATGTGAGGCAGGTGGCAAGTGACAATCCGCAATGTGAGGCAGGTGGCAAGTGACAATCCGCAATGTGAGGCAGGTGGCAAGTGACAATCCGCAATGTGAGGCAGGTGGCAAGTGACAATCCGCAATGTGAGGCAGGTGGCAAGTGACAATCCGCAATGTGAGGCAGGTGGCAAGTGACAATCCGCAATGTGCGGCAGGTGGCACCGTGGCAAGTGACAATCCGCAATGTGAGGCAGGTGGCAAGTGACAATCCGGAATGTGAGGCAGGTGGCAAGTGACAATCCGCAATGTGAGGCAGGTGGCAAGTGACAATCCGGAATGTGAGGCAGGTGGCAAGTGACAATCCGCAATGTGAGGCAGGTGGCAAGTGACAATCCGCAATGTGAGGCAGGTGGAAATCCGCAATGTGTGGCAGGTGGCAAGTGACAATCCGCAATGTGTGGCAGGTGGAGCCGTGGTAAGTGACAATCCGCAATGTGAGGCAGGTAATGTTGTGGCAAGTGACAATCCGCAATGTGAGGCAGGTAATGTTGTGACAAGTGACAATCCGCATTATGAGGCAGGTCGCAAGTGACAATCCGCAATGTGAGGCAGGTGGCAAGTGACAATCCGCAATGTGTGGCAGGTGGCAAGTGACAATCCGCAATGTGAGGCAGGTGGCAAGTGACAATCCGCAATGTGTGGCAGGTGGCACCGTGGTAAGTGACAATCCGCAATGTGAGGCAGGTAACGTCATGGCAAGTGACAATCCGCAATGTGAGGCAGGTGGCAAGTGACAATCCACAATGTGAGGCAGGTGGCAAGGTGGCAATCCGCAATGTGAGACAGGTGGCAAGTGACAGTCCACAATGTGTGGCAGGTGGCACCGTGGCAAGTGACAATCTGCAATGTGTGGCAGGTGGCAAGTAACAATTTGCAACATGTGGCAGGTGGCGCTGTGGCAATTGACAATCCACAATGTGAGGCAGGTAATGTCGTAGCAAGTGACAATCCGCAATGTGTAGCAGGTGGCAAGTGACAATCCACAATGTGAGGCAGGTGGCAAGTGACAATCCGGAATGTGAGGCAGGTGGCACTGTGGCAAGTGACAATCCGCAATGTAAGGCAGGTGGAAATCTGCAATGTGTGGCAGGTGGCAAATGACAATTCGCAATGTGTGGCAGGTGGCGCCGTGGTAAGTGACAATCTGCAATGTGAGGCAGGTGGCAATCCACAATGTGAGGCAGGTGGCAAGTGACAGTCCGCAATGTGTGGCAGGTGGCACCGTGGCAAGTGACAATCCGCAATGTGTGGCAGGTGGCAAGTAACAATCCGCAACGTGTGACAGGTGGCACTGTGGCAAGTGACAATCCGCAATGTGAGGCAGGTAATGTCGTAGCAAGTGACAATCCGCAATGTGTAGCAGGTGGCAAGTGACAATCCGCAATGTGTAGCAGGTGGCAAGTGACAATCCGCAATGTGTGGCAGATGGTGTCGTGGCAAGTGACAATCTGCAATGTGAGGCAGGTGGCAAGTGACAATCCGGAATGTGAGGCAGGTGGCACCGTGGCAAGTGACAATCCGCAATGTGAGGCAGGTGGCACCGTGGCAAGTGACAATCCGCAATGTAAGGCAGGTGGAAATCCGCAATGTGTGGCAGGTGACAATTCGCAATGTGTGGCAGGTGGCGCAGTGGTAAGTGACAATTCGCAATGTGAGGCAGGTGGCAAGTGACAGTCCGCAATGTGTGGCAGGTGGCACCGTGGCAAGTGACAATCCGCAATGTGTGGCAGGTGGCAAGTAACAATCTGCAACGTGTGACAGGTGGCGCTGTGGCAAGTGACAATCCGCAATGTGAGGCAAGTAATGTCGTAGCAAGTGACAATCCGCAATGTGTAGCAGGTGGCAAGTGACAATCCGCAATGTGTGGCAGGTGGTGTCGTGGCAAGTGACAATCCGCAATGTGAGGCAGGTAACATTGTGGCAAGTGACAATCCGCAATGTGAGGCAGGTGGCAAGGTGGCAATCGGCAATGTGAGGCAGGTGGCACCGTGGCAAGTGACAATCTGCAATGTGTGGCAGGTGGCAAGTGACAATCCACAATGTGAGGCAGGTGGCAATCCGCAATGTGAGGCAGGTGGCACCGTGGCAAGTGACAATCCGCAATGTGAGGCAGGTAATGTCGTAGCAAGTGACAATCCGCAATGTGTAGCAGGTGGCAAGTGACAATCCACAATGTGAGGCAGGTGATGTCGTGGCAAGTGACAATCCGCATCTGAAGGCAGGTGACGTTGGCAAGTGACACACTCAGGGCTCCCACTGATTCGGCGTTATGGTGAGTTGAACTATTTTATTCTATATAACAATGTAATAATAGAAATATTGCACTTCAATCATTTTTTTTGTGATATGACACTGCGTCACTTTAACTGACAATTGCGCGGTCATGCGACGTTGCAACCAAACAAAATTGACGTCCTTTTTTCCCCACAAATAGAGCTTTCTTTTGGTGGTATTTTAACACCTCTGCGGTTTGTATTTTTACAGGTCCTTTTAATACTTTTATATACATGTATAGAGCCATGACAGGTCCACTTTAGTAACCATGATATAAAATAATGGATGTGGGGGCATTTTGGTGGGCGTGATTTTTTTATTTTTTTGGGGGGGCATTTCATTCTTGGTACCAGGCAGCACAATGTCTTGGGCCGGCACTGTACTGCACACACACATACTGTAGCTGCTGACTTTTAACAATCGGACACTTACCTGTCCTGGAGTCCAGCGATGTCGGCACCACAGATGATGTTTCCATCAGCTGTCGGGTGCTGCCACTGCGGGTAAGGGTACCTTACGGCTTCACGCCGGGAACCCTACTGCGCATGCGTGAGGCCCCGCTCCTCTCTCTTACTGGCCTGGCGACAGGGAGAGGGGGAGGGAGCCCTGCAGTGATGTCACAGGCCGTGGCCCGGACTCCTGGAAGTGGGAACAGGATACCTGTCTTTGGTATCCTGTCCCCCCTCCCCCCCTAAAGGTGCCAATTGTGGCACTGGAGGGGAGAGGAGACAAATGAGCAGAAGTTCCACTTTTGGGTGGAACTCCACTTTAAAAGCAATAAAAGTAAAAATGTCTTTTGAAAAAAAAAGAAAAAAATTCACCTTCAAGAGCATTGGGTGGAAGTGACATTTGATGTCACTTCTGTAATCCAATGGTATGGAGCCGAGTTGGGACCATCTATCCCTCACTTGTCATCCAGTCTCACAGGGGAGAGAATCTGATCATCTCCACCGCTATTGACGGCTCCGGTAAGTGGTGGAAGGGGGTCACCTCTCCCGCCACCAATAAAAGTGATCTTGCGGTGAATCCGCTGCGGAGACCACTTTTATCTGAAAACCGACTGCCCGCCAGTTGAGAAAATACCATTATTATGGCAGCTTTGTGCCACATATTCCACGTCAAAGTACCGAGGTATAACGATGGCGGCTGGTCATTAAGTGGTTAATGAAGAAGTAAAATTCCCTCTGTGCCTAGAATGAGACTTACCTCTAGGTACTGTAAATATCTCCTAAATGTGCGCTGTTTAGTTGATATTTACTGTATACTGCGCTGATGATGTCATTGGTGCATGCGCTCTGAAGGAATGGCCGCCTGTGCTGTTTCTTCAGAGCCGTGTGCTGTGACCAGCGGCTCCCGCGCATGCATGGGTGTGATGTCACACCACTCTGGAAGGAAGGCAGATGAGTGAAGATGGATGCGGCCTCCAGCGGGGGGACGAGGGCTTCATTTGCAGGAAAGTTTAACAATGTGCTAGTGTGCCATGTATAAAAGCACATTATGCCTTTACTTTGCAGGTCAGAAAAATAATACCAGCGTTTACCTTCCCCTTTATTGTCAGTCATGTGAGTCCGGACAATCAGAAGTGTGAACTCCCCATATAAACACATTATCAGTACAGAGAGATCGGGGGTGATATATAGATATATAGGGCTGTGTGCTGGAGGGGAGAGATCTGTCACTCTCACTGTCTCTTCATTCTCCGGATCTTCTTATCAATACATACAAGACAAATCCCAACAGAAACTTTGTCAGCTTTTCATCCTTTACTGATCTCCTCTCAGCTCCTCCCTGTAATGTGAAGCGTCACAGCAAATAGCTACAGTCAGCTCCGCCCCCTCTCACTTCACACACAGTGAGCTCCGCCTCCTCTCACTACACACACAGTGAGCTCCGCCCCCTCTCACTACACACAGTGAGCTCCGCCTCCTCTCACTACACACACAGTGAGCTCCGCCCCCTCTCACTACACACAGTGAGCTCCGCCCCCTCTCACTACACACAGTGAGCTCCGCCCCCTCTCACTACACACACAGTGAGCTCCGCCCCCTCTCACTACACACACAGTGAGCTCCGCCCCCTCTCACTACACACACAGTGAGCTCCACCCCCTCTCACTACACACGGTGAGCTCTGCCCCCTCTCACTACACACACACACGGTGAGCTCCGCCCCCTCTCACTACACACACACACGGTGAGCTCCGCCCCCTCTCACTACACACACACACGGTGAGCTCCGCCCCCTCTCACTACACACACACACGGTGAGCTCCGCCTCCTCTCACTACACACACAGTGAGCTCCGCCCCCTCTCACTACACACAGTGAGCTCCGCCCCCTCTCACTACACACAGTGAGCTCCGCCCCCTCTCACTACACACACAGTGAGCTCCGCCCCCTCTCACTACACACACAGTGAGCTCCGCCCCCTCTCACTACACACACAGTGAGCTCCACCCCCTCTCACTACACACGGTGAGCTCTGCCCCCTCTCACTACACACACACACGGTGAGCTCCGCCCCCTCTCACTACACACACACACGGTGAGCTCCGCCCCTCTCACTACACACACACACGGTGAGCTCCGCCCCTCTCACTACACACACACACGGTGAGCTCCGCCCCTCTCACTACACACACACACGGTGAGCTTCGCCCCCTCTCACTACACACACACACGGTGAGCTCTGCCCCCTCTCACTACACACACACAGTGAGCTCTGCC
Organism: Lithobates clamitans; assembly: GCA_037952925.1. Classification (NCBI taxonomy): domain Eukaryota; kingdom Metazoa; phylum Chordata; class Amphibia; order Anura; family Ranidae; genus Lithobates; species Lithobates clamitans. The sequence goes on along the minus strand of JBBGZY010002891.1, from coordinate 118,346 downwards.
CCCCTACTACACACACAGTGAGCTCCGCCCCCTGGTCTGTATGGGATCTCTCTTCATATTCTGCACATATTACCTTCACCCCACCGAAAGAAGAAAAAATATCCTCTCTCTCTAATTCTGTACATACTGCCCGCTGTTATACCTGCTGTCCTCCTCTCCAATACTCCTCTCCTATACACACTGCTTGCGTTGTTACTCTTTCACACTCCTTTCTTACATATACTGGGTATGATTATCCCCCCTTTCTATAACTGTAGTATGATAGTAAGGGGGTGTGCACAGGGAAGGATAGTAGAAGAGGGGGGTACAGGGCAGGATAGTAGAGGGGGGAGTACAGGAAGGGCTAGAAGGGGGGTAGAGGTCCACTTGGATAGCAGACACAGACATTAGGAGGATGGGAGGTGTTGGGAGAAGATCTGACCTTCTATGGTGGCAGCATAACCGGGTATGACCCGATACTTCCAACACCAGCCTGATAGAACCGAGAGATCTGTCCAGTACCGGTACACCGATATCCAACCCATTTATATGGGTGACACCCTCCCCCCCATACACAGAAGATCATTCCGGTGCTCATCACCCCGGAGGCTGCAATCAGAAAAACTAGAAAGAAAACTCAGATCGGAGGATTTCCAGCTTCTCCCTCCGCACCGATCCGGGTCACCTCCAGAGATCAGAGACCCTCCGACCTCTGTATCCGATCATCACCGGGGAGAGTCCGGGGTGCAAATCAATCAGTCCGGCCAGAGGCGAGGAAGCTGAGCCGGTATCACATTACACTCCCCTGGCCCAGGGCCGATCCTAGGGTCACAAAAGCCTGGGTGCAGAAATATTTTGGGTGTCTCCACGTGGGTGTGGTCATCTTACTAACTCCTCCCCTTTGCAAATGTTTCTATGGCACAGACTCAAACACAGATATGCTCCCCTAAGGAGTCTTTGTTAACCTGGGATCCTCCCATTTTCTCTTAACAATAAAGAGAACGAGATGGTCAGACTACAAACATACTACAAGAGATGGTCAGAGACTGCAAACATAGTACAGGAGATGGTCAGAGACTGCAAACATAGTACAAGAGATGGTCAGAGACTGCAAACATAGTACAAGAGATGATCAGAGACTGCAGACATAGTACAGGAGATGGTCAGAGACTGCAGACATAGTACAGGAGATGGTCAGAGACTGCTGACATACTTCAAAAGATGGTTAGAGACTGTTGACATATACATAAGATGGTCAGAGACTGCAGACATGATACAAGAAACGGTCAGAGACTGCAAACATAGTACAAGAGATGATCAGAGACTGCAGACATGATACAAGAAATGGTCAGAGACTGCAGACATACTACAGAAGATGGTCAAAGACTGCAAACATGATACAAGAAACGGTCAGGGACTGAAAACATGCTACAGAAGATGGTCAGAGGCTGCAGTTTTGAAACAAGAGATGGTCAGAGATTGCAGACATACTACAGAAGATGGTCAAAGACTGCAAACACGATACAAGAAATGGTCAGGGACTGAAAACATGCTACAGAAGATGGTCAGAGGCTGCAGTTATGATACAAGAGATGGTCAGAGACTGCAGACATACTACAGAAGATGGTCAAAGACTGCAAACATGATACAAGAGATGGTCAGAGACTGCAAACATGATACAAGAGCTGGTAAGGGACTGCACATATGCTACAGAAGATGGTCAGAGGCTGCAGTTATGATACAAGAGATGGTCAAAGACTGCATACATAGTACAAGAGATGATCAGAGATTGCAAACATAGTACAAGAGATGGTCAGAGACTGCAGACATGATACAAGAAATGGTGGGAGACTGCCCAATCAGTGCCCATCAATGCAGCCTCACCAATGCCCATAAGCTTAACCTCATCAGTGCCCATCAGTGCCGCCTGATGTGGGGGGTCAGCTGTGTCAGGGTCTCTCACCTCAGCGATGTCAGCTCAGCAGGTCCTTGCACGGCATCCTGGGGGGCTGATTCTCCTGGTCCTGGGGTCAAGTTGTTGCAAACCAGCATCTAGCCCCACAACCTGAGCCAGTCACATGTGTCACGCCTCCCTGGTGTGCCTGCCTCCAAGACTCGGAGTTTCCTCTGCGCTGCTCTCAGTTCTCCACCCTCCCATTCTGTATAACTCCCCCTAGACTGTTCAATCACTCTTAACCCCAGTCTGCACCCCCCATCTGCCCAATTCCCCCATACCCCTAGTCTGCACAAACCCACCTCCCCCCAGTCTGCACAATTACCCCCCCTCCCCTAGTCTGCACAATCCCCCTCCCCCCAGTCTGCACAATCCCCCCTCCCCCCCAATCTGCACAATCCCCCCTCCCCACAGTCTGCACAATCCCCCCTTCCCTAATCTGCACAATCCCCCCCTACCCCCAGTCTGCACAATCCCCCCTCCCCCCAGTCTGCACACTTACCCCTCCCCGTCTGCACAAGCCCCCCTATCCCCAGTCTGAACAATTACCCCCCTCCCTTGTCTGCTCAATCCCCCCTTTCCCCCAGTCTGCACAATTACCCTCCCTGTCTGCTCAACCCCCCCTTCCCCCAGTCTGCACAACCCCCCCTTCCCCCAGTCTGCACAATTACCCCCCCCCCAGTCTCCACAACCCCCCCTTCCCCCAGTCTGCACAATTACCCCCCAGTCTGCACAATCCCCCCTTCCCCCAGTCTGCCCAGTCTGCACTATTACCCCCCAGTCTGCACAACCCCCCCTTACCCCCATCTGCACAATTACCCCCCTTACCCCCGTCTGCACAATTACCCCCCTTACCCCAGTCTGCACAATTACCCCCCCAGTCTGCACAATTACCTCCCCCCAGTTTGCACGGGGGGAGTAAGAAATGAGAGAGAAGTAGAGGCAAAGCAAATAGAATTCATGGGAGAGAGGGAGTTGTGCAGATAGCTCATGTAGCTTCCCCCTCAGGTTAGTCTCCATAGGAGTCCATGCAAAAGGCTGGAGTGTGGGCGGGTTTGGGCCGAAACAAATGGGAGGAGGAATGTCGGATTGGAGAGGCAGCCGAGTGGGGGAGGAGCTAGTAAGACAGTGGCGATGGGCGACAAGCAGACACAGCCCGACAGGGCCGATCCCGGCGCCTGCAGAGGTGGGGGCGCCAAAGTGCCAGAATACTCCCTTCCATCCTCCCTCTCCTTGTTTGTTTCACACACAAACACGCAAGTTGGGCTGTATCTGCTTTTCTTATCTGTGTCTGTTTGGCACTAGACAACTACCCAACTGCCTACCTATTACATCTCAGTCCGCTATCCAAATGGAAGTACTGCCACTCTCTAATGCAGTGGTTCTCAACTCCGGTCCTCAGGACCCACTAACAGGCCAGAATTTAAGTATTACCTTGGGGAGATGCAGACTAGAATACTGCAATCACTGAGCAGCAAATGATATCACCTGTGATGTATTTCAGTTATCCTGCAAACCTGGCCTGTTAGTGGGTCCCGAGGACAGGAGTTGAGAACCACTGCTCTAATGAGACATCTCATCATTGAAGCCAGGGCTTGTATACCAGTCCTTTGGAAAACTGCCTCGCCTCCTACAGTGAGTCATTGGATTCATTAGGTTAATGATATTATGTATATGGAGGACCTTACCGCCTCTTTGAGTAGAGGCCGGAATTCACAAAACTTGGTTTTACTGGACCCAATTCATTTTCTCTGACAAGTACAAGGAGCTCCATGACTCCAGCTTCAATTGGGAGGTCCAGGGAGGAGACCTTTATTATCATTTTTTTCCTCTCCTCTCCCTTTCCCCCCTTTTTATTTATTTCTTCTGCCCCTTCTTTCTGCCTTTATCTTGCTAACTCCTATCTTTCTTCAAAATTGGATGGAGTACATTGGTCCCCAGCCAGCATCTTCTGATTACTTTGCATCTATAGCTGTACTTTATTTGCGGTAGCCTTACAGTGTCTGGTCCTCTTGAAGTGTGTACCGTTTGTTTTCCTGGCTTTCTGAAGAACTGTCACATAATATTTTGTACTTCATGTACTCTATACAATGTAGTGATATAGAACCAGTTTTGCTGATTGAAAGTATGCCTTGCTGTACTGTGTGTGTGTGTGTTTGGTCGCTATAGTTTATAAAAATAAAAAATCTCCAAGTACTCTTGCCAATTTCAGGCTTGAGAAAGGGGTGGAATCCTCAGAAACACGTTGCCTGATTACTCTGAGAGTCTCACCTGTGCTCCAGTCCTGAGTGGTGGTGTGGAGTCAGTCTGTGGAGTGAGATGTTCTTATTGCTCCAATGCTGGATTTGTCTTTGACAGACGGCCGGTGCAAAGCTCTGGATCTCCTCTGGGCTCCTCTGTACTTTTGTGATGTCCCATTTGGAGCTTTTGCACCATCCCCTCATTATCACATGACCCTGTGCTGTATTAGGGACACATTCTCAATCTAAGTGATTGATGGATTCCAAATGTACCAATTCAGAAGTCTACAAACCACAATGTAAGTGGATATTGTTTTTTATTTATATTAAAACTTCTTTTTTTGTTTATTTTTTTATTTTTTTACTGACACCCTCCTGCACTCTCTACTCTTCCATTATATATATATTTATATATTATATCATATGGAAGTCCAAAATAACATATTTTACCCGCCGTGTTTTTATACACATAAGTATTGAACACGTCACCATTTTTCTAGGTAAATATATTTCTAAAGGTTCTATTGACATGAAATTTTCACCACAGGTCGGTGACAACCTATGTAATTCATACAAGAAACCAAAACCAAAACTTCCACAAATGAAGTTCTGTGTAATAAAATGGAATGACACAGGGAAAAAATATTGAACACACTAACTGAGATTTATTTAAAAGAGAAGTAAAGGAATTTTTAATTTTTTTTCCTGATTAAAGGAGAAGTCCAGGCTGAGCTCGTTTGGTTGGGCTTCTCCTCTGGGTCACAGGAGCACAATCCATTTTGCATTCCTGTGACACTATTTCAGCAGAGAGTGGTCTGAAGTCCGCTCTCCGCTGACGTCACTGGATTTGGTCCAGGCACCGCCTCATCATGACAATGGAAGTCTGGATCCACCTGGACTAATGCCCTGGACTGACCCCCTCCACAGCTCAGCACTCCAGTGGGGGGAGGGGCAGAGCGGAGAGCCGCTGACTGACAGTCAGCAGCTCTCTTCTTGGGGAGCTGTGAGAACCGAGCCATCGCTGGTGTTTGATCGCTCGGTTCTCAGTGAAGAGGTGCGGGGGACACATGCTGCATCCACCTAGGGAAGTATGATGAGGGAAAAAAAACAAAACATAATTCTCTTTTAATACTTACCTAGGTGGATGCAGTATCGGTCCGATGCTGCATCTGTCCCCCACCGTCTCTAAACTGAGAACAGAGTGATTGAACACTGCCCATCGCTCAGTTTTCAGAGCTCCATGAGTGGAGAGCTTCAGACTGTCAGTCACAGCTCTCTGCTCTTCCCCCTCCTCATTGGTATGCTAAGATGTGGAGGGGCGGAGTGGCCGGCTCAGGATCTCAGCGGCTCGCTGAGAGGCTGGGCTGGGTGTCAGTCCAGGCACCTGGTGGATCCAGACTTCGTGGTTGGGATGACGCGGTGCCTAGACTGACATTGGTGATGTCGGCAGAGAGTGGACTTCAGTCTGGTCTCTGCTGGAAACGGGTCACAGGAGTACAAAACGAACTGCACTCCTGTGACCCATAGGAGAAGCCCAGCAAAAAGAGGTTTGGTTATAAGTTGGTTATGCACAGAGTGGCCCCGATCCTCTTCTTCTGGGCTCCCTCCATGGCCCTCCTTGCTCCTCCTCTTCTTGAGTGCACCGTAGGAGAAGTGCTCTCCCTCGGGACACCCATGTGGGCGTGCTCCCATGTCCTGCTGCGTCCATTGACACAGACAGCAGGACTCCGCCCTGCCCCTGCATCATTGGATTTGATTGACAGCAGCGGGAGCCAATGGCTGCACTGCTATCAATCTATCCAATCAGGACATGAGACACCGACCTGAGCTGGTGTGGTCCTTCCCATCACAGGAATTACAGGGCTCAGGTAATTAAAAGGGGGGCTCGAGGGGGCTGCTGCATGACAGGAGGTTTTTCACCTCAATGCATAGAATGCAAACCTTGAGGGTTTACAACCCCTTTAAGGCATTCATTTGGTCAAATCAATACATTTTGCAAATCATTTGGAAGTACACACTCTAAAGGAACTGCTGTTTTTTTAATGTCTTAATTTCTGCATTGGCTCCAGAGCTTTGCCAACACCCCTACATAGAAGGTCAGTCAGGCAGGAGAAGCCTAAGGAACCCCTAGCACCTCTGGAGGAACCCTGGCTGAGAATGGCGAGACTAGAGATTTTTTTATGGATTATTTGTACAGGAAGACGGCAAAGAAGGGAAACCAACAACCAAATTCTGAATTTTATTTGATTCGTTCTTTGTCAGCTACAGATAATATGAATAATATTAAAACATGTACAATATATATATAAGAACACATAGAAAAATATAGTTTACTTCTGTCCCAAAATTGTGGCAGTGACTGATATAAATTTGATACAAATGTTAAAAAGTTAATTAAAATAAAAGTGCAATTTACTTTTGACTTCTAATGAGACCAATCTTCTCTCTTCTATATAGAGGAGAAGAGTACTTGTCCTCCACAGAGGAAGGGAGGCTCAGAGATGTGATCACATTCTGGACAGATAATAGATCTTCATTGTATATAGACAGGTACACTTTACACATTCCATGTCTCATTATTGCACATTTTATATTTGCTAAGTGATTTATCCTGAGATAATTCAATGCTAACGGGATAATTGAGAGAACCGGTATTCACCGATGATACAGATTATACAGTTGGGAGAACTGATACTATATATGCATACAGTAAAGTTTAGCAATATATACAGACAGTACAGATTATACCATCAGAAGAACCAGAACATACACATCATACACATTTGCGCAATTGCGTATAGTTTATATACTGTTTTTGTGTGTGTTTGCAAAATTAAAGTGGGCTGGTCTGGATGAAGTCCAGGGCCAAATTTTTGTCCCAGTCCAGCCCTGGATGGACTTGTGTCTTTTTTCAGCCAGACTAACTATGCAGATAGTGAGCTGCTCTACATGGAGTAGGGGGCCACAAATTTGTGGCAGATGGGAATCCAATCTTATTGGTAGGTATGGATCCATTCTGGATGGGTGGCACAGATATGTTCTTTGCCAGTGGCACTTCTTGAGGGACACCATTGGTAGGTATGGATCCATTCTGGATGGGTGGCACCAGGCAGGTACTGGCAATTAGGACTACAGGGAGTTTCCCGGTGGGCCGATGGCTCAGTGGGCCGATTTCAATGACAGTGGACCGCTGCCTCCCTGCAGTCCTCTGTCCCCCCTGAAGTGCTCACCTCCTCTCCCTGGCTAGTTATGCAGCGCGCCTGAATACAGACATGATGCTCAGGAGTCAACACTTAGAAGCTCATCATACGATCTGGAAGGAGGGAGGCCTCACTTTCCTGCCTAATCTTGTTCCATTGGGGGGGCGCCAAACTGATTCTTTGCCCCAGGTGAAATAATGTCTAGCTTCCCCACTGGTACTGCCTATAAGAGAAATAATGTAGAACGGCTAATGGCTAGTGGGGTGGGGGGGGGGCTTGGGTGGCAAGCCGGCATGGGAGAGACCTGTCAAAGTGGTCCAGTCTGGGTGAAGTCCAGGGCCAAATTTTTGTCCCAGTCCAGCCCTGGGTGGCACTGATCTGATCTCTACCAGTGGCTCATCTTTATAGATACCATTGGTGTGTATGGATCCATTCTGGATGGGTGGCACTGATCTGACCTCTACCAGTGGCTCATCTTTATAGACACCATTGGTGGGTATGGATCCTTTATGGATGGGTGGCACTGATCTGTCCTCTGCCAGTGGTTCATCTTCAGAGACACCATTGCTCTTTAAATCTCTTTTTCTGCAGTAAATCTGGAAATATAAATCACACAAAATTGTAGAGATTATCACCAACATACAGCATTGGGACTGTTCTCTCTCTAGTTTATTCCCACCCTCCATCATCCAATAGTCATTTCTCCCATGTGATATGGCTTCTGTTGTTTTATCTTTATTTTCACCTGCCTGGTAATTATGTGAATAACACACTTCCTGTCCTAGGGTGACAACACTCACTCACTGCACTGTATCTGTGTAGAGCTGAGTTGTCACCCTAGGCTGCTCTCCTGAACTAAACTACAAACAGATCTTCATCTCCATTACATGGGGGAGGGGAATGCATAGTAGAAGTTTGGAAAAAAGAGGAAACTGAATATCTGGCAGGATCAAAAACTATTATCTGTACTGGCTGATGTTCTTAGACTGAAAAAAAGAATACAAATGCAGCCACCACATCTAAGGACTGATATTTTCCTAAAACCATCCCCCACACTCACCAACCTTTATCTGTACCAGATGTTACTGCACAGACCTCATCCACACCCTAATTCTATATCCACAAGGTGTCCCCCCCATGTATCCCCTTCATTCCCATCCTAAGATGAGCAAAATGAGAGCCCTGAGCTGGTTATAGCAGACATTGACTTAAGCATGAATATAAAACCAGAATGTATAAATAAAGAGTAATGGAAGAAGTGGAGTATTTACTAAAAAGAATTGTGGAAGTTCCCCATGGGGTTTTTAAGCAGCAAGCGAAAAAGTTTTTGTAAAAAAATGTTTTTATTAGGTCATCCTTTCTTAGTTTGCTTCTATAGCAACAATCAGGCATACTTAGACATAGCTGTCTTGTGTCTTTTTGCAAAGGAATTTGGTGTAACTAAAATACGTGATATATATAAAATAATAAAGCACACATAGTTCGCCTGTGGATTCCTTTTGAACTCATTGCTAGAATGTAATCTCTGTTTGTTCCCCCTCTTTGGGAGTAAAGCCCTTGGGAATGATTTCCATAAAAAAGAAAAATAGAGTTGGGATCCATCCCTTTATTTTTGGGTACAGTTGTTGCAATTTATACCCTTTATGTTGCGCTCAGTTGACATATAAATGTGAATAAATACTTTCTAACTTTGTATAACTCTTGAACATTGAAGCATACTTTTCTGTGTAAACAATGTATATATTTCTGATGTTTTTTCTTTTTCTCTATTTTTCTTTTTTCCCCTAGATGCTGGATCACCGTCCCGCTCTCTCTCCTGGCCTCTGGGGTTTGCAATCACCGACTCGGCGGCTTCCCGGCAGGGTAGGGAGATGTTACGTCTCCCTTTTGTAGCAAACACCAGTGGTTGTTTACAACCACTAGGTGGAGCTTGCTTTCCCTGCCAGCGGCATTCTGTACACACCACCGGACTGGGATCCAGGCAGAGCGCATGCGCACGAAGACTCTTCGGCTATGATCGGGGATGTGCGGGTTGCGCGTGCGCCTACCTGGTTCCCAGCCTCGTTTCTTACGGCGGAGGTGTCGGAGGTTTCCGGAGCGTTCTGCTTGTCAGAACACCAGGATGACCACAGAGGGGATGCAGGCCTGCCTCCCCACGGCCCCTCCCCTTGGTAGGCTGGGACTGCAGGCTGTGAACAGCTGATAGTAATAATGGATAAGTGAATGAGTATAACTAGTGACAGCCTAGATTTAGACAGTTCAGCTGATCCCTGACAGAGTAAGATGGCAACCATCTTATGAGGTAAGCACACATGCAAACAGTGGGTCATGCTGTACCGCTGTGAGCTTGTCTATAAATCCTCTCTATGTTTAATACCCTCTTTTTTGGTTTTTTTAAAGGCCTCCTATGCACTTGTCTGCTAGACTTGGTTATCAGACACTGTGCATTTGCCTATAGTATGCCATGGACACCAATAACTTTTCCACTAGTAACCATTAGGTGAGCTTCTTGGTCTTTAATTTTAAGACTAATGATTTCCACATGTATTCTAAAGTATTTATTTTTTATTTTTTATTATTTTTTTTTATTTCTGAGCATCAGTTTCAATTTGGATGAAGGTTTTAATTTCATTCCTTCATTCATTCACTTGCACTTACACATGATCATTTACTCACTGACATTCCACTCACATAGACACATAACATTTACACCATTCAAATGTTTGTCATTATTTTTCTCTTTTTCACTTCACAATATTGTCATATATTAATTATTACCCTCTCACATTTTGGCACATTTTCTTCATCGTAGGTATTGGGTTTTTTTTCATAGTTTTCATATTTTTTCACTGTTTTTTTCATCTTTTTATGCTCCACACTTGGTAAATCACTCATTCCCTCTACACAAGGATGTCCTTATTTTTTCACATTATGCTTTTTTTCACTAGGTAATATAATATTCATCCACACTGTCTAGTTCACATGCACTTTTTTTCTCTTTTCTCTTTATAGCACTCCCACTTTTTACATAGAAGTCTATAATATACCAGTATCATGGTGATATGATAGATTTAATTCAATTATAGTACAGAATGCTGGTATCATATGATATGACAGACTTATTGTAATTATAGTAGGGTTTAAGATACTCATTTACTCTTTCTTGAGCTACACATATAGGTCATGGGGCTTTACACATCAGAGCAACAAAGTACAGTTACTCAGTATGCTCAATCCTCTCTATATCCAAACAAACTAATTTACATATGTGATATATAGTTTTTTGAAAGTTAGATATGACAGCAAGAAATCCCCCTTTTTTCTACTATGATGCACCTATAGGTGTCCTGCTCTTCACCTGCATCCAAGTGTGAAGGAGGGCTACACATCTGTGATCGTTCGTAAGCCCCACGGGTTGGTCCTGTTTTCCCCTTGGGGCACGGGTAGGGACAGCGGTGCAACGGAGTCCAGCGTCAGAAGAGGGGAACTTCTCTGATCCTTTCAGTTTTTAAGATAACTCCGGTTAAGAGTGTATACGGTACCAAGGGTAAATATCAAGTTATTATGGAATACCTATATTCAATGATAAATGAGGAATATATGATTATATTTTTTTTTTGATGCCTCTACAGAACCTAAAGGACCCCTTGAGGAAGACAATGACCATGTAAATGTCGAAATGCATTGGGGTCTCGGGGTCTTCGTTATTGGCAAGCATTACTATAACCATGAATGATACTGCCTGGAGTGGTAATACACATACACTCCTTGCGATTTATTGTGCGATTATGTGACAAATTTTTAGCATAACCAGTATATGTACCCTATATACTTGACTCTATGTGTAACCGGAGCTCATATTTTAAATCTTTGTAGTCTTCAAAGCATGTTCGGAGTATTTTTCTAATAAAAACATTTTTTTACAAAAACTTTTTTGCTTGCTGCTTAAAAACCCCATGGGGAACTTCCACAATTCTTTTTAGAAAAATATCATTTTGGGGTGTGCAGCCAATTTGCCCCTGGTGTATGGTCAGGTGATGTTGAAGTGGAGTATTTACTTTCCTGGAACAATTTCCGCTTTGGGTTTCCTCCAGTGCTGCTTACACAGTTATAAGTATTTGGTTCAGTTTGGCTAATCTCCTCCTTCAGTAAAGATCATGTGACCAGCATCTGAAACTTTGTCTGCAAGAGGAACATTAACCAACCCGAGCTCTCAACTCCCCTTCAGAAGAAATCACATGACCAAAAAGTCATATACTGTAGGGAGCAGTGCCCCCCCAGTGCTCGCTCGAATGCTGCTCCCCCGTCGCTCGATCGCTTTCCCGTAACCCACCAGGCCCCCTGCCAGCCCCGCACTTACCCCATACAGTTCGTGGCTTCCCCCCACATCTCCTCCTGAATACCAGCGGTCGCTTCTCCTCGCAGCCAATCGGGTCTCAGGACTCATGGCCAATTGTGTTTTAGGACCCGCATCCTGATTGACTGGGAGGAAAAACAGGAAGACATTAGTGAATAATAATTTACTAATGTCACACAACTGGGTGGGCTCCGGGTGCAATGCTCTGCATCCAGAGCCCACCCTTTTTTGAAGCCAATTAGAGCCTCAGGCTCTCATCACATGCTTTTGCATGTATATTAGGGGCTGGGCACATGGATTAGGGGGCGGCGCCCCTGTGTCCTGAATGAGTGGCTGCCACTGGTAGGGAGTCTAATGCTCAGTTCACATATGAGCTGCTGAATTCTGACCTGAAACGGACCAAAAGACGCACAGCGTTTTTCTGCAAAACACCTTGGACCTGCTGCGGAGATATGTGAACCAGCTCCATAGAGAGCCGGTCAAAATCTCCTGCTATTGTGAATTGGATGGGGGATCCCCCATCCATGTCGCAATGGTGTGAACCTGGCCTAAAGCAACATTTTCTCAAGGAGCAGCAAGTATTTCAGACCTTACATTGCTCTTTATGCTTTCCAGAAATAGCTAACATAACTTTCAGTATAGATCCATGTTAAATTAACAGAGTCTCTCTAGAGGCGGCTGCTGATCTAGAGGAATAATCCGATCACAGAAAGGAAAGATGTAATCATTACTCACCAGAGACAAGATAATCACAATAATCACACCGAGCACTCCAGGAATGAGAAACATTTGGGATCTTCTAAAATCTGATGTAAAATCTGTCAGAAAATAAATACAATGTTTAGAACACATCTCTGTGTAGAGATTACATGTGTGATCAATATACAATGTATCCGTTCTACAGTCTGCTTTGTTATATTACAATATTTATACACCAGCAAACTTCAGCTTTATTATAGAAACATAGAAAAGTGATGGCAGAAAAAGACCGGAGTATTCCATCGAGTCCTTCCATTTTTATTTATTTTTTGTTACCTTCACTGTCTGACTATTATATATAACCTGCACACTGACCTCATACTGTATATTTTATACACATATATACAGTATATAGTGCAAGTCCCAGGGAAGAATGACACCCTCCTCTATTCCCCCAGTAATTGCCCCTCTCACCTCTGATCTCCAGCCGGTATTCCCGGATCTCCTCACTGACCGGGTTTGTGATCCTGACCCGGAATCTCCTCTCGGCGTCGTCTCTCTGCATACTGGGGATAATCAGCGTCCTATTGTCATCTATCAGCCGGTATCTTTCAGGGAGAGGCTCCCCGTCCACCTCCCAGGTCACAGCGCTCTCTTCTCCAGAGAACTGGATGCTCACAGCCGTCTCCTCACCCAGCCGCCCACCGGTGCTGGTGATGTTGGAGATGAGAACCGGATCTGGAAAGTTCAAGAGGAGGACAGTCACCATCAGTCATATGTCACCAACACTGAGGCCAAATACATAGAATAGAGTACTACAGGGGCGTAACTAGAAATAGCAGGGCCCCATAGCAAAATGTATGGGGCCCCCCTGCAAACGCCCCCCCCCCAGCTGCCCTAGTGTCAATGCAGCGTGACCTGTGCCACATACAGCGTGACCTGTGCCCAATGCAGCGTGACCTGTGCCCCATGCAGCGTGACCTGTGCCCCATGCAGCGTGACCTGTGCCCCATGCAGCGTGACCTGTGCCCAATGCAGCGTGACCTGTGCCCAATACAGCGTGACTTGTGCCCAATACAGCCTGGTCTGCCTGTGCCCCATACAGCCCCATCTATGCAGAGGAAGAGGCAAGCATCCCGGATCAGCAGAGAGCAGGATTACCCGCTGTAATAGCTTTCATTTAAATTTCCTGTCTTCCCGGGGCTCATTGTCACATAGCCCCACCTCTTGGCCCGACGCCTTTGATGACGTCACATGTCCCGCATTGGATCAGCATCCTGTCTATCAAAGGCACCGGGCCAAAAGGTGGAGCTATGTGACGTGAGCCCCGGGAACACTGGAAGTTCTAATGAAAGCTATTACATCGGGTAATTCAGCTCTCTGCTGATACAGACAGCTCGCCTCTTCCTTTCCTCTCTCTTCCCCTGGCTGGGAGACTGTGCCGCCGGTACTCTTATCCTCACTGGGCCCCACTCGGCTGCGGGCCCCATAGCGCCCGCATGGGTCGCTATGGTGGTAGTTACACACCTGGAGTGCTAGCTCTTTTTGTATACTTATATACACTGCTTAATGCTCATGTTAATTTATTTACTTGGATTGGATTTTCCTAAAGGGATATTTACTTCCCCATTTGGATTTGAAACATGTCTACCTTTGTTACCCTCCATTACATAGGGGATGATAGGTGTAGTAGGTGTACAGAAGGAAGATAAGGTGTTTATATGTTCAGTTCAGCTGATAGGAAGTGACTAGGAAGCGGCATTTCTGGCAGGAGCAACAGATATTTTCTGTATTTGCTAAAAATATTAGTCTACAAAAATATAATCAATGCAGACAAAATATTTAAAGTGGAAGTCCATGCAAAATCTAAAATCGCTGCATCTATGGACACCAGGGATCTAACACTAACCTCTCTATCCCTGTAAAGAAAAGATGAATATACATACCTTTTTGGAAGCTGATCTGACCCGATCCGACCGGATCTCCAGTGGCGGAAGCTCTGCAGAAGACAAGGAGGATAACGGCGGTGAAATTAATGGGAAGTGACGTCACCCATAGAGTTACTATGGGGCTTCCATTGTCATCTGTCTCCTCTGCACCCACCCCCACGGCTGACAGCTCAGCGTGGGATATGTTCGGATCGGGTCAGATTGGCTTCCAAAAAGGTATGTATACTCATTTTTTCTTTACAGGGATAGAGAGGTTAGTGTTGGATCCATGCAGTGGCAGAATTACCAGGGTTGCAACAGTCGCACCTGCGATGGGGCCCTGGCATTCTGTCACTGTGGGGGGGCCCCAGTGGGGTTGCTATTCACATGGCCCTGAGCAGAGAGCATATCTCCCATGGAACAGCAGCACAGAGACACTGGCATTGACAGCTTTATTTCCCTCTCCGTCCCTCCTCTTTCGCACGGGATGACAGAGGACACAGCTGATCTGCTCCCCTTTCTCCCCCTCCTCTCTCCTGTGTACTCCACGGGCAATCAAGTGTGAAGCTAACAAGCACACATTTCCCATGGAGCACACAGAGAAGAGAGGAGGGGGAGAAAGGGGAGCAGATCAGCTGTGTCCTCTGTCATCCCGTAGGAGAGAGGACGGACAGAGAGGGAAATAGAACTGTCAATGCCGATGTGTCTGTGCTGCTGTTCTATGAGAGACATGCTCTCCGCTCAGGGCAGTGCTGTCCTGAGAAGGCAGAGAGTACTGATGGGCATTGATAGGATTACCGGATAAGCCCTGAAAGACGGCAGTAATGGGCACTGATAGGAGGCATTTATGTGCACTGAGAGGAGGCACTAATGGGCACTGATAGGAGGCATTTATGTGCACTGAGAGGAGGCACTAATGGGCACAGATAGAAGACACTGATAGCAGCCAAATTATGGGCACTGATAGAAGGCACTAATTGGCACTGATAGAAGGCACTGGTGGGCACTGATAGGAGGCACTGATCAGAGGCACCGATGAGCACTCATAGGAGACACCAATGGGCACTGATAAGAGGCATTGATGGGCACTGATAAGAGGCATTGATGAGCACTGATAGGCAGAACTGATAGGAGGCATTGATGGGCAACTGATAGGTGGCACTGAGGAACACTGATAAGCAGAGCTTAGGCAGTATTGATGGGCACTGATGGGCAGCATTGAAGAGTACTAGATGGCACTGATGGATGCTGTTAGGCGGCATTAATGAACACGTGGGGCTTGGATGGAAGGGGGGCCCCATCATGGTTTCTTGCACCGGGGCCCTGAAGGTTCTAGTTACGTCTCTGGATCCGCGATGTCTATAGATGCAGTGATTTTAGATTTTGCATGGACTTCCACTTTAAGGACTGTAAGCTGCAATTTATTACATTTTATTTTGGGGTTTAGTTAACCTTTAATAGAAAAAGAAATGTCAGGAAAGTTCAATCTGGCAATCACATACTGTGTCACCTCCTCTTATGGAGCTTAATGTCCCACCACTGACCCCCCGATCCCACCACTGCTCTCCCACACCAGGCAGCAATGGTTGCAAACATGCAGAGCAATGCAAAAAGAACAATGCATTAGCCCCCCTCTGGGGAAGAAGAACTTTTATATGGTATATGGACTCTTACCCAGTACACGGATCTCTGTAGAGGATATTAGATGTCCTGGATCACAGTGACACCAGATCTTATACACACAGGAGTCATCCTTCCTGGCATGTATCAGCTTCCAGCAGCCATTCCCTGTGTGCAGTCGGAGTCTGGAGTCATGAGATTTAGTGTGATTGAAATAACAGAGATTTTCCAGCAATGTCCTATCCTCTCCTCTGCATACTCTGTACAGCTCCACAGTAACATCATCTTCAGGACACTTCATATTACATTCAGTGATGTCTGATCCGCTCTGTACATACACCGTTCCTGATGACACCGATATGATCATCGTACACAGGAGACCTGGGAGGAGAAGACAGATCAGAAATGTGATCAAAGTTTATATCAATGCCAGCTGAGGATTACCGATCACTAGGGATGAGCTTCGAGTTCGAGTCGAACTCATGTTCGACTCGAACATTGGCTGTTCGCAAGTTCGCCGAACAGCGAACAATTTGGGGTGTTCGTGGCAAATTCGAATGCCGCGGAACACCCTTTAAAAGTCTATGGGAGAAATCAAAAGTGCTAATTTTAAAGGCTTATATGCAAGTTATTGTCATAAAAAGTGTTTGGGGACCTGGGTCCTGCCCCAGGGGACATGGATCAATGCAAAAAAAGTTTTAAAAACGGACGTTTTTTCAGGAGCAGTGATTTTAATAATGCTTAAAGTCAAACAATAAAAGTGTAATATCCCTTTAAATTTCATAGCTGGGGGTGTCTATAGTATGCCTGTAAAGGGGCGCATGTTTCCTGTGTTTAGAACAGTCTGACAGCAAAATGACATTTCGAAGGAAAAAAACCCATTTAAAACTACTTGCGGCTATTGCATTGCCGTCCCACAATACACATAGAAGTTCATTGATAAAAATGGCATGGGAATTCCCTACAGGGGAACCCTGAACCAAAATTTAAAAAAAAAAGGACGTGGGGGTCCCCCTAAATTCCATACCAGGCCCTTCAGGTCTGGTATGGATATTAAAGGGAACCCCAGCCAAAATTAAAAAAAAAAATGATGTGGGGGTCCCCCTAAATTCCATACCAGACCTGAATTTTAAGGGGAACCCCGTGCCAAAAAAACGGCGTGGGGTCCCCCCAAAAATCCATACCAGACCCTTATCCGAGCACGCAACCTGGCAGGCCACAGGAAAAGAGGGGGGGATGAGAGTGCGGCCCCCCCTCCTGAACCGTACCAGGCCACATGCCCTCAACATTGGGAGGGTGCTTTGGGGTAGCCCCCCAAAACACCCTGTCCCCATGTTGATGAGGACAAGGGCCTCATCCCCACAACCCTGGCCGGTGGTTGTGGGGGTTTGCGGGCGGGGGGCTTATCGGAATCTGGAAGCCCCCTTTTAACAAGGGGACCCCCAGATCCCGCCCCCCCGTGTGAAATGGTAAGGAGGTACTTACCCCTACCATTTCACTAAAAAACTGTCAAAAATTTTAAAAATGACAAGATGTGTATTGTCTTGTTGTGTACCTGTGTTGTGTATTGTCTTGTGTACCTGTGTATTGTCTTGTTGTGTACCTGTGTATTGTCTTGAGTATTAGTGCCAGGAAGCTAGCTGTTAGGTAATTTGGAAAGGGTAAAATCCCCAAATCCTCACTATATTTAATATGTACGATGCCCGGCGGGTGTGGAGAGGCGACTCTTTGTACATCTTGCCGCATGTATGCATTCCTTGATCATCCAATCGAGGGCGAATACTGCTGTGCAAAATGTAAGCACATTGTTTCCCTGGAAGCCCAGGTTCTGAATCTGGAGAAGCAACTGTCAGCACTGAGAAGTCCCTCCATACTAAAGGTGAGCCAGGAATGTACACGGCAGGTGCCGGCAGGGGCCAGCACAGAGGCGGGTGGAGACAAAGAGGTGCAGGCACTAGCAAAGAGTAGATGGGTGACAGTCAGGAGGGGTAGAGGGGGAAGTGCCAGAGAGGCCGATCCAGGACTGGAGCATCCCAATAAGTACGCTCCCTTGAGTGACATTGGTGAAACCAGTCAGGGACCAGCACTGCTGGAGATGAGGGACTCTCCTAGCTGCCAGGGGAAGAACTCCTCCAGTGAGAGTGGGGGGGCAGCAAAGGGAAAGGAAAGACAGATTCTGGTGGTAGGGGACTCAATTCTTAGAAGGACAGAGAGGGCAATCTGTAACCAAGACCTGAAGCGCCGAACAGTATGTTGTCTACCGGGCGCTCGGGTTCGGCACATCACGGATCTTGTGGACAGATTGCTGGGAGGGGCTGGGGAAGACCCGGCTGTCATGGTGCACGTTGGCACCAATGACAAAGTCAGAGGCAGATGGAGTGTCCTAAAGAACGATTTTAGGGACTTAGGAGCTAAATTGAGGAAAAGGACCTCCAAGGTAGTGTTCTCAGGAATACTACCGGTACATCGAGCCACACCAGAGAGGCAGAGGGAGATTAGGGAAGTAAACAAGTGGCTGAAGAGCTGGTGTAGTAAGGAGGGGTTTGGGTTCCTGGAGGACTGGGCCGACTTCCCAGTCGGTAACCGGTACTATAGAAGGGACGGACTGCACCTAAATGAGGAGGGTGCAGATCTGCTGGGAATGAAGATGGCCAAAAAGTTAGAGGGGTTTTTAAACTAGGCGAAGGGGGGGAGGGTCCAGAGACAGTGATAGCCAGCGCGGAAGATATTCCAGAGGGTAGTATTGGGGGCATTAGTGGTAGGTTAACCAAAGCACAAAAACACAAGGTGAGTATAGTAGCAAGTCCAAGTTGCAATCTTGAAACACCCAATACGAGGACAATATGCGACCGGTCTAAACTATGTGGCATGTTCACCAATGCCAGGAGCCTGGTGGACAAGACGGGTGAACTAGAGATACTGTTGTACAAGGAGGATTTGGATTTTGTGGGAATTTCAGAGACCTGGTTCAACAGCTCTCATGATTGGCTGGCAAACATTCAAGGGTATACCCTATACCGCAAGGATAGAGAGGGTAAAAAAGGGGGAGGGGTATGCCTATATATCAAGAATGATGTACAAGTGAATGTGAGAGATGACATCACTGAGGGGGCTAGGGAGGAGGTGGAATCTTTATGGGTAGAGCTCCAAAGGGATAAAGCTAAGGGGAAAATAATACTTGGAGTATGCTATAGGCCCCCTAACCTGAGGGAGGAAGTGGAGACGGATCTCCTATCACAAATTGGATTAGCAGCAAGGATGGGAAGTGTTATCATAATGGGGGATTTTAATTATCCAGACATAGACTGGGCGGAGGGAACCGCGCATTCATTTAAGGCTCGCCAGTTCCTTAATGTCTTGCAGGACAATTTTATGGGTCAGATGGTAGACGCACCAACTAGAAATAAAACATTACTAGATCTACTGATTACCAACAATACAGACCTGATAACAGATGTGGAAATACGGGGCAATTTAGGTAACAGCGATCACAGGTCAATTAGTTTCAGTATAAATCACACAAATAGGAGACATGAAGGGAACACAAAGACACTGAATTTCAAAAGAGCCAACTTCCCTAAACTACAAACCTTGCTAAAAGGCATAAATTGGGACAAAATATTAGGAACAAAGAATACAGAGGAGAGATGGGGTTGCTTTAAGAGCATATTAAATAAGGGCATTAGCCAATGTATCCCATTGGGTAATAAATTTAAAAGAGCGAACAAACATCCTGGATGGCTTAACTCCAATGTAAAAATGCATACAAAAGCAAAGGAGAAGGCCTTCAAAAAATACAAGGTTGAGGGATCATCCACAGCATTCAGAATTTATAAAGAATGCAATAAGAAATGTAAGGGTGCAATTAGGATGGCTAAGATAGAACATGAAAGACACATAGCGGAGGAGAGCAAAAAAAATCCCAAGAAATTCTTTAAGTATGTAAACAGTAAAAAAGGGAGGACAGACCATATTGGCCCCATAAAGAATGAGGAAGGACATCTGGTTACAAAGGATGGGGAGATGGCAGAGGTATTGAATTTATTCTTCTCCTCAGTCTTCACGAGTGAATCGGGGGGCTTCAGTAACCAAAACTGCAGTGTTTATCCTCATGACACAACACAGGAAGCACCTACATGGTTAACAGAGGACGGAATTAAAATTAGACTTGAGAAACTTAACATTAATAAATCACCGGGACCAGATGGCTTGCATCCGAGGGTACTTAGAGAACTCAGTCAGGTGATTGCCAGACCGTTGTTCCTAATTTTTACAGACAGTCTATTGACTGGAATGGTACCAGCTGATTGGAGAAAAGCCAATGTAGCACCAATATTTAAAAAGGGCCCAAAAAACATCCCTGGGAATTACAGACCAGTTAGCCTAACATCAATAGTATGTAAACTCTTGGAGGGGATGATAAGGGACTATATACAAGATTTTAGTAATAAGAATGATATCATTAGCAGTAATCAGCATGGATTCATGAAGAATCGTTCTTGCCAAACCAATCTATTAACCTTCTATGAGGAGGTGAGTTGCCATCTAGATAAAGGAAGGCCCGTAGACGTGGTGTATCTGGATTTTGCAAAAGCATTTGACACAGTTCCCCATAAACGTTTACTGTACAAAATAAGGTCTGTTGGCATGGACCATAGGGTGAGTACATGGATTGAAAACTGGCTACAAGGGCGTGTTCAGAGGGTGGTGATAAATGGGGAGTACTCAGAATGGTCAGGGGTGGGTAGTGGGGTCCCCCAGGGTTCTGTGCTGGGACCAATCCTATTTAATTTGTTCATAAATGACCTGGAGGATGGGATAAACAGTTCCATCTCTGTATTTGCAGACGATACTAAGCTAAGCAGGGCAATAACTTCTCCGCAGGATGTGGAAATCTTGCAAAAAGACCTGAACAAATTAATGGGGTGGGCGACTACATGGCAAATGAGGTTCAATGTAGAAAAATGTAAAATAATGCATTTGGGTGCCAAAAATATGAATGCAATCTATACACTGGGGGGAGAACCTCTGGGGGAATCTAGGATGGAAAAAGACTTGGGGGTCCTAGTGGATGATAGGCTCAGCAACGGCATGCAATGCCAAGCTGCTGCTAATAAAGCAAACAGAATATTGGCATGCATTAAAAGGGGGATCAACTGCAGAGATAAAACGATAATTCTCCCGCTCTACAAGACTCTGGTCCGGCCGCACCTGGAGTATGCTGTCCAGTTCTGGGCACCAGTCCTCAGGAGGGACGTACTGGAAATGGAGCGAGTACAAAGAAGGGCAACAAAGCTAATAAAGGGTCTGGAGGATCTTAGTTATGAGGAAAGGTTGCGAGCACTGAACTTATTCTCTCTGGAGAAGAGATGCTTGAGAGGGGATATGATTTCAATTTACAAATACTGTACTGGTGACCCCACAATAGGGATAAAACTTTTTCGCAGAAGAGAGTTTAATAAGACTCGTGGCCACTCATTACAATTAGAAGAAAAGAGGTTTAACCTTAAACTACGTAGAGGGTTCTTTACTGTAAGAGCGGCAAGGATGTGGAATTCCCTTCCACAGGCGGTGGTCTCAGCGGGGAGCATTGATAGCTTCAAGAAACTATTAGATAATCACCTGAATGACCGCAATATACAGGGATATGTAATGTAATACTGACACATAATCACACACATAGGTTGGACTTGATGGACTTGTGTCTTTTTTCAACCTCACCTACTATGTAACTATGTAATATTGGCATGCATTAAAAGGGGGATCAACTCCAGAGATAAAACGATAATTCTCCCGCTCTACAAGACTCTGGTCCGGCCGCACCTGGAGTATGCTGTCCAGTTCTGGGCACCAGTCCTCAGGAGGGATGTACTGGAAATGGAGCGAGTACAAAGAAGGGCAACAAAGCTAATAAAGAGTCTGGAGGAACTTAGTTATGAGGAAAGGTTGCGAGCACTGAACTTATTCTCTCTGGAGAAGAGACGCTTGAGAGGGGATATGGTTTCAATTTACAAATACTGTACTGGTGACCCCACAATAGGGATAAAACTTTTTCGCAGAAGAGAGTTTAATAAGACTCGTGGCCACTCATTACAATTAGAAGAAAAGAGGTTTAACCTTAAACTACGTAGAGGGTTCTTTACTGTAAGAGCGGCAAGGATGTGGAATTCCCTTCCACAGGCGGTGGTCTCAGCGGGGAGCATTGATAGCTTCAAGAAACTATTAGATAATCACCTGAATGACCGCAACATACAGGGATATGTAATGTAATACTGACACATAATCACACACATAGGTTGGACTCTTTTTTCAACCTCACCTACTATGTAACTATATATGTAACAGTTTTTGACAATTCCTTTATTTAAATGCTTCTTCTTTCTTCTATCTTCCTTCATCTTCTTCTTCTTCTGGTTCTTCTGGTTCTTCCTCTGGCATTCTCGTCCAGCATCTCCTCCGCGGCATCTTCTATCTTCTTCTCCTCTGGCCGCTCCACACCCATGGCATGGGGGAAGGCTCCCGCTCTTCTCTTCTTCATTTTCTTCTCCGGGCCGCTCCGCATCCATGCTGGCATGGAGGGAGGCTCCCGCTGTGTGACGGCATCTCCTCGTCTGACGGTTCTTAAATAAGGGGGGCGGGGCCACCCGGTGACCCCACCCCCCTCTGACGCACGGGACATGACGGGACTTCCCTGTGGCATTCCCCGTGATGTCACAGGGAAGTCCCGTCAAGTCACCAAGAAGAAGATAGAAGACACCGTGGAGGAGATGCTGGACAAGAACGCCAGAGGAAGAACCAGAAGAAGAAGAAGATGAAGGAAGATAGAAGAAAGAAGAAGCATTTAAATAAAGGAATTGTCAAAAACTGTCTCTTGTCATTTTTAACATTTTTGACAGTTTTTTAGTGAAATGGTAGGGGTAAGTACCCCCTTACCATTTCACACAGGGGGGGCCAGGATCTGGGGGTCCCCTTGTTAAAGGGGGCTTCCAGATTCCGATAAGCCCCCGGCCCGCAGACCCCCACAACCACCGGCCAGGGTTGTGGGGATGAGGCCCTTGTCCTCATCAACATGGGGACAAGCTGTTTTAGGGGGCTACCCCAAAGCACCCTCCCAATGTTGAGGGCATGTGGCATGGTATGGTTCAGGAGGGGGGGCCGCACTCTCGTCCCCCCTCTTTTCCTGCGGCCTGCCAGGTTGCATGCTCGGATAAGGGTCTGGTATGGATTTTTGGGGGGACCCCACGCCGTTTTTTTTTTTGGCGCGGGGTTCCCCTTAAAATCCATACCAGACCTGAAGGGCCTGGTATGGAATTTAGGGGGACCCCCACGTCATTTTTTTTTTAAATTTTGGTTCGGGGTTCCCCTGTGGGGAATTCCCATGCCGTTTTTATCAATGAACTTCTATGTGTATTGTCAGACGGCAATGCAATAGCCGCGAGTAGTTTTAAATGGGTTTTTCCTTTGAAATGTCATTTTGCTGTCAGACTGTTCTAAACACGGGAAACATGCGCCCCTTTACAGGCATACTATAGACACCCCCCTGCTATGAAATTTAAAGGGATATTACACTTTTATTGTTTGACTTTAAGCATTATTAAAATCACTGCTCCTATAAAAACGGCCCTTTTTAAAAATTTTTTTTTGCATTGATCCATGTCCCCTGGGGCAGGACCCAGGTCCCCAAACACTTTTTATGACAATAACTTGCATATAAGCCTTTAAAATTAGCACTTTTGATTATTCATGTTCGTGCCTCATAGACTTTAACGGTGTTTGCGTGTTCGAATGAACTTTTTTCCTGTTCGCATGTTCTGGTGCGAACTGAACAGGGGGGGTGTTATGCTCATCCCTACCGATCACTGATAGGAGAGATGAATACTCAGGGGCTGGAGAGAAAAAAAAAACAATTAGAGCCAATTTACATAAGCGTTGTCCTCTGAAGGTGAATCGCTGTTTAGAGGAGGTTTGACAGGCGGTGAGGAAGCGTTATGTCACCTCCTCACTGTCTGCGTTAGCCCCTAAAAATCTGCACCACCATTCCACAACCACATGGCTGCAGCATGTCCCCATTCAGGTAAATGAGTTGCATTTGGTGGGCGGCGGGTGCCACTACCTGCCCAATGTGACAGAGGGATTATTTTGTGCCATAACTGTGAAGCCAAACATCATGGTTGTGATGTGTGTATATCCCGCTCCACTGCCTTTGCAAAGGATGTTTACATAATCTGTGAAAGCAATAAAAGGTGATTTAAACGTTTTTTTTTAACAGCAAAAGCTTAAAAATAAAATAAATAAATTAAAAAAATATATAAGTAACAGTGTAAAAATAAAAAATAAACTAAATTAATAATTAAATAAAAAAACTAATTTAAAGCGCCCCCTTACCCCTGTGCTAGCGAGTAAGACGAATGCGCGTCAGTCGCTCAAACACACAAAAAGTGATGGT
This sequence comes from Lithobates clamitans, assembly GCA_037952925.1. Classification (NCBI taxonomy): domain Eukaryota; kingdom Metazoa; phylum Chordata; class Amphibia; order Anura; family Ranidae; genus Lithobates; species Lithobates clamitans. The sequence goes on along the minus strand of JBBGZY010002891.1, from coordinate 93,923 downwards.
CCCACAAATGTGAGGTAATGGTCTAAACATCAGATAATGGGCAGTAATTTTAGCACTAAACTTCCTCTGTAAATGTAAAGTGGTAACCTGTAAAGGCTTTTACAAAGAGTCACCTATGGATAGTAAAATTTACGTTGTTTACCACCATTGCGTAGGAGTGCACAATTTTAAAGCAAGATATTTTTGGTATTCATTTACTCTGCATAACATCTTTTATATTTTACAAAAAAAATTGGGTTATGTATTTTTTTGCATTAAAATTCAAAAAGGTGTATTTTTTCCCAAAAATTGCATTTGAAAAGTCGCTGCACAAATATCGTGGGACATAAAAAATTGCAAAACCCACCAATTTATTTCCTAGGGTCTCTGCTCTAAAAATGTAGATAATGTTTGGGGTTTTAAGTACCGTATTTATCGGCGTATAACACGCACTTTTTTGCCCTTAAAATCAGGGGAAGATCGTGGGTGCGTGTTATACGCCGATCCCCACTCTCTGTGTGCCAAAAAAGCCACGAGCGCCGCGAAAAAACCGAGCGCCGACGGAAAAAAACGAGCGCCGACGGAAAAAAATGAGCGCCGCCGAAAAAGACCGAGCTGAATGCTCGGCTCCACTCGCAGTCACGCCGCCCCGCCTCCCTGCTGAGGATGAAAAGCGAGCGCTTCCGAAAAAGGCCGAGCCGAGTATACTGTGTACTAGGCTCGGCTCGCAGTCCCGCACAGCTCCTTTGATGGACATAACACTCCGTCCAATGGCAGGACTGGGCGGGACTGCGATCGGAGCCGAGCCGAGTACACAGTATACTCGGCTCGGTCTTTTTCGGAAGCGATCGATTATCATCCTCAGCAGGGAGGTGGGGCAGCGTGACGAGCCGAGTACACAGGCTCTGTCAATCGGCGGCAGATTTAAATGGCGCGAACAGCGCAAGGCTGCACTGGGCATGGCTGCATTGGGCAAGGCTGCACTGGGCAAGACTACACTGGGTAAGGCTACATTGGGCAAGGCTGCATTGGGCAAGGCTTCACTGGGCAAGGCTGTACATGGCAAGACTGCACTGGGCAAGGCTGCACTGGGCAAGGCTGCACTGGGCAAGACTGCATATGACTAAGGGCAAGGCTGCTTATGACAATGGGCAAGGCTGAAAATAGACACTGATCATTCTGCAATGATGGACAAGGCTACAGATGAACACTGATGAGGCTGCATTGATGGGCATTTAAATGTAAGTTTTTTTTTTCCTTAAACTTCCCTCCTAAAAGCTTTTTTCCTTAAAATGCTCTCCTAAACTTGGGGTGCGTGTTATACGCCGATAAATACGGTAATTTTCTAGCAAAAAAACAAACTGATTTTTACATGTAATCAAAATGAGCCTGAAAAAAAAACTGGTCTTCAAGTGGTTAAATCAAGACAAAAAGGTTGGTGACTGGCCTCTATAACATCCACCTAGGAAGTCCCCAGAAGTGCTCAGAGACCCTTCAGGACTTTCCCAAATGTACTCCATATGTCTCCATCTGTACAGCCCAATAACCACCATTATACATGGAGAAGAGAGAGGAAATAGGAGAAGAACCAGAAGAACTTAATATGAAGCTAGGAAGACAGAAGAGATGATGTGGAGATGGAAGGATGAACAGAAGAGGGATGGACACCCAGGAGATGGTGACCGGGAGGAATGGAAGAGAGGTGAGGTACAGGCAGCTAATAAAACAGGAGGAGGACTAACCGAGGTAAAACCTCATAAACAGAGTCCAGTGTAGGGAATATTTGAGGTAATGGATCATTGAAGGGCTTCCCTAGAGAGTCAAAAATAACCAAATTGGAAAAGGTTAATGGGCACAGGTAAGGGTGCATTGATGGACACTGGCAAGGCTGCGCTGATGGGCACTGGTGACTGGCAAGGGTGCATTTATAGGCACTGGTGAGGCTGCGCTGATGGGCACTGGCAAGGCTGCTCTAATGGGCACTGGCGACTGGCAAGGCTGCACCGATGGGCACTGATCAGGCTGCATTGATTGACACACGTAAGGCTGCATTGATTGGCACAAATAAGGCTGCATTTATGGGAAAGGTGGTGCTTATGGGCACTGGTGACTGGCAAGGCTGCGTTGATGGGCACTGGAGACTGGCAAGGCTGCGTTGATGGACACTGGAGACTGGCGAGGCTGCGTTGGACACTGGAGACTGGCGAGGCTGCATTTATGGACACTAGCAGTGTTGCTCTGATGGACACAGGTAAGGCTGAGCTGATGGGCACTGATCAGGTTGTATTGATGGGCACAGGTAAAGCTGCACTGATCAGGCTGCATTAATGGGCACTGGTGAGGCTGTATTGATGGGCACAGGTAAGGCTGCATTGATGGGCACAGGTAAGGCTGCACTGCTGAAGCTGCATTGACAGGTACTGATGAGGCTGCATTGATGGGCAATGGTGAGGCTGAGCTAATGAGTACAGATCAGGCTGCATTGATGGGCGCTGGTAAGGCTGCCCTGATGGGCACAGGTAAGGCTGAAATTATGGGCACTGCTGAGACTGCATTGATGGGCACAGGTGAGGCTTCATTGATGGGCACAGGTGAGGCTGAGCTGATGGGCACTGAACTGATGGGCACTGGTGTGTGTGTTTGTGTGTGTGTATCTGTCATTGCAGCATGCATACATACAATCATATTGCAAATGAACAAAAACCAGCACAAACACATACTGACATTACACATACTGACATTACACACACACACACACACAATAGAAACTACTTTCTCGAGACAGGGGTACTTTGGAAATTTTTTTAGACCTGCAGGGGTACTTCACTGCAAAAGGTTGAAGGCCTCACTTCTGGATCAAGGTGGAAGTAAACCATTTTGTTTTGTTTTTTTAAAGTGAAAGATCAAGGCTTTTAAAGGTAAAGGAGAGATTTGGGGTCTTCTTGACTCCAGATCTCTCCATAAGAAGAGGACCTGTCATCCTTATTTCTATTACAAGGAATGTTTACACTGCTTGTAATAAGAAAGGGACAGTGTAAAAAAAAAAAAAAAAAAGATTAAAATCAGCCCCCATCACTCAATGCTTGTGTGCAGAAGCGAACGCATACATAGATCGTGCATGCATATGTAAACGATGTTTTCACCACACATGTGAGGTATTGCCGCCAATGTTCTAACTTTAAACTGGTAACCTGGAAAAAATATAAAGCGTCGCCTATGGAGATTTTTAAATATCGCAGTTTGTTACCATTCCACGATCCACGAGTGTGTGCAATTTAGGGCTGAAACGATTAATCGATATAATTGATAATGAAAATCATTGTCAATGATTTTCGTTATCGATTAGTTGGTCCGCACCTTCCTCCCTGCCAGTCCGTTAGAATCCTTCTGTGTACAAGGCGGCGGCGCTCATGTGACCAGGCACGTTCGCCCCTCTCCTCCTCGCTGACGTCGGCTCCCCCCTGATATTCTCAGGCCCGCCCACTGCTGCCTTGAGGGAATAGACAGAGAGAGGCGAGAAGCAGCCATGAGAGCCGAGCTGCACCTGTGTGAAGTGATAAGGTAGCGGCTAATGGCTATACAGAATACTCAATCAGTACATTCATTTCTGTGATGACAAGTGCCCCATGATCCTAAGTATTTCTGGGGGGGAGTGCCCCATCATTGGTGTTCCTGGGAGGGGGGAAAAATGCCCCATTGGTGTCCGGGGGGGGAATAGTGCCCCATAATTGGTGTTCCCAGGAGGAAAAGTGCCCCATAATTTTCATCATTACTTTAAAATAAATGAAAAAAATTGCATATTACATTTTTTAATGATTTTATCCGATTAACCGAAACAATAATGGGCTACGAATCGAATATGAAAATAATCATTAGTTGCAGCCCTAGTGCAATTTTAAAGTGTGACATGTTAGGTATCTATTTCAACGGCGTAAAATCATCTTTCATATTTTACAAAAATAAATTTGCAAATACCATGTGACATTAAAATTGCAAGGATTGCCATTTTATTCTCTAGGGTCTCTGCTAAAATATATATATAATGTTTGGGACTTACAAGTCATTTTCTAGCAAAAAATGCAGATTTAAACTTGTAAACAAAAAATGCTAGAAAAAGCCCGGTCTTCAATGGATATGTATCACTTGATCCCATTCATGTAGAAATATCCTCTATATGGGGGGGGGTTGTGTACAGATGACCTCCCTGTATAACTATTCCTGGATGGATCTGATATTATCACTAGATCCCATGTATCCCATCCAGATAGAACAATCATGTAAACAGGAGGGGGCTGTACTGGTGACCCCTCCCCCCACAGGGGCAAAGCTAGACATTCTTTCACCCAGGGCAAAGACCCAGTTCTGTGTTCCCACCTGAGAGAAGTTCTCCATCCACACACTACCAGCCCCCTGCCCAGAGAGAGAAGTGTAATAAATAAGACATAGGATGGTAATATTAAAGTGTTACTAAACCCTAATTTTTTTACATTAAAATAACAAACATGTTATACTTACCTGCTATGTGTAAAGGTTTTGCACAGAGCAGCCCGGATCCTCCTCTTCTTGGGTCCCCACTCCGGCGCTCCTGGCCCCTCCCTCCTGCCGGGTGCTCCCACAGTAAGCAGCTTGCTCTGGTGGCTCCCAAGCTGTGGCTGCTGTTTGTCGGCCCCACCCCCTCCATCTCCTGACTGGCTCACTGGCTGTGATTGACAGCAGCATAGCCAATGGCCTGACGCTGCTGCCAAAAGCCAATCAGGAGTGAGAGTCTCCCCAGAGAACAAAGGCTCTCGTGGATATCACTGAATAGAGATGGGCTCAGGTAAGTATTGGGGGGCTGTTGCACACAGAAGGTTATTTACCTTCATGCATAGAATATATGAAGGTAAAAAAAAACCTTGTGCCTTTTCAACACTTTGATAATAAACAAATATGTATATATATATATTTGTTTATTATCAATATATATTAGTGTAATTTCAAAGTTTTGATAATGGTGACTTGGTGCACATGTAGGGTAAAGGTCTACACAATCACAGCGTAGGTGAGGTCTAAATGGTCACTGATCGCTTACTGTGTTCATTCACAAAAAAAGGGGCTGATAAACAACCTATTTGCTGGCCCCTTCCCCTGCTCTCCATCCTGACACATCCCCCGCAGCCAGGGACATTTTTAATATTGATTGGACACTGGGCAAACATTTTCTTGGGCCCCCCAAGACATGTCAAGTTTCACAGGTGGCCCATAAAAATTCCCATTGAAGTTAGTCGCCACAAGCCAAATGCAGTATCTTCTGAATGCTTGCAAACTGCCTCTGAAAAGCAATCCACTGATCACTTTATAGAGGTGTAGAAGGAACTGCAGCACATGTGAAAAGGGCCTGTGTGGTGAAAGGTCAACTTTATGCCACAAAGGGCTTCACCCGACTCTCCTGTATACTCCATTTATTTTATGGACATACTGAACAGTATAGCTTGTTCGGAGACTGAATCCCAGTGCGGATGTACTATAGGAGATAATCAGAGACTGCGGATGTATTATAGGAGATAATCAGAGACTGTGGATGTACTATAGGAGACAATCAGAGACTGCGGATGTACTATAGGAGATAATCAGAGACTGCGGATGTACTATAGGAGATAATCAGAGACTGCGGATGTACTATAGGAGACAATCAGAGACTGCGGATGTACTATAGGAGATAATCAGAGACTGCAGATGTACTATAGGAGATAATCAGAGACTGCAGATGTACTATAGATAATAAGAGACTGCAGATGTACTACAGGAGATAATCAGAGACTGCCGATGTACTATAGGAGATAATCAGAGACTGCGGATGTACTATAGGAGATAATCAGAGACTGCAGATGTACTATAGATAATCAGAGACTGCGGATGTACTACAGGAGATAATCAGAGACTGCAGATGTACTACAGGAGATAATCAGAGACTGCCGATGTACTATAGGAGATAATCAGAGACTGCCGATGTACTATAGGAGATAATCAGAGACTGCGGATGTATTATAGGAGATAATCAGAGACTGTGGATCTACTATAGGAGACAATCGAGGACTGCGGATGTACTACAGGAGACAATCAGAGACTGCGGATGTACTATAGGAGACAATCAGAGACTGCGAATGTACTACAGGAGATAATCAGAGACTGCGGATGTACTATAGGAGATAATCAGAGACTGCGGATGGACTATAGGAGATAATCAGAGACTGCGGATGTACTATAGGAGATAATCAGAGACTGCGGATGTACTACAGGAGGTAATCAGAGACTGCGGATGTACTACAGGAGGTAATCAGAGACTGCGGATGTACTATAGATAATCAGAGACTACGGATGTACTATAGATAATCAGAGACTGCGGATGTACTATAGGAGATAATCAGAGACTGCGGATGTATTATAGGAGATAATCAGAGACTGCGGATGTACTATAGGAGATAATCAGAGACTGCGGATGTACTACAGGAGGTAATCAGAGACTGCGGATGTACTATAGGAGATAATCAGAGACTGCGGATGTACTATAGGAGATAATCAGAGACTGCGGATGTACTATAGGAGATAATCAGAGACTGCGGATGTACTATAGGAGATAATCAGAGACTGCGGATGTACTATAGGATATAATCAGAGACTGCGGATGTACTATAGGATATAATCAGAGACTGCGGATGTACTATAGGAGACAATCAGAGACACTATGTGAGACGATTGAATATATACTGTCAGTAATCTGAAGACACCTTCATCCCTGTGACAGACTCACCCGGGATAGAGGCTTTTGGAGGAGACTGAATGTGAGCCTCTTGCCTACAGATTATGGGCCCTGGCACCCATAAGGTAAATCTGTCCTTTCAGCAAAGCATCTAAAAAGTAAACACAAACATGCTTCAGCTACTTATAAGCTGTTAAACAATAAAGCACAGAGTACAGTCCCAACCCCCACCTCTTGTGTTCCAGATCCACTCCAGTAGCCTCTAATGCCCCGTATGCACGATCCAAAAACAGTAACTAAAAATGCCGCATTCGAATCGATCGTATGATAATCGGATCGTTAGTACAGAGCTTTCGAGAGCCGATCAGGACAGTTCATCATATATTATTCTATTGGACATGCACAGAAATTTTTTTCGTACGATGCCAGATCGTACGATTTTCGTTTAACCGCTTGCTGACTGCCTCACGACGTTATATGTCGGCAGAAGGGCTCGTACAGACAGAATCACGTACCTGTACATTCCCCTTTAAGAGGCGGTCAGCGGGCAAGCCGCAGGCGGCACGCGCGCCCGTGGCAGGCTCCATGAGTCGGGTCGTGGCTCCCGCGGACTCGATCGCCGCGGGGATACCCGCGATCACCTAACGGGGAGGAATAACGGAGAGATGCTAATGTAAACAAGCATCTCCCCGTTCTGCCTAGTGACAGTGTCACGGATCTCTGCTCCCTGTCATCGGAGCAGAGATTAGTGACGTTTCACACACAGCCCAACCCCCTCACAGTTATAAACATTCCTTAGGACATACTTAACTCCTCCCCGCCCCCTAGTGGTTAACCCCTTCACTGCAAGTGTCATTTACACAGGAATCAATGCATTTGTATAGCACTGATTGCTGTAAATAATAATAATAAAAATGCCATAAAACTATCCCCTATTTTGTAAACGTTATAACTTTTGCGCAAACCGATCAATAATCGCATATTGCTATTTTTTTTTACCAAAAATATGTAGAAGAATACGTATCGGCCTAAACTGAGCAAAAAAAATGTTTTTTATATATTTTTGGGGGATATTTATTAAAGCAAAAAGTAAAAAATAATGCGTTTTTTTTCAAAATTGTCGCTCTTTTTTTGTTTATAGCGCAAAAAATAAAAAACACAGGGGTGATCAAATACCACCAAAAGAAAGCTCTATTTGTGGGGAAAAAAAAGACGTCAATTTTGTTTTGGAGCCATGTGGCACGACTGCGCAATTGTCAGTTAAAGCGACGCAGTGCCGAAAAAGTGGTCTGGTCAGGAAGGGGGTAAATTCTTCCGGGGCTGAAGTGGTTAATCAGTACAGCTATTATTCGAAAATGCAATACAAATGCATTACAGCTAGGGATGAGCTTCGAGTTCGAGTGGAACTCATGTTCGACTCGAACGTCAGCTGTTCGGCTGTTCGCCAGTTCACCGAACAGCGAACAATTTGGGGTGTTCGCGGCAAATTCGAAAGCCACGGAACACCCTTTAAAAGTCTATGGGAGAAATCAAAAGTGCTAATTTTAAAGGCTTATATGCATGGTATTGTCATAAAAAGTGTTTGGGGACCCGGGTCCTGCCCCAGGGGACATGTATCAATGCAAAAAAATGTTTTAAAAACTGACGTTTTTTTTGGGAGCAGTGATTTTAACCACTTGCCGACCGCCTCACGATGATATACGTCGGCAGAATGGCACGGGCAGGCAGAATCACGTACCTGTACGTAATCTGCCACCCGCGGGCGGGGGGTCCGAACGGACCCCCCCGGTGCCCGAGGCGGCCGGCATTTCTTCGCGGGCAATAAGAGGTGAGGGAGAGGCCATCCATTCGTGGCCACCCCCTCCCGATCGCTCCCGGCGAATGAAAATCCTTCCTTTGCCTCTGTAATGTAAACAGAGGGAGAGGAAGTGATGTCATCCCTCCTCGAGCCGGTCTTTTCGTTCCGGCGCCGAGGAGAGAAGATATCAATGTAAGTTACACCAACACTACACTAACAGTAGAACACACTAGGCACACTTTTCACCCCCCATCACCCCCTGATCACCCTCCTGTACCCCCTGTCACACTGACACCAATAGCAGTTTTTTTTTTTGCATTGGTGTCAGTTTGTGACAGTTATAAGTGTTAGGGCAGTTAGGGTTAGCCCCCTAACCCCCCCTAATAAAGGTTAACCCCTTTATCACCCCCCGTCGCCAGTGTCACTAAGCGATCGTTTTTATGATCGCTGTATTAGTGACACAGGTGACGCTAGTTAGGGAGGTAAGTATATAGGTTTGCCGTCAGTATTTTATAGCGACAGGGACCCCCATATACTACCTACTAAAGGTTTTAACCCCCTGATTGCCCCCTAGTTAACCCTTTCACCAGCGATCACCGTATAAGTGTTATGGGTGACGCTGGTTAGTTAGTTTGTTTTTTATAGTTTATTATAGTTTTAGGGCACCCGCCGTTTATTACCTTATAAAGGTTTAACCCCCTAATTGCCCGGCGGTGATATAAGTTACGTTTTTAGGGTCAGATAAGGTCTGCGTCGCCCCAGGCAGTGTCAGGTTAGCGCCAGTACCGCTAACACCCATGCACGCAGCATACACCTCCCTTAGTGCTCTGAACGGATCTATATCTGATCCGATCAGATCTATACTAACATCCCCAGCAGTTTAGGGTTCCCAAATATGCAGTGTTAGTGGGATCATCCCAGATACCTGCTAGCACCTGCGTTTTTCTCCTCAGCCCATCCCAGCCCACCCAAGTGCAGTATCGATCGATCACTGTCACATACAAAACACTAAGCACACATAACTGCAGCGTTCGCAGAGTCAGGCCTGATCCCTGCGATCGCTAACAGTTTTTTGGTAGCATTTTGATACAGTCGCTGACAGTCAGGAGCTTTTTTGCCTGTGAGTCTCACTAGTGTACCCCTAAATTTAAAACCCCAAATGGCAAATCGAAGGTACACGGGTGAAGAGGCCTACACGTTTCTGAGCATGACAGATAGTGAAGAGGAAGTCACTCATCTGTCAGATTCAGGCTCAGAATACGATCCTGTAGAGGACAGCGGCTCCATGACAGATAGCTCTGATGACGGAGTTGTGGTCCCTGCTAAGGTCAGGCGTACCAGACCCCAAACTTCTTCTTCTGTCCTTGAAGTGCAAGAACCGCAGGTCCCTCATATGGAGCAGAGCAGTACTAGCGCTGCTATTCCTTCTGGTGAACTGGCAAGCACCAGCAGCCTAGTACACCCTGGTCGTACATCCAGCATTGCAGTATCACATGGTGATGTGGCGAGTCCCATAAGTGCAGTTCAAGTTGGCGAGGTGGCAAGCACTAGTAGTGTCCCGCTGCCACCAAGAAATGAACACAGGCCCGTCGTGCCCATAGTGCCCTTCCTGCTGCATTCGCCAATCCGAATTGGGTACCCACCACTTCTGCAGGACCCGTACTTCCCCCATTCACTGGCCAACCCGGAATTCAGGTGGAAACAGTTGACTTTACGCCACTGGATTTTTATTCGCTGTTTTTCATCGAAGATCTCTATAGATCTTTTGTGGACCAAAGCAATTTATACGCTGGTCAACACATCGCCGCTAATCCCCAGTCCTCCCTTGCCAGAGATTGGAGACCAATTACGGTCTCCGAATTTAAGATCTTTCTGGGCCTTTCCCTCAACATGGACATAAATAAAAAGAGTGAGTTGCGGTCATATTGGTCCACTGAGCCAATTCACCATATGCCCTTGTTCTCTGCCTCCATGGCCAGGGCACGATACGAGCAGATTTTGCGGTTCATGCACTTCAATGACAATGAATTCTGTCATCCTCGTGGAGACCCTGAATACGATCGGCTCTAAAAAATTCGGCCCCTTGTAAACCACTTCAACCAACATTTTGCAGACTTGTTTACTCCCCATCAAGTTGTCTGCGTTGATGAGTCCCTGATTAAATTTTCTGGCCGCTTGTCATTCAAACAGTACCTTCCCAGCAAGTGTGCCAGATACGGGGTCAAGATGTATAAGCTCTGTGACAGGGCCACAGGCTATACATGTAGTTTTATGGTTTACGAGGGCAAAGATAGTCACGTAGAGCCGACAAACTGCCCTGACTACATAGGAAGCGCTGGCAAGATAGTGTGGGACTTGGTGTCACCCTTATTCAGAAAGGGGTACCACTTGTACGTGGACAATTATTACACGAGCGTGCCACTTTTTAGTCACATTTTTGATCATCAGATTGGAGCATGGGGCACCGTGCGACCTAATCGCCGGGGCTTTCCCCAGCAGCTTGTAGATTCCCGTCTTAGGCTGGGGGAGAGAGCCTGCTTGCAGTGTAATAATTTTCTCGCTATGAAGTGGAGGGATAAGAAGAATGTTTTCGTTCTCACCTCCCTTCATGCAGACACGATGGTCCAAATTCCTACGGCGACTGGTGTTGTGGAGAAACCCCTCTGTGTCCACGAATATAACCAAAATATGGGAGGGGTGGACCTCAACGACCAGTTGTTGGCGCCGTACCTAGTTGCCCGTAAGGCCAGACGCTGGTACAAAAAAGTGTCTGTATACTTATTTCAATTGGCTTTGCTGAACGCTCATGTACTATACAGAGCTTCAGGACGGACTGGATCCTTCCTTAAATTCCAGGAAGAGATCGTCAGAGCCCTTCTGTTTCCAGATGGTGCTCTACCTCATCTTCCCCAACCAAATGCAGTAGGCCGGCAACATGAGAGGCATTTTCCTTATGTCCTCCAGAGTACCCCTACCCAACGAGCCCCCCAAAGAAGATGTCGTGTCTGCAGCAAGCGCGGATTTAGGCGTAACACCCGGTATTATTGTCCCTCCTGTCCTGACAATCCCGGTCTATGCATTGGTGAATGTTTTGAACGCTACCATACACTAGTTGAGTTTTAGCGTAGGGTACAGCATTGCACAGACTAGGACACACTTTCACAGGGTCTCCCAAGATGCCATCGCATTTTGAGAGACCCAAACCTGGTACCAGTTACAAAAGTTAAAGTTACTAAAAAAGTGTAAAAAAAAAAATAAAAAATAAAAAAAATAAAAACACAAAAAAATATCAAATTTAAAAAACAAAAATAGTTGTTTTATTGTTCTCTCTCTCTCTATTCTCTCTCTATTGTTCTACTCTTTTTTTACTGTATTCTATTCTGCAATGTTTTATTGTTATTATGTTTTACCATGTTTGCTTTTCAGATATGCAATTTTTTTATACTTTACTGTTTACTGTGTTTTGTTGGTAACCATTTTTTGTTTTCAGGTACGCCATTCAGCTGCAGAGCTTATTTATTCATCTTGACAGCAACAGCGTTTGCTCACACGATATGTAAAGCCGTGACTCCAGCTCTGTCGGAGGTGATTTCACCACCATAGTTACGGTACATACTTCAGCATATATGCCAAAGCGTGGGGGCAGAAGTGGGTGGAGGAGCGATTTGCTCCTGCCTTTTGTGGGAGGATGCCCCCATGCTTCGGCATATATATATTTTAGGCACAGGTTGCGTTAAATGTTTTATTTTTTACTATTTTTTTTGTATTTGCTTTGCAGGTATGGTAAGTCTTATGCCCCGTACACACGGTCGGACATTGATCGGACATTCCGACAACAAAATCCATGGATTTTTTCCGAGGGATGTTGGCTCAAACTTGTCTTGCATACACACGGTCACACATAGTTGTCGGAAAATCCGATCATTCTGAACGCGGTGATGTAAAACACGTACGACAGGACTATAAATGGGGCAGTAGCCAATAGCTTTCACCTCTTTATTTATTCTGAGCATGCGTGGCACTTTGTGCATCGGATTTGTGTACACACGATCGGAAATTCCGACAACGGATTTTGTTGTCGGAAAATTTTATAGCCTGATCTCCAACTTTGTGTGTCGGAAAATCCGATGGAAAATGTGTGATGGAATTTCCGACAACAAGGTCCTATCACACATTTTCCGTCGGAAAATCCGACCGTGTGTACGGGGCATTATACTGTAATGTTACTTTGTTTTATTGTTAACCATCATTTGCTTAGCAGGTACGCCATTCAGTTGCAGCACGGATTTATTTATCTTGACAGCAACAGCGTTTGCTCCCACGATACATAAAGCCGTGACTCCACCACAGTTACATACTTCAGCATATATGCCGAAGTGTGGGGGCAGCAGAGGGTGGAGGAGCGATTTGCTCCTAACTTTTGCGGGAGGATGCCCCCATGCTTCGGCATATATATATACGGTGTATATATGCCCATCATTAGAAGTGGGTGGATGAAGGGAGGTATTCTAATGGTGGGCATACCCACCGATCAATCTCTTTTTTTCGTTCAGCCCACAGGCTGCATGAAAATTAAGTTTACAATATATGCCCAACAAGGACCAGCAACGCACTGATATGTTGCTGGACTTTGAGTGGTTATACCAGAATGATGCCTGCAGGTTTAGGTATCATCTTGGTATCATTCTTTTCAGCCAGCGGTCGGCTTTTATGTAAAAGCAATCCTAGCGGCTAATTAGCCTCTAGATTGCTTTTACAAGCAGTGGGAGGGAATCCACCCCCACCACCGTCTTCCATGTTTTTCTCTGGCTCTCCTGTCCCAACAGGGAACCTGAGATTCAGCCAGCTGACCATAGAGGTGATCAGAGACCAGAGTGGCTCCAAACATCTCTATGGCCTAAGAAACCGGAAGCTACGAGCATTTCATAACTTAGATTTTGCCGGATGTAAACAGCGCCATTGGGAAATTGGGAAAGCATTTTATCACACCGATCTTGGTGTGGTCAGATGCTTTGAGGGCAGTGGAGAGATCTAGGGTCTAATAGACCCCAGTTTTTTTTTAAAAAGAGTACCTGTTACTACCTATTGCTATCATAGGGGATATTTACATTCCCTGAGATAACAATAAAAATGATTTAAAAAAAAAATAAAACTGAAAGGAACAGTTTAAAAATAAGATAAAAAAGCAAAAAAATAATAATAAAAAAAAAAAAAAAAGCACCCCTGTCCCCCCTGCTCTCGCGCAAAGGCGAACGCAAGTGTCGGTCTGGCGTCAAATGTAAACAGCAATTGCACTATGCATCAGATCGCGGGCAGTAATTTTAGCAGTAGACCTCCTCTGTAAATCTAAAGTGGTAACCTGTAAAGGCTTTTAAAGGCTTTTAAAAATGTATTTAGTTTGTCGCCACTGCACGTTTGTGCGCAATTTCAAAGCATGTCATGTTTGGTATCCGTGTACTCGGCTTAAGATCATCTTTTTTATTTCATCAAACATTTGGGCAATATAGTGTGTTTTAGTGCATTAAAATTGAAATAGTGTGTTTTTCCCAAAAAAATGCGTTTGAAAAATCGCTGCGCAAATACTTGTGAAAAAAAAAATGAAACACCCACCATTTTAATCTGTAGGGCATTTGCTTTAAAAAATATATATAATGTTTGGGGGTTCAAAGTAATTTTCTTGCAAAAAAAAATTATTTTTTCATGTAAACAAAAAGTGTCAGAAAGGGCTTTGTCTTCAAGTGGTTAGAAGAGTGGGTGATGTGTGACATACACCAAAATTCACACCAATAATAGATTTGCGCTTACTCTAAAAAATAGAAGAAATTGTAAGCAGCTAACACCACAACTAGAATCGTTGTATGCATCCTTTGACACTTGATGGCCAGTGCTGATCTAACATGAAGGGAGCGGATGTTTTCAAGAAAAGTCATAGGTCCTGGAAGCAGGTGGCTTGACCACTTTACTCCATGCCGTTTGTCTCACTGATTTTCATATACCCCACGACGCTTTAGAATTAAGTTGGGCCTCCGCACCAAAATTGACAGTGTTTGCTAAAAGAGGAGCCAGATTGTAAAATCTGTCTGAGACAGAGTTCTTTGGGCCTGACAATGGCTGCTGTGTCTCCCTCCCCTCATGTGCAGCTAACTGACTGACTGTTCTCCCAGGATGCCACATATTATCACTACAAGGTGTGTGAAAATTAGTGGTGTACACATGGATCAGCCTACGTGGGACCAGTGAAATTTATACAGCCAGAGAAGGAAAAAAATAATATTCACATCAGTAACTGGTATAGGTGTATCAGACATATCGAGGGTATGAACCCATAAAACACAATATTTTTAACCCAGGTTGAGGTTTCCCCTAAACCACCCCCTGGAGAGACCCTCACAGTCACCTTGCGCTTCCCAGGACCTCCTGAGATGGGGTATGTATCCGGAGAACCATTCTCCCCTCTGGGCTCGGGTACTCACAATACGGACTCTGCAACGCCAGGACAGGGTCAGGAGAAACCCGGACACTTCAAGAGGAAAAAGATCTTGCTTTCCTGGAACGTGGTTTTGGAAAAAACGATGGCAGAAACAATAATTTGTGCACCAACACACTGTAACACTGCCGTTTGGCATAGTGTCACTGGTGATAGAGTCTGCAAAAGAAGTCTGCATTGATGGGCACAGTGAGGCTGCATTGATGGGCCCATGAGTTTTTCTCCAAACTTTATAATTCTACCCAAAAAATATATCATCCTAGCACAAAAGGAATAAAAAAGCGCACATAGCGTGAATCCATAAAGAGGACCTGTCACATGCCTCACAAATCGTTACTTCCTGTCCACAGCTCTGCGTGCGAGCACACGGGGACAGCGGCCCAGCCGCCTTGTAGCCCAACACCCCGCCAGCGAACCTCCTGCCCGGCCTATAGTACCTTCCAGCAGAGCGACATGGTACATCGTATCACAAGCAAGGTGGGTGTAACCAATGCCTTTCTATCATCTTGAACAAGTCTGCCTAATTTCCTCGGACATCACGATTAGACTATGTCAAACAAAGCCTTGGTGATATCAGGGTGGTCTACCTGACACACACACACACAAAAGCGTATAAAGTGGTGCCCCGCTCAAGCTGGTCTCAGAACCCTTCAACACAGCGAGAGTGTCCCGGATCTGGGGAGCCTCCAATAACAAACTGTTAGATGGACAGGGGGACAGTGGGATGGACAGGGGGACAGTAATGGTACCCGGCCTCGTGGACATTTCAATTGTCCTATTACTTGTGACTTGTGACCGTGTGTATGAACCAACAATAACTCTGGTCTCGTTTGACTTGGGTGATGCCTTTATGAATGCGAGTGAAGATGTTGTGGCCTAAGGTTACTTCAGTGTGTAAAGGTGTATTTGCTAGTGCCACCTATCAATGCCGTTACCACCTAGGTGAGCAGAGGGCTGAGGTTACACCAAGACTGTACATATAGGTAATAAACAAAAATGTGTAGCGCTAAAAGACAAGAAATTTCAAACTGATATAATAAAGGCCAATACCCAAAATATATATATACGTATAAAGGTACATACAAAATCAGATTATAAATGAAGATGTATCAAATGGACAATCCATGGGTTGGAAATGAATATATCGCTACTCAAAACGTGAGGTGAGAAGCGCCTTCACCAACATACAACAGGAGAAAGTCTCAGAGAATGATGTCCTGCAGTCATTCAAAAGATCTTTATCAAAAAATTGGATAGTCCATACGTAAACCAAACTCTAATATCACACCACTGTGTCTTCAAAACATGCAGTGCACTTAGATGTTATAGATGGGGGCTTACCGGAGGGTTTGAACCCAAAACAGTATATACTGTGAGGGTCAAACCAGTTTTTATTGCACCCTGGCAATGGTGAGAAGACCTTGGCCACCTGATGGTATGGAGAAGGGCTTTCCTAGAGGTATATCTTCTCCACAAGTAATGTTGGATCTCTCCACGCAGGGTTCATAAAGGACACAAAAGGGACTAATAGTGTGATACCGTAGACACCGTATTTATTAAAGTAAAAGAAATACACTTACATGATGCAGTAGTTAAAAAGCGCTTGTACATAAAAAAGGGGGCGGCAGTGGAGTCCTCCCGACGCGTTTCGTCTGAGTAGACTTCGTCCTGGGGTACCCTCCACTGCAGCCCAACTCCCTAATATAGGAACTGTAATCATCCTGATGTGAATCCAGCCCTTTCGATTCAAAAAACGGCACTTCCGGGTTGTCCAAGATGGCGGACCCGCGTGCGTTCCAGACCTCGCTTCGGTGGGTGTCTCCATGCGTTCCACCCACCAAAACGGAAGTCAGATGTTCCCCATGTGTCTGAAAGTATAAGCTATTATCTTATTAGGATGAGGCATTAAGGATCATATTAGATTGCCGTATATGCTGATTCATCGAGTTAGTTAACATAGTTTCATGACCCGCAGAACAGCCCCGGCGAGATCTTAGTGTATCTCGCGATGTGACGCTACAGCGTCACATCGTTGAGACGGAAGTACTCACAGGAAGCACTTCGCTTGCGTTCCACTGGTGGTTAACCGGAAGGTCCCGGATCTCGGCTTATCGCGCGATGTGACGCTATAACGTCACCGCGCAAGCCCAGAATTAACTATGTGGATCTACTGTTTGCGTTCCACTGGTGGTTACCCAGAGGACCACGGTGAAACGCCGGATTGAACTTAGCTTATAATTTTAAATGGCTGAGTAAGAAATTCCTCATATAACATGCACCTTAAAGGGGCGATATGTTAGTGGTGTAAGTAGCCAAATGTCATCCAGTATGTTAGTGGTGTAAGTAGCCAAATGTCATCCAGTCGCATAACAACTGGGAAAAAGCAAGAAATATATATGTCTATAAACCCGTGTATTAAATGAAAGAAATTCGATGAGCTGGATTCACATGGATGTGCCCATTATATACATATGTGACATATATAATTTTACAAAAGGTAACAACCATCTGTAAGTACATCTAGAACACAGATCTATGAAACATAGGACTGTAAAATATATAAGAAGACACACTTGAGGCCAAACAATGTATCCCTTATGATTAGTCCAAAAAAGCATTAAAAATGTATAAGAAAATACACTTGGGGCCAAACACTGTATCCCTTATGATTCGTCCAAAAAGGCATTAACATCTACATCCACATTGAGCCCTGACGGGGCAAAAGTTTGCAACTCATATGCCCAGAACATTTCGAGGCGTGATACACCCCTTGTTCTAGCACCCCCTCTCCAGGGTGGTGTATATTTGTCAATGATGACAAACTGTGATCCCTCCGGATTTCCACCATGGAATTCCTTGTAGTGCCTAGGGACCGTATGTTTGGGGTCTCTGCTTTTAATTAAGGCGATGTGTTCACCCACCCTAATCGAAAATGTCCTGGTAGTACGGCCTATATACTGTTTAAGGCATGGGCAAGTGATGAGATACACTACAAATCTCGTGCTACAAGTGCAGAATGGTCTTATCGTATATCTCTTTCCTGTCACTGTAGAGGCAAATTCGGAAACTTTACGTGTTCTAACAGTATTATATTGACATACCGTGCATTTCCTACATGGAAAGAAGCCAGTCCAATGGTGAAAGAACATGGGACGGGTAGGAGGGTTTATAATATTGGGGGCTATCTGTCCTTTTAGGGAGGGTACACCCCTGAAGATGACATTGGCTTCCTCTGGGATGAGTGGCCCCAGAATACTGTCCTGCTTCAGGACGCCCCAATGTTTCCTCAAAATATTTTTAATTTGTCTATGCTGTGTTGAGAAAGAGGTTAACAAAGCCCATCTGAACTTGCCGTCAGGTTCTCTTTTGGGTTTGACTTCCAATAATGATTTCCTGTCAGTGTTGGTAGCCTTTTGAATTTCCATGTTCAGGTCCTCAGTGTTATACCCCTTGTCTTCAAACCTGGATTTTAAAATCATGGCCTGTTCGAGAAATGTCTCCTTTTCGGTACAATTCCGCCGGAGTCTTAAAAACTGGCTCCGAGGGACCGAATTTAACCACGAGACATGATGACAACTGTCAACGGGAATAAACCCGTTACGGTCTGTGGATTTAAAATAAGTACTGAATCTAAATTCATTGTTGATGATCTCAATCTGTAAATCTAAGAAGTGGATTTTGGTCTTACTGGCTTGATAAGACAAGGCTATACCCCTATCGTTAGTATTAAGACCCACAAAGAACTCATCCAATGTTTCCATGGTGCCGTTCCATAGGAG
The DNA here is from genome assembly GCA_037952925.1 of Lithobates clamitans. NCBI lineage: Eukaryota > Metazoa > Chordata > Amphibia > Anura > Ranidae > Lithobates > Lithobates clamitans. The sequence goes on along the minus strand of JBBGZY010002891.1, from coordinate 75,141 downwards.
AAGGATGTCGTCTATGTACCGAGTCCACAACACCAGAGAACTGGTCCTGCGGACATAGACGACATCCTCCTCCCATTTGGCCATGAATAGGTTCGCGAGACTAGGCGCGAATTTCGCCCCCATGGCCACTCCCCGTTGTTGGAGGTAGAAATTATGGTTAAACCAAAAGTAATTGTGTTTAGCCGCGAACTCTAGTAATTCGACAAGATACTCGCACTGAAGCGAGGTCTGGAACGCACGCGGGTCCGCCATCTTGGACAACCCGGAAGTGCCGTTTTTTGAATCGAAAGGGCTGGATTCACATCAGGATGATTTCAGTTCCTATATTAGGGAGTTGGGCTGCAGTGGAGGGTACCCCAGGACGAAGTCTACTCAGACGAAACGCGTCGGGAGGACTCCACTGCCGCCCCCTTTTTTATGTACAAGCGCTTTTTAACTACTGCATCATGTAAGTGTATTTCTTTTACTTTAATAAATACGGTGTCTACGGTATCACACTATTAGTCCCTTTTGTGTCCTTTATGAACCCTGCGTGGAGAGATCCAACATTACTTGTGGAGAAGATATACCTCTAGGAAAGCCCTTCTCTATACCATCAGGTGGCCAAGGTCTTCTCACCATTGCCAGGGTGCAATAAAAACTGGTTTGACCCTCACAGTATATACTGTTTTGGGTTCAAACCCTCCGGTAAGCCCCCATCTATAACATCTAAGTGCACTGCATGTTTTGAAGACACAGTGGTGTGATATTAGAGTTTGGTTTACGTATGGACTATCCAATTTTTTGATAAAGATCTTTTGAATGACTGCAGGACATCATTCTCTGAGACTTTCTCCTGTTGTATGTTGGTGAAGGCGCTTCTCACCTCACGTTTTGAGTAGCGATATATTCATTTCCAACCCATGGATTGTCCATTTGATACATCTTCATTTATAATCTGATTTTGTATGTACCTTTATACGTATATATATATTTTGGGTATTGGCCTTTATTATATCAGTTTGAAATTTCTTGTCTTTTAGCGCTACACATTTTTGTTTATTACCTATATGTTTGACAACGATTCTAGTTGTGGTGTTAGCTGCTTACAATTTCTTCTATTTTTTAGAGTAAGCGCAAATCTATTATTGGTGTGAATTTTGGTGTATACATTTAGAAATATCATTTTTGCGGCTGCTCTGTGGAATTATTCCACTATGGATGTGTTCGACTACCGAGCCTCACGCAGGGTTAACCCTGAGGGAGTATTTATAACAACAAGTAGCAACACAGAGATTGGGGGTTTGTTCCTCAGACTCAAAAATATAATGACAACAGAACTCCATCTGCAATGGGATTTGGTTTTCTTACAGCAATACATTACAGAACAAATGGTCCCTAGAAGCCTCCGTTGGGAAGTTCAACCCCAACAGGGAGAAACCGATTTGGAAACATGGTTTAAATATTTTAATGATGCAGGCATCAACTTTTTACAGTTACTTATATCTAAGAAAAATATTAGACTTCAGGCCATTGATCGAGAAATTAAGGATCTGAAGGACAAACTTTTAGTCCATAAAAATTCTCAGGAATACAAGTCTCTTTCCTCCAACCTTTTGGAACATTTAGAGAAAGAAGAACGTGACCAAAGAATAAAAAAACAAAAGAAATATTCTAGGGACGTAGGCGACTATAAGGACCATACAGTGTTTGGCTGGCAAAAACTGCTGCAGGTTACCCCACCTATGGAGGTTTCCTCTGATACCTCAGCTGGTGCAATTTCAACAGGTGGCCTTCCAACTCTGAACGCCACCATTGCACAATCCCAACCTACGGTTGTTCAGTCTCGTGGTCGTGGCCCACATAGAGGTGGAACTAAACGTGGTGGGGTATCCCATGCATCCCAGCCACGGGTGCAACACTATAGCCCTCAAACTCCTCATAGGGGTAAAAACAATGCAAGAGGGAGAAGGGGGGGTAGGGGTAATACCCATAATAGGGCACAATATTCTGACACCAGCTCCCATTATGGTACATACCACCCTTCCCCCAGACAATATAGATCAGGTCACGACTCTCATCAGTGGGAGGAACCTCACAACAACTACCCCTCCCCTATACGCACCCGTAACAGGTTCTCACCCCTCAGGGAGATTTATAGCCCTGAACGTAGGAGAGATGACTACGATCAATCTCCATATACACATAATCCCTGCACACATGGGAACCAGTTTTTTCGCGAGGCCCCACACTCAAGGAAACGAGGCCTAAATCAAAGAGAGGATGTAGAGGGGGGAGGAGAGTACAAAGAAGAAAAAAGGCAAAGACTATAAAAGGCCAAGGTGTCTATAATTTAAGCTCTCAAACCCTCACGGAAGCAGAACTATCCTTATTAGACAAGGGTCTCAAATATGCCCCCCCTAAAAAACTTGATAAGTTCCATACGTTCATGGATATTCACAAATACATCCGTAAGGTTAACATACAAAGGTATTTGGTATCTAATCCGATCCGTACCGACTACCCGGCATCTACATCAGGAACGGTTCATTCCGGCCTGTCAAATCCCTCCCTGTTTTCCCCTCCAGTCCCTACAGCCCCTGCTGTAAAAATCTTTAGGGACCTTGTCTTACATGATTTAGCCACACTACCAAATAAACGCACTCATTATCCTCCATTGCTGAGAAACGGTTTGGAATCTCTGTGTGCACGCAAAGATTTGGTGGTCCGTCCGGCCGATAAAGGGGGAGGGATAGTGATTCTGGATAAGTGCCAATACGAAGCAGAAATGCATCGTATTTTAAGTGAACCAGGGACCTATCAGCTGTTGCCTAATAACCCTACACAAAAATTTAAACAAAAATTACATCAACTTGTCTTAAAATGTTATGAATCAAGGATCCTGAATAAGAGGGAGAGAGATTTTTTGATTCCTACAGCACCTCGAATCCCCACTATTTATTATTTGCCTAAAGTCCACAAGAATCCAGTTTGCCCCCCTGGTAGGCCCATTGTAAGTGGCATAAATTCCATTACGGCCAGAATAGGCAAATATATAGATTTCTTCTTACAGCTCCTGGTAAAGAAGACACCCTCATATTTAAAAGATACTAGCTCCACGATTAGACTCCTTGAGAACGTCCCCTTACAAGAAGGCTACATCATGGCCACGGCGGACGTGGCATCATTGTACACGTGCATACCACACGATATGGGTATTGATGCCGTCAAACATTTTTTATCTCAGGAACATTCGTTGGCCTCTTTTCAGTGCGAGTATCTTGTCGAATTACTAGAGTTCGCGGCTAAACACAATTACTTTTGGTTTAACCATAATTTCTACCTCCAACAACGGGGAGTGGCCATGGGGGCGAAATTCGCGCCTAGTCTCGCGAACCTATTCATGGCCAAATGGGAGGAGGATGTCGTCTATGTCCGCAGGACCAGTTCTCTGGTGTTGTGGACTCGGTACATAGACGACATCCTTCTCCTATGGAACGGCACCATGGAAACATTGGATGAGTTCTTTGTGGGTCTTAATACTAACGATAGGGGTATAGCCTTGTCTTATCAAGCCAGTAAGACCAAAATCCACTTCTTAGATTTACAGATTGAGATCATCAACAATGAATTTAGATTCAGTACTTATTTTAAATCCACAGACCGTAACGGGTTTATTCCCGTTGACAGTTGTCATCATGTCTCGTGGTTAAATTCGGTCCCTCGGAGCCAGTTTTTAAGACTCCGGCGGAATTGTACCGAAAAGGAGACATTTCTCGAACAGGCCATGATTTTAAAATCCAGGTTTGAAGACAAGGGGTATAACACTGAGGACCTGAACATGGAAATTCAAAAGGCTACCAACACTGACAGGAAATCATTATTGGAAGTCAAACCCAAAAGAGAACCTGACGGCAAGTTCAGATGGGCTTTGTTAACCTCTTTCTCAACACAGCATAGACAAATTAAAAATATTTTGAGGAAACATTGGGGCGTCCTGAAGCAGGACAGTATTCTGGGGCCACTCATCCCAGAGGAAGCCAATGTCATCTTCAGGGGTGTACCCTCCCTAAAAGGACAGATAGCCCCCAATATTATAAACCCTCCTACCCGTCCCATGTTCTTTCACGATTGGACTGGCTTCTTTCCATGTAGGAAATGCACGGTATGTCAATATAATACTGTTAGAACACGTAAAGTTTCCGAATTTGCCTCTACAGTGACGGGAAAGAGATATACGATAAGACCATTCTGCACTTGTAGCACGAGATTTGTAGTGTATCTCATCACTTGCCCATGCCTTAAACAGTATATAGGCCGTACTACCAGGACATTTTCGATTAGGGTGGGTGAACACATCGCCTTAATTAAAAGCAGAGACCCCAAACATACGGTCCCTAGGCACTACAAGGAATTCCATGGTGGAAATCCGGAGGGATCACAGTTTGTCATCATTGACAAATATACACCACCCTGGAGAGGGGGTGCTAGAACAAGGGGTGTATCACGCCTCGAAATGTTCTAGGCATATGAGTTGCAGACTTTTGCCCCGTCAGGGCTCAATGTGGATGTAGATGTTAATGCCTTTTTGGACGAATCATAAGGGATACAGTGTTTGGCCCCAAGTGTATTTTCTTATACATTTTTAATGCTTTTTTGGACTAATCATAAGGGATACATTGTTTGGCCTCAAGTGTGTCTTCTTATATATTTTACATTCCTATGTTTCATAGATCTGTGTTCTAGATGTACTTACAGATGGTTGTTACCTTTTGTAAAATTATATATGTCACATATGTATATAATGGGCACATCCATGTGAATCCAGCTCATCGAATTTCTTTCATTTAATACACGGGTTTATAGACATATATATTTCTTGCTTTTTCCCAGTTGTTATGCGACTGGATGACATTTGGCTACTTACACCACTAACATACTGGATGACATTTGGCTACTTACACCACTAACATATCGCCCCTTTAAGGTGCATGTTATATGAGGAATTTCTTACTCAGCCATTTAAAATTATAAGCTAAGTTCAATCCGGCGTTTCACCGTGGTCCTCTGGGTAACCACCAGTGGAACGCAAACAGTAGATCCACATAGTTAATTCTGGGCTTGCGCGGTGACGTTATAGCGTCACATCGCGCGATAAGCCGAGATCCGGGACCTTCCGGTTAACCACCAGTGGAACGCAAGCGAAGTGCTTCCTGTGAGTACTTCCGTCTCAACGATGTGACGCTGTAGCGTCACATCGCAAGATACACTAAGATCTCGCCGGGGCTGTTCTGCGGGTCATGAAACTATGTTAACTAACTCGATGAATCAGCATATACGGCAATCTAATATGATCCTTAATGCCTCATCCTAATAAGATAATAGCTTATACTTTCAGACACATGGGGAACATCTGACTTCCGTTTTGGTGGGTGGAACGCATGGAGACACCCACCGAAGCGAGGTCTGGAACGCACGCGGGTCCGCCATCTTGGACAACCCGGAAGTGCCGTTTTTTGAATCGAAAGGGCTGGATTCACATCAGGATGATTACAGTTCCTATATTAGGGAGTTGGGCTGCAGTGGAGGGTACCCCAGGACGAAGTCTACTCAGACGAAACGCGTCGGGAGGACTCCACGGCCGCCCCCTTTTTTATGTACAAGCGCTTTTTAACTACTGCATCATGTAAGTGTATTTCTTTTACTTTAATAAATACGGTGTCTACGGTATCACACTATTAGTCCCTTTTGTGTCCTTTATGAACCCTGCGTGGAGAGATCCAACATTACTTGTGGAGAAGATATACCTCTAGGAAAGCCCTTCTCTATACCATCAGGTGGCCAAGGTCTTCTCACCATTGCCAGGGTGCAATAAAAACTGGTTTGACCCTCACAGTATATACTGTTTTGGGTTCAAACCCTCCGGTAAGCCCCCATCTATAACATCTAAGTGCACTGCATGTTTTGAAGACACAGTGGTGTGATATTAGAGTTTGGTTTACGTATGGACTATCCAATTTTTTGATAAAGATCTTTTGAATGACTGCAGGACATCATTCTCTGAGACTTTCTCCTGTTGTATGTTGGTGAAGGCGCTTCTCACCTCACGTTTTGAGTAGCGATATATTCATTTCCAACCCATGGATTGTCCATTTGATACATCTTCATTTATAATCTGATTTTGTATGTACCTTTATACGTATATATATATTTTGGGTATTGGCCTTTATTATATCAGTTTGAAATTTCTTGTCTTTTAGCGCTACACATTTTTGTTTATTACCGATGTGTGACATAAGCTTCTAAATGTTGTGCATAAAATGCCAGGACAGTTCAACCCCCCCAAATGACCCCATTTTGGAAAGAAGACACCCCAAGCTATTTGCTGAGAGGGAGTTGTCACTAAATGATATATTGCTCAAACATGCCGTGGGAATATGTGAAATTACACCCCAAAATACATTCCGTTGCTTCTCCTGAGTACGGGGATACCACATGAGTGAGACTTTTTGGGAGCCTAGCCGCGTACGGGACCCCGAAAACCAAGCACCGCCTTCAGGCTTTCTAAGGGCGTAAATTTTTGATTTCACTCTTCACTGCCTGTCACAGTTTCGGAGGCCATGGAATGCCCAGGTGGCACAAACCCCCCAAATTACCCCATTTTGTAAAGTAGACACCCCAAGCTATTTGCTGAGAGGTATAGTGAGTATTTTGCAGACCTCGCTTTTTGTCACAAAGTTTTGAAAATTGAAAAAAGAAAAAAAACATTTTTTCTTGTATTTCTTCATTTTCAAAAACAAATGAGAGCTGCAAAATACTCACCATGCCTCTCAGCAAATAGCTTGGGGTGTCTACTTTCCAAAATGGGGTCATTTGGGGTGGTTTTGTGCTATCTAGGCATTTTATGGCCTTCGAAACTGTGATAGGTAGTGAGGAGTGAATCAAAAATTTACGCCCTTAGAAATCCTGAAGGCAGTGATTGGTTTTCGGGGCCCCGTACGCAGCTAGGCTCCCAAAAAGTCCCACACATGTGGTATCCCCGTACTCAGGAGAAGCAGCAGAATGTATTTTGGGGTATAATTCCACATATGCCCACGGCATGTTTGAGCAATATATCATTTAGTGACAACTTTGTGCAAAAAAAAAAATTGTCACTTTCCCGCAACTTGTGTCAAAATATAAAGTATTCCATGGACTCAACATGCCTCTCAGCAAATAGCTTGGGATGTCTACTTTCCAAAATGGGGTCATTTGAGGGGGTTTTGTGCCATCTGGGCATTTTATGGCCTTAAAAACTGTGATAGGTAGTGAGGAGTGAAATCAAAAATTTACGCCCTTAGAAATCCTGAAGGCGGTGCTTGGTTTTCGGCGCCCTGTATGCAAAAAGTCCCACACATGTGGTATCCCCATACTCAGGAGAAGCAGCTAAATGTATTTTGGGGTGCAATTCCACATATGCCCATGGCCTGTGTGAGCAATATATCATTTAGTAACAACTTTTCTAAATTTTTGTTTCCGTCATTATTCAATCACTTGGGACAAAAAAAAATAATATTCAATGGGCTCAACATGCCTCTTAGCAATTTCCTTGGGGTGTCTACTTTCCAAAATGGGGTCATTTGTGGGGGTTTTGTACTGCCCTGCCATTTTAGCACCTCAAGAAATGACATAGGCAGTCATAAATTAAAGGCTGTGTAAATTCCACAAAATGTACCCTAGTTTGTAGGCGCTATAACTTTTGCGCAAACCAATAAATATACACTTATTGACATTTTTTTTACCAAAGACATGTGGCCGAATAAATTTTGGCCTAAATGTATGAGAAAAATTGCGTTTATTGGATTTTTTTTATAACAAAAAGTAGAAAATATCATTTTTTTTCAACATTTTCGGTCTTTTTCCGTTTATAGCGCAAAAAATAAAAATGGCAGAGGTGATCAAATACCATCAAAAGAAAGCTCTATTTGTGAGAAGAAAAGAAAATTTTGTTTGGGTACAGCATTGCATTACCGTGCAATTAGCAGTTAAAGCGACACAGTGCCAAATTGTAAAAAGGCTCTGGTCAGGAAGGGGGTAAATCCTTCTGGGGCTGAAGTGGTTAATAATGCTTAAAGTGAAACAATAAAAGTGTAATATTCCTTTAAATGTCTTACCTGGGGGGTGTCTATAGTATGCCTGTAAAGGGGCGCATGTTTCCCGTGTTTAGAACAGTCTGACAGCAAAATTATACTTCAAAGGAAAAAAGTCATTTCAAACTACTCGCGGCTATTAATGAATTGCTGGTCTGACAATACACATAAAAGTTCAATGATAAATACGGCATGGGATTTCCCCACAGGGGAACCCCGAACCACAATTTAAAAAAAAGTGCCCCTAAATTCTTTATATTAAAGGGGAACCCCATGCCCAAATTTAAAAAAAATGGCGTGGGGGTCCCCCTAAATTCTATATATTAAAGGGGAACCCTGGGCTCAAATTTTAAAAAAAATGGCGTGGGGGTCCCCCTAAATTCCATACCAGACCTAGAAGGTCTGGTATGGATATTAAGGGGAGCCCCATGCCAAAATTTACAAAAAAATGGTGTGGGGGTCCCCCTCAAAATCCATACCAGACCCTTCAGGTCTGGTATGGATTTTAAGGGGAACCCCGCGCCAAAGTTAAAAAAAAGGCGTGGAGTCCCCCCAAAAATCCATAACAGACCCTTATCTGAGCACGCAACCTGGCAGGCCTCAGGAAAAGAGGGGGGGATGAGAGAGTGTCCCCCTCCTGAACCGTACCAGGCCACATGCCCTCAACATTGGGAGGATGCTTTGGGGTAGCCCCCAAAGCACCTTGTCCCCATGTTGATGGGGAGAAGGGCCTCATCCCCACAACCCTTGCCCGGTGGTTGTGGGGGTCTGCGGGCGGGGGGCTTATCGGAATCTGGAAGCCCCCTTTAACAAGGGGACCCCCAAATCCCACCCCCTGTGTGAATTGTTAATGGGGTACAAATGTACTCCTACCATTTCACAAAAAAAGTGTCAAAAAGGTTAAAAAACACAAGAGATGGTTTTTGACAAGTCCTTAATTAATTTCTTCTTCTTTCATCTTCTTTCTTCTAATCTTCCTTTGGTGTTCTTCTTCTTCCTCCATCTTCTTCTTCTCTATCTTCTTCTTCCTCCGCTCTTCTTGTCCGGCATCTTCCTCCTGCACCTTCTCCGCTCCGTCCGCATGATCCACCTCAGTGGGAGTCTTCTGGCATGTGACGCTTTGGTTCTTCTGACACTTCTTGTATAACAGAGGGCGGGGCCACCCGGTGACCCCGCCTTCCGTTATACAAGAAGTGTCAGAAGAACCGAAGCGTCACACGGTGGAAGACTCCCACTGAGGCGGATCGCGCGGACGGAGTGGAGAAGAAGCCGGAGGAAGATGTGGGACGAGAAGAGCAGAGGAAGAAGAAGATGGAGAAGAAGAAGATGGAGAAGAAGAGGATGGAGAAGAAGAGGATGGAGAAGAAGAAGATGGAGGAAGAAGAAGAACACTGAAGAAAGACCAGAAGAAAGAAGATGGAAGAAGAAGCGGAAAGAAAAAGAAATTAATAAAGGACTTGTCAAAAACCATGTTGTGTTTTTTAACCTTTTTGACACTTTTTGTGAAATGGTAGGGGCACATTTGTACCCCATTACCAATTCACACAGGGGGGGCAGGATCTGGGGGTCCCCTTGTTAAAGGGGGCTTCCAGATTCCGATAAGCCCCCCGCCCGCAGACCCCCACAACCACCGGGCAAGGGTTGTGGGGATGAGGCCCTTCTCCCCATCAACATGGGGACAAGGTGCTTTGGGGGGCTACCCCAAAGCACCCTCCCAATGTTGAGGGCATGTGACCTGGTATGGTTCAGGAGGGGGGCGCTCTCTTGTCCCCCCCTCTTTTCCTGTGGCCTGCCAGGTTGTGTGCTCAGAAAAGGGTCTGGTATGGATTTTTGGGGGGACCCCACGCCATTATTTTTTTACATTTTGGCACGGGGTTCCCGTTAATATCTATACCAGACCTGAAGGGCCTGGTATAGAATTTAGGGGGACCCCCATGCCATTTTTTTAAATTTTGGCGTGGGGTTCCCCTAAATAGCCATACCAGACCTGAAAAGGTCTTTAAAACTTTTTTTGCATTGATACATGTCCCCTGGGGCAGGACAAAGGTCCCCAAACCAGAGCCAGTACAAGGGGTGGGCGAGTGCCCTGGGCGGGGTGTGGGAGGGGACGGGTTCAGGGCCGTCTTTGACACAGGGCAAAAGCAGCTGCCCCTGAAGCCCGCACTGCCTGAGAATAGTTCTCCCGGTCAGGTGTAGCGGTCATGAACACAGCCGTGCCGTTCTTCCCCAGTCAGGTTAACACAGGCGGCCACACTGACAGGGGAGGAGAACAGCTGCAGGCTGTGTGTGTAAGTGCCGAGCCGTCCTGCTTCTCCCTCTGTCAGGAGCTGCAGGATCGGAGTGGCTGTCCTGTGACAGGGAGTGAGGCAGAGCGATCGTCCGTGCTCCCCCATCCTGTCAACCCCCTCAGACTTCTATAGCACAGAACAGAGTGAAGTGTTCTTCTGTATGCTACAGATCTGAGTAGGGATGAGCCGAACACCCCCCAGTTCGGTTCGCACCAGAACCCGCGAACGGACCGAAAGTTCGCACGAACGTTAGAACCCCATTGACGTCTATGGGACTCGAACGTTCGAAATCAAAAGTGCTCATTTTAAAGGCTAATTTGCATGGTATTGTCCTAAAAAGGGTTTGGGGACCCGGGTCCTACCCCAGGGGACATGTATCAATGCAAAAAAAACTTTTAAAAACTGCCGTTTTTTCGGGAGCAGTGATTTTAATGATGCTTAAAGTAAAAAAAAAAAAAGTGAAATATTCCTTTAAATATCGTACCTGGGGGGTGTCTATAGTATGCCTGTAAAGTGACGCGTGTTTCCCATGTTTAGAACAGTCCCTGCACCAAATGTCATTTTTAAAGGAAAAAATCTCATTTAAAACTGCTTGCGGGTTTAATGTCATGTCGGGTCATGGCAATATGGATGAAAATCAGTGAGACAAACGGCATGGGTACCCCCCAGTCCATTACCAGGCCCTTTGGGTCTTGTATGGATATTAAGGGGAACCCCGCACCCAAATTAAAATAAGGAAAGGTGTGGGGCCACCAGGCCCTATATACTCTGAACAGCAGTATACAGGCGGTGCAAACAAGACAGGGACTGTAGGTTTGTTGTTAAGTAGAATCTGTTTGTAATTTTGAACATTTTTAACGTGTTTAGCTCCAGCCAAAAAATCTTTTCTAAGCTTTTTGGAAAACATAGGGAAGGGTTATCACCCCTGTGACATTTGTTTTGCTGTCTTTCCTCCTCTTCAGAAGATTTCACCTCACTTTTTTGTCCCAATGAAAAATGTTTTTTGAAAATTTGGGTTTTTTGTGGAACAAGGATTGGAAAGCATCAGTGGAAAGGAGAAATTGTTTTCCCATATTAACTCTTACAGGAGAGAATTTCCCTTCCTAGGGGTAGATTTTATCTCACTTCCTGTTGTCTCCTTCCGTTTGCAAGTAGGAGTCGTTTGTAAGTTAGATGTTTGAAAGTAGGGTCCTGCCCTATATACTCAGCAGAAATTTGGGCCTTAGGTGTTGCTGTGGCCACAACACTGTAAGCCCTCACAGGGCCCTGCTGTGAAATATTAGATCAAGAATTGTAATTACATGCCCCTGTTGAACAGGAGCTGAAAAATTAGGCCTTAGGCACTGGTGCTGGTGCCACAACACTGCAACCCCTCACAGACACTCTAGTTGGAATGCAGGAACGAGCCCTGCTGCAAAGTATTGCTTCAAAAATTGTAATTACATGCCCCTGTTAGACAGGGGCAGAAAAATTGGGCCTTAGGCACTGGTGCTGGTGCCACAACACTGCAACCCCTCACAGGCACTCTAGTTGGAACGCAGGAACGAGCCCTGCTGCAAAGTATTGCATCAAAAATTGTAATTACACGCCCCTGTTAGACAGGGGCAGAAAAATTGGGCCTTAGGCACTGGTGCTGGTGCCACAACACTGCAACCCCTCACAGACACTCTAGTTGGAATGCAGGAACGAGCCCTGCTGCAAAGTATTACATCAAAAATTGTAATTACACGCCCCTGTTAAACAGGGGCTGAAAAATTGTGCCTTAGGCACTGGTGGTGGCGCCCAGAACCAAAAATGTTCTTACAAGCTATCAGCGTGATGATTGAGGAGGAAGAGGATAATTACTCAGGGATAGTCACTCAGCATCAGCATAGGCAGTCTTTGAAGGGATCTGAGATTTCAAAAAAAATTATTCGGTTACATCAGCATCAGGTGCTTGGTAGCTGGTGGTGATCCAAGACTGATTCATTTTTATGAAGGTCAGCCGATCGACCGAGTCGGTGGACAGACGCACCCTGTGATCGGTTACCACGCCTCCAGCAGCACTGAATGTGCGTTCCGAAAGAACGCTGGATGCAGGACAGGCCAGTAGCTCAATTGCATACTGTGCAAGCTCTGGCCAGTGATCCATCCTCAAGACCCAGTAACCCAGAGGATTTTCGGTGGGAAAGGTGTCCAAGTCTGATCTTGCCCCTAGGTATTCCTGCACCATGTAAAACAGACGCTGGCAATGGTTGCTGGAACCGATCATACCTTGGGGCTGCGGACCAAAAAATTGTCTGAACGCATCGGTCAGACGGCCACCTTCTCCACTGCTCCTTCTTTGACTGACCGAAGCCTCAGCAACACGTTGTCCAGAAACAGGAGTTTGTAACCTCCCAGTCTCTGGAAACGCATTGCACAGACCTTTCTGCAAGGCCTCCCGAAGATGTTTCATCCTCTGCTCCCTCTGCGATGGCAAGATAAGGTCCGCAACCTTACCCTTGTAACGTGGATCAAGGAGGGTTGCCAGCCAGTATTGGTCCTTCTCCTTGATACCACGAATACGAGGATCCTTACGCAGGCTTTGCAGGATCAGGGAGGCCATGCAGCGTAGGTTTGCTGAGGCAATCGGTCCGGAGTCCTCTGGGTCACTAAGGACAACAACGTCCGCAGCCACCTCCTCCCAGCCACGTACAAGTCCATGTGTTCCTTGGGACTGATCCCTTAAAGACTGCTGCTGATGCTGAGTGCCAGGCTCCACCTCCATACTGACACAATCTTCCTCTTCCTCCTCCTCCTCCTCCTCGTCCTCTTCCTGTGTGATCGGCGGGCACGCAGGAACACTGTCTGGATAAAGGGGGCCTTGAGAGCTAAGGAAGTCCTCCTCTTCCTGCCTCTGTTCTGCCTCAAGTGCCCTGTCCATTATTCCACGCAGCGTGTGCTCCAACAGGTGGACAAGGGGGACAGTGTCACTGATGCATGCACTGTCACTGCTCACCATCCTCGTGGCCTCCTCGAATGGTGACAGGACAGTGCATGCATCCCTGATCATGGCCCACTGGCGTGGGGAAAAAAAACCAAGCTCCCCTGACCCTGTCCTGGTGCCATAGTCGCACAGGTACTCATTGATGGCCCTCTGCTGCGTGTGCAGCCGCTGCAGCATGGCCAACGTTGAGTTCCACCTGGTGAGCATGTCACAGATTAGGCGGTTCTTGGGCAGGTTAAACTCCTTTTGGAGGTCCGTCAGCCGAGCACTGGCATTATATGACCGGCGGAAATGCACACAGACTTTCCTGGCCTGCCTCAGGACATCCTGTAAGCCCGGGTACCTGCCCAAGAACCGCTGCACCACCAAGTTAAGGACGTGAGCCAAACAGGGCACATGGGTCATTTGTCCCTGTCGGAGGGCAGAGAGGAGGTTGGTGCCATTGTCGCAAACCACCATTCCTGCCTTAAGTTGGCGTGGCGTCAACCACCTCTGAACCTGCCCCTGCAGAGCTGACAGAACCTCTGCCCCAGTGTGGCTCCTGTCCCCCAAGCACACCAGCTCAAGCACCGCATGGCATCTTTTGGCCTGCGTACTTGCGTAGCCCCTTGAACGCCTACGGAGCACCGCTGGTTCCGAGGAAGAGGCCATGGAGGAAGAAGAAGAGGAGGGGGTGGAGGAGAGAGGTGTGTCACAATCAGCATTTTGGAGGCGTGGTGGCGGAACAACCTCCAACACTACTGCACCTTGTCCTGCATCCTTCCCAGCTGCCAGCAGAGTCACCCAATGCGCCGTGAAACTTAGGTAACGTCCCTGTCCATGCCTGCTGGACCATGAGTCAGCAGTAATATGCACCTTACCACTGACCGCCCTGTCCAGCGAGGCATGGACATTGCCTTCCACATGCCGGTAGAGAGCCGGAATCGCCTTCCGTGAGAAAAAGTGGCGTTTGGGTACCTGCCACTGAGGAACCGCACATTCCACAAACTCACGGAAGGGGGCAGAGTCTACCAACTGAAAAGGCAGCAGTTGAAGTGCTAGCAATTTTGCCAAGCTAGCATTCAACCGCTGGGCATGTGGATGGCTGGGAGCAAACTTCTTTCGGCGGTGCAGCAGCTGGGGCAGGGAAATTTGCCTGGTACAATCTGACGTCGGTGTACCAAAAGCAGATTGCCCACAAATACTTGGCTGTGACACACCTAATTCTACACCTTCATTCCTCTCACTGCAGGTCTCAGAGAGGACTGAAGGTCTAGTGGGGTTGGAAATCTCAGCTGATGAGGAGCAAGGAGAGATCCTCTTTGTTCTTTGGTGTGGGTCTTTTAGATACGCTTGCCAACGAACTGCATGGCAGGTCAACATATGTCTGGTCAAGCATGTGGTACCCAAGCGGGAGATGTTTTGGCCACGCGAGATACGCTTGAGACATATGTTGCAAATAGCAGCGGTGCGATCTGATGCACTCGTCTCAGAAAAGGCCCACACCAAAGAACTTTTTGAATAACGCGCAGAGACTGCAGCGCCCTGCACATGTGGAGCTTTGGGGTGTGATGCAGTCAGTGTGCTGCCCTTAGGCTGGCCCCTGGAGGGCATCCTGCCTTGTTGGTGATGTGCCGCCTCCTCCTCCTCCTCCTCCTCCTCCTCCACTCTCCTATCAGGCACCCACGTTGAGTCAGTGACCTCATCATCCCCTCCCTCCTCATCACTGGAGCAAACCTGGCAGTATGCTGCAGCAGGGG
The DNA here is from genome assembly GCA_037952925.1 of Lithobates clamitans. NCBI lineage: Eukaryota > Metazoa > Chordata > Amphibia > Anura > Ranidae > Lithobates > Lithobates clamitans. Next base: position 60,038 of record JBBGZY010002891.1, on the reverse strand, counting down.
GAGCATGACTGCCAGATTGCTGTCCTTCTTGGACACCCCCTCTGTCCATGCTCATGTTACTGCCTTCATCGAGCTCAGTATCATCATCAGAGCCTTCCAAACGCTGGGCATCCTCCTGGAGCATGTACCCAACACTGTGGTCAAACAGTTCGAGGGAATCCTCATGAGGACATGGTGGAGCTAGGGAAGGAGTCACTGATTAAATTGAGCTGAGGGAAGAGGCCGCTGCTTTGCCAGACAAAGCACCCTGGGCATGGGTGAGAGAGGATGAGGAGGATGAGGACGGCTTGGTCATCCACTCGACCAAGTCTTCCGCATGTTGCGGCTCAACACGGCCAGCTGCCGAAAAAAAGGCCAAGCGTGTCCCATGGCCACGTGCTGATGAGGATGCGCCGTCTCCACGACCAGCACTAGACACAGAGCCTGCTTGCCCTCTCTTATTGGCTTGTGACTGTCTGCCTCTCCTTCTTGGCCTTCCAGACATACTAATGGCCTGTAGCTGCACTAAGCTGGGATAGAACACCTGTAATTTTCTTCAGGTAGCTTTATATACTGTAACCAGACAAGCCTGCCTGTCAGTAGGAAGATAACAGGAACGGATCTAGCTGAACACTGTGAGCAGGACGCACTGTACTAAATGTAAATAGTCTAGCTGCCTGACCGTGGTACTAATAGGATCAAATAGAACACCTGTAATTTTCTTCAGGTAGCTTTATATACTGTAACCAGACAAGCCTGCCTGTCAGTAGGAAGATAACAGGAATGGATCTAGCTGAACACTGTGAGCAGGACGCACTGTACTAAATGTAAATAGTCTAGCTGCCTGACCGTGGTACTAATAGGATCAAATAGAACACCTGTAATTTTCTTCAGGTAGCTTTATATACTGTAACCAGACAAGCCTGCCTGTCAGTAGGAAGATAACAGGAACGGATCTAGCTGAACACTGTGAGCAGGACGCACTGTACTAAATGTAAATAGTCTAGCTGTCTGACCGTGGTACTAATAGGATCAAATAGAACACCTGTAATTTTCTTCAGGTAGCTTTATATACTGTAACCAGACAAGCCTGCCTGTCAGTAGGAAGATAACAGGAACGGATCTAGCTGAACACTGTGAGCAGGACGCACTGTACTAAATGTAAATAGTCTAGCTGCCTGACCGTGGTACTAATAGGATCAAATAGAACACCTGTAATTTTCTTCAGGTAGCTTTATATACTGTAACCAGACAAGCCTGCCTGTCAGTAGGAAGATAACAGGAACGGATCTAGCTGAACACTGTGAGCAGGACGCACTGCACTAAATGTAAATAGTCTAGCTGCCTGACCGTGGTACTAATAGGATCAAATAGAACACCTGTAATTTTCTTCAGGTAGCTTTATATACTGTAACCAGACAAGCCTGCCTGTCAGTAGGAAGATAACAGGAACGGATCTAGCTGAACACTGTGAGCAGGACGCACTGTACTAAATGTAAATAGTCTAGCTGCCTGACCGTGGTACTAATAGGATCAAATAGAACACCTGTAATTTTCTTCAGGTAGCTTTATATACTGTAACCAGACAAGCCTGCCTGTCAGTAGGAAGATAACAGGAACGGATCTAACTGAACACTGTGAGCAGGACGCACTGCACTAAATGTAAATAGTCTAGAAGATAACAGGAACGGATCTAGCTGAACACTGTGAGCAGGACGCACTGCACTAAATGTAAATAGTCTAGAAGATAACAGGAACGGATCTAGCTGAACACTGAGCAGGACGCACTGTACTAAATGTAAATAGTCTAGAAGATAACAGGAACGGATCTAGCTGAACACTGTGAGCAGGATGCACTGCACTAAATGTAAATAGTCTAGAAGATAACAGGAACGGATCTAGCTGAACACTGTGAGCAGGACGCACTGCACTAAATGTAAATAGTCTAGATAGAAGATAACAGGAACGGATCTAGCTAAACTGAATACAGTGTATATATATATATATATATATGCAACACCTGGGATGCATATATATACACAATACACTGTAAGTGCAGCTAACTGACTGACTGTTCTGCCTAATCTATCTAACTCAAATCAAATGACACTGTCTCTCTCTCTCTCTATCTCTCAGCACACCGGAACACACACTACACAGGGCCGCCGTGCAGGCGGCCTTATATAGTGTGGGGTGTGTACTAAATCCCCTGAGCCATAATTGGCCAAAGCCACCCTGGCTTTGGCCAATTACAGCTCTCTCTACTGACGGCGCTGTGATTGGCCAAGCATGCGGGTCATAGTGCATGCTTGGCCAATCATCAGCCAGCAATGCACTGCGATGCCGCAGTGAATTATGGGCCGTGACGCGCCACACGAATTTGGCGCGAACGGCCCATATCGTTCGCAATTCGACGGACGGTCGAACAGCCGATGTTCGAGTCGAACATGGGTTCGACTCGAACACGAAGCTCATCCCTAGATCTGAGAATGTGTGTTGGAAAAAGAGTGCACACACATACCAGAGAGGTGCAGTGTCACAGAGTGAGGATGAGAACTGTGAGAAGGAGGGGGAGGAATTTGTGAAAAGAGGTGAGAACTCTTTAAAGGGAGGATTACAATGGTGGCTGTGGACGGAGGGGGGGTTGGATACAGAGGGGGTTGTGGACAGGGGGGTACAGAGGTGGATATAGAAGGGGGGTACAGAGGTGGCTATAGAAGGGGCGCTACAGAGGTGGCTATAGAAGGGGGGTACAGTGGTGGCTATAGAAGGGGAGGTACAGATGTGGCTATAGAAGCTGGCAGTGGCGGAATTACCGGGGTCGCAACAGTCGCAGTTGCGACGGGGCCTGGCATTCCGCCACTGTGGGGGGGGGGCCCAGCGGGGTTGCTCTTCACATGGCTGAGCGTGTCTCTCATCTAACAGCAGAGAGACACACTGGCATTGTTTGTTTTATTTCCCTGCTCTCCGTGTGTCCTCTCTCTCGCACGGCATGACAGGACACACAGCTGATCTCCCTCCTCCTCTCTCCTGTGTGCTCCGCGGGCAGTCAAGTGTGAAGCTAAGGAGCTCACATTTCCCACGGAGCACACAGGAGAGAGGAGGGGGGAGATCAGCTGTGTGTCCTGTCATGCCGTGCGAGAGAGAGGACACATGGAGAGCAGGGAAATAAAACAAACAATGCCAGTGTGTCTCTCTGCTGTTAGATGAGAGACACACAAGCGTACAGCGGAGCGGACCGAAGCCGCCTCCCCCTCCTCTCTGGTTACGGAGGGGGAGGAGGAGGAGTCCGAGGGAGAGCGCTGTTCTGAGGTCTGTAAAGTTTGTATTCAAATAGACATGTGCTGGGGGGAACACTATGGGGTGGGGGGTCTGCATTAATGAGGAGGGGGTCTGCACTGAGGGGGGGTCTGCATTGATGAGGGGTCTGCATTGATGAGGTGGGGGTCTGCACTGAGGGGGGTCTGCATTGATGGGGTGGGGGTCTGCACTGAGGGGGTCTGCATTGATGAAGGGAGGGGGGTCTGCACTGAGTGGGGTCTGCATTGATGGGGGGTCTGCACTGAGGGGGGGTGTGTGCTGATGGAGGGGGGTGGTCTGCATTGTGGGGAGCCTGCACTGATGGAGGGGGGTCTGTAATGAGGGGGGGTGCTGATGGAGGGGGGTGGTCTGCATTGTGGGGGGCCTGCACTGATGGAGGGGGGTCTGTACTGAGGGGGGGTGAACTGATGGAGGGGGAGTCTTCAATGAGGGAGGGGAGGTCTGCACTGATGGAGGGGGGTCTGTACCGAGGGGGGGATGTGAACTGATGGAGGGGGGTCTGCACTGATGGAGGGGAGGTCTGCACTGATGGAGGGGGGTCTGCAATGATAGAGGGGAGGTCTGCACTGATGGAGGGGGGGTCTACACTGGGGTCTATAGTGATAGAGGGGGGGTCTATACTGATAGATGGGGGTCTGCACTAAGGGGGTCTACACTGATAGATGGGAGTCTATGCTGATAGAGGGGGCTATACTGATAGATGGGGGGGTCACTGAAGGGGAGGCACTGATAGGGGACACCGATGGGAAGCACTGATAGGGGACACAGATGGGAGGCACTGATAGGGGACCCCGATGGGAGGCACTGATAGGGGACACTGATGGGCACTGAAGGGAGGCACTGATAGGGGGCACTGATGGGAGGCACTGGTAGGCAATGATGGGGGGCACTGAGAAGGCACTAGGGGGCACTGATAGGGGGCACAGATGGGAGGCACTGATAGGATTTACTGATGAGCATTGATAGGGGGCACCGATGGGAGGCACCAATGGGATTTACTGTTGAGCACTGAAGGGAGGCACTGATAGGGGGCACTAAGAAGGCACTGATAGGGGCACTGATAGGAGGCACTGAAAGAGGGCATTGATAGGCTGCACTGATAGGAGGCATTGATGGGCATTGATGAGCACTGATAGGCAGAACTCATAGGCTGCACGGATGGGCACTGAGGAACACTGATAGGCAGAACTAAGGCAGTATTGATGGGCACTGATGGGCAGTATTGAAGAGTACTGATAGGTGGCATGGATGGACGCTGCAACAATGAGCACTGATAGGTGGTGCTGATAGGCAGATTTGATGGGCACTAATAGGCAGCATTAATGAGCACTGATAGGTAACACTTGTAGGCGGCATTGATGGACACTGATACATGGCACTGATGATTGGGGCACTGATTATCAGTGTAAACAATTTACTGACATTCTTGACAGTTAATGGCAGTCCTTTCCTCACACAGACATAGCACGGGAGGAAAGGGCTGCAGATAACCGGCAAGTCTGTTTACGTGTGATCAGCTGACATCACATGGTAAAGGGCCACTGTGATTGCGCTGGATGCACGTCCCAGGGGGCATGCGGGAAGCACGGTTTTGGGAGGATGTCCATGGATGCCCTCCCAAAATTGGAAGCCTGGAGCTCGGATGGAAGGGGGGGGCCCATCATTGTTTCTTGCACCGGGGCCCTGAAGGTTCTAGTTACGCCTCTGGAAGCTGGTATACAGAGTTGGCTATAGAAGGGGGGGCACAGAGGTGGCTATAGAAGCTGGTATACAGAGGTGGCTATAGAAGGGGGGGGTACATAGGTGGCTATAGAAGGGGGGGTACAGAGGTGGCTATAGAAGGGGGTATACAGAGGTGGCTATAGAACGGGGTATACAGAGGTGGCTATAGAAGGGGGGGTACTGAGGTGGCTATAGAAGGGGGGGTACAGAGGTGGCTATAGAAGGGGAGGTACAGAGGTGGCTATAAAAGGGGGGGTACAGAGGTGGCTATAGAAGCTGGTATACAGAGGTGGCCATAGAAGGGGGGGTACAGAGGTGGCTACAGAAGGGGGTATACAGAGGTGGCTATAGAAGGGGGGTACAGAGGTGGCTATAGAAGGGGAGGTACAAAGGTGGCTATAGAAGCTGGTATACAGAGGTGGCTATAGAAGGGGGGGTACAGAGGTGGCTATAGAAGGGGGGGTACAGAGGTGGCTATAGAAGGGGGGGTACAGAGGTGGCTATAGAAGGGGGGGTACAGAGGTGGCTATAGAAGCTGGTATACAGAGGTGGCTATAGAAGGGGGGGTACAGAGGTGGCTATAGAAGGGGGTATACAGAGGTGGCTATAGAACGGGGTATACAGAGGTGGCTATAGAAGGGGGGTACAGAGGTGGCTATAGAAGGGGGGGTACAGAGGTGGCTATAGAAGGGGAGGTACAGAGGTGGCTATAAAAGGGGGGTACAGAGGTGGCTATAGAAGCTGGTATACAGAGGTGGCCATAGAAGGGGGGTACAGAGGTGGCTACAGAAGGGGGTATACAGAGGTGGCTATAGAAGGGGGTATACAGAGGTGGCTATAGAAGGGGGGTACAGAGGTGGTTATAGAAGGGGAGGTACAGAGGTGGCTATAGAAGCTGGTATACAGAGGTGGCTATAGAAGGGGGGGTACAGAGGTGGCTATAGAAGGGGGGGTACAGAGGTGGCTATAGAAGGGGGGGTACAGAGGTGGCTATAGAAGGGGGGGTACAGAGGTGGCTATAGAAGGGGGGGTACAGAGGTGGCTATAGAAGGGGAGGTACAGAGGTGGCTATAGAAGCTGGTATACAGAGGTGGCTATAGAAGGGGGGTACAGAGGTGGCTATAGAAGGGGGGGGTACAGAGGTGGCTATAGAAGGGGGGTACAGAGGTGGCTATAGAAGGGGGGGTACAGAGGTGGCTATAGAAGGGGGGGTACAGAGGTGGTTAGAGAAGGAGGGTATACAGAGGTGGATATAGAAGGGGGGTATACAGAGGTGGCTATAGAAAGGGGGGGTACAGAGGTGGATATCTGAATACGTTTTTGATCTGCTGTGTCTATATGTGTATAAGCCACATTTCTTTGTTTTATGCATTTCTCCAGTATTGCCTTGTAACTTGCAGAACTATGTTCAAAATGTAAATTGTTCAATAAAAACTTTTATAAAAAAATCTGCCCAGCCGTGCCATTGTGTCGACGTATATCATTGTGCGCTGGTCGGCAAGTGGTTAAAGGCAGCCCTGGGCGGGTTGTTAGCAGGCAAAAGAGTAACAATACTGTGTGTGGGGGGGGGGGGGGTCATGTAAAGGGTGAAATTTCTTGGGACGGCTGGCGAGGGTTTAGGCTGGTCACTCCTTGCACAAAGTGTCACGCCGGCAACAAGTGTTTGGCACTTGGACACGGGCACGTCTTCTAACAAGACCACCTGTCATCTTCACCATCTCCTCACCATGCCTTCTCTGCTCTACTCTTTCAGGTAACTACTCTTCCCTGCAACACAAAAGTCACTCCACCTGTCTGCGATTTCCCACCTGACTCTTCATACCCTCTGGTAACTACTCTTCCCTGCAACACAAAAGTCACTCCACCTGTCTGCGATTTCCCACCTGACTCTTCATACCCTCTGGTAACTACTCTTCCCTGCAACACAAAAGTCGCTCCACCTGTCTGCGATTTCCCACCTGACTCTTCATACCCTCTGGTAACTACTCTTCCCTGCAACACAAAAGTCGCTCCACCTGTCTGCGATTTCCCACCTGACTCTTCATACCCTCTGGTAACTACTCTTCCCTGCAACACAAAAGTCGCTCCACCTGTCTGCGATTTCCCACCTGACTCTTCATACCCTCTGGTAACTACTCTTCCCTGCAACACAAAAGTCGCTCCACCTGTCTGCGATTTCCCACCTGACTCTTCATACCCTCTGGTAACTACTCTTCCCTGCAACACAAAAGTCGCTCCACCTGTCTGCGATTTCCCACCTGACTCTTCATACCCTCTGGTAACTACTCTTCCCTGCAACACAAAAGTCGCTCCACCTGTCTGCGATTTCCCACCTGACTCTTCATACCCTCTGGTAACTGCAAAGACTCCCCTCTTCTCTTAAACACTGGACTACATTGCCTAACTGAACTTTAATTCTGCCTTACTAAGAATTTGAAACTAGTGCCTATACTTGTTTGTTTTTGAAAGTGTCATTTATTTTGTATTCTGCTGCCCTGAACAAGACCAAACATTTAACCTTATTCGGTTGCCCCTCTTGCACTGCAATCTGTCCGGGCCAGTTGTAAAACCCCACCCCCCACAAGCTTAGTTTTATCAGCTTCTAATTGAATAATTTTGAATTCCCCCCCACACCTTGCCACTATAAATTTAGTTCATTTCTTGGGACGGCTGGCGAGGGTTTAGGCTGGTCACTCCTTGCACAAAGTGTCACGCCGGCAACAAGTGTTTGGCACTTGGACACGGGCACTTTGTGCAAGGCACTGCTACAAAAAAAGTAAGTACAGACATTGTTCCACAGCTATTTTGCAGGAAGTTCCACTTCATTCACTAACTTTCCTCAGCCTTCCTTCTATTAGCCTGTCCCCACCCTCCAAAATGCTCACACTAATCTTTGTTATAACGTCCTCTCTCCTCAAACTCTCATGTCTTTACCCCCCCTCTCCAGCCCCCAACCTTTATATATCTCCCTCTCTTCTTCCCACTCAATATTACTCCACTTACCACCTCCTGCTCATTCTAAGCCCACACAGTATCACCACGTCCATTCCACCACAACATCTGCGCTCCTATAAATCCCACTCCCGCCTTACCACCCTCACCCTCCTACTACTCCTAATGTCTGGGGACATCGCACCAAACCCCGGCCCTCCCACTCCCAATTTCCAACGCCAAGATCGGCCATCTACCTCCTCCAACAGTAGTCGCAACTGCAACCTTCTCATCCCAATTCCCCTGATTCCACAAGTCGGCCCCCCTCTTTCATGTGCCCTCTGGAATGCCCGCTCAGTCTTTAACAAACTAGTTTCTGTCAATGACCTTTTCCTCTCCAAATCCCTTGATCTATTTGCTATAACTGAAACCTGGCTCCAGGAATTTGATACTACCTCTCCAGCTGCACTGTCCCACAGTGGCCTTCTCTGGACTCACTCCACCAGACCCAGTGGACGAAAAGGAGGTGGTGTCGGACTTCTCCTCTCCCCACAATGCACCTTCCAGGTACTGCCCACACCTCCCTCTCTTTCCACCTGCTCTTTCGAAATGCACTGCATTCGTCTTTTCTCTCCAGCTTGTCTGAGGGTCGCAGTCATTTATCGGCCTCCTGGACCAGTGTCACGCTTTCTGGATGACTTCTCTGCATGGCTACCCTATTTTCTCTCATCTGAAGTGCCTGCCATCATCCTAGGTGACTTTAACATTCCAATCAATGTTAATAATGCTACCACTTCTAAACTACTCAACTTAACCTCCTCTTTTAACCTAACACAATGGACACAAACCACCACTCACTCCAACGGCAACACTCTTGACCTTGTATTCTCCCATCGCTGCACTCCCTGCAATCTCTCCAACGCACCCTTTCCTCTCTCTGATCACAACCTTATCCGTTTCACACTCTCCTTGTCTCCTATATCCCATGCTGCCAACCCACAAACCACTACCCGCAGGAACCTTCGCAACCTCAAACCTTCCCTTCTTCACTCTGCTACTGATGGCCTTTATGACAAAATCGCACCCCTGTCCTGCCCAGACCTAACCACTTCCATCTACAACACCACATTGTCATCCTCCCTAGACGTACTTGCTCCTCTTTCTACACGCAGAACCAGGCCCCATCTGCCACAACCCTGGCAAACAGACGACACCAGAAGTCTCAAGAGACGCAGCCGTGCTCTTGAGCGAGCATGGCGTAAATCTAAATCCCTGCAAGACTTTACCCTCTACAAATCTGTCCTTCTCAAATACAACTCCTGCCTCCACACTGCTAAACAAACCTATTACAACACTCTCATCAAAACCCTCTCATCCAAACCTCGTCAACTCTTTTCTACCCTTAATTCCTTACTTCACCCCCCACTGCCCCCTCCCACCAACTTGCTTACCGCTCAACAGATTGCCAACCACTTCAATAGCAAAATCAACACAATTCGCAAGGAGATATCCAGCATTAAAATTCCTCCCCTACCCAACATATCAAGTCCAACACCACACTCAATACTCTCCTCCTTTTGCCCTGTTACCACAGAAGAAGTTGATAAACTCCTCTCCATGGCCCACCTCACTACATGTCCCCTGGACCCTGTCCCCTCTCAATTGCTGCGACCACCTTCCCACTCTATCCTCAACTCCCTAACCCACATCTTCAACCTCTCCCTCTCCTCCGGCACCTTTCCTTCCCCGTTCAAACATGCACTGGTTACCCCCATACTCAAAAAACCCTCACTAGACCCCACCTGTTTGAATAACTTAAGACCTATCTCCCTTCTCCCGTTTGCCTCCAAGCTCATCGAACGCCTTGTTCATGACCAAATGAGTCGCTACCTCACGGACAACAACCTTCTCGACCCCCTACAGTCTGGCTTCCGCCTACAACATTCGACTGAAACTGCCCTACTAAAAATCACCAATGACCTAATAACTGCCAAAACCAATGGCCACTACTCCATACTCATACTTTTAGACCTCTCTGCTGCCTTTGACACAGTTGACCACCTGCTGCTCCTCAGCAAATTACACTCCCTTGGCCTCCGTGATTCTGCATTATCCTGGTTCTCCTCCTACCTATCTCAGCGCACTTTCAGCGTCACTTACAACTCCATCTCCTCCGCTCCCCTTCCTCTTTCTGTTGGGGTACCCCAAGGCTCTGTCCTTGGGCCTCTCCTTTTCTCACTCTATACCTCTTCCCTGGGCCAGTTGATCACCTCCCATGGCTTCCAATACCATCTCTATGCCGATGACACACAGATCTATCTCTCCACTCCCCAACTCACCCCCACTATCTCCTCACGGATCTCAAACTTGCTGAATGACATATCGGTATGGATGTCACACCACTTCCTCAAACTTAATCTTTCTAAAACTGAGCTTGTTATATTTCCTCCTTCACGGTCCCCCTCCTGTGACTTCACCATTAATATCAACAACACAACCATTGGTCCCTCCACACATGCCAGAGTCCTGGGTGTAATCCTTGACTCTGACCTCTCCTTCAGCCCCCATATCCAATCACTGGCTAAATCCTGCCGCCTTAACCTCCGCAACATCTCCAAAATTCGACCCTTCCTGACTAATGACACTACAAAACAACTTATTCACTCCTTGATTATTTCCCGCCTCGACTATTGCAACTCTCTCCTTAATGGCCTACCCTTAAGCAGGCTATCCCCCCTTCAGTCTATTATGAATGCTGCTGCTAGACTAATACACCTCACTAATCGATCCGTGACTGCTGCCCCTTTCTGCCAATCCCTTCACTGGCTTCCCCTCCCCCACCGTATAAAATTCTAAATGCTAACCATAACATACAAGGCCATTCACAACATCGCCCCCACCTACATCACCAACCTCATCTGCAGATATCGCCCAAATCGCCCCCTCCGCTCCTCCCAGGACCTCCTGCTCTCTAGCTCCCTTGTTACCTCCTCCCATGCTCGCCTCCAGGACTTCTCCAGAGCCTCTCCCATCCTCTGGAATTCCCTGCCCCAGTATGTCCGATCAGCCCCTACCCTGTCCACCTTTAGGAGATCCTTGAAAACTCATTTATTCAGGGAAGCCTATCCCACACCCACATAACTGTCCCTGAGCCACCCCCATCAAATCATTCTTTGCAGCTATTACCTTTTGTACCACCACCCCCTCCCTTTAGAATGTAAGCTCTACAAGCAGGGCCCTCCTCTACCTTTTGTATTGAACTGTACTGTAATTGTGTTGTCCCCCTTATACATTGTAAAGCGCTGAGTAAACTGTTGGCGCTATATAAATCTCGTATAATAATAATATAATAAAAATACTGTGTGTGGGGTGATAATTGAATTTGTATTGTTTTAAGTATATTTTGAAACGACATTGATTCTTTCTTAAAAATGGGGGGGGGGGGGCATAGCTTGCCATCTTCGCCCTGGGCACCAAATGGCCTTGTCCCAGCACTGCCCCAAACACTTTTTATGACAATAACTTGCATATTAACCCTTAAAATTAGCACTTTTGATTTCTCCCATAGACAATTCATTATAGCCGACACCGCTATTACTTCATGACTTTTTTTCCTTTGAAATGTCATTTTGCTGTCAGACTGTTCTAAACACGGGAAACATGCGCCACTTTACAGGCATACTATAGACACCCCCCAGGTATAAAATTTATAGGAATATTACACTTTTATTGTTTCACTTTAAGCATTATTAAAATCACTGTTCCAGAAAAATAGCCGTTTTTTAAACTTCTTTTTGCATTGATCCATGTCCCCTGGGGCAGGCACACTTTTTATGACAATAACTTGCATAAAAGCCTTTAAAATGAGCACTTTCGATTATTCATGTTCGTGTCCCATAGACTTTAACGGTGTTCGCGTGTTTGAAGGAATTTTTTGCCTGTTCGCATGTTCTGGATGGGAACCGAACCGGAGGGGGGGGGGGTGTTCGGCTCATCCCTAATCTGGATCTGATACAAACCACTCCCCTCACCAGACACTCCCCTCACCGCACCTCCCTGGTGTACAGAATGATCAGAGTCGGGTAGATCCCAATCATAAGGCTGCTGAGCCAATGAAGAGTGAGAAGAACCCGATAGAGTTAGGAGTCTCCTTCCTGCTGCAGCAATCTGACCCACATGTGGTGATCACTCCTCTCTATACAGGGGGTTCAAAAAGAGATGATGTCCCCTAAATGTGCGTGTATATATATATAAAATCTCCAGGACCACTCCTTTCATAAAATTAAATACCTTTGGGCTGTTTCAGTTATTTCTATAAAAAAAATAAAAAAATAAAAAAGGCTTATTGTGGGTGAAAATGATCGAAATAGAACTGTTCTGGTAGATAAGGGGTTAAAACAGTTTTTCCTCGTGTGATCAGAGAAATGTGAGATCACGTGATGTAACTCCCATCCCTCCCCCTCCCTGTACACTCCTCTCTATATATTTCCTATAAAGATGTAACTAGATACATTGTATCTGATCTAATACTGTGTACAGCCAATCAGAGCACAGGGACATTGCTGTGACCGCGCCCACTACTGCACATGACTCATGGGCGGGGACTGACATGTAGGCTGCTGATTGGTTGAGTGTATAAGAAGTGACAGAGGAGAGGCGATGGAGAGAGAGAGGAGATCGTATTGTGTGTTGGAGAATGCCGGGGATCTGTACGGGGATGTGATGAGCGGGAAGCGGAGATGGGTGAGAAGAGCGGGGAGTGTCCGGAGATTTCATCTCACACCAGAGAGAAAACACACCGGAGGAACCGACTGACATTCCCTGGAATTGTATATTTGCTGCCACCCCATGGAGGAAGAGGGAACTGCAGTCCCTGGAGCTGCGTGTGCTGCCAACCTATGGAGGAAGAGGGAACTGCAGTCCCTGGAGCTGTGTGCTGCCACCCTATGGAGAAAGAGGGAACTGCAGTCCCTGGAGCTGTGTGTGCTGCCACCCTATGGCGGAAGAGGGAACTGCAGTCCCTGGAGCTGTGTGTGCTGCCACCCTATGGCGGAAGAGGGAACTGCAGTCCCTGGAGCTGTGTGTGCTGCCACCCTATGGCGGAAGAGGGAACTGCAGTCCCTGGAGCTGTGTGTGCTGCCACCCCATGGAGGAAGAGGGAACTGCAGTCCTTGGAGCTCTGTGCTGCCACCCTATGTAGGAAGAGGGAACTGCAGTCCTTAGAGCTGTGTGTGCTGCCACCCTATGGCGGAAGAGGGAACTGCAGTCCCTGGAGCTGTGTGTGCTGCCACCCTATGGCGGAAGAGGGAACTGCAGTCCCTGGAGCTGTGTGTGCTGCCACCCTATGGCGGAAGAGGGAACTGCAGTCCCTGGAGCTGTGTGTGCTGCCACCCTATGGCGGAAGAGGGAACTGCAGTCCCTGGAGCTGTGTGTGCTGCCACCCCATGGAGGAAGAGGGAACTGCAGTCCTTGGAGCTCTGTGCTGCCACCCTATGTAGGAAGAGGGAACTGCAGTCCTTAGAGCTGTGTGGGGCTGCCACAGATTTCTCTCCTCTGTTGTCGGATCGGTGAAGATCTTCTCGGATTTCTCTGATGTTTCTGGTTTACAATCTTCCCCCATCTACTGCAACTGACCCGAGAAATCTGATTGGTTGCTACTGGGGGAGAGAAGAGAGAATCTGCAGTAGCTCTTCATACCAACCAATCAGCTTCTATCTTCTGCTTCTTCAGTAAAACTCTGAGAATGAAAGCTAGAAGGTGATTGGTTGGTGAGATTTCTCCTTCTCTCCATAGAGAAGTCACACATTGTATATGGGCAGAGCGGGGGATAGAAATCGTACAGATCTCAGGGGGAGAATTTCTATTAATAATCCCCAGTGATCGGAAATCAATAATATTACACCCAACCCCCCCACGGTGTACCCCAGAATATACACTCACCCCCATACACAGAAGTCGGTGGACAGATCATTGCCGGTCAGTGATGAGATCTGCTCTGGTTTCCTTTCCGCTACATCCTGTAAGACTGGATTCCGCCCATCACATGAACTATGAGAAACCAAACACAAAACTAAGGCCAGACTAACTAACTATAGTCAATACTCAGCGAACAGGAAACCCCCTTCCTACAACATAAACAATGGAACTGCACCAGAAAGAGGAGAGACTGTCTGGGAGTGACTCTGTTCTGTCCCGTACTGTGTGTGAGAACCTCCAATGTCCCATCCCAGCCTGGAGAATGGAGACCAACCAGATAATATCACCTCAATACTAGGGACACCTACCTGACCGTGTGTACACCTACCTACAGTCCTATGTACACCTACCTACAGTCCCTGGACTGCTATATACTCTACAGTCATATCTACACCTACCCTTCTCTATACTACCTACTACATTATGTACACCTACCCTTCTCTATACTACCTACTGCACTATGTACACCTACCCTTCCCTATACTACCTACTGCACTATGTACACCTACCCTTCTCTATACTACCTACTGCACTATGTACACCTACCCTTCTCTATACTACCTACTGCACTATGTACACCTACCCTTCTCTATACTACCTACTACATTATGTACACCTACCCTTCTCTATACTACCTACTACACTATGTACACCTACCCTTCTCTATACTACCTACTACACTATGTACACCTACCCTTCTCTATACTACCTACTACACTATGTACACCTACCCTTCTCTATACCACCTACTGCACTATGTACACCTACCCTTCTCTATACTACCTACTACACTATGTACACCTACCCTTCTCTATACTACACTATGTACACCTACCCTTCTCTATACTACACTATGTACACCTACCCTTCTCTATACTACCTACTACACTATGTACACCTACCCTTCTCTATACTACACTATGTACACCTACCCTTCTCTATACTGCACTATGTACACCTACCCTTCTCTATACTACCTACTGCACTATGTACACCTACCCTTCTCTATACTGCACTATGTACACCTACCCTTCTCTATACTACCTACTGCACTATGTACACCTACCCTTCTCTATTCTACACTATGTACACCTACCCTTCTCTATACTACCTACTTCACTATGTACACCTACCCTTCTCTATACTACCTACTGCACTATGTACACCTACCCTTCTCTATACTACCTACTGCACTATGTACACCTACCCTTCTCTATACTACCTACTGCACTATGTACACCTACCCTTCTCTATACTACACTATGTACACCTACCCTTCTCTATACTACCTACTACACTATGTACACCTACCCTTCTCTATACTACCTACTGTACTATGTACACCTACCCTTCTCTATACTACACTATGTACACCTACCCTTCTCTATACTGCACTATGTACACCTACCCTTCTCTATACTACCTACTGCTCTATGTACACCTACCCTTCTCTATTCTACACTATGTACACCTACCCTTCTCTATACTACCTACTTCACTATGTACACCTACCCTTCTCTATACTACCTACTGCACTATGTACACCTACCCTTCTCTATACTGCACTATGTACACCTACCCTTCTCTATACTACCTACTGCACTATGTACACCTACCCTTCTCTATTCTACACTATGTACACCTACCCTTCTCTATACTACCTACTTCACTATGTACACCTACCCTTCTCTATACTACCTACTGCACTATGTACACCTACCCTTCTCTATACTACCTACTGCACTATGTACACCTACCCTTCTCTATACTACCTACTGCACTATGTACACCTACCCTTCTCTATACTACACTATGTACACCTACCCTTCTCTATACTACCTACTACACTATGTACACCTACCCTTCTCTATACTACCTACTGTACTATGTACACCTACCCTTCTCTATACTACACTATGTACACCTACCCTTCTCTATACTGCACTATGTACACCTACCCTTCTCTATACTACCTACTGCTCTATGTACACCTACCCTTCTCTATTCTACACTATGTACACCTACCCTTCTCTATACTACCTACTGCACTATGTACACCTACCCTTCTCTATACTACCTACTACACTATGTACACCTACCCTTCTCTATACTACACTATGTACACCTACCCTTCTCTATACTACCTACTACACTATGTACACCTACCCTTCTCTATACTACCTACTGCACTATGCACACCTACCCTTCTCTATACTACCTACTGCACTATGTACACCTACCCTTCTCTATACTACCTACTGTACTATGTACACCTACCCTTCTCTATACTACACTATATACACCTACCCTTCTCTATACTACACTATGTACACCTACTCTTCTCTATACTACACTATGTACACCTACCCTTCTCTATACTACACTATGCACACCTACCCTTCTCTATACTACCTACTTCACTATGTACACCTACCCTTCTCTATACTACCTACTGTACTATGTACACCTACCCTTCTCTATACTACACTATGTACACCTACCCTTCTCTATACTACACTATGTACACCTACCCTTCTCTATACTGCCTACTACACTATGTACACCTACCCTTCTCTATACTACCTACTACACTATGTACACCTACCCTTCTCTATACTACACTATGTACACCTACCCTTCTCTATACTACCCTATGTACACCTACCCTTCTCTATACTACACTATGTACACCTACCCTTCTCTATACTACACTATGTACACCTACCCTTCTCTATACTGCACTATGTACACCTACCCTTCTCTATACTGCACTATGTACACCTACCCTTCTCTATACTACACTATGTACACCTACCCTTCTCTATACTACCTACTACACTATGTACACCTACCCTTCTCTATACCACCTACTGCACTATGTACACCTACCCTTCTCTATACTACCTATTACACTATGTACACCTACCCTTCTCTATACTACCTACTACACTATGTACACCTACCCTTCTCTATACTGCACTATGTACACCTACCCTTCTCTATACTACCTACTGCACTATGTACACCTACCCTTCTCTATACTACCTACTACACTATGTACACCTACCCTTCTCTATACTACACTATGTACACCTACCCTTCTCTATACTACCTACTACACTATGTACACCTACCCTTCTCTATACTACCTACTGCACTATGTACACCTACCCTTCTCTATACTACCTACTACACTATGTACACCTACCCTTCTCTATACTACCTACTACACTATGTACACCTACCCTTCTCTATACTACCTACTGCACTATGCACACCTACCCTTCTCTATACTACCTACTGCACTATGTACACCTACCCTTCTCTATACTACCTACTGTACTATGTACACCTACCCTTCTCTATACTACACTATATACACCTACCCTTCTCTATACTACACTATGTACACCTACTCTTCTCTATACTACACTATGTACACCTACCCTTCTCTATACTACACTATGCACACCTACCCTTCTCTATACTACCTACTTCACTATGTACACCTACCCTTCTCTATACTACCTACTGTACTATGTACACCTACCCTTCTCTATACTACACTATGTACACCTACCCTTCTCTATACTACACTATGTACACCTACCCTTCTCTATACTGCACTATGTACACCTACCCTTCTCTATACTGCACTATGTACACCTACCCTTCTCTATACTACACTATGTACACCTACCCTTCTCTATACTGTACTATGTACACCTACCCTTCTCTATACTACACTATGTACACCTACCCTTCTCTATACTACACTATGCACACCTACCCTTCTCTATACTACCTACTTCACTATGTACACCTACCCTTCTCTATACTACCTACTGTACTATGTACACCTACCCTTCTCTATACTACACTATGTACACCTACCCTTCTCTATACTACACTATGTACACCTACCCTTCTCTATACTGTACTATGTACACCTACCCTTCTCTATACTACACTATGTACACCTACCCTTCTCTATACTACACTATGTACACCTACCCTTCTCTATACTGCACTATGTACACCTACCCTTCTCTATACTGCACTATGTACACCTACCCTTCTCTATACTACACTATGTACACCTACCCTTCTCTATACTACCTACTACACTATGTACACCTACCCTTCTCTATACCACCTACTGCACTATGTACACCTACCCTTCTCTATACTACCTACTACACTATGTACACCTACCCTTCTCTATACTACCTACTACACTATGTACACCTACCCTTCTCTATACTGCACTATGTACACCTACCCTTCTCTATACTACCTACTGCACTATGTACACCTACCCTTCTCTATACTACCTACTACACTATGTACACCTACCCTTCTCTATACTACACTATGTACACCTACCCTTCTCTATACTACCTACTACACTATGTACACCTACCCTTCTCTATACTACCTACTGCACTATGTACACCTACCCTTCTCTATACTACCTACTACACTATGTACACCTACCCTTCTCTATACTACCTACTGTACTATGTACACCTACCCTTCTCTATACTACCTACTACACTATGTACACCTACCTACTGTACTATGTACACCTACCCTTCTCTACACTACCTCCTACACTATGAACACCTACCCTTCTCTATACTACCTACTACACTATGTACACCTACCCTTCTCTATACTACCTACTGCACTATGTACACCTACCCTTCTCTATACTACCTACTACACCATGTACACCTACCCTTCTCTATACTACCTACTGCACTATGTACACCTACCCTTCTCTATACTACACTATGTACACCTACCCTTCTCTATACTACCTACTTCACTATGTACACCTACCCTTCTCTATACTACCTACTTCACTATGTACACCTACCCTTCTCTATACTACCTACTGCACTATGTACACCTACCCTTCTCTATACTACACTATGTACACCTACCCTTCTCTATACTACCTACTGCATTATTTACACCTACCCTTCTCTATACTACACTATGTACACCTACCCTTCTCTATACTACCTACTGCTCTATGTACACCTACCCTAATCTATACTACCTACTACACTATGTACACCTACCCTTCTCTATACTACCTACTACACTATGTACACCTACCCTTCTCTATACTACCTACTGCACTATGTACACCTACCCTTCTCTATACTACACTATGTACACCTACCCTTCTCTATACTACCTACTACACTATGTACACCTACCCTTCTCTATACTACACTATGTACACCTACCCTTCTCTATACTACCTACTTCACTATGTACACCTACCCTTCTCTATACTACCTACCACACTATGTACACCTACCCTTCTCTATACTACCTACTGCACTATGTACACCTACCCTTCTCTATACTACACTATGTACACCTACCCTTCTCTATACTACCTACTGCATTATTTACACCTACCCTTCTCTATACTACACTATATACACCTACCCTTCTCTATACTACCTACCACACTATGTACACCTACCCTTCTCTATACTACCTACTGCACTATGTACACCTACCCTTCTCTATACTACCTACTACACTATGTACACCTACCCTTCTCTATACTACCTACTGTACTATGTACACCTACCCTTCTCTACACTACCTCCTACACTATGGACACCTACCCTTCTCTATACTACCTACCACACTATGTACACATACCCTTCTCTATACTACCTACTACACTATGTACACCTACCTTCTCTATACTACCTACTGTACTATGTACACCTACCCTTCTCTATACTACCTACTACACTATGTACACCTACCCTTCTCTATACTACCTCCTACACTATGAACACCTACCCTTCTCTATACTACCTCCTACACTATGAACACCTACCCTTCTCTATACTACCTACTACACTATGTACACCTACCCTTCTCTATACTACCTCCTACACTATGAACACCTACCCTTCTCTATACTACCTCCTACACTATGTACACCTACCCTTCTCTACACTACCTCCTACACTATGTACACCTACCCTTCTCTATACTACCTACTACACTATGTACACCTACCCTTCTCTATACTACCTACTGCACTATGTACAACTACCCTTCTCTATACTGCACTATGTACACCTACCCTTCTCTATACTACCTACTGCTCTATGTACACCTACCCTTCTCTATACTACCTACTGCACTATGTACACCTACCCTTCTCTATTCTACACTATGTACACCTACCCTTCTCTATACTACCTACTTCACTATGTACACCTACCCTTCTCTATACTACCTACTACACTATGTACAACTACCCTTCTCTATACTACACTATGTACACCTACCCTTCTCTATACTACCTACTGCACTATGTACACCTACCCTTCTCTATACTACCTACTGCACTATGTACACCTACCCTTCTCTATACTACCTACTGCACTATGTACACCTACCCTTCTCTATACTACCTACTGCACTATGTACAACTACCCTTCTCTATACTACACTATGTACACCTACCTTTCTCTATACTACCTACTGCTCTATGTACACCTACCCTTCTCTATACTACCTACCACACTATGTACACCTACCTTTCTCTATACTACCTACTGCATTATTTACACCTACCCTTCTCTACACTACCTACCACACTATGTACACCTACCCTTCTCTATACTACCTCCTACACTATGGACACCTACCCTTCTCTATACTACCTCCTACACTGTGAACACCTACCCTTTTCTATACTACCTACCACACTATGTACACCTACCCTTCTCTATACTACCTACTGCACTATGTACACCTACCCTTCTCTATACTACCTACTGCACTTTGTACAACTACCCTTCTCTATACTACACTATGTACACCTACCCTTCTCTATACTACCTACTACACTATGTGCACCTACCCTTCTCTATACTACACTATGTAATCCTACCCTTCTCTATACTACCTACCACACTATGTACACCTACCCTTCTCTATACTACCTACTACACTATGTACAACTACCCTTCTCTATACTACCTACTACACTATGTACACCTACCCTTCTCTATACTACCTACTACACTATGTACACCTACCCTTCTCTATACTACACTATGTACACCTACCCTTCTCTATACTACCTACTACACTATGTACACCTACCCTTCTCTATACTACCTACCGCACTATGTACACCTACCCTTCTCTATACTACAATATGTACACCTACCCTTCTCTATACTACCTACCACACTATGTACACCTACCCTTCTCTATACTACCTACTACACTATGTACACCTACCCTTCTCTATACTACCTACCACACTATGTACACCTACCCTTCTCTATACTACACTATGTACACCTACCCTTCTCTATACTACCTACCGCACTATGTACACCTACCCTTCTCTATACTACCTACTGCACTATGTACAACTACCCTTCTCTATACTGCACTATGTACACCTACCCTTCTCTATACTACCTACCACACTATGTACACCTACCCTTCTCTATACTACCTACTGTCCTATGTACAACTACCCTTCTCTATACTACCTACTGCACTATGTACAACTACCCTTCTCTATACTACACTATGTACACCTACCCTTCTCCTATACTACCTACTGCTCTATGTACACCTACCCTTCTCTATACTACCTACCACACTATGTACACCTACCCTTCTCTATACTACCTACTACACTATGTACACCTACCCTTCTCTATACTACACTATGTACACCTACCTTTCTCTATACTACCTACTGCATTATTTACACCTACCCTTCTCTATACTACCTACCACACTATGTACACCTACCCTTCTCTATACTACCTCCTACACTATGGACACCTACCCTTCTCTATACTACCTCCTACACTATGAACACCTACCCTTTTATATACTACCTACCACACTATGTACACCTACCCTTCTCTATACTACCTACTGCACTATGTACAACTACCCTTCTCTATACTGCACTATGTACACCTACCCTTCTCTATACTACCTACTGCTCTATGTACACCTACCCTTCTCTATACTACACCTATGTACACCTACCTTTCTCTATACTACCTACTGCATTATTTACACCTACCCTTCTCTATACTACCTACCACACTATGTACACCTACCCTTCTCTATACTACCTCCTACACTATGAACACCTACCCTTTTCTATACTACCTACCACACTATGTACACCTACCCTTCTCTATACTACCTACTGCACTATGTACAACTACCCTTCTCTATACTGCACTATGTACACCTACCCTTCTCTATACTACCTACTGCACTATGTACACCTACCCTTCTCTATACTACCTACTGCACTATGTACATCTACCCTTCTCTATACTACCTACTGCATTATGTACACCTACCCTTCTCTATACTACCTACTACACTATGTACACCTACCCTTCTCTATACTACCTACTACACTATGTACACCTACCCTTCTCTATACTACACTATGTACACCTACCCTTCTCTATACTACCTACTGCATTATTTACACCTACCCTTCTCTATACTACCTACTACACTATGTACACCTACCCTTCTCTATACTACCTACTGCACTATGTACACCTACCCTTCTCTATACTGCACTATGTACACCTACCCTTCTCTATACTACCTACTGCTCTATGTACACCTACCCTTCTCTATACTACCTACTACACTATGTACACCTACCCTTCTCTATACTACACTATGTACACCTACCCTTCTCTATACTACCTACTTCACTATGTACACCTACCCTTCTCTATACTACCTACTGCACTATGTACACCTACCCTTCTCTATACTACACTATGTACACCTACCCTTCTCTATACTACCTACCACACTATGTACACCTACTCTTCTCTATACTACACTATGTACACCTACCCTTCTCTATACTACCTACTTCACTATGTACACCTACCCTTCTCTATACTACCTACTGCACTATGTACACCTACCCTTCTCTATACTACACTATGTACACCTACCCTTCTCTATACTACCTACCACACTATGTACACCTACTCTTCTCTATACTACACTATGTACACCTACCCTTCTCTATACTACCTACTGCACTATGTACACCTACCCTTCTCTATTCTACCTACTACACTATGTACACCTACCCTTCTCTATACTACCTACTGTACTATGTACACCTACCCTTCTCTACACTACCTCCTACACTATGTACACCTACCCTTCTCTATACTACCTCCTACACTATGAACACCTACCCTTCTCTATTCTACCTCCTACACTATGAACACCTACCCTTCTCTATACTACCTACCACACTATGTACACCTACCCTTCTCTATACTACCTACTACACTATGTACACCTACCCTTCTCTATACTACCTACTACACTATGTACACCTACCCTTCTCTATACTACCTATTGCACTATGTACACCTACCCTTCTCTATTCTACACTATGGACACCTACCCTTCTCTATACTACCTACTGCTCTATGTACACCTACCCTTCTCTATACTACCTCCTACACTATGAACACCTACCCTTTTCTATACTACCTACCACACTATGTACACCTACCCTTCTCTATACTACCTACTGCACTATGTACACCTACCCTTCTCTATACTACCTACTGCACTATGTACACCTACCCTTCCCTATACTACCTACTGCACTATGTACACCTACCCTTCTCTATACTACCTACTGCACTTTGTACAACTACCCTTCTCTATACTACACTATGTACACCTACCCTTCTCTATGCTACCTACTACACTATGTAAAACTACCCTTCTCTATACTGCATTATGTACAACTACCCTTCTCTATACTACCTACTGTACTATGTACACCTACCCTTCTCTATACTACCTACTACACTATGTACACCTACCCTTCTCTATACTACCTACTACACTATGTAAACCTACCCTTCTCTATACTACCTACTACACTATGTACACCTACCCTTCTCTATACTACACTATGTACACCTACCTTTCTCTATACTACCTACTGCATTATTTACACCTACCCTTCTCTATACTACCTACCACACTATGTACACCTACCCTTCTCTATACTACCTCCTACACTATGGACACCTACCCTTCTCTATACTACCTCCTACACTATGAACACCTACCCTTTTCTATACTACCTACCACACTATGTACACCTATCCTTCTCTATACTACCTACTGCACTATGTACAACTACCCTTCTCTATACTGCACTATGTACACCTACCCTTCTCTATACTACCTACTACACTATGTACACCTACCCTTCTCTATACTACCTACTGCACTATGTACACCTACCCTTCTCTATACTACCTACTACACTATGTACACCTACCCTTCTCTATACTACACTATGTACACCTACCCTTCTCTATTCTACACTATGTACACCTACCCTTCTCTATACTAACTACTACACTATGTACACCTACCCTTCTCTATACTACACTATGTACACCTACTCTTCTCTATACTACCCACTGCACTATGTACACCTACCCTTCTCTATTCTACCTACTACACTATGTACACCTACCCTTCTCTATACTACCGACTACACTATGTACACCTACCCTTCTCTATACTACACTATGTACACCTACCCTTCTCTATACTACCTACTACACTATGTACACCTACCCTTCTCTATACTACCTACTTCACTATGTACATCTACCCTTCTCTATACTACCTACTGCATTATGTACACCTACCCTTCTCTATACTACCTACTACACTATGTACACCTACCCTTCTCTATACTACACTATGTACACCTACCCTTCTCTATACTACCTACTGCATTATTTACACCTACCCTTCTCTATACTACCTACTGCACTATGTACACCTACCCTTCTCTATACTACCTACTGCATTATTTACCCCTACCCTTCTCTATACTACCTACTACACTATGTACACCTACCCTTCTCTATACTACCTACCACACTATGTACACCTACCCTTCTCTATACTACACTATGTACACCTACCCTTCTCTATACTACCTACTACACTATGTACACCTACCCTTCTCTATACTACCTACTACACTATGTACACCTAGATATAATGTGAAGAGTGCAGCGCTGGACATGTGAAGTGAATGGTGAAATGTTATTAAACCATATACTAAAATTAAATCAACAATAATGACTTATAAAGGTAATGGATTACTAATGACCATAAACATATAGTAAAAATGGTGAATTACCTATAACCATAGGCATATGACATTACAAAAAAAACTCCTGAAAGTAGAACTTTTAAAAGTGCATATAAGTCCAAAGCAATAATTTATCGTGCAATGTGAGTAAACATATGAAATTACAAAAAGCCTTGAAATTAATGCTTTTAAAGTGCAAAAAAGTCCAAAACAGTAAATTTCCGTGCGATGTGTATTTCAAGGGTGCATCTTCGATAATCGGTGTTGCCCACCACCAGATAGGTGAATAGATAAGAGGCTTACCAGAAAGCCTGTGACCGCCCTTATTCAGGGGGGTCAGAACAGGCTTAGTAGATATGGGAGGACCACCACACGGTTACTCCGTTTGATAGATGGATCAATGGGCCAGGGCTCCTTGCCAGGTAATTCTCCAGCCGACAACCACTGTGAATACTCTCCCAGCTCCCGTCCTCTCCTGGGGCAGATTTGAAGCTTCCGCAGATTCAATAAAGGAAGATGTGATATGTAGTGCCAAAAAAAGATAAAGAAAGAAAAGCTCCGCTGGTGCAGATAACTTCGAGTTTCTTTTATTGGCAAAAAATTGCGATATCAGACATTAAAAAAACAAAGAAAAACGAGCAGAGTAAAAAAAACGACACTACCGCCGTTTGTTTAAAAATCGCGCATGCGCTGTGCGTGCAATGTTGTGACCCTACGGCCGTTTCGTCACAACTGACATCATCAGGGGTACGCACCGACGCACGCGCATGCGCATTAAATACACAGGCGTCTAGACGGAGGACACTATGATTGGTTCATACTAGGCTGTGCTTCATATAGGAAATCAGCTATAAAGAGACCTGCCATAGAAATGAACCTCTCTAACCACTTAAGCGAAGGGAACGTCAAGCTGTTAAATTACATCTTAATAAAACAACAGCATGTAAACACTCAACCGGTGCCATCTAGTGGTTTTTTTTGGGAATTACACCAAAAATCCAACACATAACCAAGCTACTTTATAAAAATTGTTAAAGTGGATTGATTAGTTAATTAAAAATAATAAAAAATTATAAAAACCTATATATATATTGATACATTTGTTATTGTAATACCCGCAGACATCTATGATGTTATACGGCTAAAAATGATCCAAACAAAAAACATAATATAATAGAAGCGACAATAAATGATGTCACCTCCAGTATCATCTAATAGGGTATTAGAAAATTATGATACCCAAGTTGATGTCAACCCTAATATTTACAATTAATTGAAATCAGGTAACATTAAACCTCTATATATGAAGTGGATTTATATAATATATTAGGGAAAAAAAAGGGAGGAAATAGAACTGAAGCTTGTTAATGCCCATTATGAAAACAATGACATAGCCTACTCCTTACAATAATTCTAGAATAATAATAAGGTAAAAATAAAAATGAAAAAAAATATAAAAAAATATAAAAATACTATCCCTATTCAAAATGGGAGTTAAATTATAGAAAATGGATATACTTGAGTGGGACATCAACTTCTCCACCAACCTCAAATTTCAACTGTTGTTGATAAAACAGTTGATGTCCCACTCTATATTTAAACCATTCGGGGCATGGGAACCAAGCCTAAAGATCCAGTTGGTTTCTGATCTTGATATGGTTCGCTTCCCATTGCTGCCTCGCCAGTGTGGAACATATTTTTCTATCCCTATGAAGGTAGTACCACTAGGGTCTCTATTGTGCACTTCGTCATAGTGTCTAGAGACACTATGTTTATCGAACCCTTGTTTGATATTAGTGATATGCTCCCCCAACCTTACACTGAGTTTCCTGGTGGTGCGTCCCACGTACTCCAAACCACAGGGGCACCTGAGGAGGTACACCACACACTTGGAGGCGCATGTTATGAGAGAGTTAATAGGGTAAGTGACTCCTGTGCCTGCTGATGTGAATTCTGTGAGCCTTCTCTGGCATACCACGTTCACTTTACAAACCCTACATCTTCTACAGGGAGAAAAGCCCTTTAGGTCGCCAAAGAAGGTCGAACGCTGAGGTGGGTCGGGGACATTAGGTGCCAGAGTGTGCCTTAAATTCATAGCCCCTCTAAATAGGATACGGGGATTGTTAGGTAGTAAAGGGCCAAGGACACGGTCGTTTTTAATGACTGGCCAGTGTCTTTTAATGATTCTCTTAATGGCCCAGTGTTGGCTGGAATAAGTGGTGAGAAAAGCCAAATTAAAGTCCTCACCGTTGTTAACCTGAGGGGGTTTATCTCTTAAAAGTTCCGTACGCTCTCTATTTCCGACTTCCGCAATTAAAGTTTCTAGCATAGTTGCCTCATAGCCTTTATCCAGGAACTTCAATTTAAGGGATGAAGCCTCTCTAAAATACTCATCCAGATTCGAACAGTTCCGCCTCAAGCGTAAAAATTGGCCCTTAGGGACAGCGGATAGCCACGATTGATGATGGCAAGAGTTAAGGGGAATAAAACTGTTCCTATCGGTAGATTTGAAGAAAGTGGATGTAGTAATTCTCCCATCCACTATAGTGATTAATAGATCCAAAAAATGGATCTGTGCCGAGCTAGCCTCATGAGTCAAAACTATACCTCTATCATTTCCATTCAAGGAGAGGAGGAAGTTGGACAAAGATTCAGAGTCGCCGTCCCAAATAAATAGGACGTCGTCAATGAATCTTCTCCATATAACCAGCTGGGAAGGTTTATCACAGAAAACCACGTCCTCTTCCCATTTGGCCATAAAGAGGTTAGCCATAGATGGAGCGAATTTCGCTCCCATGGCCACTCCCCTTGTTTGTAGGTAATGCTTGTTGTTATGCCAGAAATGATTGTGTGCCATCGAAAAATCCAACAGCTCCATCACAAAATTACATTGTGTGATGGAGATGTTGGAGTCACGATACAGAAAATGTCGCACCGCTTCATGACCCAATCGATGGGATATGGATGTATAAAGCGACGCGACATCCGCCGTCACTAGCATATAAGTATCTTTCCACTCTATGCTACCCAATATATTAAGGACATGTTTGGTATCCTTAAGGAAAGCGGGGGTGCCCATCACCAGTGGCTGCAGATAAAAATCAATATATTTACCAACTCGTGAAGTGATGGAATCTATACCACTGATGATGGGCCTTCCCGGAGGGTTAACCAGAGTCTTATGAATCTTTGGCAAGATATACATGACTGGCAATCTGGGGGCCAGAGGAATAAGATGTTCCCTCTCTTTTTTATTGAGAATCCCCATATTGTGCCCCTTGTCAATCAAACCTTTCAACTCCCGTTTAAAGCTGAGAGTTGGGTCAGATTGCAGGGGTAAGTAGGTGTCTGCATCAGAAAGGATTCTTTGCATCTCATTATTGTAGGAGTCTTTGTCCAAAATGACAATGGCTCCGCCTTTGTCGGCGGGGCGTATAATGATGTCTTTCCTTCTGCATAGAGCCTCAATTCCAATTCTAACGTCATATTCAGGTTGTACTGTTCTCATTCTTAGGTTGGTTAAATCCTTTAGTACTAAATCCCTAAATATGGCGACATTCGGTGCTGAATTTCCAGGAGGGTTAAACAGTGATGCATTCGACAAACCCGAATGCACCACTGTGGAAGCCTCTCTGGCTAGTTGTCTAGATGGATTACTTAGAATATACCGTTTAATGTTGAGTTTACGAGTATATTTCTGCACATCTATGAATGTCTGGAATTTATTCAAATTCCGCGGTGGCACGAATTTTAAACCTGAGAGTGAATCAGTCGACGATCTCCCATAATTCTCCCCACCCTAGAGGTAGGGATATTCAGCAATACCCTAACCAAACAAGAGGTAGGGGTCGGAGCAAGGGGTCTCTCCCCCAAACACACCATAATCCATCTCCATCTTGGAGGCAACATAGGGGCGATGAGGCCCACTATGAATATGATGGTGGGCATTACCACCACAACCAGAGAGTCCATCGAGGTAGACAGAGATATGGTGAAGGAACAGCTGAACGGGAACAACAAGGTCAGGAAAGGGGAATTAGCAATAGATTTTCCCCTCTGGCACGGACTATGGAGGGATCCATTTCTAGTCCAAATGACAATCAAAATATCTTTGGTCCTCCTCAAAGCCAACAAGAAAATAACCGCTTTAGACGGGATTTTCAGGTGGTAGGCAGAGGAAGAACCAAACGAAATGGCGACGCAAGAGAGGGTGCAGAGGGGGGAGGAAACTTCATCTCAAAAAGAAGGAGGCTATAGACACGAATGGGATTATAAATCTAAGTACCAAAGAACTTTCCAAACAAGAACTCTCCACCCTAAATAAAGGTTTAAAATTCGTGCCACCGCGGAATTTGAATAAATTCCAGACATTCATAGATGTGCAGAAATATACTCGTAAACTCAACATTAAACGGTATATTCTAAGTAATCCATCTAGACAACTAGCCAGAGAGGCTTCCACAGTGGTGCATTCGGGTTTGTCGAATGCATCACTGTTTAACCCTCCTGGAAATTCAGCACCGAATGTCGCCATATTTAGGGATTTAGTACTAAAGGATTTAACCAACCTAAGAATGAGAACAGTACAACCTGAATATGACGTTAGAATTGGAATTGAGGCTCTATGCAGAAGGAAAGACATCATTATACGCCCCGCCGACAAAGGCGGAGCCATTGTCATTTTGGACAAAGACTCCTACAATAATGAGATGCAAAGAATCCTTTCTGATGCAGACACCTACTTACCCCTGCAATCTGACCCAACTCTCAGCTTTAAACGGGAGTTGAAAGGTTTGATTGACAAGGGGTACAATATGGGGATTCTCAATAAAAAAGAGAGGGAACATCTTATTCCTCTGGCCCCCAGATTGCCAGTCATGTATATCTTGCCAAAGATTCATAAGACTCTGGTTAACCCTCCGGGAAGGCCCATCATCAGTGGTATAGATTCCATCACTTCACGAGTTGGTAAATATATTGATTTTTATCTGCAGCCACTGGTGATGGGCACCCCCGCTTTCCTTAAGGATACCAAACATGTCCTTAATATATTGGGTAGCATAGAGTGGAAAGATACTTATATGCTAGTGATGGCGGATGTCGCGTCGCTTTATACATCCATATCCCATCGATTGGGTCATGAAGCGGTGCGACATTTTCTGTATCGTGACTCCAACATCTCCATCACACAATGTAATTTTGTGATGGAGCTGTTGGATTTTTCGATGGCACACAATCATTTCTGGCATAACAACAAGCATTACCTACAAACAAGGGGAGTGGCCATGGGAGCGAAATTCGCTCCATCTATGGCTAACCTCTTTATGGCCAAATGGGAAGAGGACGTGGTTTTCTGTGATAAACCTTCCCAGCTGGTTATATGGAGAAGATTCATTGACGACGTCCTATTTATTTGGGACGGCGACTCTGAATCTTTGTCCAACTTCCTCCTCTCCTTGAATGGAAATGATAGAGGTATAGTTTTGACTCATGAGGCTAGCTCGGCACAGATCCATTTTTTGGATCTATTAATCACTATAGTGGATGGGAGAATTACTACATCCACTTTCTTCAAATCTACCGATAGGAACAGTTTTATTCCCCTTAACTCTTGCCATCATCAATCGTGGCTATCCGCTGTCCCTAAGGGCCAATTTTTACGCTTGAGGCGGAACTGTTCGAATCTGGATGAGTATTTTAGAGAGGCTTCATCCCTTAAATTGAAGTTCCTGGATAAAGGCTATGAGGCAACTATGCTAGAAACTTTAATTGCGGAAGTCGGAAATAGAGAGCGTACGGAACTTTTAAGAGATAAACCCCCTCAGGTTAACAACGGTGAGGACTTTAATTTGGCTTTTCTCACCACTTATTCCAGCCAACACTGGGCCATTAAGAGAATCATTAAAAGACACTGGCCAGTCATTAAAAACGACCGTGTCCTTGGCCCTTTACTACCTAACAATCCCCGTATCCTATTTAGAGGGGCTATGAATTTAAGGCACACTCTGGCACCTAATGTCCCCGACCCACCTCAGCGTTCGACCTTCTTTGGCGACCTAAAGGGCTTTTCTCCCTGTAGAAGATGTAGGGTTTGTAAAGTGAACGTGGTATGCCAGAGAAGGCTCACAGAATTCACATCAGCAGGCACAGGAGTCACTTACCCTATTAACTCTCTCATAACATGCGCCTCCAAGTGTGTGGTGTACCTCCTCAGGTGCCCCTGTGGTTTGGAGTACGTGGGACGCACCACCAGGAAACTCAGTGTAAGGTTGGGGGAGCATATCACTAATATCAAACAAGGGTTCGATAAACATAGTGTCTCTAGACACTATGACGAAGTGCACAATAGAGACCCTAGTGGTACTACCTTCATAGGGATAGAAAAATATGTTCCACACTGGCGAGGCAGCAATGGGAAGCGAACCATATCAAGATCAGAAACCAACTGGATCTTTAGGCTTGGTTCCCATGCCCCGAATGGTTTAAATATAGAGTGGGACATCAACTGTTTTATCAACAACAGTTGAAATTTGAGGTTGGTGGAGAAGTTGATGTCCCACTCAAGTATATCCATTTTCTATAATTTAACTCCCATTTTGAATAGGGATAGTATTTTTATATTTTTTTATATTTTTTTTCATTTTTATTTTTACCTTATTATTATTCTAGAATTATTGTAAGGAGTAGGCTATGTCATTGTTTTCATAATGGGCATTAACAAGCTTCAGTTCTATTTCCTCCCTTTTTTTTCCCTAATATATTATATAAATCCACTTCATATATAGAGGTTTAATGTTACCTGATTTCAATTAATTGTAAATATTAGGGTTGACATCAACTTGGGTATCATAATTTTCTAATACCCTATTAGATGATACTGGAGGTGACATCATTTATTGTCGCTTCTATTATATTATGTTTTTTGTTTGGATCATTTTTAGCCGTATAACATCATAGATGTCTGCGGGTATTACAATAACAAATGTATCAATATATATATAGGTTTTTATAATTTTTTATTATTTTTAATTAACTAATCAATCCACTTTAACAATTTTTATAAAGTAGCTTGGTTATGTGTTGGATTTTTGGTGTAATTCCCAAAAAAAACCACTAGATGGCACCGGTTGAGTGTTTACATGCTGTTGTTTTATTAAGATGTAATTTAACAGCTTGACGTTCCCTTCGCTTAAGTGGTTAGAGAGGTTCATTTCTATGGCAGGTCTCTTTATAGCTGATTTCCTATATGAAGCACAGCCTAGTATGAACCAATCATAGTGTCCTCCGTCTAGACGCCTGTGTATTTAATGCGCATGCGCGTGCGTCGGTGCGTACCCCTGATGACGTCAGTTGTGACGAAACGGCCGTAGGGTCACAACATTGCACGCACCGCGCATGCGCGATTTTTAAACAAACGGCGGTAGTGTCGTTTTTTTTACTCTGCTCGTTTTTCTTTGTTTTTTTAATGTCTGATATCGCAATTTTTTGCCAATAAAAGAAACTCGAAGTTATCTGCACCAGCGGAGCTTTTCTTTCTTTATCTTTTTTTGGCACTACATATCACATCTTCCTTTATTGAATCTGCGGAAGCTTCAAGTCTGCCCCAGGAGAGGACGGGAGCTGGGAGAGTATTCACAGTGGTTGTCGGCTGGAGAATTACCTGGCAAGGAGCCCTGGCCCATTGATCCATCTATCAAACGGAGTAACCGTGTGGTGGTCCTCCCATATCTACTAAGCCTGTTCTGACCCCCCTGAATAAGGGCGGTCACAGGCTTTCTGGTAAGCCTCTTATCTATTCACCTATCTGGTGGTGGGCAACACCGATTATCGAAGATGCACCCTTGAAATACACATCGCACGGAAATTTACTGTTTTGGACTTTTTTGCACTTTAAAAGCATTAATTTCAAGGCTTTTTGTAATTTCATATGTTTACTCACATTGCACGATAAATTATTGCTTTGGACTTATATGCACTTTTAAAAGTTCTACTTTCAGGAGTTTTTTTTGTAATGTCATATGCCTATGGTTATAGGTAATTCACCATTTTTACTATATGTTTATGGTCATTAGTAATCCATTACCTTTATAAGTCATTATTGTTGATTTAATTTTAGTATATGGTTTAATAACATTTCACCATTCACTTCACATGTCCAGCGCTGCACTCTTCACATTATATCTAGTCTTCTGGTACCCTTATATCGGGGTTATAGTGCACAGCAGCAGGACCTTTGTACCCCTTTTTTACTTAATCACTATTTTTATGCACCTAGCGCAATTTCTTTCTTTAAATTTTACTATGTACACCTACCCTTCTCTATACTACCTACCGCACTATGTACACCTACCCTTCTCTATACTACCTACTGCACTATGTACACCTACCCTTCTCTATACTACCTACTGCACTATGTACACCTACTCTTCTCTATACTACACTATGTACACCTACCCTTCTCTATACTACCTACCACACTATGTACACCTACCATTCTCTATACTACCTACTGCACTATGTACACCTACCCTTCTCTATACTACCTACTACACTATGTACACCTACCCTTCTCTATACTACCTACTGCTCTATGTACACCTACCCTTCTCTATACTACCTACTACACTATGTACACCTACCCTTCTCTATACTACACTATGTACACCTACCCTTCTCTATACTACACTATGTACACCTACCCTTCTCTATACTACCTACTTCACTATGTACACCTACCCTTCTCTATACTACCTACTGCACTATGTACACCTACCCTTCTCTATACTACACTATGTACACCTACCCTTCTCTATACTACCTACCACACTATGTACACCTACTCTTCTCTATACTACACTATGTACACCTACCCTTCTCTATACTACCTACTGCATTATTTACACCTACCCTTCTCTATACTACCTACTGCACTATGTACACCTACCCTTCTCTATACTACCTACTGCATTATTTACACCTACCCTTCTCTATACTACCTACTGCATTATTTACACCTACTCTTCTCTATACTACACTATGTACACCTACCCTTCTCTATACTACCTACCACACTATGTACACCTACTCTTCTCTATACTACCTACTGCACTATGTACACCTACCCTTCTCTATACTACCTACTACACTATGTACACCTACCCTTCTCTATACTACCTACTGTACTATGTACACCTACCCTTCTCTACACTACCTCCTACACTATGGACACCTACCCTTCTCTATACTACCTACCACACTATGTACACATACCCTTCTCTATACTACCTACTACACTATGTACACCTACCTTCTCTATACTACCTACTGTACTATGTACACCTACCCTTCTCTACACTACCTCCTACACTATGTACACCTACCCTTCTCTATACTACCTCCTACACTATGAACACCTACCCTTCTCTATTCTACCTCCTACACTATGAACACCTACCCTTCTCTATACTACCTACCACACTATGTACACCTACCCTTCTCTATACTACCTACTACACTATGTACACCTACCCTTCTCTATACTACCTACTACACTATGTACACCTACCCTTCTCTATACTACACTATGTACACCTACCCTTCTCTATACTACCTACTACACTATGTACACCTACCCTTCTCTATACTACCTACTGCACTATGTACACCTACCCTTCTCTATACTACCTACTGCACTATGTACACCTACCCTTCTCTATACTACCTACTGCACTATGTACACCTACCCTTCTCTATACTACCTACCGCACTATGTACACCTACCCTTCTCTATACTACCTACTACACTATGTACACCTACCCTTCTCTATACTACCTACTGCACTATGTACACCTACCCTTCTCTATACTATACCATGTACACCTACCCTTCTCTATACTACCTACTGCACTATGCACACCTACCCTTCTCTATACTACCTACTGCACTATGCACACCTACCCTTCTCTATACTACCTACTACACTATGTACACCTACCCTTCTCTATACTACCTACTGCACTATGTACACCTACCCTTCTCTATACTACACTATGTACACCTACCCTTCTATACTACCTACTACACTATGTACACCTACCCTTCTCTATACTACCTACTACACTATGTACACCTACCCTTCTCTATACTACCTACTACACTATGTACACCTACCCTTCTCTATACTACCTACTGCACTATGTACACCTACCCTTCTCTATACTACCTACTGCACTATGTACACCTACCCTTCTCTATACTACCTACCGCACTATGTACACCTACCCTTCTCTATACTACCTACTACACTATGTACACCTACCCTTCTCTATACTACCTACTGCACTATGTACACCTACCCTTCTCTATTCTACACTATGTACACTTACCCTTCTCTATACTACCTACTTCACTATGTACACCTACCCTTCTCTATACTACCTACTGCACTATGTACACCTACCCTTCTCTATACTACCTACTACACTATGTACACCTACCCTTCTCTATACTACCTACTGCACTATGTACACCTACCCTTCTCTATACTACACTATGTACACCTACCCTTCTATACTACCTACTACACTATGTACACCTACCCTTCTCTATACTACCTACTACACTATGTACACCTACCCTTCTCTATACTACCTACTACACTATGTACACCTACCCTTCTCTATACTACCTACTGCACTATGTACACCTACCCTTCTCTATACTACCTACTACACTATGTACACCTACCCTTCTCTATACTACCTACTGCACTATGTACACCTACCCTTCTCTATACTACACTATGTACACCTACCCTTCTATACTACCTACTACACTATGTACACCTACCCTTCTCTATACTACCTACTACACTATGTACACCTACCCTTCTCTATACTACCTACTACACTATGTACACCTACCCTTCTCTATACTACCTACCACACTATGTACACCTACTCTTCTCTATACTACACTATGTACACCTACCCTTCTCTATACTACCTACTGCATTATTTACACCTACCCTTCTCTATACTACCTACTACACTATGTACACCTACCCTTCTCTATACTACACTATGTACACCTACTCTTCTCTATACTACCTACTGCACTATGTACACCTACCCTTCTCTATACTACCTACTACACTATGTACACCTACCCTTCTCTATACTACCTACTTCACTATGTACATCTACCCTTCTCTATACTACCTACTGCATTATGTACACCTACCCTTCTCTATACTACCTACTACACTATGTACACCTACCCTTCTCTATACTACACTATGTACACCTACCCTTCTCTATACTACCTACTGCATTATTTACACCTACCCTTCTCTATACTACCTACTGCACTATGTACACCTACTCTTCTCTATACTACACTATGTACACCTACCCTTCTCTATACTACCTACTGCACTATGTACACCTACCCTTCTCTATACTACCTACTGTACTATGTACACCTACCCTTCTCTACACTACCTCCTACACTATGAACACCTACCCTTCTCTATACTACCTACCACACTATGTACACCTACCCTTCTCTATACTACCTACTACACTATGTACACCTACCCTTCTCTATACTACCTACTACACTATGTACACCTACCCTTCTCTATACTACACTATGTACACCTACCCTTCTCTATACTACCTACTACACTATGTACACCTACCCTTCTCTATACTACCTACTGCACTATGTACACCTACCCTTCTCTATTCTACACTATGTACACCTACCCTTCTCTATACTACCTACTTTACTATGTACACCTACCCTTCTCTATACTACCTACTACACTATGTACACCTACCCTTCTCTATACTACCTACTGCACTATGTACACCTACCCTTCTCTATACTACCTACTGCACTATGTACACCTACCCTTCTCTATACTACCTACTGCACTATGTACACCTACCCTTCTCTATACTACCTACCGCACTATGTACACCTACCCTTCTCTATACTACCTACTACACTATGTACACCTACCCTTCTCTATACTACCTACTGCACTATGTACACCTACCCTTCTCTATTCTACACTATGTACACCTACCCTTCTCTATACTACCTACTTCACTATGTACACCTACCCTTCTCTATACTACCTACTGCACTATGTACACCTACCCTTCTCTATACTACCTACTACACTATGTACACCTACCCTTCTCTATACTACCTACTGCACTAATGTACACCTACCCTTCTCTATACTACACTATGTACACCTACCCTTCTCTATACTACACTATGTACACCTACCCTTCTCTATACTACCTACTTCACTATGTACACCTACCCTTCTCTATACTACCTACTGCACTATGTACACCTACCCTTCTCTATACTACACTATGTACACCTACCCTTCT
Organism: Lithobates clamitans; assembly: GCA_037952925.1. NCBI lineage: Eukaryota > Metazoa > Chordata > Amphibia > Anura > Ranidae > Lithobates > Lithobates clamitans. Next base: position 22,474 of record JBBGZY010002891.1, on the reverse strand, counting down.
CTATACTACCTACCACACTATGTACACCTACTCTTCTCTATACTACACTATGTACACCTACCCTTCTCTATACTACCTACTACACTATGTACACCTACCCTTCTCTATACTACCTACTGTACTATGTACACCTACCCTTCTCTACACTACCTCCTACACTATGGACACCTACCCTTCTCTATACTACCTCCTACACTATGAACACCTACCCTTCTCTATTCTACCTCCTACACTATGAACACCTACCCTTCTCTATACTACCTACCACACTATGTACACCTACCCTTCTCTATACTACCTACTACACTATGTACACCTACCCTTCTCTATACTACACTATGTACACCTACCCTTCTCTATACTACCTACTACACTATGTACACCTACCCTTCTCTATACTACCTACTGCACTATGTACACCTACCCTTCTCTATTCTACACCTACCCTTCTCTATACTACCTACTTCACTATGTACACCTACCCTTCTCTATACTACCTACTACACTATGTACACCTACCCTTCTCTATACTACCTACTGCACTATGTACACCTACCCTTCTCTATACTACCTACTGCACTATGTACACCTACCCTTCTCTATACTACCTACTGCACTATGTACACCTACCCTTCTCTATACTACCTACCGCACTATGTACACCTACCCTTCTCTATACTACCTACTACACTATGTACACCTACCCTTCTCTATACTACCTACTGCACTATGTACACCTACCCTTCTCTATTCTACACTATGTACACCTACCCTTCTCTATACTACCTACTTCACTATGTACACCTACCCTTCTCTATACTACCTACTGCACTATGTACACCTACCCTTCTCTATACTACCTACTACACTATGTACACCTACCCTTCTCTATACTACCTACTGCACTATGTACACCTACCCTTCTCTATACTACACTATGTACACCTACCCTTCTCTATACTACACTATGTACACCTACCCTTCTCTATACTACCTACTTCACTATGTACACATACCCTTCTCTATACTACCTACTGCACTATGTACACCTACCCTTCTCTATACTACACTATGTACACCTACCCTTCTCTATACTACCTACCACACTATGTACACCTACTCTTCTCTATACTACACTATGTACACCTACCCTTCTCTATACTACCTACTGCATTATTTACACCTACCCTTCTCTATACTACCTACTGCACTATGTACACCTACTCTTCTCTATACTACACTATGTACACCTACCCTTCTCTATACTACCTACCACACTATGTACACCTACTCTTCTCTATACTACACTATGTACACCTACCCTTCTCTATACTACCTACTGCACTATGTAAACCTACCCTTCTCTACACTACCTCCTACACTATGGACACCTACCCTTCTCTATACTACCTCCTACACTATGAACACCTACCCTTCTCTATACTACCTCCTACACTATGAACACCTACCCTTCTCTATACTACCTACCACACTATGTACACCTACCCTTCTCTATACTACCTACTACACTATGTACACCTACCCTTCTCTATACTACCTACTACACTATGTACACCTACCCTTCTCTATACTACACTATGTACACCTATCCTTCTCTATACTACCTACTACACTATGTACACCTACCCTTCTCTATACTACCTACTGCACTATGTACACCTACCTTTCTCTATTCTACACTATGTACACCTACCCTTCTCTATACTACCTACTTCACTATGTACACCTACCCTTCTCTATACTACCTACTACACTATGTACACCTACCCTTCTCTATACTACCTACTGCACTATGTACACCTACCCTTCTCTATACTACCTACTGCACTATGTACACCTACCCTTCTCTATACTACCTACTGCACTATGTACACCTACCCTTCTCTATACTACCTACCGCACTATGTACACCTACCCTTCTCTATACTACCTACCACACTATGTACACCTACCCTTCTCTATACTACCTACCACACTATGTACACCTACCCTTCTTTATACTACCTACTGCACTATGTACAACTACCCTTCTCTATACTACACTATGTACACCTACCCTTCTCTATACTACACTATGTAATCCTACCCTTCTCTATACTACCTACCACACTATGTACACCTACCCTTCTCTATACTACCTACTACACTATGTACACCTACCCTTCTCTATACTACCTACTACACTATGTACACCTACCCTTCTCTATACTACCTACTACACTATGTACACCTACCCTTCTCTATACTACACTATGTACACCTACCCTTCTCTATACTACCTACTGCACTATGTACAACTACCCTTCTCTATACTACACTATGTACACCTACCCTTCTCTATACTACCTACTACACTATGTACAACTACCCTTCTCTATACTGCATTATGTACAACTACCCTTCTCTATACTACACTATGTACACCTACCCTTCTCTATACTACCTACTGCTCTATGTACACCTACCCTTCTCTATACTACCTACCACACTATGTACACCTACCCTTCTCTATACTACCTACTGCATTATTTACACCTACCCTTCTCTATACTACCTACTGCATTATTTACACCTACCCTTCTCTATACTACCTACTGCACTATGTACACTTACCCTTCTCTATACTACACTATGTACACCTACCTTTCTCTATACTACCTACTGCATTATTTACACCTACCCTTCTCTATACTACCTCCTACACTATGGACACCTACCCTTCTCTATACTACCTCCTACACTATGAACACCTACCCTTTTCTATACTACCTACCACACTATGTACACCTACCCTTCTCTATACTACCTACTGCACTATGTACAACTACCCTTCTCTATACTGCACTATGTACACCTACCCTTCTCTATACTACCTACTGCTCTATGTACACCTACCCTTTTCTATACTACCTACTACACTATGTACACCTACCCTTCTCTATACTACCTACTGCACTATGTACACCTACCCTTCTCTATACTACCTACTGCACTATGTACACCTACCCTTCTCTATACTACCTACTGCACTATGTACACCTACCCTTCTCTATACTACCGACTACACCATGTACACCTACCCTTCTCCATACTACACTATGTACACCTACCCTTCTCTATACTACCTACTGCATTATTTACACCTACCCTTCTCTATACTACCTACCGCACTATGTACACCTACCCTTCTCTATACTACCTACTGCACTATGTACACCTACCTTTCTCTATACTACCTACTGCATTATTTACACCTACCCTTCTCTATACTACCTACTGCACTATGTACACCTACCCTTCTCTATAATACACTATGTACACCTACCCTTCTCTATACTACCTACTACACTATGTACACCTACCCTTCTCTATACTACCTACTACACTATGTACACCTACCCTTCTCTATACTACAATATGTACACCTACCCTTCTCTATACTACCTACCACACTATGTACACCTACCCTTCTCTATACTACCTACTGCACTATGTACACCTACCCTTCTCTATACTACCTACTACACTATGTACAACTACCCTTCTCTATACTGCACTATGTACACCTACCCTTCTCTATACTACCTACTGCTCTATGTACACCTACCCTTCTCTATACTACCTACTACACTATGTACACCTACCCTTCTCTATACTACCTACTGCACTATGTACACCTACCCTTCTCTATACTACACTATGTACAGCTACCCTTCTCTATACTACCTACTTCACTATGTACACCTACCCTTCTCTATACTACCTACTGCACTATGTACACCTACCCTTCTCTATACTACACTATGTACACCTACCCTTCTCTATACTACCTACTGCATTATTTACACCTACCCTTCTCTATACTACCTACTGCACTATGTACACCTACTCTTCTCTATACTACACTATGTACACCTACCCTTCTCTATACTACCTACCACACTATGTACACCTACTCTTCTCTATACTACACTATGTACACCTACCCTTCTCTATACTACCTACTGCACTATGTACACCTACCCTTCTCTATACTACCTACTGCACTATGTACACCTACCTTTCTCTATACTACCTACTGCATTATTTACACCTACCCTTCTCTATACTACACTATGTACACCTACCCTTCTCTATACTACCTACCACACTATGTACACCTACCCTTCTCTATACTACACTATGTACACCTACCCTTCTCTATATTACCTACTACACTATGTACACCTACCCTTCTCTATACTACCTACTACACTATGTACACCTACCCTTCTCTATACTACCTACCGCACTATGTACACCTACCCTTCTCTATACTACAATATGTACACCTACCCTTCTCTATACTACCTACTGCACTATGTACACCTACCCTTCTCTATACTACCTACTACACTATGTACACCTACCCTTCTCTATACTATCTACTGCACTATGTACACCTACCCTTCTCTATACTACCTACTGCACTATGTACACCTACCCTTCTCTATACTACACTATGTACACCTACCCTTCTCTATACTACCTACTGCATTATTTACACCTACCCTTCTATATACTACCTACCGCACTATGTACACCTACTCTTCTCTATACTACACTATGTACACCTACCCTTCTCTATACTACCTACTGTACTATGTACACCTACCCTTCTCTACACTACCTCCTACACTATGGACACCTACCCTTCTCTATACTACCTACCACACTATGTACACATACCCTTCTCTATACTACCTACTACACTATGTACACCTACCTTCTCTATACTACCTACTGTACTATGTACACCTACCTTCTCTATACTACCTACTGTACTATGGACACCTACCCTTCTCTATACTACCTACCACACTATGTACAACTACCCTTCTCTATACTACACTATGTACACCTACCTTTCTCTATACTATGTACTGCATTATTTACACCTACCCTTCTCTATACTACCTACCACACTATGTACACCTACCCTTCTCTATACTACCTCCTACACTATGGACACCTACCCTTCTCTATACTACCTCCTACACTATGAACACCTACCCTTTTCTATACTACCTACCACACTATGTACACCTACCCTTCTCTATACTACCTACTGCTCTATGTACACCTACCCTTCTCTATACTACCTACTACACTATGTACACCTACCCTTCTCTATACTACCTACTGTACTATGTACACCTACCCTTCTCTATACTACCTACTACACTATGTACACCTACCCTTCTCTATACTACACTATGTACACCTACCCTTCTCTATACTACACTATGTACACCTACCCTTCTCTATACTACCTACTGCATTATTTACACCTACCCTTCTCTATACTACCTACTACACTATGTACACCTACCCTTCTCTATACTACCTACTGCACTATGTACACCTACCTTTCTCTATACTACCTACTGCATTATTTACACCTACCCTTCTCTATACTACCTACTGCACTATGTACACCTACCCTTCTCTATAATACACTATGTACACCTACCCTTCTCTATACTACCTACTACACTATGTACACCTACCCTTCTCTATACTACCTACTACACTATGTACACCTACCCTTCTCTATACTACAATATGTACACCTACCCTTCTCTATACTACCTACCACACTATGTACACCTACCCTTCTCTATACTACCTACTGCACTATGTACACCTACCCTTCTCTATACTACCTACTACACTATGTACAACTACCCTTCTCTATACTGCACTATGTACACCTACCCTTCTCTATACTACCTACTGCTCTATGTACACCTACCCTTCTCTATACTACCTACTACACTATGTACACCTACCCTTCTCTATACTACCTACTGCACTATGTACACCTACCCTTCTCTATACTACACTATGTACAGCTACCCTTCTCTATACTACCTACTTCACTATGTACACCTACCCTTCTCTATACTACCTACTGCACTATGTACACCTACCCTTCTCTATACTACACTATGTACACCTACCCTTCTCTATACTACCTACTGCATTATTTACACCTACCCTTCTCTATACTACCTACTGCACTATGTACACCTACTCTTCTCTATACTACACTATGTACACCTACCCTTCTCTATACTACCTACCACACTATGTACACCTACTCTTCTCTATACTACACTATGTACACCTACCCTTCTCTATACTACCTACTGCACTATGTACACCTACCCTTCTCTATACTACCTACTGCACTATGTACACCTACCTTTCTCTATACTACCTACTGCATTATTTACACCTACCCTTCTCTATACTACACTATGTACACCTACCCTTCTCTATACTACCTACCACACTATGTACACCTACCCTTCTCTATACTACACTATGTACACCTACCCTTCTCTATATTACCTACTACACTATGTACACCTACCCTTCTCTATACTACCTACTACACTATGTACACCTACCCTTCTCTATACTACCTACCGCACTATGTACACCTACCCTTCTCTATACTACAATATGTACACCTACCCTTCTCTATACTACCTACTGCACTATGTACACCTACCCTTCTCTATACTACCTACTACACTATGTACACCTACCCTTCTCTATACTATCTACTGCACTATGTACACCTACCCTTCTCTATACTACCTACTGCACTATGTACACCTACCCTTCTCTATACTACACTATGTACACCTACCCTTCTCTATACTACCTACCACACTATGTACACCTACTCTTCTCTATACTACACTATGTACACCTACCCTTCTCTATACTACCTACTGCATTATTTACACCTACCCTTCTATATACTACCTACCGCACTATGTACACCTACTCTTCTCTATACTACACTATGTACACCTACCCTTCTCTATACTACCTACTGTACTATGTACACCTACCCTTCTCTACACTACCTCCTACACTATGGACACCTACCCTTCTCTATACTACCTACCACACTATGTACACATACCCTTCTCTATACTACCTACTACACTATGTACACCTACCTTCTCTATACTACCTACTGTACTATGTACACCTACCTTCTCTATACTACCTACTGTACTATGGACACCTACCCTTCTCTATACTACCTACCACACTATGTACAACTACCCTTCTCTATACTACACTATGTACACCTACCTTTCTCTATACTATGTACTGCATTATTTACACCTACCCTTCTCTATACTACCTACCACACTATGTACACCTACCCTTCTCTATACTACCTCCTACACTATGGACACCTACCCTTCTCTATACTACCTCCTACACTATGAACACCTACCCTTTTCTATACTACCTACCACACTATGTACACCTACCCTTCTCTATACTACCTACTGCTCTATGTACACCTACCCTTCTCTATACTACCTACTACACTATGTACACCTACCCTTCTCTATACTACCTACTGTACTATGTACACCTACCCTTCTCTATACTACCTACTACACTATGTACACCTACCCTTCTCTATACTACACTATGTACACCTACCCTTCTCTATACTACACTATGTACACCTACCCTTCTCTATACTACCTACTGCATTATTTACACCTACCCTTCTCTATACTACCTACTACACTATGTACACCTACCCTTCTCTATACTACCTACTACACTATGTACACCTACCCTTCTCTATACTACCTACTACACTATGTACACCTACCCTTCTCTATACTACACTATGTACACCTACTCTTCTCTATACTACCTACTGCACTATGTACACCTACCCTTCTCTATACTACCTACTGCACTATGTACACCTACCCTACTCTATACTACCTACTGCACTATGTACACCTACCCTTCTCTATACTACCTACTGCACTATGTACACCTACCCTTCTCTATACTACCTACTGCACTATGTACACCTACCCTTCTCTATACTACCGACTACACTATGTACACCTACCCTTCTCTATACTACACTATGTACACCTACCCTTCTCTATACTACCTACTACACTACGTACACCTACCCTTCTCTATACTACCTACGTCACTATGTACATCTACCCTTCTCTATACTACCTACTGCATTATGTACACCTACCCTTCTCTATACTACACTATGTACACCTACCCTTCTCTATACTACCTACTGTACTATGTACACCTACCCTTCTGTATACTACCTACTACACTATGTACACCTACCCTTCTGTATACTACCTACTACACTATGTACACCTACCCTTCTCTATACTACCTACACTATGTACACCTACCCTTCTCTATACTACCTACTACACTATGTACACCTACCCTTCTCTATACTACCTACTACACTATGTACACCTACCCTTCTCTATACTACCTACTACACTATGTACACCTACCCTTCTCTATACTACACTATGTACACCTACCCTTCTCTATACTACCTACACTATGTACACCTACCCTTCTCTATACTACCTACCGCACTATGTACACCTACCCTTCTCTATACTACCTACTGCACTATGTACACCTACCTTTCTCTATACTACACTATGTACACCTACCCTTCTCTATACTACCTACTGCACTATGTACACCTACCCTTCTCTATACTACCTACCGCACTATGTACACCTACCCTTCTCTATACTACCTACTACACTATGTACACCTACCCTTCTCTATACTACCTACTGTACTATGTACACCTACCCTTCTCTACACTACCTCCTACACTATGGACACCTACCCTTCTCTATACTACCTACCACACTATGTACACATACCCTTCTCTATACTACCTACTACACTATGTACAACTACCCTTCTCTATACTACACTATGTACACCTACCCTTCTCTATACTACCTACTACACTATGTACACCTAGCCTTCTCTATACTACCTACTACACTATGTACACCTAGCCTTCTCTATACTACCTACTACACTATGTACACCTACCCTTCTCTATACTACCTACTGCACTATGTACAACTACCCTTCTCTATACTACACCATGTACACCTACCCTTCTCTATACTAAACTATGTACACCTACCCTTCTCTATACTACCTACTGCACTATGTACACCTACCCTTCTCTATACTACTTACTGCACTATGTACACCTACCCTTCTCTATACTACCTACTGCACTATGTACACCTACCCTTCTCTATACTACACTATGTACACCTACCCTTCTCTATACTACCTAATGCACTATGTACACCTACCCTTCTCTATACTACACTATGTACACCTACCCTTCTCTATACTACTTACTGCACTATGTACACCTACCCTTCTCTATACTACACTATGTACACCTACCCTTCTCTATACGACTTACTGCACTATGTACACCTACCCTTCTCTATACTACACTATGTACACCTACCCTTCTCTATACTACTTACTGCACTATGTACAACTACCCTTCTCTATACTACCTACTGCACTATGTACAACTACCCTTCTCTATACTACCTACTGCACTATGTACACCTACCCGTCTCTATACTACCTACTGCACTATGTACACCTACCCTTCTCTATACTACACTATGTACTCCTACCCTTCTCTATACTACCTACTGCACTATGTACACCTACCCTTCTCTATACTACACTATGTACACCTACCCTTCTCTATACTACCTACTGCACTATGTACACCTACCCTTCTCTATACTACCTACCACACTATGTACACCTACCCTTCTCTATACTACCTACTACACTATGTACACCTACCCTTCTCTACACTACCTCCTACACTATGGACACCTACCCTTCTCTATACTACCCTTCTCTATACTACCTACCACACTATGTACACCTACCCTTCTCTATACTACACTATGTACACCTACCCTTCTCTATACTACCTACTGCTCTATGTACACCTACCCTTCTCTATACTACCTACCGCACTATGTACACCTACCCTTCTCTATACTACCTACCGCACTATGTACACCTACCCTTCTCTATACTACCTACCGCACTATGTACACCTACCCTTCTCTATACTACCTCCTACACTATGGACACCTACCCTTCTCTATACTACCTCCTACACTATGAACACCTACCCTTTTCTATACTACCTACCACACTATGTACACCTACCCTTCTCTATACTACCTACTGCACTATGTACAACTACCCTTCTCTATACTACCTACTACACTGTGTACACCTACCCTTCTCTATAGTACACTATGTACACCTACCCTTCTCTATACTACACTATGTACACCTACCCTTCTCTATACTACCTAGTGCACTATGTACACCTACCCTTCTCTATACTACACTATGTACACCTACCCTTCTCTATACTACCTACTGCATTATTTACACCTACCCTTCTCTATACTACCTACTACACTATGTACACCTACCCTTCTCTATACTACCTACTGTACTATGTACACCTACCCTTCTCTACACTACCTCCTACACTATGGACACCTACCCTTCTCTATACTACCTACCACACTATGTACACATACCCTTCTCTATACTACCTACTACACTATGTACACCTACCCTTCTCTATACTACCTACTACACTATGTACACCTACCCTTCTCTATACTACCTACTACACTATGTACACCTACCCTTCTCTATACTACCTACTGCACTATGTACACCTACCCTTCTCTATACTACACTATGTACACCTACCCTTCTCTATACTACCTACTGCATTATTTACACCTACCCTTCTCTATACTACCTACTACACTATGTACACCTACCCTTCTCTATACTACCTACTGCACTATGTACACCTACCCTTCTCTATACTACCTACTGCACTATGTACACCTACCCTTCTCTATACTACCTACCGCACTATGTACACCTACCCTTCTCTATACTACCTACTACACTATGTACACCTACCCTTCTCTATACTACCTACTACACTATGTACACCTACCCTTCTCTATACTAACTACTACACTATGTACACCTACCCTTCTCTATACTACACTATGTACACCTACTCTTCTCTATACTACCTACTGCACTATGTACACCTACCCTTCTCTATACTACCTACTGCACTATGTACACCTACCCTTCTCTATACTACCTACTGCATTATGTACACCTACCCTTCTCTATACTACCTACTACACTATGTACACCTACCCTTCTCTATACTACCTACTACACTATGTACACCTACCCTTCTCTATACTAACTACTACACTATGTACACCTACCCTTCTCTATACTACACTATGTACACCTACTCTTCTCTATACTACCTACTGCACTATGTACACCTACCCTTCTCTATACTACCTACTGCACTATGTACACCTACCCTTCTCTATACTACCCACTGCATTATGTACACCTACCCTTCTCTATACTACCTACTACACTATGTACACCTACCCTTCTCTATACTACACTATGTACACCCTCCCTTCTCTATACTACCTACTGCATTATTTACACCTACCCTTCTCTATACTACCTACTACACTATGTACACCTACCCTTCTCTATACTACCTACTGCACTATGTACACCTACCCTTCTCTATACTACCTACTGCACTATGTACACCTACCCTTCTCTATACTACCTACCGCACTATGTACACCTACCCTTCTCTATACTACCTACTGCACTATGTACACCTACCCTTCTCTATACTACCTACTGCATTATTTACACCTACTCTTCTCTATACTACCTACTACACTATGTACACCTACCCTTCTCTATACTACCTACCACACTATGTACACCTACCCTTCTCTATACTACACTATGTACACCTACCCTTCTCTATACTACACTATGTACACCTACCCTTCTCTATACTACCTACCGCACTATGTACACCTACCCTTCTCTATACTACCTACCACACTATGTACACCTACCCTTCTCTATACTACACTATGTACACCTACCCTTCTCTATACTACCTACTGCACTATGTACATCTACCCTTCTCTATACTACCTACTGCACTATGTACACCTACCCTTCTCTATACTACCTACCGCACTATGTACACCTACCCTTCTCTATACTACCTACTGCACTACGTACACCTACCCTTCTCTATACTACGTACACCTACCCTTCTCTATACTACACTATGTACACCTACCCTTCTCTATACTACCTGCCCCACTGTGTACACCTACCCTTCTCTATACTACCTACTACACTATGTACACCTACCCTTCTTTATACTACCTACTGTACTATGTACACCTACCCTTCTCTACACTACCTCCTACACTATGGACACCTACCCTTCTCTATACTACCTACCACACTATGTACACATACCCTTCTCTATACTACCTACTACACTATGTACAACTACCCTTCTCTATACTACACTATGTACACCTACCCTTCTCTATACTACCTACTACACTATGTACACCTACCCTTCTCTATACTACCTACTACACTATGTACACCTACCCTTCTCTATACTACCTACTACACTATGTACACCTAGCCTTCTCTATACTACCTACTGCACTATGTACACCTAGCCTTCTCTATACTACCTACTACACTATGTACACCTACCCTTCTCTATACTACCTACTGCACTATGTACAACTACCCTTCTCTATACTACCTACTGCACTATGTACAACTACCCTTCTCTATACTAGACTATGTACACCTACCCTTCTCTATACTACCTACTACACTATATACACCTACCCTTCTCTATACTGCACTATGTACACCTACCCTTCTCTATACTACACTATGTACACCTACCCTTCTTTATACTACCTACCGCACTATGTACACCTACCCTTCTCTATACTACCTACCGCACTATGTACACCTACCCTTCTCTATACTACCTACCGCACTATGTACATCTACCCTTCTCTATACTACCTACCACACTATGTCCACCTACCCTTCTCTATACTACACTATGTACACCTACCCTTCTCTATACTACCTACTACACTATGTACATCTACCCTTCTCTATACTACCTACTGCATTATGTACACCTACCCTTCTCTATACTACCTACTGCACTAGGTACACCTACCCTTCTCTATACTACACTATGTACACCTACCCTTCTCTATACTACACTATGTACACCTACCTTCTCTATACTACCTACTGTACTATGTACACCTACCCTTCTCTATACTACCTACTGCACTATGTACACCTACCCTTCTCTATACTACCTACCACACTATGTACAACTACCCTTCTCTATACTACACTATGTACACCTACCTTTCTCTATACTACCTACTGCATTATTTACACCTACCCTTCTCTATACTACCTACCACACTATGTACACCTACCCTTCTCTATACTACCTCCTACACTATGGACACCTACCCTTCTCTATACTACCTCCTACACTATGTACACCTACCCTTCTCTATACTACCTACTGCACTATGTACAACTACCCTTCTCTATACTGCACTATGTACATCTACCCTTCTCTATACTACCTACTGCTCTATGTACACCTACCCTTCTCTATACTACCTACCACACTATGTACACCTACCCTTCTCTATACTACCTACTACACTATGTACACCTACCCTTCTCTATACTACACTATGTACACCTACCTTTCTCTATACTACCTACTGCATTATTTACACCTACCCTTCTCTATACTACCTACCACACTATGTACACCTACCCTTCTCTATACTACCTCCTACACTATGGACACCTACCCTTCTCTATACTACCTCCTACACTATGAACACCTACCCTTTTCTATACTACCTACCACACTATGTACACCTACCCTTCTCTATACTACCTACTGCACTATGTACACCTACCCTTCTCTATACTACCTACTGCACTATGTACACCTACCCTTCTCTATACTACCTACTGCACTATGTACACCTACCCTTCTCTATACTACCTACTACACTATGTACACCTACCCTTCTCTATACTACCTACTGCACTATGTACACCTACCCTTCTCTATACTACCTACTGCACTATGTACACCTACCCTTCTCTATACTACCTACTACACTATGTACACCTACCCTTCTCTATACTACACTATGTACACCTACCCTTCTCTATACTACCTACTACACTATGTACACCTACCCTTCTCTATACTAACTACTACACTATGTACACCTACCCTTCTCTATACTACACTATGTACACCTACTCTTCTCTATACTACCTACTGCACTATGTACACCTACCCTTCTCTATACTACCTACTGCATTATGTACACCTACCCTTCTCTATACTACCTACTACACTATGTACACCTACCCTTCTCTATACTACCTACTGCATTATTTACACCTACCCTTCTCTATACTACCTACTACACTATGTACACCTACCCTTCTCTATACTACCTACTACACTATGTACACCTACCCTTCTCTATACTACCTACTACACTATGTACACCTACCCTTCTCTATACTACACTATGTACACCTACTCTTCTCTATACTACCTACTGCACTATGTACACCTACCCTTCTCTATACTACACTATGTACACCTACCCTTCTCTATACTACCTACTGCACTATGTACACCTACCCTTCTCTATACTACTTACTGCACTATGTACACCTACCCTTCTCTATACTACACTATGTACACCTACCCTTCTCTATACTACTTACTGCACTATGTACACCTACCCTTCTCTATACTACACTATGTACACCTACCCTTCTCTATACTACCTACTGCACTATGTACACTTACCCTTCTCTATACTACTTACTGCACTATGTACAACTACCCTTCTCTATACTACCTACTGCACTATGTACAACTACCCTTCTCTATACTACCTACTGCACTATGTACACCTACCCTTCTCTATACTACCTACTGCACTATGTACACCTACCCTTCTCTATACTACCTACTGCACTATGTACACCTACCCTTCTCTATACTACCTACCACACTATGTACACCTACCCTTCTCTATACTACCTACTACACTATGTACACCTACTCTTCTCTATACTACACTATGTACACCTACCCTTCTCTACACTACCTCCTACACTATGGACACCTACCCTTCTCTATACTACCTCCTACTCTATGAACACCTACCCTTCTCTATACTACCTACCACACTATGTACACCTACCCTTCTCTATACTACACTATGTACACCTAACCTTCTCTATACTGCACTATGTACAACTACCCTTCACTATGTACACCTACCCTTCTCTATACTACCTACCGCACTATGTACACCTACCCTTCTCTATACTACCTACCGCACTATGTACACCTACCCTTCTCTATACTACCTACCGCACTATGTACACCTACCCTTCTCTATACTACCTACCGCACTATGTACACCTACCCTTCTCTATACTACCTACCGCACTATGTACACCTACCCTTCTCTATACTACCTACCGCACTATGTACACCTACCCTTCTCTATACTACCTACTACACTATGTACACCTACCCTTCTCTATACTACACTATGTAAACCTACCTTGCTCTATGTACACCTACCCTTCTCTATACTACCTACCACACTATGTACACCTACCCTTCTCTATACTACCTACTGCACTATGTACACCTACCCTTCTCTATACTACCTACTGCACTATGTACAACTACCCTTCTCTATACTACACTATGTACACCTACCCTTCTCTATACTACCTACTGCACTATGTACACCTACCCTTCTCTATACTACCTACTACACTATGTACACCTACCCTTCTCTATACTACACTATGTACACCTACCTTTCTCTATACTACCTACTGCTCTATGTACACCTACCCTTCTCTATACTACCTACCACACTATGTACACCTACCCTTCTCTATACTACCTCCTACACTATGGACACCTACCCTTCTCTATACTACCTCCTACACTATGAACACCTACCCTTTTCTATACTACCTACCACACTATGTACACCTACCCTTCTCTATACTACCTACTGCACTATGTACAACTACCCTTCTCTATACTGCACTATGTACACCTACCCTTCTCTATACTACACTATGTACACCTACCCTTCTCTATACTACCTACTGCACTATGTACACCTACCCTTCTCTATACTACCTACCACACTATGTACACATACCCTTCTCTATACTACCTACTACACTATGTACAACTACCCTTCTCTATACTACACTATGTACACCTACCCTTCTCTATACTACCTACTACACTATGTACACCTAGCCTTCTCTATACTACCTACTACACTATGTACACCTAGCCTTCTCTATACTACCTACTACACTATGTACACCTACCCTTCTCTATACTACCTACTGCACTATGTACAACTACCCTTCTCTATACTACACCATGTACACCTACCCTTCTCTATACTAAACTATGTACACCTACCCTTCTCTATACTACCTACTGCACTATGTACACCTACCCTTCTCTATACTACTTACTGCACTATGTACACCTACCCTTCTCTATACTACCTACTGCACTATGTACACCTACCCTTCTCTATACTACACTATGTACACCTACCCTTCTCTATACTACCTAATGCACTATGTACACCTACCCTTCTCTATACTACACTATGTACACCTACCCTTCTCTATACTACTTACTGCACTATGTACACCTACCCTTCTCTATACTACACTATGTACACCTACCCTTCTCTATACGACTTACTGCACTATGTACACCTACCCTTCTCTATACTACACTATGTACACCTACCCTTCTCTATACTACTTACTGCACTATGTACAACTACCCTTCTCTATACTACCTACTGCACTATGTACAACTACCCTTCTCTATACTACCTACTGCACTATGTACACCTACCCGTCTCTATACTACCTACTGCACTATGTACACCTACCCTTCTCTATACTACACTATGTACTCCTACCCTTCTCTATACTACCTACTGCACTATGTACACCTACCCTTCTCTATACTACACTATGTACACCTACCCTTCTCTATACTACCTACTGCACTATGTACACCTACCCTTCTCTATACTACCTACCACACTATGTACACCTACCCTTCTCTATACTACCTACTACACTATGTACACCTACCCTTCTCTACACTACCTCCTACACTATGGACACCTACCCTTCTCTATACTACCCTTCTCTATACTACCTACCACACTATGTACACCTACCCTTCTCTATACTACACTATGTACACCTACCCTTCTCTATACTACCTACTGCTCTATGTACACCTACCCTTCTCTATACTACCTACTGCTCTATGTACACCTACCCTTCTCTATACTACCTACCGCACTATGTACACCTACCCTTCTCTATACTACCTACCGCACTATGTACACCTACCCTTCTCTATACTACCTACCGCACTATGTACACCTACCCTTCTCTATACTACCTCCTACACTATGGACACCTACCCTTCTCTATACTACCTCCTACACTATGAACACCTACCCTTTTCTATACTACCTACCACACTATGTACACCTACCCTTCTCTATACTACCTACTGCACTATGTACAACTACCCTTCTCTATACTACCTACTACACTGTGTACACCTACCCTTCTCTATAGTACACTATGTACACCTACCCTTCTCTATACTACACTATGTACACCTACCCTTCTCTATACTACCTACTGCACTATGTACACCTACCCTTCTCTATACTACACTATGTACACCTACCCTTCTCTATACTACCTACTGCATTATTTACACCTACCCTTCTCTATACTACCTACTACACTATGTACACCTACCCTTCTCTATACTACCTACTGTACTATGTACACCTACCCTTCTCTACACTACCTCCTACACTATGGACACCTACCCTTCTCTATACTACCTACCACACTATGTACACATACCCTTCTCTATACTACCTACTACACTATGTACACCTACCCTTCTCTATACTACCTACTACACTATGTACACCTACCCTTCTCTATACTACCTACTACACTATGTACACCTACCCTTCTCTATACTACCTACTGCACTATGTACACCTACCCTTCTCTATACTACCTACTGCACTATGTACACCTACCCTTCTCTATACTACACTATGTACACCTACCCTTCTCTATACTACCTACTGCATTATTTACACCTACCCTTCTCTATACTACCTACTACACTATGTACACCTACCCTTCTCTATACTACCTACTGCACTATGTACACCTACCCTTCTCTATACTACCTACTGCACTATGTACACCTACCCTTCTCTATACTACCTACCGCACTATGTACACCTACCCTTCTCTATACTACCTACTACACTATGTACACCTACCCTTCTCTATACTACCTACTACACTATGTACACCTACCCTTCTCTATACTAACTACTACACTATGTACACCTACCCTTCTCTATACTACACTATGTACACCTACTCTTCTCTATACTACCTACTGCACTATGTACACCTACCCTTCTCTATACTACCTACTGCACTATGTACACCTACCCTTCTCTATACTACCTACTGCATTATGTACACCTACCCTTCTCTATACTACCTACTACACTATGTACACCTACCCTTCTCTATACTACCTACTACACTATGTACACCTACCCTTCTCTATACTAACTACTACACTATGTACACCTACCCTTCTCTATACTACACTATGTACACCTACTCTTCTCTATACTACCTACTGCACTATGTACACCTACCCTTCTCTATACTACCTACTGCACTATGTACACCTACCCTTCTCTATACTACCCACTGCATTATGTACACCTACCCTTCTCTATACTACCTACTACACTATGTACACCTACCCTTCTCTATACTACACTATGTACACCCTCCCTTCTCTATACTACCTACTGCATTATTTACACCTACCCTTCTCTATACTACCTACTACACTATGTACACCTACCCTTCTCTATACTACCTACTGCACTATGTACACCTACCCTTCTCTATACTACCTACTGCACTATGTACACCTACCCTTCTCTATACTACCTACCGCACTATGTACACCTACCCTTCTCTATACTACCTACTGCACTATGTACACCTACCCTTCTCTATACTACCTACTGCATTATTTACACCTACTCTTCTCTATACTACCTACTACACTATGTACACCTACCCTTCTCTATACTACCTACCACACTATGTACACCTACCCTTCTCTATACTACACTATGTACACCTACCCTTCTCTATACTACACTATGTACACCTACCCTTCTCTATACTACCTACCGCACTATGTACACCTACCCTTCTCTATACTACCTACCACACTATGTACACCTACCCTTCTCTATACTACACTATGTACACCTACCCTTCTCTATACTACCTACTGCACTATGTACATCTACCCTTCTCTATACTACCTACTGCACTATGTACACCTACCCTTCTCTATACTACCTACCGCACTATGTACACCTACCCCTTCTCTATACTACCTACTGCACTACGTACACCTACCCTTCTCTATACTACGTACACCTACCCTTCTCTATACTACACTATGTACACCTACCCTTCTCTATACTACCTGCCCCACTGTGTACACCTACCCTTCTCTATACTACCTACTACACTATGTACACCTACCCTTCTTTATACTACCTACTGTACTATGTACACCTACCCTTCTCTACACTACCTCCTACACTATGGACACCTACCCTTCTCTATACTACCTACCACACTATGTACACATACCCTTCTCTATACTACCTACTACACTATGTACAACTACCCTTCTCTATACTACACTATGTACACCTACCCTTCTCTATACTACCTACTACACTATGTACACCTACCCTTCTCTATACTACCTACTACACTATGTACACCTACCCTTCTCTATACTACCTACTACACTATGTACACCTAGCCTTCTCTATACTACCTACTGCACTATGTACACCTAGCCTTCTCTATACTACCTACTACACTATGTACACCTACCCTTCTCTATACTACCTACTGCACTATGTACAACTACCCTTCTCTATACTACCTACTGCACTATGTACAACTACCCTTCTCTATACTAGACTATGTACACCTACCCTTCTCTATACTACCTACTACACTATATACACCTACCCTTCTCTATACTGCACTATGTACACCTACCCTTCTCTATACTACACTATGTACACCTACCCTTCTTTATACTACCTACCGCACTATGTACACCTACCCTTCTCTATACTACCTACCGCACTATGTACACCTACCCTTCTCTATACTACCTACCGCACTATGTACATCTACCCTTCTCTATACTACCTACCACACTATGTCCACCTACCCTTCTCTATACTACACTATGTACACCTACCCTTCTCTATACTACCTACTACACTATGTACATCTACCCTTCTCTATACTACCTACTGCATTATGTACACCTACCCTTCTCTATACTACCTACTGCACTAGGTACACCTACCCTTCTCTATACTACACTATGTACACCTACCCTTCTCTATACTACACTATGTACACCTACCTTCTCTATACTACCTACTGTACTATGTACACCTACCCTTCTCTATACTACCTACTGCACTATGTACACCTACCCTTCTCTATACTACCTACCACACTATGTACAACTACCCTTCTCTATACTACACTATGTACACCTACCTTTCTCTATACTACCTACTGCATTATTTACACCTACCCTTCTCTATACTACCTACCACACTATGTACACCTACCCTTCTCTATACTACCTCCTACACTATGGACACCTACCCTTCTCTATACTACCTCCTACACTATGTACACCTACCCTTCTCTATACTACCTACTGCACTATGTACAACTACCCTTCTCTATACTGCACTATGTACATCTACCCTTCTCTATACTACCTACTGCTCTATGTACACCTACCCTTCTCTATACTACCTACCACACTATGTACACCTACCCTTCTCTATACTACCTACTACACTATGTACACCTACCCTTCTCTATACTACACTATGTACACCTACCTTTCTCTATACTACCTACTGCATTATTTACACCTACCCTTCTCTATACTACCTACCACACTATGTACACCTACCCTTCTCTATACTACCTCCTACACTATGGACACCTACCCTTCTCTATACTACCTCCTACACTATGAACACCTACCCTTTTCTATACTACCTACCACACTATGTACACCTACCCTTCTCTATACTACCTATTGCACTATGTACACCTACCCTTCTCTATACTACCTACTGCACTATGTACACCTACCCTTCTCTATACTACCTACTGCACTATGTACACCTACCCTTCTCTATACTACCTACTACACTATGTACACCTACCCTTCTCTATACTACCTACTGCACTATGTACACCTACCCTTCTCTATACTACCTACTGCACTATGTACACCTACCCTTCTCTATACTACCTACTACACTATGTACACCTACCCTTCTCTATACTACACTATGTACACCTACCCTTCTCTATACTACCTACTACACTATGTACACCTACCCTTCTCTATACTAACTACTACACTATGTACACCTACCCTTCTCTATACTACACTATGTACACCTACTCTTCTCTATACTACCTACTGCACTATGTACACCTACCCTTCTCTATACTACCTACTGCATTATGTACACCTACCCTTCTCTATACTACCTACTACACTATGTACACCTACCCTTCTCTATACTACCTACTGCATTATTTACACCTACCCTTCTCTATACTACCTACTACACTATGTACACCTACCCTTCTCTATACTACCTACTACACTATGTACACCTACCCTTCTCTATACTACCTACTACACTATGTACACCTACCCTTCTCTATACTACACTATGTACACCTACTCTTCTCTATACTACCTACTGCACTATGTACACCTACCCTTCTCTATACTACACTATGTACACCTACCCTTCTCTATACTACCTACTGCACTATGTACACCTACCCTTCTCTATACTACTTACTGCACTATGTACACCTACCCTTCTCTATACTACACTATGTACACCTACCCTTCTCTATACTACTTACTGCACTATGTACACCTACCCTTCTCTATACTACACTATGTACACCTACCCTTCTCTATACTACCTACTGCACTATGTACACTTACCCTTCTCTATACTACTTACTGCACTATGTACAACTACCCTTCTCTATACTACCTACTGCACTATGTACAACTACCCTTCTCTATACTACCTACTGCACTATGTACACCTACCCTTCTCTATACTACCTACTGCACTATGTACACCTACCCTTCTCTATACTACCTACTGCACTATGTACACCTACCCTTCTCTATACTACCTACCACACTATGTACACCTACCCTTCT